>OY723405.1:36361889-37003653 GCA_963210345.1 Inga oerstediana
TATAAGAAATGTCATAGCTAGGATAATGATGATGGGAGGCCAAACAGTGTGAAATATTTACTCCCTTGGTCTTGGTCTGAGAGGTTTTAAAGACGTGTGAAATATTTATTTTGGCCTTACTGGCCTGAGAGGTTTTGATGCTTTTTTTCCGTAAAGGATGAGCAATTTTACCATACTTAAAATATATTAAAAATCTTGCTTAGTTTTGGCAACGATTGTATGAGCAGAAGTTTTGGTGAAAACTGAATAGTTGTTTAGGCAGGATTTGGTTTATTGAATGCCAATGTCAGTGCCTTACCTTAAATTTAACATTTGCAGTTAATTTGACTGTTTTTTGGCCTTGAAGTGCGAGTGTGATAGAAAATGATTATAACATACAAGTTAAATTAGAATTATTATGAGGGAATTATAAACCTACACTGCTGTCTCTTTGTGGCGGTCACTGCACTATTAACAAGTGTTTAGTTTCTATAATTATATCCATAAACATTAGGGGTTAAGTCATAAGGCACGATTCTTTACTGCTGTCATTTGGTCCTCCTTACTGTCTAATTGCACTGTTGGTGTTATTTAGTGCTAAACTAAGGTTGGTCATTACCTTTGGCTAAATTATTGACAAATTTGCTTGCACTCTACTATAACTAGAATTATTGTCAAAGTTGTGCATTAAGCTGTCATGCATAGTTTCCTGAAGTTTGGGATTTAAATAAATTTTTGCATCATTATGAAGCCTTTGCTGAAATTGAGCAAATTTGTTTGGCATTTTCTGTGCATTTGATATTAATTTCTTGTCTGCTTTTTGTTTCTGCAGGTTGGATTAGGTCAAGCATTATCTTCATCTGAGTTTTGCTGTACATTCTATTGCACTGGTCTGCTGTTAACATTGTCTGAACTCATTGCTAGTTTTTCCCAATCTGTTGACTTAGGGACTGAAACTACAAGTGCATTTGCACTGAAATTGAGGCAATGCAATGAAGTATACATTACTTGCTGCCATATTTTCCATACTGTAATTAAAGTGTTGTAAATGAATCATCAATGTGTGATTTGGCTTGTATAAAAATTCGTTGCTGCTATAGACTGCTGCTTTTGAATATTGAAATTGAAATATGTGATTGTTCTGTACTGCTGTTAAAATTGGAGCATCCACTGCGTGTATATATAAAAGGGACTTTTTTTAAAAAAAATAGAAGATTTAAGACCGGTTGTGACTCCACAACCGATCTTAAATGTACTTCAAGACCCGTTGTGACTACAACCGGTCTTAAAAATCCACAATTAAGACCGGTTGTGACACACAACCGGTCTTAAAGGTCAGACCTTTTAAGACCGGTTGCACGCACAACCGGTCTTAAAAGGTCTGACCTTTAAGACCGGTTGTCGGCAGAATAGGTCTTAAAGGAGACCTTTAAGATCGGTTTTCAGAACAACCGGTCTTAAAAGTATGACTTTTACAACCGGTCTAAAAAATAACAGACTTTTTAGACCTACTGTAACAAGACCTAATTCACAATCGGTCTAAAAAGTCTTTTTTAACCGGTCTAAAAAGTCAATTTTCCACTAGTGAAGTTATAAGGGATCACTTACTTTGTGATGGAATAAATCTGCGATACACAAGGTGGATATGGCATGGTAAGGAAGTAACTGATTGTTCGTTGCACAAGAAGAAAGATGTGGATGTCATAGATGAAGATATAATAGAGAAAATGATTCACGATGTTAAGGTAGAATCCTTTGCACAATCGCATGAATATGAGAGCATACGGAGTGATGCAGAGACACCGTTGTACCCTGGGAGTAAGTACACACGGCTGCAGGAACACTACATTTGGTTAACTTAAAAGCAACTTGTGGGTGGACTGATAATAATTTCACATTGCTGCTTGAACTGTTGTGTGATATGTTTCCAGACAATAATGTACTTCCAAATCGTATGTATGAGGCCAAGAAAATCCTATCTACGATGGGTATGGAGTATAAAAAGATACACGCTTGCCCTAAAGACTGCGTACTGTATAGAAATAAGTATGAAGGTCTGAGTGAGTGCCCTAAGTGTCAAACTGCATGATACAAAGTGAAGAAAGATGGTGGTTGTGGTGATGGGACAACTAAAAGGAAACCTTAAAAGGTTTTGTGGTATCTTCCAATAATACCGAGCTTTAAGCGTTTGTTTGGTACTGCAAAAAAAGCGAAGAAGTTGAGATAGCATACGGATGATAGAATATCTAACGAAAAATATCTTCGGTACCCGGCTGACTCTCCACAGTGGAAGAAAATAGATGAAATGTTCCCTGAATTTGGAAGCGAGCTGAGAAACCTTCGGCTTGGGCTTTGTACATATGACATCAATCCGTATGGAACTCTTAATAGCACACACAGTACGTGGCTGGTACTCCTTGTAATATACAACTTGCCTCCCTGGCTTTGTATGAAACGTAAGTATTTGATACTTTCTATGATGATTTCTGGACCAAAACAGCCAGGAAATGATATCGATGTCTACCTGGCGCCTTTAATTGAGGACTTGAAGAAGTTGTGGGAGGAAGGCCTAGATGTGTTTAATACATATAAGAATGAGTCCTTCAAGCTATGTGCAATGATTTTCATCACGATAAATGACTTCCCTACGTACGGAAACCTATTAGGGTATAGTGTGAAGGGGCATAAAACATGTCCGATCTGTAAAGCAGATACTCACTTCTACCAACTTAAACATAGAAGAAAAACGGTCTACCTTGGTCACAGGAGGTTCCTTCCTAGGTTTCACCCATATCATAGGTTAAGAAAGCATTTTAATAGCTTGTCGGAGCATGGAATGGCTTCAAAGGCATTAACCGGAGAGGAAGTTTACAGTCAGGTCGAACATATCAATGTCTTATTCGGTAAGAATCAGAAATTGCGAGTGAGAAGAACATATAGAAGAAGAGATCAATTTTCTTTGATCTTCCATATTGTCGTAGTCTTGACATGAGACACAGTATTGATGTGATGCATCTAGAGAAAAATATTTCTGATAGCTTTGTCAGTACACTTTTGCACATACCAGGAAAGATTAAGGATGGGATTAGTGTAAGTCTGAACCTTGTTGATATGGGAATAAGAGAACAATTACATCCATAGCTAAGAGATGATGGTAGGAGTGCATACATAGAGCCAGCAGCGCATACACTATCAAAAGCGGAGAAAAGAAGTTTGTGTGGATGTTTGCATGAAATTAAGGTGCCACAAGGGTATTCTTCGAATGTGAGAAGGTGCGTGTCAATGGAGGATTTGAAGTTAGTGGGAATGAAGTCCCATGATTATCATGTGCTGATGCAACAACTATTACCAGTAGCTATTAGAGGCACTATGAAAGATGAAGTTCGAAGTATTGTGATAAGATTGTGTGTTTTCTTTAATGCTATATGTAACAAAGTCATTGACACTGAAAAGATGGATGAACTGTAAGTTGAGAGTTATATTATATTGTCCCAATTAGAGATGCACTTTCCTCCTTCATTTTTTGATATAATAGTGCATTTGGTAAGGCTCTGCAGTCCAGTTTACCTGGGACACCCTTCCGAGCGATACATGAAAATCTTAAAAGGGTATTCTAAAAATCCCTATTGACCAGAAGACTCAATAGTTGAAAGATATGTAGTTTAAGAGGCTATGGACTTCTGCAGCGATTATCTATCAGGGAAGAAAGAACAATCTCGGCATGAAGAGGGGAGAAGCCAGGGAACAAGAGGATTGAAAGTGAAGACTATGCCTCATGAAGAGGTGTTGCAAGCACACTTTTATATCCTGAATAACATGGCAGAAGTTCAACCATACATAGATGAACACAGAAAGAGATTGAAGAATATAAATCCAAGGAAGAATGACATACAGATTGCTATTAAGCAAACACTACTACAAACTTTACATTTAACGACCCTAAAGGACGTCCCTTTTTAAATTAGGGATGCCCAAAGTTCAATATTTAGCGGGAAACATTGGCGCTGGTTGAATTTTTTTTTTAAAAAAAATTTGAACCACTTTAGACGTCCCCAGTCAGACTGGGGACTTCTAAAGTGGCACTTTAGAAGTCCCCAGTCAGACTGGGGACGTCTAAACCTCACTTTAGACATCCCCAGAGTGACTGGGGATGTCTAAAGTGGTTCAAATTTTTTTTAACACTTTAGAAGTCCCCAGTCTGACGGCACTTTAGAAGTCCCCAGTGAAACTGGGGACGTCTAAAGCTCGCTTTAGACATCCCCATTTTGACTGGGGACGCAGAAAAGCCTGTCAGACACCCATCCCATCAGCAGCAAGCCAGCAGCTTTATTTTCCTTCCCCAAGCTTCATTCTGTCTTTCCTCTTGAGCTTCGTTCCAAGCTGTCTTCCTCTTTCCCCTTTCCCTTGCTTCATTTCCCGTCTTCCTTCCTCTTTCTCAGTTCGTTGCTGCAACTCCCTTTCCCATGCTTCCTTCCCTATCTGCCTTCCTCTTTCTCATAATCATATTTCTATTTTTCCCTCTCTCTTCTTTGACGAGAGCACCATCGTTTGTGTCTCCCTTTCACAACTATCATCTTCCTAGCTGGTGGCACCGTGAATCATCTCCATTTTCGTCGTCCACAGGTTTGTCTCTCACTCCCACAACTTTGGATACAAATGATTGAACAAATGCTTGTAACTATTAATTTAAATCAGATTATGAAACTGGAAAAATAGAGTAACTTGTATATGCATACTTTTAATCTGCTTTTAATTTGCTTGATATGGAAATGGACTGTCATTATTGCATACTTGTTTTTTCCGTCAGCAGACTTCAACACGGTGATGTATATATATAGACATGAGTTAAAAAAATGACAATGATACTTAAGAATGAATTTGGTTTGGCTTAGGTTAGTCTAGTTTAACTAGTGCCAATATGTTTATTAGATTGTTGTGTTGTGTTGTTATATAAAATGACAATGATACTTAGAGTTGTGTTGTTGTACATACTATTAGATTGTTGGATAACATGTTTATTAGATAGTGCTAAACTGCTATTGTTTCCATTCTGGTTTATGCAATATTTCTTCTATCCAATTTCTGTAGTTTAAATTTGCCGGACAGTGATGTATATATAAAAGGCAATAAAAAAAACTTTAGATGTCCCCAGTGCAAACTGGGGACATCTAAAGTGTTTCTGAACCACTTTAGAAGTCCCCACTTTGCACTGGGGACTTCTAAAGTCCATACTTTAGATGTCCCCAGTGTAAACTGGGGACGTCTAAAGTGGTTCATAAACACTTTAGACGTCCCCAGTAACGACTGGGGACGTCTAAAGTCTGACCAAAAGACGTCCCTTATTTTAGGGACGTTATTGACAGTTTTTTCTATGACGCTCAGATAGACGTCCCTCTGTTTTCAGATGTTAAGAGGCCCAAAAAAGGGACGTTAAAAGCGTTTTTGTAGTAGTGAAAACAAGACATTCATAGAGTGGTTTCAGGAAAAGGTTTTGCATGAGACCGGTGTATATGAGACTATAGAGTGGCTATCCTAGGGGCCTTCATTTCAGATCATTACTTGGAGCGGTTATGATATAAACGGGTATTCTTTCTACACAAAAGACCAAGATGACAGAAGTACCATGCAAAATAGTGGGGTGATGGTAGAAGCTAAAGCCATTCACTTTTCCAGTTTGAGAGACAAAAACCCCATATTAGCATCCATGGCCTATTATGGAGTTATAGAAGAAACATGGGAGATTACACACAATAAGTTCAAAATTGTTTTATTCAAATGTAAGTGGGTTAGCAATAATGCTGTGGTAATAGATAAACAATTTGGATTTGTCTTAGTCAATCTTCGAAGAGTTGGCTATAGAGATGAGCCTTTCTTTCTAGCAAGCCAGGCGAAACAAGTGTTTTATGTCACAGATCCAGCAAATAAAAAAATTTCCATTATACTTCAAAGTAAAAAACAGAAGCATGGTGATCCAACCGTTAACCTTGACGACACACCACCTTTCATAGTTAATCCACCTACAATAAGTGAAGTAGAATTGGTAGATGATGAAGAATATGCTATAAGAAATGATCATGGTGAAGGAATATGGGAAATAATGTAGAGTAAGAGCTTAACTTAGAAAATAGTCATGTGTGCTGTTTGTTTTATAACAAGTTAGTTTATTCATTTACTTACAACTTATTCACCTATCTGACAATGATTTTTGTGCTTACAAGAATATGGACACTTCTAGTGACTCACAAAGTGATAGGGACAATGAAATGAATAGGCCTGAACCTGCTGCTAGAAGAAAGGTTAGAGGCAGTACAAAAATGTCTGTATTGGTAGCACGTCATCACCATCAACAGGAGAGATTGCATATTGACTTTGATGAAAATATGAAACTAATTGGGCTGGAGGAAGACCATTTCATTAGCTACTTAGGTTTTTTGGCTCGAAGAAAAGTTTGCATTACCTATGATAATTGGAAGTTGGTTCCACCAAAAATGAAAGACTTGATTTAGCAATAACTTTTGGTATATAAGTTTCGATAAATTTGCATATATATCTTTATTCCTATTGCTTCAAATATAATTAACTTATGTTTTTACCTTGCAACAAACCTATGATATTCCTGACACTACGGAGATGTACAAGGAATGGATGACGAAGGTTCGTCTACGATGGAAGGATTTCAAGAACAGGCTTACACAAAATTACATTCAAGGGGACCTGAGGGGTAAGGAACTATGTCAGGAGTATACGTATTTGTCTCCAGAGGACTGGAGGTTGTTTATGGTATCACAAGAAGATCCAAACTTTTTAGTAAGATTTCTGTCATCATAGTGTTTTATTTGAATATAGTTGACATTATTGATTCGGTGTTCATTGTTTTCCTTTCACAGGCATTAAGTGCAGCAAATACAGAGAGGCAAGTAGCTAATAAGTATCAACATTGCATGTCTCATGGTGGTTATCAGAAGCTTGAGAGAAGAATGATGGCAGAGGAGTTGGAGAAATTGAAGGAAGTAGCCACATCAGATCCTAGCATTGTGGTTCAGGCCTCGCCACCTCCTCCACGTCATAAAAAATGGAAAGCAGGGAGTATTAAGGGTAGGAAATACATAAATTCGACTGTTACTGAGGTTACCGCGAGGATTGTAAGTAGTTAGAGCATAAGTATAAAGTTTTTTTAATATTGGGAGTGCTTAATTTTCATTTACGATAACTTTTATGCTGTAGCATGAATTGGAAGATCATAGTAGCCAAGGTTCGTTCACTCCAAGTGGACGGATGGACATCTTGTCAATGGCGATTGGGAAGGCGGATCACCCCGGTCATGTTCTAGGGGAGGCAAGGGGAGTTCGTGTAGTGAAGTATTTTGGCCAAGCCTCACATTCTTATTCTTCACAAGCTGAACACAGTAGGGAGCTTGTGGCCATGATTCGCTAGGAAGTCTCACAAGAGCTTGAGGCCAACATTCACGACAAGCTTCGACAAGAGTTGTTACTAGAGATACATCTTTAGCTGATGCCTCATCTACGAAATGAAATGATAAACATGTTTGAATCGTAGATGGAAACTTCGGAGCATAGAACCCATTCATCCCCGGCCTTCTACAGCACCAAAAGAAGTTACAACCCAGTGGAGCAACCACTTGGCGACCCTTCTCTACTCCAGCACCGGGAGAACCTTCCATCTTCTATTTGGATACCCCACAGCAGTGTCTCGTTACAGATACTTTTGTTTACAAACAAGCTACCACCAACCATCATCAGTAAATTCCACAACATTTATGTAGGGTGACTATGACGTGTGTTCGAGAGGGGGAAGAAGATACAACCATCCCTATTCCTGATGATGAGGTTGCCATGATAGCTTAGGCAAGAGGAACTTTCATCCTTTGGCCTGTACATCTTATTGGCTCAGCGGCAACACCTCCAATGGTATAGAACTACCTCACTTTTACTTGAGATCTGTTGGCATTCTACTAACAATATGTTTTTATGTTCTAAAAGAATGAGCTGGAAGCAGGAAAATAGCCCTTCTTAGCACGACTACAGCCAGTAGGGAGCTTGTAGCCAAGATTCACCAGGAAGTCTCACAAAAGCTCAAAGCCAATCTTCACGACAAGCTCCAACAAGAGCTGTTGCCAGAGCTACATCTTGAGTTGATGCCTGAGCTACGAGCAGAAATGATGAAGATGTTTGAATCCCAGATGGCAACTTCCGAGCATAAAACCCATTCATCCCCGGCCTTCCACAGCACCAAAGGAGGTTACAACCTGGTGGAGGAACCACTTGGCAACCCTTCTCCCACTCCAGCGCCGAGAGAACCTGCCATCTTATCTTTAGATGCCCCACTGCTACGTGTAGTTGCAGATGCTCTTGTTCACACACAAGCTACCACCCACTATCATCAGTTAATTCCACATCATTTCTGTAGGGTGACTATGACGTGTGTTTGAGAGGGGGAAGAAGGTAAAGCCATCCCTATTCCTCATAATGAGGTTGCCATGATAGCTTAAGCGAGAGGATCTTTCATCCTTTGGCCTGTACATCTTATTGGCTTAACAGCAACACCTCCAATGGTATGGAACTACCTCACTTTTACTTGAGATGTGTTGACATCCTACTAACAACATGTTTTTTATGTTCTAAAAGAACGAGCAAGAAGCAGGAAGCAGGAAAATGGCCCTTCTTGGCACGACTGCAGGAGATCTATAAAGGCATTCGCCAGATTGATTTGCATATGCCTACAGGGATTATGGGCCAGGAATTAGAGTATCCCTTCACAATTGATAGAGAAGATCTTAAACAGTTCATTAACTTGGAGGAGCTAGATATAGGATGGGGCAAATTTGCAATCCTGTAAGTTTTTTATTTCCCATTTTTCCTTCATTTAGTTAAGTTGATTTTAACTAGCTAATACATTTATCATTTTAATTTTATTATATCTCCTTCCGTCGTATATGCATTGACTTGCAAAGAGTTGATTTATATGGATTCTTGTCTCCTGCACATACGACAAGGAATAGGAATACATTGAAAAAAGGACGCACTATGTGGGCTTCACAGTGGGAGAGAATGACTATCGTTGTTATCTAGCACTGATTGTTCAAGGGTACGCATTTTAATTTTGTGTATTTGAGATTTTTAATAAATAATTGCCTTACCATCTAACTTCTTTTTAATCTGTATATGTTGTTATAGTTACTACTGGAGTTTGTGTCTTCTCTGTCCTCGGTCCAACGTAGTTTACTGGTTTGATTCCTTGAGTAGAAGACCAGACAAAGAAACTAAAAGCGTCTTCACAAGTAAGTTATTTTTTTGTATTTCAATGCTTCTTGATTCTTGACTTAAATGAATTATTCTAATTTATGTTGATTTTTATTTTAATGATAGGGCATCCCAAACATATCGAGCGCTTGGCGGGCCACGCGATCATAAAGGTGGCAAAGACTCGACATGGTTGTTTCCAAAGGTATGTAGTTTCAAATCAAGTTCTTTTGATTGACGGTCATTTTAGATATGCCTTTATTGATTTTAACCATTTACTTATAGTACCCTCAACAACCTGGCTGCTGGGAATGTGGATACTATGTCTTACTTTATATGTTTAACATTATTAAGAGTGGCATTACGACAGATGTTGAATAAGTAATCGCTTCTTCATTCTCAGAGGAAAATATTTTTGGTGTTGTAATTCAATGGCAACTCATTCACTTGATTCATTATTTCATCTAAGCTTATTTTCTAATTTACAGATTTTTGGCAATGAAGATGCCTACTCATATGAAGACATAAATATGATCAGAAACGTTTTGGCTGGACATCTTCTTCAACGTATACCAGAGTAAAGTCTTTAGTAGTTTGTGTAGGACATACTTTTGTGGTGGTTCTATATATTTTACATATAATTAACGTTGTTGTTGTTGGATATAGATTGTTGTGTAGTTTGTGTGGTTTGTTAGTTAATTAGTTTGCTACTCCTTAAAGTTATTGCATGTAAAGCCTTGGGGTTGATCACTGTGTTTCAAGTTGTTATTTCAATTCTGCTGAACTGCTGTTGTTTTATTCTGTAATATACATTTTCCAGACAATGAAATATATATAGAAAGGCCATTTAAAAAAAAATTTTAACGTCCTTAAAATAAAAAGAGACGTGGGAAAGGTTTTGTCGTCAGTTTAGATGTCCCCAGTTTAGACTGGGGACGTCTAAAGGGAACTTTAGACGTCCCCAGTACAAACTGGGGACATCTAAAGTGCACGTCCGACTTTAGACGTCCCCAGTCTAAAGTGGGGACGTCTAAAGTCCTGCCTATAGTAGTCCCTTATCTTACAGACGTTATTGACGTTTTTTCCTACGACCCTCAGATAGACGTCTCTCTATTTTTAGAAGTTAAAAGGCCAAAAAAAGGGACGTTAAAACCATTTTTTCTAGTAGTGACACCAAACATATTGAAACCAGTGCACAAGCACAATTAATTTAGAATAGAAGAAAATATAACTGGTTTAGAAATTGCTTTTAATACCAGGTGTAAAACAACTGGTCTAATTATTTCCTATTTACAATGGACATAAATATAACCGGTCTAGAAAATATTATTTAGATAAACTAATGTGTGACTAGTCTAATGTTAAAATGGTATTTACACAGGTCATAGTTTCTAAACTGTCTTCGCCTATAGAGGTCTAGATGTGGCAGTCTTGTAGTCCTTTTTTCTAGAACTATCAATTACTATTGATTCTGATTTTAAAATCATGAAGCCATTCATTTATGCATTACTAGAACCCCTTGGAGAGTGATTATAGAATAAGTAATGCATTAGGTTCAACTATAATTCCATTTCAATCAAACCATCCAATAATACCATATTAAAGAGAGAAATAAATAGAACATTGAGAAGCATATATATAACCAAAAATATTGATGAGTACAAATCCTTATTACAAATCCCAAATTATAAGAACTCAATCCATAGAATAAAACATAACCAAAATCATAGTCTCAATCTATAAATGAATTCTTAAGCCTAAGAAATCATAAATATAATGAGCTATAGGCAAACTAAACTCCTCTTTAATGTACATGTGAGCTCAAGCTATCTCCAAATCATCTCCAAGAGGCTAAGGAAATTAGCCACTCATAGAAATAACTTTAGGAAGCAAAACTAACTTCAGATCGGAACATCCACCCATAGATATCACCACTACAGGCTTAATGAAGAAGATAGAAGAAAAATGGGTGAATATAGAAATAAAATGGAAGATATAAAGACAAACTAGGTGAAGGAAAGAGAGTTGTTGGTAATGGAAGATGGATGCCCCCAGCAATGGCGCCAAATTTGACAAACCATGTCATTAAGGATATCAAATAAAGCTAGACTACCTATACACTATAGTGATGCTAATCTAGGTCGACTCCCCCAAAATGAGAGAAGAGATGCCTTTAAAAATCTGATTCTAATGGCCTAAAAACACTACAGCTTTTGTATTGGTCCTTAAGTGTCCTTTCCAAAATTTGAGTCTTCAATTGTCATTAATTCTAGTACCTGAGAGTCATTTGTCCTTTTTCAACATTTTGTTTTGATTTCTCCTATGAGATCTATAATGAAATTTAAGATCAGGTAATATCATTTATCTAAAAAATCAATTAATATATGAGCAATCACAAAAATATGACACTTTTACCCTTTTACACTCTATTTTCATGCCATCACTATCAATCTTAATTAATCACAATAAATGCATTTTTGGCCTAAATAACATGATGAAATCCCCAAGTACATAAATATATGATAAAATAGGGATTCATCAATAATGCATTAGCTATTCACAATAACAAACAAGGCACTAACAATTTCTTATGTAAAGTTCTCACCCTAGTCTCAAAATTTAACATTCCCGGGTTGAACTAAATCAGAACTCTTTTGGCATTAACAACAATGCATTATAGCTTTTACAACAACAAATAAGGTGTTAATTAACAAATGCTTCATGCAAGTTCTCACCTCTATCACAAAATTTAATGCTTTATTTGTTATGCCCTCGTTTGGTATCATGAAAGAGTTTTTTATGGAAGTAAAAGTGGAACTGGGAGTAGAATTAAAAGTGGAAGTAGGAGTATAATTGGCTTCAAAAGTATGTTTGGTAGGTAGATGGAAGTGTGATATTATTTTTATTCATTTTATGTATTTTATTTATGAAAAGACCAAACTGCCCTTGCCTTAAAAAAGAAAGGGCCATCCCTAATGAAAGAAAATGCAACTGGAACACCACCACCCAACAATTTAGAAGAATAATCAACAATCTAGAATAGAACCCAATCTAGAAAAACAATAAACAATTGAGAAAAATGCATAGATATTGATTTGGAACCGTCTTTATAACCTAGACTAATAACTCAAAATGAAATGGAAAGAAGAAAAAGAAGCATAAGACCACCAGAAGCTATACTGCCATTAATCGCTACGACCTATGGGTCTACGTCTCAAATTGTTGTCGTCAATGGTCACCATCTCAGATCTCACATTCATTAAGCATTGAATAGTGAATTCGATGGCATCAAGGGTGAAGATCATTTTACTATCTCAGAATTGAATCAATACAACCGACGGCAACATCACATACCTCGCTCTTGCTCTTAGTTTTGGGGATGGGGATGGGTTTTGATCTGGGGATGGCGGATAAACGTATGGACGAGAAGCATGGCCTGTGAAGGGGATAGTTGTCTTTGACTATATATCCACTGACGGACACCATTATCAAGATCACATACTTCAACCGTAGACATTGATAGCATATGCATTATCTATCGAATTATAGATCTCTTGCACATTGGCGTTGTCAAAACCTTCTTGATCATCCTTGATGCCTCTGTTGTTGCTTTGTCATCGTCAGCTTTATCATTAGTGGAGGTGGATGGCAATACCATCACTAATAGATGCTGAAGGGGGAACTATTTGACCGTTAGGAAAAACATAGGTTAAAATATAAAGGGCAAACTTTTTAATATATTATAAAATTAAGTGTATAATAGTTTGTAAAAGTCACTTCCAACGGAACTCATCTACTTCCATGGGTCATGGGGTGAAAGTGAGTTCCAACCTTTTTGGTGGAATTGACTTCTAGAGAGAAGTGACTTCCAAAGCTAATGCAGTGCATTTAATACTGAAAGAATTGTTGTGATTCACTTGTATACTGGGGGAATGTTAAATTTTGAGACAAATTAAAAGTGTGAACTTGTAGAAAGTTGTTGTTATGCCTTATTTATTATTGTGAAAAACTAATGTGATGTTGTGCAAGGGTTCAACACTACTACAAAAAATATGAGTTATGGCGCTTGGGAAGCGCCATAGCTTCCAGAGCCATTAAATCAAGCTACAGTGCTTCTTGAATATATGAAAGGTCATAGCTTGATTATTTAATTTTTTTTAAATATAGAGCTATGGCAATCAAGCTACGGCCCTTCTTTCAACAAGCGCTAGTGGAAGTTTAACACCTCTAATGGCGATTCCCCTGGGAAGCACCATTAGAGGTATTTTTTTTTCTACCGCCTATATGCATTCAATCCATAGCAATTTACATTTTACAAATCCACAGCAGCAAAATCACACGAAAGAAGGGCCGAAATCAGAATCAAAATGAAGTAACTCGAATCAAAATAATTAATTCATAAAATCAATACTAATGTATGTATTTAATCACAACGTAACAAATAATATACAACTCATTTTAAGTACCTATGTATGTAGAATGTAGGTAAAAAATAATTTTAATATACAACTAATTCATAAACAACCAAGATGAATAGGCACAAAATAACCTACGTATATACCTAAATATTAGCTAATTGCCTGACCATATATTTACACCATTCTTCAATGATTTCATCTACTTGTTGGTCAGTCAATTGGGCACAACGTTAATCTTCATAATATTACATAAAAAGCATGCACAGAAAAAAATTAAAATCACTAAAAAATAATTAACTTAGACACTTGTCAATTAAATTTAAAACACAGTAATTGCAAGTAAAAGAACTTACTTGCATAGGAATAGAAATTTGATTATGAGTAATTACATCTTTCAATGTATCAAAAAAAATTACATCTTTCATAGATTTCATAATGTAAAAACTGCAATCATTGTTGTTTGGTTGGAATGGGCACTGCAACAATATAATGAAATAGTTAAGTAAATATGTGAAGAAAAATTTTTTAATAACAAAATTGGAGTAAATTCATATATACGTACCACAATCTTCCTCCAAGTATAGCTATTGGCTGGGTCTTTGTAGTAGAATAGCTCAATCCAATGTTGCTTTGGTAAGTGGTCAATGCATTAACAAAACAAGTAGTGACTGATTAATTTTGGTAATTCAATAATGACAAATATTTACACATACACCCATGCACTTATTGATTCTAATCTTCAAATCAGGCCAGTTGTCTGGATGACCGGTCTTTAGAGGATCCAAATAGTAAATCTTGAGGACTCTAGGTGACGCTAGACGGATAACAATCAAAATCCAATGCCTCCTAAATATTTTGAAGATTTTACTTTGACAATCATGTTATAGTAAAAGTGAAAAAAATAAAAAAAACATACATTAAAATACTGTCATAAATAACTTACCCCAGATTGTATGGCATAATAAAGAGCATATTAGGGGTTACTCTTCACATGAAGATGTCCTTAATATCGTTAGATAGTGTTTCCACATCTAATCTCATCATATATTGGCCAAGGAGGTGTAGGCTGACAAATATGAATCTATATGCCCTTTCCATATGTAATAACAGATTGTGGTACAAGTGCCTTTATAGAAAACAAAAAATATCAATAAAACCTAAAAAAATTAATAATGAATAATAATAACAACAGTGACAGATGATGATGACAAAAAACCTAATCCATATGTTGACGGCCATCGCACTAAGCCAATCACGACTAAATACTTCGTTTAGCACACTATCGTTGACATGATCATCTATAACTACATGATATATGCCGATATCAAAACATATTGATCAAAGCTAGTACCATTGATGCCAGTTGTTGGCAATATGAGGGCATTTGTTGGTTGTTTTGGTTGCTTGTTGAGGGTTAGGACTTCTGTTTAGTTGATGAACACTTTGAGTTCTTCCTATACCTTTTAATTCGTTTTCCTTTAAGACAAGCAGCACCCTACAAAAATCATGAAATTAAATCATGTGGTTTTAGATAGATGTGTATAGAAAAAGTAAAAGGAATTGTAAATTAACTACCTTTTCATGTGGCTCAATCAGACCTATTAGCCATGCAACACAACCACTGACAATATCTTTCACCATTATTGCTTTATCCAGAGAAGGGATTGGTAAGGGGGTATCATTATTTGTGTATACATCGACCCTTACTCAGAATGTGTTCAGCGGCAATGGTGAATTATGCAATATATCACTTTTGGTGTTGTAGGCTATGCCGACAACAATCGCGTTCTTGAAAGAATTATCAATATGCAACTTGCATACCGATTTGCCCTTATGAAAAATAGAGTTAATATATTAAGTTACACTAATTTATAACATAACAAAAAGTGAAGTAGAGAAGAAATTAATTACTAAAGGAATGGGGACTTAGGCATGGAGGGGAAACTATCCCTCGCACTTGTGCTGTCACACACTGGACTCGGTGTTGGCCTAGACTATAGTAAGGTGTCAATTTGCGCATTCAATAACGCGTTTTGCTCTTGCATCAAATGTACATGATCGTTGACTTGTTCTACTTGATGCTCATGGCCATTAATCCTCTAGTCTACGTGATGCTTGTAGTTAGAATCTGCTCCTGTAGTTGCAATAAGTCATTTTTTGTGGCTTGCTTTTGGGGTCACTGTAAAACCAGTACCCTAAACACAACTATGATACTCAGAAACTCCAAGCACTTTGTTGAGCAAATCCTCGCGACAAACATAATGCACCAAGTCTGGCTACTTTTACTTCATTAAGAGCTATCATAAAAAGAATTATAACAATATTAATTATTATGAAATAGTATTAGTTAAGTAAAGCTAAATCTTTATTATATGTATAATCCACTACTTACACAATATTCAACAACTTTTCTAGCTTGTTCGTTAGGAATTTCTCCTTTTTTATTCATGCAGCCTACCAGCCATAAATCATGCTGAGGTATATGTGTGACATCATCAGAATGTAATTCTTGCATCTACATATCAAAGTTTGTTGTAGTTTAAAATTAGTCATAGAAATTATATTCATATGAAATAATGATTAGTTCTTACTAATTATTACTCCAATGTTGCAAACGAGATCGGTCCTTTTATGTACCGGTATGACATGTTGGATGTGTTTTCGTGATTTCGCTCACTTCTTTTTGTTTAGATCCAAATGATTCATATCAATAATATTAATTACAACTACATTACAAGTATGTAAAAGCTAATATTATATTACCATAAATTGCGCAGTAGTATATGAGCTCACAAACTCATCCCACTGTTCTTGAGTTATTATTCCATTATACATCTCCGACGGTATATGATTGATAATACCATTGTTGTCCCTCAAGTAGAATTTGACAAAGCGGAGCCAAAATTTCTCAAAAGTTTGTAACAAGTTCACAGCACAAATTTCTCTTTATCTTTATCAATTATAAAGCAAGATTGTAAGAAAAAACATACATAATTTGTTAGATTGTAATTTCATGAAACAAAACAACTAGAATAATAAAATAAATAATGTTAACCCTGACTGAATCAAAGAGGATATCACCATAATCTTTCTTCGCATGATGCCAATATGAAAAATGTAATGGGGACTCTTTCTCTGACCGATGTCCCAATGTAATTAATAAAGGAGCTAGCATTCAGCCCGACTGGATTTCCCTTTTCATTCCACTAAAGCTCTAACCTAATACCCCTACTCCTTAGTTTGATAAGTTTGGACATTATCTATGGTGTGAGGATCTATTTTCCTATAAGTTAAATAAACCAAACAAAACTTCAGAGCATGCATAGTAACAATCATAGCAATGAAAGTAAATTATGTTGAAATATATGAATGCATTTAATAAAACATACAAGGCACTCATTATCATCTTTTCCTCTTTTTTGTTTGATTTAAGAACCAAGTCCTCTCTTTATGATCATGTCTGATTTATAAGGGTTTATCTTTATTTTCATCTTCATTTGCATCAATATATTTTAACCACAACATCTCAAAGGAGAGATCACCCTTAGGAGTATTTAGATATTCATTACTTTCATTATCAACTTGTTCTTGATGATTCTTGTTCGATGGAAGCACAATGGACCAATTCTTCTTTGAAGGATCTGGAATGAAAAACACTTGTTGTGCCTGTGATGCTAAAATGAAAAGATAATCTTTATCCAAACTTTGAAAAGATCTACTTAAACAAACCCTAAATCATTTGTCCGCAATCCACTGTTGTTGTTAACCCACTTACATTTGAATACAGGGACCCTCAACATAATGTAATCTAACTCCCATATTCGTTCAATTACACCAAAGTATGACATTGTTACATAGATAGGGTGTACGTCTTTGGCACTGGATTTGTGCCAAGAATCAGCAACAAGTGTTATCCCACTATTCTGCATCGTGCTTCTTGTATCATGTTCTTGTTTGTAAAATATATTACTATTGACTGCATAACCATTGTAAGACAATACATTTAAACTTGGTCCAATCAATAGCCATCTTAAGTTTTTAGAAACTCAATCAGGATTCCTCTCTACCTCATCATTAATGTGCCTTTTTAACTAAGTTGGAAAATGTTAGTTGTGCTCTTTTGTTATCAAATTTCCATTCATCTCACCATGTACTAATCGAAGAGCATCCTTATGTTCTTCAACATATGGTTCAACCTTATCAATGTTATGTAGCACATACAAGTGAACTTGCTCTCATTCAATAACTGATATCCTAATTACATCATTCCTACTTATTCCTTTCCCTAATCTTTACCCATTATGAGGAGACTTCGAGATCCATACAGGGTCAATATTTGATAGAAAATCATCACAGAAGTCACTTGCTTCTTCAATCATGTAAGGCTCAGCCATACACCCCTCTGGTCTATATCTATTTTTCACATACCCTTTTAAAATTTTCATAAATTGCTCATTCAGGCACATCCATCTTAGGTATACTGGAACACACAATTGAACCTCTTTCATTAAGTGTACGATTAGATTGACCATAATGTCAAAAAATGAAGATGGAAAATACATTTCAAGTTCATACAGAGTACAAACAATCAGCCTTTACAAATCTTGTAAATTTTTTGAATCAGCCACTTTACTGCAAATCAACTTGAAGAAAAAGAAAAGTTTTGTCATGGAATTCCTTACTTTTTTGGGGTAAGATTGACTGTATACCAACTGGTACAAAATTCTACATAAGCACATGACAACCATGAGATTTAAGGTTCTTTAGCTTCAACTCTTTCACTGACATAAGATTCTTTATATTTAAAGAATAGCTCTCTGGAACTTTGATTCCTTCGAGAAACTCACAAAATAACTTTTTCTCTTTTCTTGACAGAGTATAAGCCGCTGGAGGTAGATAAGTATGGTGCCCTTGCTCAACTGGAGCCAACTCTTCTCTAATTCCCAGTTTAACAAAATCCAACCTATTATTCATACTGCCCTTGCTTTTCCCTTACATATTGTGCAACGTGCCAATTATAATATCACATATATTTTTTTCTATGTGCATCACATCAAGAAAATGTCTCACATATAAGGAATTGGAAGTTCAAAGAAAATAGACTTCTTCTTCCAGCCTCTTTTCCTGATTTGTTTTACAAAAGGCTTGTCAAAATTGTTATCCAAATGTTTAACCTTCTCAAAAACCTAAGCATTGGTCAACATCTTCAGTGAGCTACCTTCTTCTGACTCACTATTGAAAGCCTTTTTCTAATTGCTCCAATGATGTTTTGATGGTAAGAATCTTCGATGTTCCATATAGACATTCTTCTTACAATGATCTAGTCACACTGAATGAGAGTCATCTTTACATATAGGGCACACACAATATCCTTTGACGCTATATCCGGACAAATTACCATAAGCAAGGAAATCATTTATTGTGCCATACAATATGGCTTTCAAAGTGAAATTTTCTTCCCTGTACCTATCATACACATTGACACCTTCCTCCCAAAGCAGCTTCAAGTCATTAATTAAAGGAGCCAAGTATACATCTATTTCATTCCTAGTTTGCCTTGGCTCAAAAATTAACATGGACAGCATCATAAACTTATGTTTCATGATTAAGTACAGAGGAAGGTTATAAATCATCAATATCACTGGCCACGTACTGTGTGTACTACTCTGAACCCCATAGGGATTGATTCCATCAGTTGACATTGTAAGGCGTAGGTTCCTTACTTCATTCGAGAAGTCAGAGTGGTCATGATCAACTTTTTTCCATTAAGGGGTATCTGCAGGGTGCCTAAGGTTTGTGTCTTTAACCCATTCATCTGTATGCCACGTCAATAGCTTAGCAATCGTTGTATTACTATATAGTCGCTTGAATCTCAGAATAATGGAAAAGTACCATCGACCTTCAACAGACTTTTTCCTTTCTTCTTCCTATATCAAGATGCATTGCATTAGGGTACTTTTCTAGCATTGCATACTGATCCCTAAATAATATGCAATCGTTAGGGCATGCATGTATCTTCTTATAACTCATGCCAGTCATAGAGTAAAGTATTTGCTTTGCCTTATGTGTCTTGGTAGGAAGTACATTTTCTTCGAGAGCATATCTTGCACAAGTTCAAGCAGTGTAGTAAAACCCGAATCACTCAATCCATATCATGCTTTAAGGTTGTACAATTTCAATACTGCTAGCAATCTTATGTATTTAATACTACTGCATGTAATGGTTTCTTTGCATAACCTTTCAACTCCTCAAATTCTTTAGGAAAGTTATGAAGTACCCCTTTAACCTCATTTAGCATTTCTTGAAGACCATAATCCTCATCATCACATATGCTTGGGTCAAACTCATTAGAAGGACCGATCATGTTATGCACTCGATCAGCATCATTTGTCTCACCGTGCCTTGTCCATCGTGTATATGATTGATCAATTCTATAACACACTAAATGAACTAGCAAATCAAGTGGACTAATCCGCTTTTCATAAGAACAAAATAAGCAAGGACACAAGATTTTGCTAGGATCATTTGGATGCTCGCTTGCAAATTTAATAAACTCTTTCACCCTTCTATATATTCCCTTGAGCATTGATTAGATGACATCTATATTTTTGATCTATCTATACCTAAACATATTTTTTAAAAGTAGTTAGTTGCTTGCCTATTGTAGTTACTAATTACTTTTGTCTTCTGCCATTTATTTAAAAAAAAATTCGGCAACATACCATCATCAAATTTGAAGTTTTCCAACTATTAAACATTGTTGAAGTCACAAATAATCAATCAATTAATCTCCCATCATGCATCATATTAATTTTTCACAACTCATAACAAAAATAAATCAAAGGAATATTACATAGTTCAATGATATTTAATGCTCTGACTAAATCAATACTTCTTTAATGATTGGCAGGACACAAAAGAAATCTTCAGACAATCAACTATTATGACAAATTTTTAGGTACATAAATTTAAAAAGGAACAAGAAAATGTACGACTTAAGTTTCTATAAAAAAAATATACATAAAAACTTACAAGCTAGAAACTTCTGTAAGAGGCTGAGACAAAGGAAAAAAACAACCGGGGGATCAACTTTAAGAAGACAGTTGAAACTTCAAATAAATACCTAAAAAAAATATCATGAGCACACATATAACATTTACGACATATTTTACCCAGAAATGAAGAAGAAGAAGAAGAAGAAGAACAAGAAAGTGTACAGTCTTAAGCTTTTGTCTAAAAAAACTAAAGAGCTAGGAAACTTCTTGTATGAGGTTGAGACAAAGCAAAGAACATATGGGTGACCAAGCTTTGTACTGTAATAGAATTGCGGTGACAAATTTTTTTGAAGAAATGCGCACACGGAAACATGAAAAAAAAAGTAGGGACCAACAAAGCTTCTAATACGACCAACAAAAAGAAAGGAGGGTGTGGGGACAATGGATAAGGAAAGGTAGAGTAGATACCAATTAGTTGTAGGAAATGGAGAGTGGGAGGATGGCAAGCAAGACGACAATAATGGCTGGGGCAGAAAATTTGTATACATTGTGTGGCACTTTTACCTTAAGCAGCATAGAAGGGATATAAAAGCTACGGTGCTTGGTGTCCAAGCACCATAGCATCCCTTTAGTATATAAAAATAATAATAAAATGGTGAAGGGAGCTATGGTGCTTGCATACCAAGCGCCATTGCATCCCTTACTTTAAACAAGAATTGTACATAGGATAAAAACAAGTATATATGATTAATCTAATAACCAATCCTTTCAAAATTTATCTTAGACACCTTATTATTACTAGCCTTCAAATGTGTTACTTAATTGATATAAAGTAAGACAAATGGATAGTGATTACCATTATTATTATGATTATTAAGTCAAAAAAATGAATAGTTAAATAAATAGTAAAAAAAGTAAGAGCATAAAGTATATATTATTGTCTCCATTATTCACGTGAAAGTGAAGAAATGAATGGTGATCCTTAGGTAACAAACAAAACAGTGAAACTACCAACTTCTTAACTTGTAATGAAACAAAAAAAAATTAGATGAGTTAAAATACGAAAAAAAAAATCTAAATTCCCCTATTGAAATAATTCTAAGGGAAATTAAAGCATTGGCAAATTAAATGGAAGTAAATATACTAAGATAATTAATGCCAAAACCATATAAATTAAATAAGGAAAGAAGGATACTGACAATAAATAAATAAGAAAAGAAGGTGCTGAAACTTGCCTTAATTAATAGGCTACCTTAGCTAATAATCAGCTTGCATGTCCTTAGCATATAAAGGAGGAATGAAAGTGATGAAGCTCGCCTTCTGTGATCTCTTTACTATGGTGGTAGCTCTTAACTCTTAGTCATTATGCACGTGATGTCTGATCTCTTGCTCTCTCCTTACTCTGGATAATATATATATAGGAATTAGGAAAACACTTTAGGCCAATGTGGCCTTGCATGCCTCGAGACAAGGCTACAGTGGCCTTGTGTCGGCAAGGGTGCCTTGGCTAGCACTTGCCTGAACCTTAGCCGACACTTGGTGGGGCAAGTACCAGTAAAGGCCATGCCTGCGCATAAACCTTGGCCAACACTTGCTTAGCTAAGGTGATGCCTGCCAAGGCCATTGTGGCCTTGGCAGGCATGCTGATGGCCACTATGTGGCCATGTGGCTGCCAAGGCCACTGCGGCTTGGGCATGCACACCAATGCTCACCGTGACCTTGGAGCCAATAGCCACTGTGGCTCCAAATAAAAAAAAAAATCTAAATAATGAATCTAGTTTTTCTGTTAAAGAAAATATTTCCAAAAAAATTAACCCAACTATGACGCTTTTTAGAAAGGGTTATAGCTAAAGAGAAATGAAAGTCTCGCAGGGACTTTCATTTTTCTTTATCTTTTTATATGAATGTTTTGTGTGGCGCTTGTTAAGGAGAGTGTCACACAAGCATAATACAAGCTATAACACTTATAATAGGAAGCGTCGTAGTTTCTTAACCTTTTTTTTTAAACAATTATCTAAGGTGCTTTTTTAAAGAAGTGTCATAAGAGGGGCGCCACTAAATCTTGATTTTGTAGTAGTGCAACTGTAAGCGTCAGAAATTTTTAAAAACTTATATATTATGTTTCTACTATTTTATTAATAATTTTTTTGTGGCTTAATAGTTGTAAATATTTTCGGGAGCCAAAAAGTGGTGGGCTCAAATCCCATGTTGAACGACTTTTGTCAGCCGGAGCTTTAATGTTAAGTTCAAGGAATTGATTTGGGTTTTGCAAATGTTAATGGTGTGAAATAAACCTGGGCAAACCATGAGACAAAGCATGGTGAAGAATTCACAGGGAGAAATGAAAGGTAAGGTTTCCCATGTTGCCATGTTAGTGGTAGGCATTTGGCTTGTTAGATTATAGAAATAAAACGACAAGTTGATCACTAAAAACTGGAAGCCAGTTGCGAGTCGCACATGCATTCATGGCGTCCTCCTTACAAAGTCAATTGAAAAGACAGATTGATTGTAAAAGATTGAAAGGAATAGTGAGGCCCGCAATAATATTAGATATTCTCTGATTGTTAATCTAAGGAAGGTTTTATATATAACCAAGAAAAAATATATGCGCAATATTCGAAGCCGGATCTAGGAAATCAATTCTATAGAAATGAAACGACAAGTTATTATTAAAAAACAGGAAGGCAGTTGCGAGTCGCACATGCATTCAAGGTGGAAATTTAGGCGTCCGACTTACAAAGTCAATTGGACAGACAGACTGATTATAAAAGATTAAAACGAACAGTGTGGCCAGCAATAGGATTAGTTATTCTTTGTCTTGTTTGATCCGAGGGGAAGCGGAGGGGAAGTGGGTGAAAAGAAAAAATTTTTTAGTTGAATTTAAAAAAATTAAAGAAGTTGGGTTAAAAATTTTTAATTAATTTTTCTTACTCTTTTATTTTACATATCCTCATTATTAAAATTTTATTATCCCACTTTTTCAATCTTTTAAAATTTAACTCATAAATATTTTTCGTCCACTCCCCTGTAATCCAAATCCCTCATACAAAACAAACCCTTAATTGTTAACGTAAGGAAGGTTTTATATGTAACCAAGAAAAAATGTATGCGCAATATTCGAAGCGGGATCTAGGAAATCAATTCTACAGAAATAAAAAGACAAGTTGATCATAAAAAACAGGAAGGCAGTTGTGATATAGAAGATTAATGGGGGTAGCGGTAGAGTCGGGAAATTGGGTCGAGTCTGTCTGGTCGGTCTATTTAGGCCCAAGCTTGTCAAAGGCCGAGTTTGTGATTTAGGGCGAAAAAAAGGAAACGGGCCTACAGAGCCAGCTCTTTTAGGTCCGTTTAACTTTTTTTTTTATAAATTGGGCATAGGGCAGCAAGCAGTAGTCAGAAGGCAGAGTTAACCTAACCTAACTCTTAGATCAGAAACGTTCTCACACTTACTCATACCTCATTTCAAGCTTCTCTTCTTTGATTTTCTTTTTTCCGTTTTTGTATGTGTACGCCAAAATCCAAATCAGGTGTTCTATTATTACCGACATTTGAAGCTTGTAAACTTGCTTGATTGTGGCTGTGGACTTGTTTGATTAGTTTTGGACATTAATTATGGTTTGGACTTAAGTCTTAGTGTTTGTGTTTTATTAAACTTGGATAATATTTATGTTTTAAATTAGTTTTGATGATATTTATGTTTTAAATTAGGTATTTTAGTCTTTAGGAGAATAAAGGAAAAAAAAGTGATGGCAAAAAAAAAAAAGGGAAAAAATTAAACTGGCTTAAAACCCGCGAGCTTTACATAAATAGGCCGGCCCATTTTCCCAGTCCGAGATAGCGGGGCCTGCAATAATATTATTGAAAATGGATTTCACCGTTTGTTAAAAAAATAGTAACATCTATAACCACCCATACATTTGCCTTGAAATTAAATGTATACTATGCAAACCTCTCATATAAAATTAAAACTAAAATCATTATTTAGCTGACAAATTTGACTTTTAAACTTTTGCTTAACTAAAATGCCTCGGGAGATTTACACTTAGGTCTCATGCAAGGAAAAAAAATGAAGAAATGGTCCCTATAGATTGCAAAATGAAAAAATGGTCCCATGGAGTTGTCAATACAGGCTCCTGGAGTTGTTAATGACAACTCCAGGAGCCTGTATTGACAACTCCATGGGACCATTTTTTCATTTTGCAATCTATAGGGATCATTTCTTCATTTCTCCTCTTCCTTGGGACTTCACTGTCATTCTCCCAAATGCCTCTCTTTAATATAAGAATTATTTATTCAAACCATAATTTTTATACAATAAAAAATAATTATAATACATATATTGTCAAACTTTTCATAAGATGCTATAAAATTTATTAATTTAATTATATTATAAATTTTTATATTTTTAATTTTTCATCACATTTAGTGAAGCATAGGGAAAATTAATTTTTTAGACTCTCAACTTTTAATTCACTTATAAATCAATCTCTCTATGACTCAGTGCAACTTAGTCTCTGAACTTTTGACTCATCTATTACAATCCCTAGACGATTGACTCAAATATCGCTCTATCCCTAAACTTTTTCAAAGTACTGAGCTCTTATTTTAGCAGGTTAAAGCTTAGTAAATTGAATTTTACTTGTTAAACAACTTTGTAAAGAGTTTCAAGATTTATAAATTAGTAACAACACTCTAAATGACTGATATGATTTCAAGGGCTATTGACAAATTTTAGTTATCAATTCCACAATAACCAAGAGTTTCAGAGGCTAATGCAGAGATGCAAGACAGAATTAGCTTTTTAATGTCAGCAAGAATAACTCAACTTGACTGTAATGAAATTCCAACAGACCACGACATTAGTTCAGCCAATTATGAGGCACAAAAATCATGATAGCAATGAAAAACATGTACTAGTCATACAAAAAATAATCTTTTAGCCTGGTAACAATAATGATCAAGGTCCAATTCCACCAAGAATTTAGTTTAGCAGCAGGTGCACACCAATGACAGCAGATAGAAATCAAATCTGATGACCAAAATGACACTATCAATTTCCAGTAAAGTAACATTAGAGTGATATGCACATATTCAAAGTGATAAACCAGTAAAAATCCAGTAGAGTGTGCAATATGAAATCAAGTGGCTAGCCATAAAAATTCAGCCCAGAAACCAGAGATTTAAAAGAATGTATTATAGCAATTTCATAGCTTGATATGAATGGGGTTTAAATTCTGTCTATTTTTACTGAGACGTTGAGGTTTCTTTAGCAAGGATAAGTCTGTTGTGAACTTGCTACTGATTTTAAGAAGAATTGTTGCCATTTTCTTGGGTTCAAAACATAACCTTTAGATGGAGGAGAATCTTCTCAAAGACTTCATACATTGGAACAAAAATGGAATTTTGTTTAGTCTCAAGTGGAAAATGTCAGAAGAATGTTGGATTCCCAAATGCACAATACTAGAGTACAACCTTCTATACCTTAACCACATGAGTATTTATATAGGTTTGAGAATGAGTGGCCTTGTCTTGGAAATTCCCACTACCATCACATACACAATCCCTTCTCTAGTACCTATAACACCAATTCCATTGATTACCTTCCATATGAACCATACTACCTGTTGGAAATTGTGCCCTAAGGGCTAATCATTGTAATTTAAACATTATTATTTTAATGAAATTTCTCCATTCTGTTATCATATTATTTGCATGTTAACTGTGATAATTGTATCCTTGGATAATTCATAAAGATTGTCCTAAAATGTCCCTGGTCGGTCATCTATGCGGGAGCAGAGATGAAACAAGACCAGTATGACTTTGATAAGATATGGAGATACGAATCAAAGTCTTAGGCACTTGTAAGAGTACAAGGTGCTGGACCGACCCACTATGAGAAAGCTACATGGATCAAGTCATAAGCTTTTCTCATGTATAACCACGTCACAATGCCCTTAGACCTGAGGTCATCATGGATTCCTACATGAGAGTTGCTAAGCTTTGAACTAGTCAAAAGTCACTTTTGACCGGGTGATGATAAAGGCTACGATCGGGCTTGGTGGTTTTTCATGTAGAGGAATATGAATGATCAAGATGGAATTTGTCCCTCACATTAGTAGAGAGATATTACTGGGCCACTCGATGAGTGAGTCTGAGAAATGTATGGCCATACTATGATGAAAGGAGTTTCCGTCTCTGTTATCAGGCTACTCAGGAATCGAGAAAGTAATGGTCAGGAACAAGAGGATGACATTTTCCATGCCTTATCCTTGATCGATATATCGTGTGACAAAAGGGACGTGACATGGTTGTATGACAGGTTGCATCGTGATAACGATCCTCATATGAATTGGGTAGTCGTAATGTCTTGTTAGAGGCCGCTTGCAACTTTTGGGTTAGTATAGTTATTGGCCTACTGCCAACTTCATATGGGCCTACAGGGTCGCACACAAGAATGGCCTAACACGAGATAATGTTTGATTTAGGGTGGATGAATTTTATATTTATATATATATATAATATAATATTCATTAATAATATTATATAGATATATATATTTTTTCAAAATATATATCTTATATATATATTATATTATATAGATATATATATTTTCGAAATATATTATATATATATATGTATATATATATTATATGATATTAGTATATTGTGTTGGTTTTAAATTTAATTTATTAAGATATATTAAATTTAATAACTAACATGATAGAGATATAGTATCTCAGATTTAATTTATAAAGATAAATTAAATCTAATGGCTCTTTATTTAGATTAAATAAATAGGTTAAATTAAAACTGTTGGACAGATTTAATTTAAACTGAATTTATTTAATTAGCTCATCAAGATAATTAATTGTTAATTAATTTTGAAATTAATGATGATTAATTTTGAAATTTGAAAATAACCCTCATGGGTTATAAACTTGATAGAGCTGATAGACTTAGGGTACATCAGAATTGATAGCCGCAAGTTAAACCCTTGGAGACATTAGAGGCGCTAGCACGCAGTCTCGGTTGGAGAGCATTCGTGTGGATACCGGTAGAGGGAACGGACCTGACGTGTTGGCTCCTAGAGATCGTGAAAACTCTGAATCATCAAAAGGTATGAATCCTTCCAACTTGGTTTAAACGCCGTTGATAGATTCTCAATTAAGATCGGTGAAAATATTTCAAATTCTTCCGCTGTGCTTACCGATCCTACAGTGGCATCAGAGCTAGATCAATTGTGCGTTTAAATTGAGTTTATGATTCTTATACATGTGATATATATGGGATGTGTACGTATGTTTATAAGAAACACTCGAATATGTATGTGATTCTCGTTTTGGAACAAGCGTGAAATCGATTCCGAACATGTATATCTTGAAACATGTATGTGATTTTCGTTTTGAACAAGCATGAAATTGGGTAGGGTACCTGAGATCGTAGTTGGCGGCAATCAAATTGGGTCTAGGTTCGGATATCTATTCGGGTAATAGGGATCCGAACTATGGGGAAGACAAATTGGATCAGAAGCGTTTTGGGCCATTGTTGTTTTTTTGTTTTGAAAAATTGGGTCCGAAATTTTAAAATTTAAAATTTTCAAATATTTCTTTTAAAAGGAATGTGCCTTTTAGCGGGACCACCGTGACCACCTCTGCGTAGTACAATATAATCTGATCATGACATTTATTGCTTTTCATATTGTATGAATTCTTGTTGTGGTTTATTATTTATCCTTGTTTGGGTATGGTAGACAACATGGCTTTAGAATTTTACAAAGGTTGTAATATTTAAATATGGCCTGCGTGCTGTGCCTTTCTCTAAATACTCTCGATGTACATTCTCTTCTCATCTCACTCCCCTCGAATGTTTAAACGAGCTTTCTCTCAATGTATTTCTCTTTTTTTTTTAGAGAAGTCCTCTCATTGGCTTGGGAGGATTTTAGGTTAGGTAAGTCATGTTGTGTCACATTTAAATTATGCTTTTGATAAGATCATTGCATGATTACTTTTACGTTTATTTGTATTTATCTATATGAGATATGACCACGATTGCATCCATATAAACAAAACTAATTAATTAAGCCCTCTAAATTAAATCTTAAGTCATAATGCCGTCAATTAATGAATACTTGTCAAAACCTAGATCGCTCAATTGTGGAAACCACCAAAGTGGATGCACTTGAGTTATCTTGATGAGACAAGCTTGAGTAATTGTGCTGCTCATAATATTCATTATTGTTTTGACTTAATTGAGATTAACAAAACGGTTTTGAATCTCAAGACATTAGATGGGGTTAAACATGCCAGATCATATGATGATTAAATCTCATAAAGATCTAAGAGTTACATGTGATGTAATTGGTAAATAGGTTACCTATCTAAATAACTTGAATTTAAGCGTCTTGCCAAAGCGGACTTAAGTTTAAGCCAAATATGGATCTTAGCCCACTAATTATTATATTGAGGGTTGTTAATTTAGTGGGAGATTACTAACTAACTTTGCATATTTTAATTGTAGAATCATGTCGACTAGTAATACTGCTACACTATTATTGCGATCGGTCCTTGAGAAGGACAAACTCAATGGGACAAACTTTCTTGACTGGTTCAGGAACTTGAGAATTGTTCTCAAGCAGGAAAGAAAGGCTTATGTCCTAGATCAACCCATTCCTGAGGAGCCTGCAGCTAATGTTCCAAGAGCTCAGAGAGATGCTTACACAAAGCATAAGGATGACTCTGTGGATGTAGGTTGCCTGATGCTTGCCACTATGGTTCCAGAGCTTCAAAAAGATCTGGAACTCATGAAGGCTCATGAGATGATAGTACATCTCAAGGAAATGTTCCAGCAACAGGCAAGGCAAGAAAGGTATGAGACCACAAAGGCCTTACATTCCTGCAAAATGGCTGAAGGTGCATCAGTTAGTACTCATGTGTTAAAGATGAAAGGCTATATTGATCACCTTGAGAGGCTTGGATTTCCCATGAGCCACGAGTTATCTGCGGACTTGATCCTCAACTCACTCCCGGAGAGTTATGACCAGTTTGTTATGAACTACAACATGAACAACATGGAGAAATCAATTTCTGAGCTGCATGGGATGCTCAAAACTGCTGAGCAAAGCATTAAGAAAAAGTCTAGTACAGTTTTAATGGTTCAGAAAGGAAAGGGTATGAAAAAGAAAGGGAAGGGCAAATGGAAGGGTAATGGCTCAGGTGGTAAGACCAAATAGTCAAACAAGCCCGAAACCAAGCCTGCACCTAGGAAGGCAAAGCCTCCAAAGGAAGGAGTCTGCTACTTCTGCAATGAACCCGGTCATTAGAAGAGGAATTGCAAACTCTACCTGGAAGATCTGAAAAAGGACAAGAAGGATAGCGGGGCTATCACTTCAGGTATTTATGTTATAGACATTCATTTTTCTACTTCCTCTACATGGGTATTAGATACTGCATGTGGTTATCACATTTGTACAAATGTGCAGGGTCTAAAGGACAGTAGAAAGCTGAATAAGGGCGAGGTGGACCTACGAGTTGGAAACAGAGCAAGAGTTGCTGCTTTAGTTGTAGGCACTTATGAATTAGTTCTGCCCAGTGGGCTTTTGTTAGTTTTAAACAATTGCTATTATGTTCCTGCTTTGAGTAGTAACATTGCTTCTCTTTCTTATTTGGATAAGGAAGGTTATACTTCCATTACTAGGAATGGTAAATGTTCTATTTATCGTAATGATATTTTCTATGCTGATGGTGATTTGCATGTTGGTCATTATATATTAAATTTGGAACATCCTAATAATGGGAATATCTATAACGTAACTACTAAGAGGATAAAATCAAACGATTTGAATCTGACCTACCTATGACATTGTCGTCTAGGCCACATAAATGAGAAACGCATTTCTAAACTCCATCAAGATGGATTTCTAAACTCATTTGATTTTGAATCATATGATACATGCAAATCTTGCTTATTAGGAAAGATGACTAAGGCACCTTTCACTGGGCACAGTGAGAGGGCTACTGAATTATTAGGCCTCATACATACAGATGTATGTGGACCATTAAATATAGCTGCCAGAGGAGGTTATGTCTACTTCATTACATTTATAGATGACTTTAGTAGATATGGCTATATCTATCTAATGAAACAAAAATCTGAATCTTTTGAAATGTTCAAAATATTCCAAAATGAAGTACAAAACCAACTTGGTAAAACAATTAAAGCACTTAGATCTGATCGAGGTGGTGAATATTTGAGCCAAGAATTCACTGACCATTTTAGGAGTTGTGGGATAATCTCACAACTGACTCCTCCAGGAACACCACAATGGAATGGTGTTTCTGAACGGAGGAATCGAACACTATTAGATATGGTTCGATCTATGATGAGTCAAACAGATCTTCCACCGTCCTTTTGGGGACATGCCTTAGAGACAGCTGCGTTTACACTAAATCATGTTCCATCTAAGGCAATTGAAAAGACACCATATGAGATATGGACTGGAAAGAAACCAAGTTTATCTTTTCTTAAGATCTGGGGATGTGAGGTATATGTTAAGCAACAAGCCTCTGATAAATTAGTGCCCAGATCCATAAAGTGCCTTTTCGTAGGGTATCCTAAAGAAACGAAAGGATACTATGTCTACAATCCCACCGATAACAAAGTGTTTGTTATTCGAAATGGCAAGTTTCTAGAAAGAGAGTTTGTCTCTAAAACAACCAGTGGGAGCGACGTACATCTCGAAGAAATTCGAGATCCACAAGATGGTACAGAACCACAGATAGAAATTAGAGAAGACTCACAACAAGTTGCTGAGCCTCCTCAAGTAACACAAGGTCCACGAAGATCTGATAGGACATGGCATCAGCCTCAGAGATATGGATTTCTGATTACTGAAGGCCGTGATGTGTTGCTCATTGAGCAAAATGAGCCCACCACCTATCGAGAAGCCATAGTGGGACCAAACTCTGAGAAATGGCTAAATGCCATAAAGTCTGAAATGCAATCCATGTACGACAATCAGGTATGGACCTTAGTCGATCCACCTGAAGGTGTAAAAACCATTGGGTGCAAATGGGTTTTCAAGGAGAAAACTGACATGGATGGCAATATAAATGTCTTCAAGGCACGACTGGTTGCAAAAGGATTCACTCAAACTCTTGGTGTAGACTATGATGAAACCTTTTCCCCAGTTGCAATGGCCAAATCAATTAGAATCCTTCTTGCCATTGCAGCATATTATGACTATGAAATATGGCAGATGGATGTCAAAACAGCCTTCTTTAATAGAAAGTTGCTTGAGGATGTGTACATGACACAACCTGAAGGTTTTGTGCGTCCAGAGGACTCTGGTAAAATTTGCAAGCTTCAAAGATCCATTTATGGATTGAAGCAAGCATCTAGGAGCGGAATCATCGTTTTGATGAAGTAGTCAAAGAGTTTGGATTCATTCAAAACATCGATGAACCTTGTGTTTACAAGAAGGTTAGTGGGAGCATAGTTGTATTTCTAGTGCTTTATGTAGATGACATCCTACTCATTGGGAATGATATTCCTACCTTGCAGAGTGTCAAGTCTTGGTTAGGAAAGTCCTTTTCAATGAAAGACTAAGGTCAAGCCACCTATATCCTAGGTATTAGGATCTATAGGGATAGATCCAAAAGACTAATAGGCCTAAGTCAGAGCACATACATAGATAAGATACTGCATAGGTTCAATATGCATGATTAAAAAAGGGGTTACATACCTATGTCTCATGGCATCCATCTTAGCAAGGATCTGTGTCCTAGTACACCTGATCAGCGAGATCGCATGAGTAAGGTTCCATATGCCTCCGACATTGGATCCATCATGTATGCCATGTTATGTACTCGACCGGATGTCTCGTTTGCCTTAAGTATGACCAGCAGATACCAACAAGATCCTGGTGAGGGTCATTGGACTGCCGTTAAGAATATCCTAAAGTACTTAAGAAGGACTAAGGACTTATTTTTGGTCTATGGTGGATTGGATGATGAGCTCTGTGTAACCGGTTACACAGATGCAAGTTTCAAAACTGACCAAGACGACCTTAAATCGTAATAGATTTGTTCTGTGACAATAGCAGTGCTATTGCACAGGCCAAGGAGCTTAGGTCACATCAAAGGACCAAACACATACTCAGGCGATTTCATCTTATTAGAGAAATCAATGATAGAGGTTATATAAAGATATGCAAAGTAGCAGGAGAAGATAATGTTGCTGATCCTCTTACTAAGCCACTTGCACAGGCAAAGCATGAGCGTCATGTTAGGGCAATGGGAATTAGGCAAATTAATGATTGCACCTAGGGCAAATGGGAGGATGTTGGAAATTGTGCCCTAAGGGCCAATCATTGTAATTTAAACATTATTATTTTAATGAAATTTCTCTATTCTGTTATCATATTATTTGCATGTTAACTGTGATAATTGTATCCTTGGATAATTCATAAAGAATGTCCTAAAATGTCCCTGGTCGGTCATCTATGCGGGAGCAGAGATGAAACAAGACCAGTATGACTTTGATAAGATATGGAGATACGAATCAAAGTCTTAGGCACTTGTAAGAGTACAAGGTGCTGGACCGACCCACTATGAGAAAGCTACATGGATCAAGTCATAAGCTTTTCTCATGTATAACCACGTCACAATGCCCTTAGACCTGAGGTCATCATGGATTCCTACATGAGAGTTGCTAAGCTTTGAACTAGTCAAAAGTCACTTTTGACCGGGTGATGATAAAGGCTACGATCGAGCTTGGTGGTTTTTCATGTAGAGGAATATGAATGATCAAGATGGAATTTGTCCCTCACATTAGTAGAGAGATATTACTGGGCCCCTCGATGAGTGAGTCTGAGAAATGTATGGCCATACTATGATGAAAGGAGTTTCTGTCTCTGTTATCAGGCTACTCAGGAATCGAGAAAGTAATGGTCAGGAACAAGAGGATGACATTTTCCATGCCTTATCCTTGATCGATATATCGTGTGACAAAAGGGACGTGACATGGTTGTATGACAGGTTGCATTGTGATAACGATCCTCATATGAATTGGGTAGTCGTAATGTCTTGCTAGAGGCCGTTTGCAACTTTTGGGTTAGTGTAGTTATTGGCCCACTGCCAACTTCATATGGGCGTACAGGGTCGCACACAAGAATGGCCCAACACGAGATAATGTTTGATTTAGGGTGGATGAATTTTATATTTATATATATATAATATAAAATTCATTAATAATATTATATTGATATATATATTTTCGAAATATATATCTTATATATATATTATATTATATTATTATATTTAATAATATTATATAAATATATATATTTTCGAAATATATATATATATATATATGTATATATATATATGTATATATATATATTATATGATATTATTATATTGTGTTGGTTTTAAATTTAATTTATTAAGATATATTAAATTTAATAACTAACATGATAGAGATATAATATCTCAGATTTAATTTATGAAGGTAAATTAAATCTAATGGCTCTTTATTTAGATTAAATAAATAGGTTAAATTAAAACTGTTGGACAAATTTAATTTAAACTGAATTTATTTAATTAGTTCATCAAGATAATTAATTGTTAATTAATTTCGAAATTAATGATGATTAATTTTGAAATTTGAAAATAACCCTCATGGGTTATAAACTTGATAGAGTTGATAGACTCAGGGTACATTAGAATTGAGAGCCGTAAGTTAAACCCTTGGAGACATTAGAGGCGCTAGCAAGCAGTCTTGGTTGGAGAGCATTCGTGTGGATACCGGTAGAGGGAGCGGACCTGACGTGTTGGCTCCTAGAGATCGTGAAAACTCTGAATCATCAAAAGGTATGAATCCTTCCAACTTGGTTTAAACGCCGTTGATAGATCCTCAATTAGGATCGGTGAAAATTTTTCAAATTCTTCCACTGTGCTTATCGATCCTTCACTACCAACCTCCATTTGAACCATATCATCGACCCTCTCATCTCCCATACCATCTTTCATTCCAATCAAGTCACCCACCACTTCATAAACCTTTTCCTCTATCATGTGTGCTATAAACAAAACTACATTTTACAAACCCATCTACCAGACGGGGTTTTCATAAATACCTTTCAAAATTATTCATAACTTGGTCTCATATTCACATTCCGAATACAATTACTACACAAAGATAAATCACATTTAAACATATCAGAGTACGCGATATAATAATTCCGGCAATCCCGGTTTCCATTTATTAACTCAAGCTTTATAGGGCACATTTGCCCATTACAAGCCCTCATATGGGGATTACACAAATCCTCTTAAATACATATGCAAATATCCAAGAACTCATTCCGAATACATAATCAAATATTCTCATCCAAACATATATTCAAATAGATGTTCCACAATATATATACAACCTTTATCCAAATACGAATACAAATAATCCCATTTATGATAACCAACTATCGCAACCAAACTCCAATGGGAGCCCTAGCCGCCCTTGACTGCTTGCTCCATCCTCGATCCACCTACCCTGTCTGAAATGGTTGATAGGGGAGGGTGAGATTCGAGAGAATCTCAGTAGGAAACAAATACCTATATGCATGTATGATATGTGTTTAATGCATGACATGCTTGCAATATATATCTCATGCTCACATAATGACATATCTGCGTGCTCAATGTTTCAACAACATACTCATGGCCATAGCATAACTAGAAACAGAGCTACAATCATTCATACATGTTTCACATAATCAAGCAAAGCGATACATGCATTATAACACAAACACAAATATCAAAGCATGCAAAAGAGGTAAGTTCCCTACACTCTTTCCACGTATGCTCCAGCTCCGCTTACTCGCGATCAGAACGAATACCAAACCACGTTCAGGGCGAACATCAACCCTATAATCAAAGCAAGGACATAGGGTTAATTCCTTTTCCAATTCCTTAACTCTCAAACACTTAATGTTGGTTATCATTTAACACCTTTAGGTGGCTAATCAAAGCCTAAACATATGCCTAAAGGCTTGGGAAACACTTGACCAAAGATCACCTTTTAAAAGTCCAAAATGCTGATTTTTGGGGGTGGGCCGCGGCCCACAATCCACTGGCTGCGGCCCAAAACTGTCCAGAAACACTCAGAAACATTTGGGCTGCGGCCCAGAATCCACGGGCTATGGCCAAAAACTGCCCAGAAACGCTCAGAAACATTTGGGTTGGGGCCCAGAATCCGCTGGCCGCGGCCCAGAAAATCCAGTTTCTTGGCTGAACTTCCAAAAATCATAACTAATTCAGGAAAAATCGAAATAAGGTGATTCCAAAGCCAAATGAAAGCTATTTAAGTCCTCTTTCAAGGAAAAATATTTTTCATAAGTAGAAATCACCACAAAAGTCCAGATTTACCAAAAACCTAACATTGTACCAAAACAGGGTCCAGTTTTGATGCCAAACTTTGGACAGTTCAAACGCACAGCTCAAAAAGCGAAATGACACAAAATTTATGTCCATTTTGAAGCTTGGGATGTGATATTTAAGACTGGAAAGTTTTATAATTTTTTGACTTCATTTGCCCAGTCAAAACGTCCACACAACAAGACTGCCCAGTACAGACTTCCATTTGACAGCATTTCAGTTTGCACAATTAGCTTCCAATGGTCCCATTTTCAAATCAAACACCATTCCCACACAAATTTTCACAAGGAAACCATTGGAAACACCAAATTAACCAAATTCAAATCATATTGACATGTTACCACAACATGTCACACAAATCACAATTCAAACCACAACATCACAACTCTTCCAATTCAAGTTCCCAAATCAATTCCAATGGCCATATCACACAACAAAATACCAATTTCACCACAATACACAAGGCAATTCCTCAAATCCAAAATCACATGAAAATCAGGGCAAAATTCGAAATTTACAAAGCTTAACCAATGATCACAAAACTTAAGTCAAAATGCTTCAAATACTCACCTCTTCCTCTTTCCCAAACCAATTCCTTGATTCTTCATCTTTCCACTTTTGCTCAAGCAACAAAACACCTCCTCTCACAAATCTAAAACCATAGAGATGAAGCTTTCATCACTATGAACAACTTTATAGAAGGACATTAGAGCATTAGAGGACTACAAGCCAAGCAAAATCTCACCTCTAGTTTTCTCTTTCTTCCTTGAGCTAGGTGAAAATGGAGGCTTTGGAGAGATGAAGATGATGAAGATAGTGATCAGATTTTGGGGATGCCAAACTGACCAAATAGAGAGGGAGAGAGGGAAAGTGAGGTTTGACACCTTGACCAATCCAAGGGTCCAAAACTTGCCAAGTGTCAACATCTCAACACACCTCCCATGAGCTCACATGACTACACCACATGGGATTCCACCCCTTGATCTATTACACAATTCAATCTCAACCATTGATCTTGAAGTTACCAATGAGTTTCCTCTTCGGTAACCGATCAATTGGTCGGTAACTTTACCGTTTTGCCCCTGATTATGGTAATCTTTATTGAATCACCATCAAACACATTTTCTCATTCATTTTATTTCACAATGCACCCTCCCCTCTATGTTAAGTCAATTTAGAGGTTAATCCATAATTGAACTTAAATACAGGGTTTCGGCGCTGCTCACAACACATACGAATCACATCGGGTGCCAAATCACACCATAATCTCCAAAAGGGTTTATTTATCACTAACCACATCCACTTTTGGAGTCATGATCTCTTAATCATAATTTAGGATCTTGCTAAACCAGGGCTTAGCAGTCCATTAATCTCAGGCTTATTCTCTAGCCTCAAGTCTCAAAATTCGGGGTATTGCATGTGCTAAGTCAAAAGTCTTCTACTAATGATAGGTTTAGGAGTTTCTTGCAAGAATTAAACAATCCATTGGTAACTTTATGAGTGTGTTAGGCAGCAATAGTTTAGATGGTAGTAAGACAAGAGAAATGCCAGAAAATTCTTCCCTCATAGATCTTGAGGTCTTACTTGTAGAAGTTGAGCCTACTCTGGCTATTTCCAAATCTAATGAGGCAAGTGAAACTTTGAGTGATGAAGAGGTTGATGAGGAAATTATAGTTGAGTCACCCTATATGTTTCAGCATGACATGGTCACATCTCTTTCTTCTAGTACTCATGACTTGAATGAACATGGTGATTGCACTACTTCTTCATTTATGTGTGATGATATAAAGGATGCCATGTTTACTGCTTCTTGTATTGGCAATATTGGTTATGACATGCATGAAAATGTGAATTGTAGTGGGCATTATTTGAATCCTAGTCTAAAGAAAGATTGTGAAGATGCTAAATTTGATACTAATTCTCTTGAATATGGTTGTGATAATTTGGGTAGTCCTAGTACTGAAATTGTTTCTACTAGCCATGTTATTCTTAGGAAAGGTGTTTTTGACTTTTATGTAGTTGAATTAAACCTAAAATCACTCCTTGCCATCCTAATTGTTGATGATCGAGTTCATGCTTTAAGGGAAGTAAATAACAAGTTAGATACAGAACATCAACGATTACTTGATGCTGCATTGGAATCTGGATCTTTGAAGGAGCAAATGGATAAGGTCAATTAAATGGTAGACCTCTCCAATGCTATCCTATTTTATATATGGTGGGAGAAGTCTAGTGGTGAAGAGGGAGCTCCAATTTTTCCACAGTTACATGTAAAGCAGGAGGGTAGAACTGAAAATGTTTTAAAGCTTACTCAACTCCAGTCTGCCCAGAATTTAGAGTCTTATAAAGCATCACTTAAAGCTGAAACCAAGATGGAGCAATATGACATTCTTTGCACATAAATTCAAGAGCAAGGAGAGCCATCTCAAGATGCTACCGGTTACTATGTCAATGATGAAATGGGGAGTATTTCTATTCCCTCTTTGCTATATAATGACTTTCATTCATTAAATTCTAATGCATCAATCATTTGTAATGATTGTAATGCTAGTTCTAAATGTACGTCATGTGCTGATATTGAGAATTGCTTGCATTCATCCACCTTCATTCATGGGATTGATTCTACTATTGCATGCATGGTTTATGATGATTATATGAGTGTTGTTAGATGCATTGAATCTTCCTTGAACTCTAATGTTTATCAAAAGGTTGTGGTTGCTAGTAAACATAAAAATACTACACATGCTGCCTCTAGTGGTAGTAACTTAAATGAGCATGTGACTTGCAATACTTCCACTCTTTTATATGTTGATTCAAGTATTGACATGCATGATAATTCTTGTTCTAGTGCTGAGATTGCTAAGAGTGCATATATGACTAATTCTAGTGATTCTCCAATTGTTTCTAGCTCCCCTTCTTCTGCCCCCTCTTTTCATAATGATGAGTGAAGTGTTCTAGTGATCTTTCACTAGATTACACCATTTCAACACCATGCTCTAATTTACTTGAGGATACTAAGCTTGATCAATCTCTATTTGACCAAAATGATCTTGAGAAGGGTATTTTCTGTAGTGATTCTGTAGGTTCTAAAATAAAGAAAAAGCTAAAGAAACCTTTCAAAATCTTTAAGGTGATGAGAGCCTTGAATGCTACTCATGGACTAGTATTCATAGAATGTATGATCCACTTTACTCGCTCTCCTCAACTATCTGAGGTTGCTTATCAAGAGGGAGTGGTTGCTACTTTGGAATCTCAAAGAATTGATGACATGTCAAAAGTTATAACGCCATCGGAGCTTCACTATGATGAAGGTAAAAAGGCAAAACACAAACGTGCTAAAGAAGATTGAGCTTTGACTTATCTCAAGCTTCCATATATGCTCCAAGAAAAGACTTTAGACTTCAACATTCTTAAGGTGAAGAAGACAAACTATGAGCATGGTGATCATGTCATAGCCTACTTCACAAACTATGTAACACCAACTATAGATATTAAGGAAAGTTGGTTGGTCCACTGATCTTTCTTCTTCTCTATCACTGTCCTATACTCCTCTCTTTTTATACTATTGTGCGATGGCCATTGGAGGACTTAGAGCTTTGTTGAGACATTCTCCAGTCATGAGTAGCTAACTGTTGGATTCCTTGGTGATAGATGAAGCTAGCTGGAGTTCTTTGTGCGTCTAGGGAGTTTCTTTTACCTTATTTTCAGTTTCACTCCTTTATGACTATAGATTGTGATTTCTAAGTCTCTTGGATTTCAATTTGTAATTGTATCTGAGTAGTGTTTTCAGTTGTTGCACATGATTATGAGATTTTTATTCTGATGATGTGGTAGAATGATTGTTAGCCTAATTCTATCACATATGTATTTGAAACTCTTATTTGGCTGGCTAGGTGTCTAGCAATTGTCAATTTGAGTAGATAATGCCTCTTGCAAGATTTCATACACGTTAGGTGCCAACTAAAATCAATCTAATGAACTAAACTCAAGCTAGGTTTCTAGGTGGGTTTAGCTATTTAGAGGAGTTGTTTAGAGAGGTCTCTTCTCACAATCCTAAGTACTTAATGAAGGAATGAAAGTCAATTAAATTGGAACAAGGATAGCTATTAGATTCACTCATCAAGGAAGCCTATTCTGCTATTTCCAAGAGCATTCATTATACATTTCATATTTATCTTCATACTCCATTCCATTTCATAAAGAAAGACCAAAAATAGTAGCTTATGTTTTAATTTTATTTCATCCAATTAGTTATATATAGTTAAAGCCAACCCCATATTTTCTTGCATTTTAGATACTTAGTTAACTTAGGTAGCTCAATAAAGGCTCCTTAAGAGAACAACCCGGGTGTTGTATTGTACTACAATTCTTGGTTAAATATTTGGCATTTGACCCCAAGGCGCAAAGACACGGTCAAATCTGTGGCAATGGTGAATTATACAAGTTATCACTTTCGATGTTGTAGGCCACGCTGACATCAACCACGTGCTTGAAAGAATAATCATGTTTAAAATTAGGCATACATATTATATTCATATGAAATATCGATTGGTTCTTACTAATTGTTACTCCAACGTTGCATATGAGACCGATCCTTTCATGTACCGGTATGCCATGTTGGATGCGTTTTCATGATTTCTCTCACTTCTTTTTTGTTTAAATCCAAATGATTCATATATCAATAAATATTAACTACTGCTACACATGAGACCGGCCCTTTCACATACTAGTAAAGACTAATATTATATTACCGTAAATTGTGGAGTAGTATATGAGGCCACAAACTCATCCTACTGCTCTTGAGTTTTGATCCCATCATACATCTCTGGCGGTGTATTAATGATAATATCATTGTCGTCCTACAAGAAGAATTTGACAAGAGCGGAGTGAAAATTTCTCAAAAGTCTAGCTGCCACATTTTTGCAGCATGAATTTCTCTTTATCCTGTTTAATTATGAAGCAAGACTGGAAGAAAAACCACATAAAATTCATTAGATTGCAATTTCATGATACTAAACAACCAAAATAATAAAGTAAATAATGTTTACCTTGATAAAATTGAAGAGCATACCACTATAATCTTTCTTCGTGCAACGCCAATCTAAAATAGTAATGGGGACTCTTTCTCTGACCGACGTCCCAATGTAATTAATAAAGTTGATACATTCGGTTTGACTGGATTTCCCTTTTCATTCCACTGAAGCTGTAACCTAATGCCCTTACTCCTTAGTTTGATAAGTTTTTTCATTACGGTCTTGCCCTTAGCTACTTCGGCCTCAAATGCTGCCTGATCATCGTGTTCGATAGGAACAATATCATCTCCAGTGTGAGAATCTATTTTTCTACAAGTTAAATAAAACAAACAAAAAATCAGAGCATGTACTTGACAACCATGACAATGAAAGTAAATTATGTTGAAATATATGAATGCATGTAATAAAACATACAAGGCAAAAACTCAAGGCACTCATTATCATCTTTTAATTTCCTCTTTTTTTTTTTGTTATGAATGTTTTGTATGCCGCTTCTTAAGGAGAGTGCCACACAAGCCTAATACAAGCTATGTCACTTATTATTGAAAGCGCCGTAGCTTCTTAACTTGGTTTCTTTTGGTAAACAATTATCTATGGCGCTTACTTAAAGAAGTGTCATAGGAGGGGTGTCACTAAATCCTTATTTTGTAGTAGTGCTTGCTCATTGTTTAGCACATGTTCCATTTTTTGCTGGAATTTTGGATTTAATACATACAATGTGTGTACGAATTGTAGAATATGCATTGCTACATTTTTGTTAGTCTTTTTTTTTTATATACATTCAAAATGATATTAACTAGTTAATTTTTTTTTTTAAAAAAAACTAAGTATAGAGAACAAACAAAGTTAGAAAATAGCCTGAAAAAAATTCTAATAAATACAAGTAACTTTTACATGAAAGAAAAAAAAGAAAAAGAAAAGTCATGCCATAAAGATAAAATTTTCTGCCTAGTGATTGTAGATATAGGATGAGCTGCAATAGAAAAATTAAGTAAAGGTTTTCTGGCACAAGTGATAAATATAGAAGGTTTGAGTTCTCTCCATAAAAGATGAGAGTTATGCATTCATGTGAAAGAAGCTCGAAGGCAATTGGAGATCAAATGTACAAACTTGTGTCGGCAGCTGAATTATTGAATGAAAAAAAAGTAATGTCTATTATTTTTAGGCCCCGGCATTTTCTTTTTTTCATTTTAAGTAATGTCTATTTCTCTCTTTCCCTTTCCTCTCCCTCAAATATATTAGTCTACTCTCTCTTGAAAACCATCCCACGCAATTTCACATCAGAGAAATTAGGGTAAGCGAAATAAAGAAAACGATTTTTCTTTATTTATTCTCTTTCATATTTATCTATTAATACATTTCTGCTAATTAATAATATTAATTACACTGTATTGAATTTATTTTTGAAAGAAAATTAGTTTATTAAACTTTATCTATATTTAATTTGAATATTTTTTATGATATATGTTAAATCTAATAATATAATTAAAATTTTGAAAATTTGTTGTTGTTGTGTAATGTGGTTCTGCTGCTTAAGTGGGAGGATTTAATAATAGCGTACTATTTTATTGAATCTAATGTGTTTCTGATGTAAAATAGAGGATTTAAACTAACTCCTATAACTGCATATCGCACGCCATGACTGGGTAATTAGTTCAGGATAAGTCTTAAGTAGATTGTAAAAAACTTTTTATTTGTTATAAATTATTATAAAATTATAATAATTTTAGTTGGGGAAATGACAAGAAAAAACTTTGAAATTGTAAAATTTCAAATCAGATTTGTTACTAAGAATTGATAATGTAATGATGAGGTTTGATAAGTAATTCACAACTCATTTTGTGGGAAATACCTGACTTGGGAATTTACACTTTTAAAATTATTTTGTAGTCATTTTCCCAATTCAGTTTGACTTTTGTAATAATTTATAGTTCAGGAGGGGTCTTCTAATCTTAATTTGCTTCCGGTTATATCATGTTATTTTTTTCATTTCATAAAATGTTTAAATTCCCTCCATGGTGGTGACAATGAAGACTATGACCATCTACATCACACATGTAACTTTATTCCCCTCATGATTTTATTAATTACCAAATATGTATAATTTTTTAAAATAAAATCATAATTTACCTCAGGAGCAGTTCTAGAACTATTGCAACAAGTTTGAAAACTTCTAAGCCTTTGTACCGATTCTAAAATTACTATCCGTTCCACTACTATGAAAAACCACCGGTTACCCAAACCCATAAAAAAAAAAAAACGCTACTACACAATTACTCGAACTGCTAACAACATCCTTGAGCTATAATATTTATTTATTTTTACTAATTAACCTTTTTAGTTTCTCTTGTTTTAAGTTTTTTTAATTTCAAGGGTGTACACATGATTTATCCTATTCTTCCTTTCACTCTTTTAATTTCAGATCAATAATCGCATAATCTCAATTTCAAATCGGCAACGATTTTAAATGGCTACCAAGGTGACATCAAAAATTTAAATTTTCACTTCATGGTGGCTGTCCATACCAGCTATCACAGTGCACTAGAATTAAAATAATTTGAGGTCAACATTTCCTGAGTGATCATCATGCGAATCGAACCCATGACTTGCAAAGTGAAGTTAATATGCTCGGACCAGCAAGCCATGAGTTCAATAGGCAGAATTAAAGAATTTCTTGTTTAGGGTAGCGGTTCCCAAAATGCTACCAATTTTTATGCCCATTTAATATTATGGCTGCATGGCTCCTGTTCCCACTCAAAAAAAAAAAAAACAAACAAACAAAGAAAGTAAGAAAGAAAAGAAAAGCACTTTTAGTTGCAGAAAGTCGCTGCTAAAAGTCATAAAAGACACCAATGGAAGTTGGCGCAGATGGGTAGGCATCTGCGCATCACCAATCTGTTCCTGGGTTCGATCCCAGGAAACGGAAGGTGTAAAGAATTTCCATTGGGAGCTCTCTCCCATAGGGCGCCTCAAAGAGGTGAATTCCTGTCGGGCCTATCAGATTGGGGGTGCCAGGACTAGTCGGTTGTCGGGGGCCCATGTCGGTAAATCCGGCGTTGGTCTTCAGGTTAACGCCGGATACCTGGAAGGTGGGTGCACCGAAGGCCAAAAATGGTCCATTGCATAAGCCATAAAAAAAAAAAGTCATAAAAGACAAATTTTGTTGCTTTTGAAAGTGAGATTTTTAGCAATAACTTTTCCACGCCTCTGAAAGTCTTATTTTCTCAGTCACCTCTCAAAGTTATAATTTCAGCAGGAACTTCTTTCTATTCCCCCCAAAGGCCGTACTTTCAGCGACTACATTCTCTTCTCCTCTAAAGGCCATACTTTTGTTATATTTGCCAAACCAACATGGTAGCAATTCACAACATCAATACTAATGTTAAACTTGTCATCCAACTAGGTAGTAGGGCTTGGCAGTGGTTTATCATACTGCTACTAATGTTGTAGCTAGTTTGACCAATGTGCATAGCAATTATAGTAACCACTATCACATAGTTATGGCTAAATTTGTAGCTGTTTGACAAACCACTATGCTTGAAAGTTGTAGTAGTTATAACAGCTATAAACACAAGAAAAAAACTCTACATACAAAATTACCATCTTTTGTATTAATAAAAATAATATGGGGAAAAAACGCATATAGATCCTTGGCCTATGAAACACCATGTATGTGTGTTTGATTTCTAGTTAAAATCTATCAAAATTAAACTACGGTTTAGATTATTCTTAGTATATGAAACATTGAACGTTTGAAATCAAACGCACCATCATGGTCGAATGTTTAATTTGTAAATTGGTAATGTCCCGTGAGGTTAATTTGTAGAGAGAAAGAGAAATGAGATTAATAGAGGAATTATATACTATTGGAAATTGTGCCCTAAGGGCCAATCATTGTACTTTGAACATTATTATTTTAATGAAATTTCTCCATTCTGTTATCATATTATTTGCATATTAACTGTGATAATTGTATCCTTGGATAATTCATAAATATTGTCCTAAAATGTCCCTGATCGGTCATCTATGCGGGAGTAGAGATGAAACAAGACCAGTATGACTTTGATAAGATATGGAGACATGAATCAAAGCTACATCGATCAAGTCATAAGCTTTTCTTATGTATAACCACGTCACAATGCCCTTAGACCTGAGGTCATCATGGATTCCTACATGAGAGTTGCTAAGATTTGAACGAGTCAAAAGTCACTTTTGACCGGGTGATGATAAAGGTTACGATCGGGCTTGGTGGTTTTTCATGCAGAGGAATATGAATGATCAAGATGGAATTTGTCCCTTACATTAGTAGAGAGATATTACTGGGCCCCTCGATGAGTGAGTCTGAGAAATGTATGGCCATACTATGATGAAAGGAGTTTCTGTCTCTGTTATCAGGCTACTCAGGAATCGAGAAAGTAATGGTCAGGAACAAGAGGATGACATTATCCATGCCTTATCCTTTATCGATATATCCTGTGACAAAAGGGACGTGACATGGTTGTATGATAGGCTGCATCGTGATAACAATCCTCATTTGAATTGGGTAGTCGTAATGCCTTGCTAGAGGCCGCTTGCGACTTTTGGATTAGTATAGTTATTGGCCCACCACCAACTTCATATGGGCCTACAGGGGTCGCACACAAGAATGGCCCAACATGAGATAATGTTTAATTTAGGGTAGATGAATTTTATATTTATATATATATAATATGAAATTCATTAATAATATTATATAGATATATATATTTTCGAAATATATATCTTATATATATATATGTGTGTGTGTGTATATATTATATGATATTATTATATTTAATAATATTATATAGATATATATATTTTCGAAATATATATCTTATATATATATATGTATATATATATTATGATATTATTATATTGTGTTCGTTTTAAATTTAATTTATTAAGATATATTAAATTTAATAACTAACATGATAGAGATATAGTATCTCAGATTTAATTTATGAAGATAAATTCAATCTAATGGCTCTTTATTTGGATTAAATAAATAGGTTAAATTAAAATTGTTTGACCGATTTAATTTAAACTGAATTTATTTAATTAGCTCATCAAGATAATTAATTGTTAATTAATTTCAAAATTAATGATGATTAATTTTGAAATTTGAAAATAGCCCTCATAGGTTATAAACTTGATAGAGCAGATATATATATATATGCATATGAGAATTGAGAGCCAGAAGTGAAACACTAGGAGACATTAGAGGCGCTAGCACGCAGTCTCGGTTGGAGAGCATTCGTGTGGATACCAGTAGAGGGAGCGGACCTGACGTGTTGGCTCCTAGAGATCGTGAAAACTCTGAATCATCAAAAAAAGGTATGAATCCTTCCAACTTGGTTTAAACGCCGTTGATAGATCCTCGATTAGGATCAGTGAAAATTTTAAAAATTCTTCCGCTGTGCCTAACGATCCTAACAGTGGCATCAGAGCCAGATCAATTGTGCATTTAAATTGAGTTTATGATTCTTATATATGTGATATATATGGGATCTGTACGTATATTTATAAGAAACATTCGAATATGCATGTGATTTGGTTAATACGAAACGAAATTATTTAGAAAGATGTGATCTTGTAGTTCCATTGTTTTTCAGTTTCGTTTAAATTGAATCTTGAAATTGTTTCGTTTTTGGTTTTGAAACATATACGTGATTTTCATTTTGAACAAGCATGAAATTGGGTAGGGTACCTGAGATCGTAGTTTGCGGCAATCAAATCGGGTTTAGGTTTGGATATCTATAAGGGTAATAGGGATCCGAACTATGGGGAAGACAATCTGGATCAGAAGCGTTCTGGGCCATTATTGTTTTAGTTGGCGCTGCCCCTTGCAACCCAGCAAGGGCGGCCCCCTTGACCCCGCCCGCTAACCGGCTAGCGGGAACACCGTGACCACCTCTGCGTAGAGCTATATAATCTGATCATGACATTTATTGCTTTTCATATTGTATGAATTCTTGTTGTGGATTATTATTGATCCTTGTTTGGGTATGGTGAACAACATGGCTTTAGAATTTTACAAAGGTTGTAATATTTAAATATGGCCTGCGTGCCGTGCCTTTCTCTAAATGCTCTCGATGTACATTCTCTTCTCATCTCACTCCCCTCGAATGTTTAAACCAGGTTTCTCTCAATGTATTTCTTTTTTTTATTTAGAGAAGTCCTCTCAATGGCTTGGGAGGATTTTAGGTTAGGTAAGCCATGTTGTGTCACATTTAAATTATGCTTTTGATAAGATCATTGCATGATTACTTTTACATTTATATGTATTTATCTGTATGAGATACGACCATGATTGCATCCATGTAAACAAAACTAATTAATTAAGCCCTTTGAATCAAACCTTAAGTCATAATGCCGTCAATTAATGAATACTTGTCAAAACCTAGATCGCTCAATTGTGGAAACCACTAAAGTGGATGCACTTGAGTTATCTTGATGAGATAAGCTTGAGTAATGGTGCTACTCATAATATTCATTATTGTTTTGACTTAATTGAGACTAACAAAACGGTTTTGAATCTCAAGGCATTATATGGGGTTAAACATACCGAATCATATGATGATTAAATCCCATAAAGATCTAAGAGTTACATGTTTTGTAATTGGTAAATAGGTTACCTACCTAAATAACTTGAATTTAAGTGCCTTGCCAAAGCAGACTTAAGTTTAAGCCAAATATGGATCTTAGCCCACTAATTATTATATTGAGGGTTGTTAATTTAGTGGGAGATTATTAACTAACTTTGCATATTTTAATTGTAGAATCATGTCGACTAGTAATACTGCTACACTATTGTTGCGATCGGTCCTTGAGAAGGACAAACTTTCTTGACTGGTTTAGGAACTTGAGAATTGTTCTCAAGCAGGAAAGAAAGGCTTATGTCCTAGATCAATCAATTCCTGAGGAGCCTGCAGCCAATGCTTCAAGAGCTCAAAGAGATGCTTACATAAAGCATAAAGATGACTCTGTGGATGTAGGTTGCATGATGCTCGCCACTATGGTTCCAGAGCTCCAAAAAGATCTGGAACTCATGGAGGCTCATGAGATGATTGTACATCTCAAGGAAGTGTTCCAGCAACAGGCAAGGCAAGAAAGGTATGAGACCACAAAGGCCTTATGGAACTCATGGAGGCTCATGGCTGAAGGTGCATCAGTTAGTACTCATGTGTTAAAGATGAAAGGCTATAATGATCACCTTGAGAGGCTTGGATTTCCAATGAGCCACGAGTTAGCTACGGATTTGATCATCAACTCACTCCCGAAGTGTTATGACCAGTTTGTTATGAACTACAACATGAACAACATGGAGAAATCAATTTCTGAGCTATATGGGATGCTCAAAACTACTGAGCAAAGTATTAAGAAAAAGCCTAGCACAGTTTTGATGGTTCAGAAAGGAAAGGGTATGAAAAAGAAAGGGGAGGGAAAATGGAAGGGTAATGGCTCAGGTGGTAAGACCAAAGAGTCAAACAAGCCTGAAACCAAGCCTGCACCCAAGAAGGCAAAGTCTCCAAAGGAAGGAGTTTGCTACTTCTGTAATGAACCTAGTCATTGGAAGAGGAATTGCAAACTCTACCTGGAAGATCTGAAAAAGAACAAGAAGGATAGCGACAAGAAGGATAGCGCCGCTATCTCTTCAGGTATTTATGTTATAGACATTCATTTTTCTACTTCCTCTACATGGGTATTAGATACTGGATGTGGTTCTCACACTTGTACAAATATGCAGGGTCTAAAGGACAGTAGAAAGCTGAAGAAGGGCGAGGTAGACCTACGAGTTGGAAACAGAGCAAGAGCTACTGTTTTAGCCGTAGGCACTTATGAATTAGTTCTGCCCAGTGGGCTTTTGTTAGTTTTGAACAATTGCTATTATGTTCCTACTTTGAGTAGTAACATTGTTTCTCTTTCTTATTTGGATAAGGAAGGTTATACTTCCATTACTAGGAATGGTAAATGTTCTATTTATTGTAATGACATTTTCTATGCTAATAGTGATTTACATGTTGGTCATTATATATTAAATTTGGAACATCCTAATAATGGGAATATCTATAACGTAACTACTAAGAGGATAAAATCAAACGATTTGAATCTGACCTACCTATGGCATTGTCGTCTAGGCCACATAAATGAGAAACGCATTTCTAAACTCCATCAAGATGGATTTCTAAACTCATTCGATTTTGAATCATATGACACATGCAAATCTTGCTTATTAGGAAAGATGACTAAGGCACCTTTTACTGGGTACAGTGAGAGGGCTACTGAATTATTGGGCCTCATACATACAAATGTATGTGGACCATTAAATATAGCTGCCAGAGGAGGTTATGTTTACTTGATTACATTTATAGATGACTTTAGTAGATATGGCTATATCTATCTAATGAAACATAAATCTGAATCTTTTGAAATATTCAAAACATTCCAAAATGAAGTACAAAACCAACCTGGTAAAACAATTAAAGCACTTCGATCTGATCGAGGTCGTGAATATTTGAGCCAAGAATTCATTGACCATCTTAGGAGTTGTGGGATAATCTCACAATTGACTCCTCCAGGAACACCACAATGGAATGGCGTTTCTGAATGGAGGAATCGAACACTATTAGATATGGTTCGATATATGATGAGTCAAACAGATCTTCCACCATCCTTTTGGGGACATGCCCTAGACACAGCTACGTTTACACTAAATCTTGTTCCATCTAAGGCAATTGAAAAGACACCATATGAGATATGGACTGGAAAGAAACCAAGTTTATCTTTTCTCAAGATCTGGGGATGTGAGGTATATGTTAAGCAACAAGCCTCTGATAAATTAGCGCCCAGATCCACAAAGTGCCTTTTCGTGGGGTATCCTAAGGAAACGAAAGGATACTATGTCTACAATCCCACCGATAACAAAGTATTTGTTATTCAAAATGGTAAGTTTCTAGAAAGAGAGTATGTCTCTAAAACAACCAGTGGGAGCGATATATATCTCGAAGAAATTCGAGAGCCACAAGATGGTACATAACCATAGATGGAAATTAGAGAAGACTCACAATAAGTTGATGAGCCTCCTCAAGTAACACAAGGTCCACGAAGATTTGATAGGACACGGCATCAGCCTCAGATATATGGATTTCTGATTATTGAAGGTCGTGATGTGTTACTCATTGAGCAAAATGAGCCCACCACCTATCAAGAAGCCACAGTGGGACAAACTCTCAGAAATGGCTAAATTCCATGAAGTCTGAAATGCAATCTATGTACGACAATCAGGTATGGACCTTAGTCGATCCACCTGAAGGTGTAAAAACCATTGGGTGCAAATGGGTTTTCAATGAGAAAACTGACATGGATGGCAATGTAAATGTCTTCAAGGCACGACTGGTTGTAAAAGGATTCACTCATACTCATAGTGTAGACTATGATGAAACCTTTTCCCCAGTTGCAATGGACAAATCAATCGGAATCCTTCTTGCCATTGCAGCATATTATGACTATGAAATATGGCAGATGGATGTCAAAACAGCCTTCCTTATGGAAAGCTGCTTGAGGATGTATACATGACACAACCTGAAGGTTTTGTGCGTCCAGAGGACTTTGGTAAAATTTGCAAGCTTTAAAGATCCATTTATGGATTGAAGCAAGCATCTCAGAGCTGAAATCATCATTTTAATGAAGTAGTCAAAGAGTTTGGATTCATTCAAAATATCGATGAACCTTGTGTTTACAAGAAGGTTAGTGGGAGCATAGTTATATTTCTAGTTCTTTATGTAGATGACATCCTACTCATTGGGAATGATATTCCTACCTTGCAGAGTGTCAAGTCTTGGTTAGGAAAGTCCTTTTCAATGAAAGACTTAGGTGAAGCCACCTATATCCTAGGGATTAGGATCTATAGGGATAGATCCAAAAGACTAATATGCCTAAGTCAGAGCACATACATAGACAAGATACTGCATAGGTTCAATATACATGATTCAAAAAGGGGTTACATGCCTATGTCTCATGGCATCCATCTTAGCAAGGATCTGTGTCCTAGTACACCTGATTAGTGAGATCGCATGAGTAAGGTTCCATATGCCTCGGCCATTGGATCCATCATGTATGCCATGTTATGTACTCGACCGGATGTCTCATTTGCCTTAAGTATGACCAGCAGATACCAACAAGATCCTGGTGAGGGTCATTGGACTGCCGTTGAGAAATATCCTAAAGTACCTAAGAAGGACTAAGGACTTATTTTTGGTCTATGGTGGATTGGATGATGAGCTCTGTGTAACCGGTTACACAGATGCAAGTTTCCAAACTGACCAAGATGACCTTAAATCGCAATCTGGATATGTATTCCTCGTGAATGGTGGAGCTGTAAGCTGGAAGAGCTCCAAGCAAAGCACTATAGCAGATTCTGCAATAGAAGCTGAGTATATAGCAGCATCAAATGCAGCTAAAGAAGCCATTTGGATCAGAAAGTTCATTACTGAACTAGGTGTGGTGCCTACCATCTCAAATCCAATAGATTTGTTCTGTGACAATAGCGGTGCTATTGCATAGGCCAAGGAGCCTAGGTCACATCAAAAGACCAAACACATACTCAGGCGATTTCATCTTATTAGAGAAATCAATGATAGAGGTGATATAAAGATATGCAAAGTAGCAGGAGAAGATAATGTTGCTGATCCTCTTACTAAGCCACTTGCACAGGCAAAGCATGAGCATCATGTTAGGGCAATGGGAATTAGGCAAATTAATGATTGCACCTAGGGCAAGTGGGAGGATGTTGGAAATTGTGCCCTAAGGGCCAATCATTGTACTTTAAACATTATTATTTTAATGAAATTTCTCCATTCTGTTATCATATTATTTGCATGTTAACTGTGATAATTGTATCCTTGGATAATTCATAAAGATTGTCCTAAAATGTCCCTGGTCGGTCATCTATGCGGGAGCAGAGATGAAACAAGATCAGTGTGACTTTGATATGATATGGAGATACGAATCAAAGTCTTAGGCACTTGTAAGAGTACAAGGTGCTCGACCGACCCACTATGAGAAAGCTACATGGATCAAGTCATAAGCTTTTCTCATGTATAACCACGTCACAATGACCTTAGACCTGAGGTCATCATGGATTCCTACATAAGAGTTGCTAAGCTTTAAACTAGTCAAAAGTCACTTTTGACCGGGTGATGATATAGGCTACGATCGGGCTTGGTGGTTTTTCATGCAGAGGAATATGAATCATCAAGATGGAATTTGTCCCTCACATTAGTAGAGAGATATTACTGGGCCCCTCGATGAGTGAGTCTGAGAAATGTATGGCCATACTATGATGAAAGGAGTTTCTGTCTCTGTTATCAGGCTACTTAGGAATCAAGAAAGTAATGGTCAGGAACAAGAGGATGACATTATCCATGCCTTATCCTTGATCGATATATCGTGTGACAAAAGGGACGTGACGTGGTTGTATAACAGGTTGCATCGTGATAACGATTCTCATATGAATTGGGTAGTCATAATGTCTTGCTAGAGGCCACTTGTGACTTTTGGGTTAGTATAGTTATTGGCCCACTGCCAACTTCATATGGGCTTATAGGGTCACACACAAGAATGGCCCAACACGAGATAATGTTTAATTTAGGGTGGATGAATTTTATATTTATATATATATAAAATATAAAATTCATTAATAATATTATATAGATATATATATTTTCGAAATATATATATTATCTATATATATATGTATATATATATTATATGATATTATTATATTTAATATTATTATATAGATATATATATTTTTAAAATATATATCTTATATATATATGTATATATATTATATGATATTATTATATTGTGTTAGTTTTAAATTTAATTTATTAAGATATATTAAATTTAATAACTAATAACATAATAGAGATATAGTATTTCTGATTTAATTTATGAAGATAAATTAAATCTAATGGCTCTTTATTTGGATTAAATAAATAGGTTAAATAATTAGCTCATCAAGATAATTAATTGTTAATTAATTTCAAAATTAATGATGATTAATTTTGAAATTTGAAAATAACCCTCATGGGTTATAAATTTGATAGAGCAGATATATTCATATGCACAAGAGAATTGAGAGCCGCAAGTGAAATCCTAGGAAACGTTAGAGGTGCTAGCACGCAGTCTCAGTTGGAGAGCATTTGTGTGGATATCGATAGAGGGAGCGGACCTGACGTGTTGGCTCCTAGAGATCATGAAAAACTTTGAATCATCAAAAAGGTATGTATCCTTCCAACTTGGTTTAAACGCCGTTGATAGATCGTCGATTAAGATCGGTGAAAATTTTTAAATTCTTTCGCTGTGCCTATCGATCCTAACAATATAAACCTTAACGGTGAATATAACGCAGTAAAGAGTAAGGAGAAATATCACGAAGTGTACACCGGGAGTTATACTTATTTGGCCACAACCACTTTGACCTACGTCCAGTCCTCAGAGCTTCTCTGAGAGTTTTACTATAACTTCCAAGATTCAGTGGGTTCTTGGCACCTGAGTACAAGCAAGTTCCTTCGCCTGGACACTCGCTCCCCCTTACAAGCTGTAATCCAATCCCAACTCAAGGTTCCACAACCTTAAGTTACCTCAATAACAAATATTGAGTTTGAATGAAATATCTCTCTCACAGAGTGAATAAGAATCACTGAAGTATAGAATTACAAATATGTGTAAAACAGAGCGGTGAACTTAATAATACGTTCGTGTGTGTGTTCTCATTATAATCTCTGTTTGGATGTTCCCATATATATAGATGTGTTGGTAATGATTGTTGGAACCTATTTCTTCATGCCCGTTAGAGCGTGCGCAGCCACTATTGACTTTTCCAGTATTTGAAAAATGTCTGTTTGTGGTAGGTGGCGGTAGGTAGTGTTTGAACGTTGCATTTGTCTTTCCTTATTTGGTAAGATCTCTTCATTGTTTATCTGCGGATATGCTAAGAATACTAATACAATGAAAGGTTAATCACATAGGAAACAAATCAATGAATGTTTGGAATGATTTCTGAATTTCTGGACTTGCATACTCAAGTAGTCATTAAGTTTACTCGAGTACTTACTCGAGTATCATCGTGAGAGTAATGAAAAAAAAACTGCAAGTTAATAAATGAACATTACATTACTCGGGTAGTATATGGAGTAAACAAAATTTCAAACCTTTGGAAATACCTGTTTACTCGGGTACTTACTCGGGTATGGTACACTTTACTTCATAAGTTACTCAAGTGGCAACTCGAGTAAACTCTCAAATAAACTTTAGGTTACTCGATGCTTCACTCCAGTAATGTTGGCAGGATTTCAGGGCCGAGAGCACTTCAAGTTTGATTACCTTGTTACTCAAGTACTAACTCTAGTAAACATAAATTTTCTGCATAGCTTACTCGGGTAGTGACTTGAAGTTCTCTTCTAAATAACTCTACATACTCGGGTAAGGACTTAAAGTGAAGTGTGATAAAAGCATTTCATGTTATTCTAGTATTACCTTCAGGTTTTGCTTACCATAGTAAGTTACTCGAGTAGCTCCTCGAGTAACATTGGCATGATTGAAAATGCCGAGAGCAACATATTTCTTGAAATAGGGGACTCGAGTACATACTTGAGTATCGTTGGCAGGTCAAGAGTAACTGGAAGTCTTTTACATGGTTACTCAAGTAACATTGGTAGGCCGGGAGCAACTCTAAGTGATTTACCTGGTTACTCGAGTAGCCACTCGAGTAACATTGGCAGGCCGAGAGCAACTTGAAGTCTTATACCTTATTACTCGAGTATCATTGGCAGGTTACTTGAAGGTTGACTCTGGTTACTTCAAGTTTCTGTCCCATTACTCGAGTACTTACTCGAGTAACCCTTTAGAAATTTTGCTAGTGATGAAGTTTCTCAGCTTTTTCTCTTGGCCTTTCTTCATTACTCCAATGCTTACTTCAAGTGATGATTTTCCCTGTTATTACTTTGTTCAAACTTATTTGTTTATCAAATATTTTTCATATCATCCTTTGTTATCATCAAAACATGAGAGATCTAACACCATGCAGCCACCTTTTGTTTAAGAGCTTCTAGTTTCTTATTAAACAAAGCTTCTACCTTTGCCTTCACAGTGGCATTTAACAAATTCACCTCTTCCTTATTGTGTAAGAATTATGTGAAGTTTGTTTTCCAAAATACTCTCTTAATCTAACCCCATGTCCAATACCCCTAACACACCCTCCATGATCTTTTTTCTTATTGCAACAGTCAAAAAGTCATTCCTCCATTTTAGCTTAAAGGCTCCCTAGATTTCTCATTTCTTAAGATCATTATGTAATATATATATTACAAACATAAGTCTTAACACTGTGCTTAGTTATATAATATAACTAATATAGAAACATGTCTTATAAGTTTTTTAGCAACTTTGTGAGTACTTTCACAGTGTATAACCTACTCTTTGTTTGGTGAGCGTATAACTATATCTCTTTATGATGGACTGGAGAAGATGGTTGAACAAAATTGAAGGGTCTTCTTTTGCTACTTCTTCTAACATCCTCTGCTTGGTGTCTATTAAGTCCTTAGTTGCGCTTGCATAGCCACGGCAATATATGCGGGTAATAATTCTTTCTCCTATTTTCGATCGGCTTTTCCCCTTTTTCCTACAATTAAGAATCAATATAAAGGACAAATACTAGTTAATAGTTAATGTTAATCATTAGAGAATAGCACCTAACACAACTAAACTCACCATAGATGTCAGCGTAGTACGAATCAGCACAATTATACCCAAGCTTTTTCAATAATAGATGGATATTTATCAAACGAAGTAGGATGAGGCTTGTCTTCCTCCACCCAGGCATGAATGAAATCGCATGCTAATTGTGTCTTGAATGCCCAAAAATGATCACAAAATTCAGAAAAGGTCTTATCCTTCAATGCTTGAATATCTAGAACATCATATGTGAGCTGTATAGCACAACATTGAAATGGTTAGCAAAATAAACAACAGTTTTACTATTAAACAATGTAGGACAAAAATGATAAATTCAAAGTATGTTTTGTACCAAGATAATTTACCAAAGTAGGTCCTTAACATCATCTAAAACATTTTCCCAAGTCTGTACATTGATAGGCACCTTAGTTATACGAGGGCACCAAGGTAACTTTTATAGGTGGTCATGTTTTTCCCATTTGACCTCTATATATTAGTAAAATTCAATCAGACTCTTCATCCCAGAATTATGAGACAAGTTGACCTCTCTTATTTTGGTCCCTTTCTACCTCTTCTTTATCTAGGGTGGAAGGTAAGCTCAGACTGATCACTCTAAGGCATTACCTGTTAAACCTACTTGAGGTTAGACTCATATCATTCAAGATATCCATATATAATAGATCTTTGTATTGGTATGGTCGGACAGATCTACAGGAACCTTATCATATGGGTTAATGGTATAACTGGACTGACACCCCTCCATATTCTTTTTTACCCAATCTTATTGACAATATCATCAACCCTATTCCTGTTAAGCTAAAAATAGTTAAGTCACAAGACAACATATTAACATACATTGAACTTAAAAGGTTATAGTACTAACTACTAAAAATAGTTTCATATAAGTATATCCTCCTATATTCTTTTATAGTTAACATTTCTTATGACATATTCATCATCCATCTCATCTTCCTCAATTAATTCATGAAGACCCCTTGAAAAAGAAGGAGTCTCAAAAACATCAATATTCAAATAATTGGGGTCTTCATAATCTATCACATGTTTCCCTTAAAGAGCCACAAACCTTCCTCTTTTTGTAGAGTCATCAATATAGAAAACTTGTTTAGCCCGGTCTACTGTAATGAAAGGCTTATCACTAAACCATCTATTATTAAGGTCATCGATTTCAACACCAATGTTTTTGTCAACCCACTAGGACTTGAAAACATGCAATCTAAATTAGGTGTAGCCCACCCTCATATCTCTTTAATGATTCCGTAATATGGCATAGTAGCAAATTTACGATTCTTGTCCTTTGAACTTAAGAAATATATAGACTCATCTGCTAATATCACACTGTTATTCTACATAGTACTCTTATCATCTAATGTCTTTGAATAAAAAGAATACCCGTTGGTGTCAAATTACCTTCATTTCAATTTTTTTATTTAAACCACTACACAAAAGTTTTATTATGCTCCCTGGTTAGCCTTTGCTTAGTCATTCTAGCCCTACCATTTTCCTTCCTAACATGTTCTTTATGGGCATGTATGCATTCTTCAAGTTTATCAATATTATTCAAGATGTGCAAGTGTTGTAATGACCCAAAAATAGGCTTAAGGGCTAATGACTTCAAAGTGGTGTAATTATTGTTGAATAAACACTTTTGGAGAATGTAATTTGAATTGTGATATGAATGTGTTTCAATCAGTGCCTAAACCCTATATTTATGTTCAATTGAGGATTAAAATCTAAATAGAGTTAAATAAGAGGGAGGGCGCATGGTTGAGTAAAATGGATGATATAAATGTGTTTAGTAGTGATTTAAGTGGAATTGCCATAATCAGGGGCAAAACGAGTAAAAAGAAAAGTTACTGACCAATTGGACAGTTATCAAAGAGGCAACTCATTGGTAAATTGTAGATCAATGGTTGGGATTATATGTCAAGAGATTATGAGAGAGTGATCCTATGCTTGCATGAACATGGAAGGAGTTGGGAGGAGGAACAAGATCATGACACTTGGCTTCATGAGAGTCATGGATCATGGTCAAAGTGTCAAAATTTTCTTTTTCTCTTCCCTCTCTCATTTAGGACGTCCAACAAGCAATTGAAGGGGTTAAAAATTCTGATAATCATCTCCATCTCATTTTTCTCTCATTAGCTTCCATTATCATCCAAGAGGTTAAAGGAAAGAGAAAGAAAAAAGCCTAAGGTAGGTGCTCCATATGACCTTGAATGTTCAACTCACCTTCTTTAATCTTGTTCATTGTGTCAAGGGCTTTATTCCTATGGTTTCAGATTTTTGAAAGGTGGAGTTTGAGAACTTGTGAATGTTTGGAAGTGGTGGAATCAAGGAATTCACTTTGGGAAGAGGAAGAGGTAAGAATTTAACATATTCTGACTTAACTCTTGTGACCATTAGTTAAGTTTTAAGATTTGTGATTTTTTCCCTGATTTTGGTATTATTTTGAAATGCAAGAATGTGTTAGTGTGTTTGGGTAGAAATGGTGTCTTGTTGCATGTGTTGGACATTGGAATTGGTTTGAAATCTTGAAATGAAAAGGTTTGCAATGTGGTGACTTGTGTGTGATTTTGGGTTGACATGTTGTGTTTCTTGTGGAACATGTCAATATGAGCTGAATTTGGTCATTTTGGAGGTTCCAATGGATTCCTTGTGAAAAATTGGTGTGGGAATGGTATTTGTTGTGAATTTGGAATTATTGGAAGCAATTGCACGAAAAACAGAAATTCTGTCCTTTGAAACTCTAGACAGGGCAGTCAGATTGTATGGACATTTTGAATAGGCAAATAATGTCTAAAAATTATGAAAATTTTCAGTCATAAATTTCACATTCCAAGCTTGAAAATGGACATATAATTTGTGTCATTTCATTTTATGAGCTGGGGGTTATGGTTGTCCAAAGTGTGGGGTTGAAACTGGAATCTGTTTTGGAGCAGTAGTGAAGTTTGTGTAATTCTGTAATTGTGTGGTGCTTTCTGGTAATTGTTCATATTTTTCCTATGAAGAGGACTTGAATAGATTTTAATAGGATTTGGGAACACCTTATTTCAATTTTTGTAGAATTAATTATGATTTTTTGAAGTTTCCTTGGCTGCAGCCAAAACATTTTGGCTGCAGCGCAAAACTTTCTGTGCACGTTTTGCCCGCAGCCATAAAATATTAGCTCCCGCCAAAAACCTTCTGTTTTATTTTTTGCCACAGCCAGAGAATTCTTAGTTGCAAACAAGCCCTGTTTTCAGCACTTAGTGATTTTGAAAAGTAGTTTCCAACCTAATACCTCCCAATCCTTTTAGGTTTTCATTGAGTCTATTATAGCCACTTAAGGGACTCAAATGATAACCAACTTTAAGTATTATAAAAGTGAAATTTTGGACTAGAGAATAATTTTTCATCCTTGATTTTGGTGTATAGAATTTGACATTTGCCCTAATCTCTAGCAGCTTGTGCCAGCACAAGTCAAGAAAGAACAAGGTAGTGGCTCTTCCCTTATACTATGTGTAACTGTAGTGTATGTATGTGTGATCATGTTTCATGATGAGTTGTGATGTTGCTACCTATACAGCTGGTGATAACTATCATTATACAGTGAAAGCTGTCATTATACAGTGCAAGCTGGTGATGTGATTATACAGCGTGAGCTGTCGTATTTGTGAATACAATCGTGAGTGTTGTAGTTTATGGTGAAAGCCATGTATCATTGTGTTGCTGTTGATTGTGATTTACTTACATGCTATGTGTTTATATACTGTATAAATGATTGTTACTTCTGGGATTCTCTTGAATCTCATTCTTTCTATTCACTAATATTTCAGACAGGGCAAATGGCTCCAAAGGGAAGGAGGCAACCAGGGCGGCTAGGACATCTTATGGATATTTGACTTGGTTGATGGTTATCTAACTTTTAGGTGGGATTTCTGTTTATATATCTTGGATGTAAATATTAGAATGATTTTGTGTAATCCCCTAATGGGAAAACTATAAACCCTTAGTTGATATATAAGTAAACCCAGGGTTTGCCGGGATTTATGTTATACACTCTGATATGTATGAATGCAATTGAACCGCACAGGGTAATTATATTCGAAACTTGAATTTGAGACCAGGATAAGGAAGAAATTTTGAAAGAATTTGTGAAAAACCCTATCGTTAGGAAGGGATTGAAATAAGTTTTAATTATCCGTTAGTCTCCATTCTATTTTAATTACGAAATTTCGAATCATAATTACTGTTTTCAAGGCAAGGGGTTACATTTGTAGCATCAGAGCTATAGTTCCTGACAAGGGTAGAGTTGCTAGGATAGCTCCCTTAGTTTGGCCTTAGTAATAGAAGATGATTGTGAATAGTTATTGTATACACATGTATGTTCTGCTGTATGGATATATATATATATATATGAGGTTTGTGAACATATGTGCATACTTTATGTGTTATTGATAGGGTGAGTTATGTGTAGAATGAAGAGAACAACAAAAGGTTGCCCCAAAGTATAATAAGTAGACCCCGAGGTAGAGGTAGTCAATGATAATCCATCAGACTCGATGCAGGAAATGATGAGTTTGATCCAGGAGCAAATAGATATGTTAGCTGAGCTAAGAGAAGAGCTCAGAGGGGAACATGCAAAAAGGAATGAGGATAGGGTTCAGTCCACCCAGGAAGAAACTCGGGAGGAAATGCATAAGGAAACTGCTGAGGGGTCTAATCGGTCCTGAGAATCTCCACCTCATACTACCCCGAATAAAGAATCACAAGGGGTACCGGTAAGAGAAGAAAGGGATATGCAGTTTTGGGTGTCAAAATTTTGCAAGCATCGATCCCCCTCTACTTTTGGTCTCTTTCTTCATAGAGGAAGGTGATAGTTTTAGGGTGAGAGAGGCGTGGTGATTTCAAATAAAATGAGAGGTCAAGCTAAAGTTGTGATCGCTGTGGAAAGAGACTCAAGGCTGAAACCTTCTTCTTCCTTTCAGACCTACATAGCATCTTGGTTGACAGACACTAAAGAGTGAGAACAAAGAGGACTAGAAAAAGCTTATTCTTCCTCAAATAAACTCATAGACACTTCTTGCATCCTTGCATTAAATTTATTTCTTCAATTTCAATAGGATTTTGGTGGTATTTTAAAGAAGCTGTGATTAAAATTATTCCATAAGTGGTTATTTTGCTTGAATATTGGTGGTAAAGAAGTAGCTAGAGCCTCAATGTGCTACAAAGAGGAGTTTGTTAGTTTTTCATTAGCTTTTATCATGTATTTGGATCTGTTAATATGATTTTGTATTGATATATGAGTAAAAGACTTAGATGAGTGGTTATTTACCTATGATAAATTGCTTTTGTGTTGAATTTTATTTATGCACTTGGATTTTATATTGAATATATTTCCTTATGTTTTAATGAGATTATATATTGTACATGATTACTATAGAGTGTAGTTGATTTATTTCATAATGAGTGTCACGATTGTACTCTCATTTAGGAGGAAACAACTGCATTAAATTGATTTTCAAACACACATAAAATGGTTTTTAACAATTTATCTGAGAGATGATATATGAATATAATCGTAGAATTTGTTATTAATTAGATAAATTGGACTCAATGTCATTACTTCAATTTTACTTGATGATAAATAACTTCCAAATTATTTCAAGAAGCTAGGAAAGCCAATTAACTTCGCTATCAAGACTTATTTCCTCATATCTATCCCATTTTTATAAAAATACCAAAAACAATAGTTTAGCATTTAATTAAATTTCATTACTCTTTTAGTTAATTAATTTGAAAAACCAAAACCCCATTTCACCTTGTTTCTATTATATTTGCATGATATTTAGATTACATAGAAATCAATAAGAGCATCCTCAATAAGAAAGAACAATCTTAAGTTTCCTTATATGCAATCCTTGATTAATTTTTTATTGTGGACCACAAGGCCAATGTACAAAAGGTCCTCATCAATTATAATAATTCTTTGCATCTTCTTCATTAGCAAACAGTTGCTTTAGTCTTTGACAAATACCAATTTTATTATATATTTTCATATTTTATTTGATGATTTTGTCATAGTTATTAAGATTAAAATGCCATTATTATGATTAATTAAGATCAAGAGTAAATACAGTGAATTAAAACTAAAAGAGGAAAAATTATCATAAAAATTGTAATTACTTTTAATCACTAAATTTTGAGAAGATTTGATATTTGTTTAATTGTTTTAATTGTAGGTGCTTGAAAAATTGGATCAAATTTGAAAATGGAAGTATGGGATTAATGTTGCAAAAATTACAGTTTAGTACTACAAACTTTTAAAAACTGCAATTTATTCCTTATACAAAACTACAACATTTTGTTAGCATGGAATTAGGTCTTATTTGTGGGAGGCTTTTAGTGAGACTTTACAGACAGAGAGCCACGACCAGACTTTGAACTATCACCCATCACCTTCTCTCACCTTCCACTCTTTTGTTGTACCTCTACCATTATCGATGTCCTTCTCTACACTCACTATCATCTCTATAGTAGCTGTGGAGGAGATCGGATTTAAACTAGTAACTGTGAGTATGAGAGAGGAGGAGACTATCACCTTCATCATCACGTCTTCCTCTTTTCACCTTTACCGTCATTTACCGTCATCATCTGCAATTTTTACTAGCGAGTTTAGTCCGTTTACTAGTCTGTGTGAACCATACCTGACCTTTGTCTTTCTTCCATCATCATCATTAAGCTCATGGTGGTGATATCTATGGGTGGATTCTCTAATATGAAGATGGCTTTGCTTCTTGAAGATATTTCCATGAGTGGCTAAATTTCTCAGCTCTTGAAGATAGAAGCTATGGCATGAGTTCAACATGCTATAAGGAGAGTTCTTGTTCTAGTTTTAGTTCATTAGCTTAACTATATATTTATAATTTCCTTCATTTCAAGAGTTGCAATTTTTGGTTAAGACTATGAATTTTGATTTAACCTTTGTTTCAACCTATTTATGATTTGAATTAGTTGATGTTGAACATTATGCTCATCAATATATATGGTTGCATAAATGTTTCATTGCAATTCTTTTGATTATTTAGTATATTCCATGATATTGTTTAGATATTGAGTTGATTTTGGGTTGTATTGGAACCAATTGCATTAATTAATTCACAATCACATATTAAAAGGGTTAATAGTATCTTGAGATTCGGGGTTCCTTTCTTTTGATGGTAAACTTATCAGTTGATGAGATTTAGTATTTTAGAAAACTTAATGAATTCATAAATTGCATACAAAGTTGTTTTTAATAGTGTATTACTAAGGGATTATTTGTTAGGCCTAGGAATAATCATTAATTAATGCACTAGACCAAATGGTTTTGAGGTTTGCTATTTTGAGGCACTTTGATTGCAATTGCAAGTATTTTGTATTGAGTTTTGGTTAAAGGGGTTAAACCTTACGTAATATGGAAGTGTTTAATCGACCTAACTCAAGCTAGCCCAAACGGTCATTTGGGCATTTTTGACTAAACTAGCAAATTGAACTCACATATTTATTTGGTGAACTATGATTGCTATTGCAAGCCATTTTTAAGATATTTACTTCATCGATTCCCATTTCCATTCCATCATATCTAAAAATACCAAAAATAGAGTAGTTTTGGTCATTTAACATTCTTGTAATTTAGTTTATAGATTAAAGCCCAAATTCCCCATTTTCCCTGGTTAATTGCATGTTTAATGACATTTAGTCTAACTTAAGATTTTAAATAAAGGCTTCTCAAAGTGAAACAACTCGATTTGGGCTATTTTGCATTGCTTGGATGAAATTGTTGATTGTAGACCCCAAGGTGTTACGATAAAGGTCTTCATCTCTATTGCCAGCGATTTTCACTTCATCTCCATAGCGGCTAGCGAATTGACCTTCAGCAGTTAGAGGAAAGTATTCAGACTAGAGGAGAGTAGTTGGGAGTAAAGCTTGAAACAAGAGCCTTCATCTACTACCTTCATCTTCTTCGTCATCATTCACCTTTACTTCTCATCATCAATCTCATTGTCCATTATTATCATCGACTTTCACTATTAGATTCTACTTTCTCACCATTAGAAAAAGTGACTAGACCGAACAAAGCCTTGGATCTTCACCTTCATTCCATCACCTTTACTTCATCCCATTGTTAACCTCATGAAATTCATGTCAAATTAGAACATTTACCTTTAATTTCTATACATTTTGGTAAATTCAAAGATATTTGGAGATAATTGTGCAAAGGTAATGTGCCTAGTTGATATTGTGATTAAAGGATATAAATTCTCTGTTTAAGTGTGAATATTTTGCTAGATTTCATCAACACTGGCTTTTATTATTATATTGATAGGCTAACATTTGAACCGCGTAGGGAGCTATTGGAAGCACAGATCAATGATTAAGAAATTGGAAATGAGCTTAGGAAGTCACTTGACCATGGAAAAGCCAGATAAGATGAAAAGAATTCTTGGCTGTAGCCAAGAAACAGCCAAAAGTCAATTGTACTAAAAGAAATAGCCAAATCAATGAAAAGAATGCTTAGGAAATCAATTGTTTATAGTGGTTTATATAGCAGTTTTTGATAAACTGCAGCATTATTTAAGCCTCCTGCCCCTTCATTTTCAACGTTTGGCAATTTTGTTTCCTAATATTTCTCTAAGAGTTTTCTTTTAGATCTGAGTGTTCTGACATATCTTTGAGAGTTTCACTGTTTCACATTTTTCTTACTTGACGTACAAAAATTACATTTTTTCTTTCCACTAATTATTATTATTATTATTGTATTATATATATAAAATGTGACTATTTTTTTTATATCATGTTTTTTATTTTTGAAGTTGATATGGCTTCAGGGGGAATAAGGGGAAAGGGGCCGACCTCCCTAGACCGATTTTACAAGGTAGCAGTAGCAGAGGTAGGGATAGTTGGAGGGGTAGCTCGGAGGGAGGGCAACCGTACCACAATAGCCATAGGAGGCAGCCTATCACAGACACACCAGACAGCCCTACAGGTGGCGATGACGGCACCATAGATTCCTTAGGCTATTATAGGAGAGGGAGTTGAGCTCAGTGTTAGTGACTATAAGGACAACGATGAGTTTTAGATCACGATTCCGCTCAGAGATATGGAGAGTTTATGGACCAGGAGGATGCACTAGACTAAAACAACCCACGATAGTCGTCTTCCCGGTTGACTGGGTTTGAGGTACAGGGCCAAGGTAAATATATATTTTTTATTTAATAAATTAAATATTTAAATCTGAAATGTTAAATGTGAATTTCAATTTATCAACGTATATGGTAAATTGTGCAGATGAGTAGGGGAACATGTCCACTAGGAGGCTTGACATGGTCACTCTGAACAACCTGGACCGGACACTACAAGTTATAGTTCTATAGAATGAGGCCACAAACCAGCCCATCAATATTGGGGGTCACCTGTTCAACCGATTCCTGAATGAGCTGGGCTCAAATTCGATGTGGTTCCTCCTTCACTTCATGACATGGAGGAACATTCCAAAGGGGCTAAAGGACCTAGCGTGGGATGAGGTGGTGAAGGTAATTAATAGTATTTAATTATAGTTTATATTTTGTAATTAATTGTATTTAATTAATATTTATTAATTATCTTATTTGCAATTAGTCGTATTTAATTATTTGTTATTTAATTTTGTTACAACTTAGGTTTGCCATCTGGGACAACCGGAAGAGGTACACGTTGATGAAGATGGGTGACAATTGGAAGAACAGGAGGAATCGTCTCTTCCACAGTATGAATAATGATAGGACAATTCCTCTACAGCAGCTGATTGAGAATGTCCCAGATGACGTCCCACAAAATGACTGGGTGAGTTTAGTCTAGTTCAGGAGGAGCGCAGTGGGGCAAGTAATTTATGTACAATTCAAATTTTATTTTTAATTTCATAAATTGAATGTTTTTAATAATTATAATTGTTTTATATTGTTTAAATATTTTAAATATTATTTTACAGGCGCTTTCTCAGAGGAATACGAGGTGCCCAGGGCAGCAAACAATCTACCACATAACATGATTGAAGACCTTTGCTGTCACTTATTGTAAACTGACCTAGCATTGTCTAGGGCAAGAGCGGCGCCTTTAAGGCTAGCAGCTTTCAAGGATAGACATCCAAGGTCAGACTTCTGAGGATGAGTCTATTAAGTAGCCTTGTTTAGATTTAGCTAGGACATAGGTTGTAGTGGCCCATTAGATGCAGTAGTAGGCCGATTACTATTACGCTCGGCATACGCAGTGGAGCGATATCAATAACTACATGCTGAAGCTGTTGTACAGTCACCTATTCCCTAATGAGGAGCATCCACAGTTCCCCCTGTCCCTCGGTTCGTCGTCCAACTGACTCTTCTCGCTGCTGATGATGGAGCTGTTAACTCTGCTCAGCGCCCTAATACAGCTGTACCTGAGGGCGTCCCCCTAAGGGAGGACCTGATCATCATCCTCCGAGTAGTTAGTTTAGGACAGTTATATTTTTTTTTCAAACATTTGTAAAATAAACTTGGATATTTATATTTTACACCCTTCTTAATTTCTTCTTTTGTTTATGAAAGTGTTATTTATAATATTAAAACTAACTACAAAAATTAAAAAAAGATAAATGAATTGTTTATGACATTTTTATTTATAATTTTGAAACAAACCACAAAAATAAAAAAAATATTGTTTTTTTGTAGCGGTTTTATTGTAAAAATCTCTACAAAAAAAGATTAATTCTGTAGCAATTACAGTCATAACCACTACAAATAAGGGAATATGTATATTGCTCAAATTATTACAGGATGCATTCGTCGATGCAAAGATTCCCATAATGTTCTATAAGGCCAAGAAGATTATCAACAGGTTAAGGTTAAACTATCAAAAACTTGATGCATGCCACCAATGATTATATGTTGTATTGGGGAGATGATTCTAGTAGAGAGACTTATAAGAAATGTCACACATCGAGGTACAAGACAATTCGGAGGGGGGGAAAGCAGAAGACAAAACCTGTAAAGATTCTCAGGTACTTGCTTTTGAAGCCATGCCTATAAAGATTGTTTATGTCATCCAAAACAGTAGAGTACATGAGGTAGCATGATGTTGATAAGAATGAAGATGGAAAATAAGACATCCTCAGGATGCAGACACCTGAAAAAAGTTTGACAATGACTTTTCATATTTTGAGGCTAACCCCAAAAATGTTTAGCTTGCTTTGGATATCGACAATTTCAATCCATTTGAGAATCTTAGTACAAATTACAGTATTTGGCTAGTATTCTTAATTTGCTACAACTTACCCCTTGGATGGGTATGAAATAAAGCTCCTTCATTCTATCTATGATCATTCCAGGGAAAAGGCACTGAGTAATGATATCGGTATGTATTTCAAATCGCTCATTCCAGGTGAGTTTTTGGCTTGGTAGATGATCTCTTTGGCTCAAATCATCTTCTATAATGATGTTCATAGTGATGAGAGCTTCATCTCTATAGTTTTAGATTTATGAAAGAAGGTGTTTGAGAGCTTGAAGAAATTGGAAAGTAGAGAAATCAAGGAATTAACCTTGGGAAGAGGAAGAGGTAAGTAATAGCTTCTCTTTGACATATTGATTGTGATCTTTGAGTGAGTTTTGAGAATTGTGGTTTTTACCCTAATTTTGGTGTAATTGTGAAATGGATGAATTGGATAGTGTATTGTGGTAAAATTGGTGTCATATTGTGTTTTAGTGCCATTGGAATTGATTTGAACTTTGAATGGAAAGGAATTGCAATGTTGAGTTTTATGTTATGGAATTGTGTTGACATGTTAGGGTCATTATGGAAAATGTCAATGTGATGTGAATTTAGTTGATTTGGTATTTCTAATGGATTCCTTGTAAAAATTGGTATGGGGAGAGTGTTTGTTGTGAAATTGGAACCATTGGGAATAATTGTGCAAAACTTGGAATTCTGTCTATTGAAACTCCGTACAAGGCAGTTTGTTTGTGTGGGAGTTTTGAATGGGCAAATGGTGTCCAAAAATTCTGAAACTTTTCAATCTTAAAGTTCACATGCCAAGCTTCAAAAAGGACATATAATTCATGTCATTTCATTTTGTGTGTTGGGAGTAATGATTTTCCACAATTTTAGATTAAAATTGGAATATGTTTTGGAGTAGTGTTGGATTTTGTGCAATTCTGTATTTTATAGTGATGGACATCCTTGATTCATATTTTTCCTATGTAGAGGATGTAATATCCCGATTTTTAATTAGGGCTAATGACCCCGATAATTATTGTAATTATCTTGATTTAAATACATTTGGGATCAATGTAATATGAATTTTGAGAATAAATACATGTGGTATTTAAGATCAATGGTTGTGATTCCTTGACCGTGGGTCGGAATCCTATGTGTTGTGCTTTGGTGAACTTAAAGTGGAAGTGGATAGGATGATGACAAGTGGCAAGAGGGTAGCCTTTGGATGTGGCACTAGAAGACAAAAGTCACTTTTTCCTCTTCTCTCTCTCTCTTGTGCGGTTGTGTGTGTGTGAGGAAGAGAATTTCATCATCCTCCTCCCATTTTTCTCTCTCATTTTCTCATCTCTCTCCTTCCTCCATTTCTGGCGCTGGTTTGAGCTTGGAAAGAGGAGAAGAAAAGCTTGATCTTTGGTAAGAAATACTCCTCCTTTGCTCAAAACCTCTTCTATAATATTGTTCATCTCAATGAGAGCTACATTGTGATGGTTGTAGAATCTTGAGAAGTGGTGCTTGGTGATTTGCTCGAATTTGGAAGTTGAGGAATCAAAGTTCTTGATTGGGCAAAGTGAAGAGGTAGGAATTTAGAGCATTTTAATGTATTGTTTGTGATTTTTGGCTAAGTTTAGTCAAATCTGGAATTTTGCCCTAATTTGCACCAAATGTGGATTTTAGGAGTTTCATTATGATTGATGATTGGGAATGATTTAGTTTGGAGATATATGAACATTTGATGCATTTTGGATAGATAGAAATTGATTGGGATTCATTTGGGTCACTTGGGAAAAGTTGGAAAATCTGTTTTGTTTAAGCTCCGTTTTTCGCTGTCAGTTTGGACGAGCGTTTTGAGTGACCAAATGGTATTGGAAAATTATGAAACTTTCCAGTCTTAAAGTTCACATCCCAAGCTTCAAAATGGTCATATATTTCGTGTCATTGCGTTGAGAATTCTGTGAGATATGGTTGCCCAAAGTTTGGGATTGAAACAGAACTCTGTTTTGGAGCAATGTGTAGTTTTTGGTAATTCTGGATTTGTGTAGTGATTTCCAGTGAATGGCTATATTTTTCCGTGAAAGAGGACTTATATACCTTTCATTTGGCTTTGGAATCACTCCGTTTCGATTTTTCTAGAATTAGTTATGTTTTTTCGAAGTTCAGCCCAGAGTCAGGAAACTTCTGGGCCGCGGCCCATGAGTGGCGGGCCGCGGCCCAAGCCTTTCTGACCTGTTTTGGGCCGCGGCCCAAGAGTGGTGGGCCGCAGCCCAAGACTTTCTGACCTGTTTTGGGCCGCAGCCCAAGGAATGGTGGGCCGGGGCCCAACCCTGTTTTCCAGCACTTAGTGTTTTCGAAAAGTGACCTTCAACCTTTTGTTTCCCAACCTTTTAGGCCTTTTATTAGAGGCATTTGGGGCCTCTTAAGAGTCCTAAATGATAACCAACTTAGTGTATTATGGGATTAAGTAATTGGAAAAGAGATTGATCAATTGTCCCTAATTTGGTATAGGATTTGATATCTGCCGAACGCGTGAGCCCACTGTGCCAAAGATTGTCAAGAAAGATACAGGTAGCGACCTCTCTCTTATACTTTGTGTAAATGTATTGTATGTTTGTTTGTCATTCATTGTGTGGATTCTGCTGCTACTGCTTTGTGATACCTTGTGCATTGAGATACTTTATGGAGCATAGTGATACATCGTGCGTTGAGATGCTTGGTAGTGCTTTATGCTTTGTGTTGCTGCTACATAGTGTTCACCGCGAAAGCGGGCGTTGTGCATAGTGATTACAGCGAAAGCTGGCATAGTGTTCACCACGAAAGTGGGCGTAGTGCATTGTGAATACAGCCGTGAGTGCTGTCGTATGTGGCGTGAGCCAGAGATCATTGTGAAGCTGCTGTTTATGATGAACATACATGCTTTATGTTTATATATCGTATGAGTGAGTTGTTGCTCTGGGATTCTTTAGAATCTCATTCCTCCATATGACTAACCTTTTCAGGCAGGGCAAGTGGCTCGAAGGAGAAGCGACCAACCCGGAGTGGTTAGGATCTCTTAGGGACATTCAGGCTTTTGGGATAGTTGGTTATCTTCATTTTGGATTCGGGATTGCTAAAGTGTATAGAGATGTAAATGACTATTTTGATCGTGTAATCCCCTTTATGGGAAAACTCTTAAACCCATATTATTTATGTAAGTAACCCGGGGTTTGCCGGGATTTTGGTTTCCGCACTTTGATATTTATTATGTACTCTGATTTCTCAAGTAGTTATATCCGTACATGAATGTGAGACCAAGAATATTTGTGTTTTAAATTGAATTTTGAAACGCCCCCTCTTTGGTATGAGGGATTATAAATTGTTAAATCATTTTATTGGTCTCTATTTCACTTAAATTTTGTAATCCGGATGTAATTACGGTGAGGGGGTTACATTTTTGGTATCAGAGATGCAGTTCCTGGCAAGGGTAGTGTTTGCTAGGATAGCTCCCTTAGTGTGGTTTTAGGTGATAGGAAACCATATGTGAATACTTGACTTATGCATATATCTGTTTGGTTATGTGGATATATGTACTTTGTAGAATTATGGGAATACTATGATTGTTGGATTAATGGGGTGAGTTCTTTATAGAATGAAAAGAACAACGAAAGGTCGCCCCAGAGGACAACAAATAGATCCCGATGTGGAGTTGGTCGATGACAATCCACCGGATCCTATGCAAGAGCTAATGGGCTTGATAAAGGATCAGAGGGATATGATTACGGAGCTTAGAGAAGAGCTCCGAGCTGAGAAAGCCAAGAATAATGAAGGTAGAGGCCAGTCTACTCAAGAAGGAACTCGAGGGGAAACCCGAGAGGAGACTAGACTGGGAGATACTGCTGAAGGGTCAACACGACCGCTTGGATCCCCTCCTCGTGTGATTCCGAACCAAGAATCCCATGGAGTGCCAGTCAAGGAGGAGCGAGACCTTGAGTTTTGGGTCTCCAAATTCTGCAAGCAACTACCTCCGGCATTTAAAGGGAAGTTTGATCCTCAGGCGGCTGAAGATTGGCTACACCGTCTTGAGAAGATTTTTGAGGTCCTAGTATGTCCCTCCGAAGTGAAAGCCAAGTTGGCGGTGTACAAGCTTGAAGGCGATGCTGATCGTTGGTGGCGTAACATTGCCTTGTCATTGCGGCTAAAGAATGAGCCATTGACCTGGGAGGTGTTTCAACAACACTTCAACGAGAAATATTTTCCCAAGTCAGTGAGGCTTGAGAAGGAAACCGAATTCCTGAACATCAAGCAAGGGGACACAGAGTCTTTTGACGAATATTTGTCCCGCTTTACCCGCCTATCCCGATATTCCTCTTATCTTCAGAAAATGGATGATGAGGAGTTGAGCTCAGATTTGCTGATTCGGGGCTTGAGGCGTGATATGAGAAAGAGAATAGCAACTCATCAGTTCTCAAAGTTCAACAAGGCTGTTGAAGAGTGTCGGATTACTGAGAGCAACCTTAGAGAGTTGTATCCGGCTAAGGCTAGTGGTGGTCATAGTGAGCCTAGCAAGGGCGGTGCTTCTCAGAAGCGGAAGAGCTCAGGATCATCCTCTTCATTTAGAGAGGGTAGTAAGAAGTCTTATCAGTTTTGGAGTCGTGATCAGCAGAGAACTCCTAGTGTATGGACATGTCCTCGTTGCAACCAGCCACATCATGGCAAGACGTGTGATGGTCGGGTGATTTGCTTCAAATGTAAGCAAGTGGGGCATACATCTATTGAGTGTGGACAGACACGACCAGAGCAGAGACAGAGGACTCAGGGCCGAGTGTTTGCTATGACTCACGAAGAGGCCTGGAAATCCCCAGAGCTGATACAAGGTAAAGTTCTTATCCATGGCATTGAGTTACAAGCGTTATTTGATTCGGGTGCAAGTTACTCCTTTATTGCTTATGCTTGTGTGAAGCGTCTGGGAATGAATGTGCATAAGTTGCCATTCGATTTGATTGTGTCAACACCGATGGGTGTGAAGGCTATAACTACTGAAGCCTGCTTAAATTGTGTTATAACCATTGAGAGTCATGAATCAGTAGTAGATTTGATTTGTTTACCGCTCTGCCAGTTAGAAGTCATTTTGGGTTTCGATTGGTTGAGAGCTAACAATGTGTTGTTAGATTGTGGAAACAAGAGGATTGTATATCCTGTTCCTTAGAGCATTGAGAATGACGATGTTGATTTGAATTTCCTTTCGACAGCTAAGGCTGAGAAGTATTTGAAAAAGGGTTGTCAAGGGTATATGGTTTTCTTTTCTGTACAAGGAGAACCCAGTGAAACTTTGAGTAGTATACCCGTAGTGAATGAATTCCCTGAGGTTTTTCCGGATGATTTAAGCGGATTACCTCCGGAAAGGGAAGTTCAGTTTCCGATTGACATTGTGCCTGGAGTGGGTTTTGTATCTAAAGCCCCGTACCGTATGGCCCCAAATGAAATGGCGGAATTGAAGAAGCAGATTGAAGATCTGCTTGAGAAAGGTTTTATTAGACCTAGTGTGTCGCCTTGGGGTGCTCCAGTTTTGTTTGTGAAAAAGAAAGACGGAAGTCTTCGATTGTGCATTGACTATAGAGAGTTGAATAAGGTTACCATTAAGAATAAGTACCCTCTCCCTAGAATCGATGATCTCTTAGATCAATTATCTGGCGCATGTGTGTTTTCGAAGATTGATCTAAGGTCGGGGTATCATCAGCTGCGAGTGAAAGCGGACGATGTTTCGAAGACTGCTTTCCGGACCAGGTATTGTCATTATGAATTTTTGGTGATGCCATTTGGGTTAACAAATGCGCCTGCGGTATTCATGGATTACATGAACCGTATTTTCCGACAATATCTGGATCAATTCGTTGTGGTATTCATTGATGATATTTTGATATACTCTAAGAGTAGAGAAGAGCACGAGCATCATTTGAGAATTGTGTTGAACACATTGCGTGAAAAGCAACTCTATGCTAAATTGAGTAAGTGCGAGTTTTGGCTATCGGAAGTGAGATTCCTAGGCCATGTTATTTCGCAAGAAGGGGTCTCTGTAGATCCTAGTAAAGTGGAAGCAGTACTGGACTGGAAGAGGCCAGAAACTGTTGCTGAGATACGCAGTTTTCTGGGTCTTGCTGGTTATTATCGGAGGTTCATTCAGAATTTCTCCCGCATTGCGTTGCCGATGACCAAGCTCACGAGAAAAGATCATCCATTTGTGTGGGATGAACATTGTGAAAATTGCTTTGTGGAGCTGAAACAGAGGTTAACTACGGCACCTGTGTTGATTTTGCCCGATCCCAGTTTGACATACGTTGTGTATTCTGATGCCAGTGGGCAGGGATTAGGGTGTGTCCTTATGCAGCAGGGACGTGTGGTGGCCTACGCCTCTCGACAGCTCAAACCTCATGAATTGAACTATCCCACCCATGATCTGGAGCTTGCGGCCATAGTGTTTGCATTGAAGATTTGGCGTCATTATCTGTATGGCGTGACTGTGGAATTGTACTGCGACCACAAGAGTCTCAAGTATCTGTATGATCAGAAAGAACTGAATATGAGACAACGTCGTTGGATGGAGTTGCTTAAAGACTACAACCTGGAAATCAAATATCATCCGGGTAAGGCAAATGTAGTCGCTGATGCTCTTAGTCGGAAGACTGTGGTTGTGGCAGCTATGATGATACACGAGGGGAAGTTGATTGCGGATTTTCGTGATATGAATCTGTCGAACCAGATCATCTGTGCCAACTATAATGTTTCCCAAGGGGAAAGTGACTTGAGAGCTGAGATTGAAGAAGCTCAGAGGCAAGATGACTGGATTCAGCGTAATCTAGCCAGAATAGAGCGTGGTAAAGCTCAGGGCTATGATGTGTCGCCTAGTGGATTGGTTCGTTATCAGAAGAGAATTTGTATTCCACTTAAGGCGGAGTTGAGACAGAAGATCTTAGATGAGGCGCATAAGAGCCAATATACTCTTCATCCTGGTATGACCAAGATGTACCATAACTTGAAATCTGAGTATTGGTGGCAGGGTATGAAGAGTGATGTGACGAAATATGTGGCGAGGTGTCTCACGTGTCAAAAAGTGAAGATTGAACACCAGAGACCACCGGGTTTACTTCAGAGTCCCGAGATTCCGGAATGGAAATGGGAAAGTGTGACCATGGATCTTGTTGTGGGATTGCCCAAGATCAGGAATTATGATGTGATTTGGGTCATTGTGGACCGGTTAACGAAGTCAGCGCACTTCCTACCGATCAAGGCTAGTTACTCTCCGGACAAGCTAGCAGAGATTTATGTTCGTGAAATTGTGAAGCTCCATGGCATACCGAAGAATATCATCTCGGATCGAGATCCCCGTTTCACTTCGAGATTCTGGAAGGCATTGCATGAGGCACTGGGTACTCAATTGAGATTCAGTACAGCCTATCATCCTCAGACAGATGGTCAGTCAGAGAGGACTATTCAGACCTTATAGGATATGTTGCGGGCATGTGTTCTTAACTTCAAAGGGAGTTGGGATCGCTTTCTTCCACTTGCGGAGTTTGCCTACAACAACAGCTATCATGCGAGCATTTAGATGGCGCCGTATGAAGCGTTGTATGGAAGAAAATGCCAATCGCCATTGTGTTGGAATGAGTGGTCCGAGAGGAAGCTCTATGGGCCGGATCTTGTGGATCAAACCTCAGCCCAGATTCGAATCATTCGTAAGAGGCTTCTTGCAGCTCAGAGTCGGCAGAAGAGTTATGCGGACAAGAGGAGAAGACCTCTAGAGTTTGAAGTGGGTGACCATGTATTTATGAGAATATCACCTGTCACCGGTATTGGGCGAGCTATAAAGCGAAAGAAGTTAAGCCCGAGGTATATAGGTCCTTTTGAGATCCTTGATAGGATTGGGCCTGTTGCGTATCGTATAGCCCTACCTCCGAGCTTGAGCAGACTCCATGATGTATTTCATGTTTCCCAATTGAAGAAGTATCAACCGGATCCATCTCATGTCGTTGAGTATGAGAATGTGGAGTTGCGAGATAACTTCACGTATGCGGTAGAGCCAGAGCGGATAATTGAACGAGAGGAACGTCGGCTCAGACACCGGAGCATTCCTTATGTGAAAGTGATCTGGAAGGGTATGACCCAGCGGGAAGCAACTTGGGAAGCAGAAGAAGATATGCAAAGACGATATCCGGAGTTTATGGCTCAAGGGGTGTAGAAATTTCGAGGACGAAATTTATTTAACGGGGGGAGAATTGTAATATCCCGATTTGTAATTAGGGCTAATGACCCCGATAATTATTGTAATTATCTTGATTTAAATACATTTGGGATCAATGTAATATGAATTTTGAGAATAAATACATGTGGTATTTAAGATCAATGGTTGTGATTCCTTGACCGTGGGTCGGAATCCTATGTGTTGTGCTTTGGTGAACTTAAAGTGGAAGTGGATAGGATGATGACAAGTGGCAAGAGGGTAGCCTTTGGATGTGGCACTAGAAGACAAAAGTCACTTTTTCCTCTTCTCTCTCTCTCTTGTGCGGTTGTGTGTGTGTGAGGAAGAGAATTTCATCATCCTCCTCCCATTTTTCTCTCTCATTTTCTCATCTCTCTCCTTCCTCCATTTCTGGCGCTGGTTTGAGCTTGGAAAGAGGAGAAGAAAAGCTTGATCTTTGGTAAGAAATACTCCTCCTTTGCTCAAAACCTCTTCTATAATATTGTTCATCTCAATGAGAGCTACATTGTGATGGTTGTAGAATCTTGAGAAGTGGTGCTTGGTGATTTGCTCGAATTTGGAAGTTGAGGAATCAAAGTTCTTGATTGGGCAAAGTGAAGAGGTAGGAATTTAGAGCATTTTAATGTATTGTTTGTGATTTTTGGCTAAGTTTAGTCAAATCTGGAATTTTGCCCTAATTTGCACCAAATGTGGATTTTAGGAGTTTCATTATGATTGATGATTGGGAATGATTTAGTTTGGAGATATATGAACATTTGATGCATTTTGGATAGATAGAAATTGATTGGGATTCATTTGGGTCACTTGGGAAAAGTTGGAAAATCTGTTTTGTTTAAGCTCCGTTTTTCGCTGTCAGTTTGGACGAGCGTTTTGAGTGACCAAATGGTATTGGAAAATTATGAAACTTTCCAGTCTTAAAGTTCACATCCCAAGCTTCAAAATGGTCATATATTTCGTGTCATTGCGTTGAGAATTCTGTGAGATATGGTTGCCCAAAGTTTGGGATTGAAATAGAACTCTGTTTTGGAGCAATGTGTAGTTTTTGGTAATTCTGGATTTGTGTAGTGATTTCCAGTGAATGGCTATATTTTTCCTTGAAAGAGGACTTATATACCTTTCATTTGGCTTTGGAATCACTCCGTTTCGATTTTTCTAGAATTAGTTATGTTTTTTCGAAGTTCAGCCCAGAGTCAGGAAACTTTTGGGCCGCGGCCCATGAGTGGCGGGCCGCGGCCCAAGCCTTTCTGACCTGTTTTGGGCCGCGGCCCAAGAGTGGTGGGCCGCAGCCCAAGACTTTCTGACCTGTTTTGGGCCGGGGCCCAACCCTGTTTTCCAGCACTTAGTGTTTTTGAAAAGTGACCTTCAACCTTTTGTTTCCCAACCTTTTAGGCCTTTTATTAGAGGCATTTGGGGCCTCTTAAGAGTCCTAAATGATAACCAACTTAGTGTATTATGGGATTAAGTAATTGGAAAAGAGATTGATCAATTGTCCCTAATTTGGTATAGGATTTGATATCTGCCGAACGCGTGAGCCCACTGTGCCAAAGATTGTCAAGAAAGATACAGGTAGCGACCTCTCTCTTATACTTTGTGTAAATGTATTGTATGTTTGTTTGTCATTCATTGTGTGGATTCTGCTGCTACTGCTTTGTGATACCTTGTGCATTGAGATACTTTATGGAGCATAGTGATACATCGTGCGTTGAGATGCTTGGTAGTGCTTTGTGCTTTGTGTTGCTGCTACATAGTGTTCACCGCGAAAGCGGGCGTTGTGCATAGTGATTACAGCGAAAGCTGGCATAGTGTTCACCACGAAAGTGGGCGTAGTGCATTGTGAATACAGCCGTGAGTGCTGTCGTATGTGGCGTGAGCCAGAGATCATTGTGAAGCTGCTGTTTATGATGAACATACATGCTTTATGTTTATATATCGTATGAGTGAGTTGTTGCTCTGGGATTCTTTAGAATCTCATTCCTCCATATGACTAACCTTTTCAGGCAGGGCAAGTGGCTCGAAGGAGAAGCGACCAACCCGGAGTGGTTAGGATCTCTTAGGGACATTCAGGCTTTTGGGATAGTTGGTTATCTTCATTTTGGATTCGGGATTGCTAAAGTGTATAGAGATGTAAATGACTATTTTGATCGTGTAATCCCCTTTATGGGAAAACTCTTAAACCCATATTATTTATGTAAGTAACCCGGGGTTTGCCGGGATTTTGGTTTCCGCACTTTGATATTTATTATGTACTCTGATTTCTCAAGTAGTTATATCCGTACATGAATGTGAGACCAAGAATATTTGTGTTTTAAATTGAATTTTGAAACGCCCCCTCTTTGGTATGAGGGATTATAAATTGTTAAATCATTTTATTGGTCTCTATTTCACTTAAATTTTGTAATCCGGATGTAATTACGGTGAGGGGGTTACAGAGGACTTACATATCTTTCATTACGCTTTAGAATTACCTCATTTTGATTTTTCTAGAATTAGTTATGATTTTTGGAAGTTCAGCATCTTGGTCACGGCCCAAATGTTTGTGACCTGCTTTTGGCCATGGCTAGGGGATTTTTGGGCTGTAGCCAACCCCCAAAAATCAGCATTTTGCACTTCTGATAGTTGGTTTTTGGTATGGTCTTTCCTAACCTTTTAGGCATATGTTTGGGCTTTTAGTAGCCACCTGAAGAGTTCAAATGATAACCAACTTTAAGTGTTGTGAAAGTGAGAATTTGGAATAGAGAATAACCCTATGTCTTTGATTTTGGTTATAGGGTTCAATATTTGCTCTGATCGTGAGCAACTTGTGCTGGAGCACACCCGGAAAGAACAAGGTAGTGACACTTTCCCTTATACTATATGTGATGCATTGTATGTTTGATTTATCATTATTTTATGATGAGATCGTTGTATATGTGAAAGTCGGGAAGGCTATGTGCATGCCAAGAAGGCATTTTGTATATGTGAATGCTAGGAAGGCAATGTGTATGTGTATATGTGAATGCCGGGAATGCAAGGTATACTTGTGATAGCTTATATGCTATGTTTTGTGTTGCTGTGCGGTTTGATGATTTACTACGCTATGTGATTTTGTGTGGTATGTGAGATTTGTTACTACTGGGATTTTCTCAAATCTCATTCTTTCAATTGACTAACCTTCAGACAAGGCAAGTGGCTTGAATAGGGAGAAAGCAACTAAAGGCGGCTAGAACTCTTTATGGATACTTGATTTTAGTAGTTGGTTATCAATTTTTGGTTGGGATAATTGTATATATATATATGTTGCGGAGGTATATTTGGATATGTATTTGGTATAATTTTGTGTAATCCCCATATGAGAACATGTATATGGGTGAATGTACCCTATGATTCATTTGGTTAAGATATAAAACCTGAGGTTAGCCAAGAATTAAATTGTGCTCCTTGATATTTATACGAATGTGATTTATCTGCACGAGGTAATTGTATTCAAAATGTGAATATGAGACCATGTGAATTGGATTTTGAAAGATATTTTTGAAAACCCTACCTCAAGGATAGGATTGAAAGTAGTTTTTGATTATCCGTTGGTCTCTAATTCATTTTAATCATGTATTTTAAAACATAATTAAGGAGGGGGTTATAGTCAGTGTGTCCATGACTCTGACGCAGTGCACCTTCCCTATAGCTGAAAGTGGTGCTTCATGGGGCATCAAAGGTTTCTTGATGGAAGGCATAAGTTTAAATTGCAACGAAATCACTTCAATAGGAAATCACAAAAAAGAGGACTACCTCGAACTTTATCCGGTATATATATCTTATAGTAACTTAAGGATGTTGAATTTGAGTTCAGAAAAAATGATGATGCAGCAAAAGCAACGCCTCAGCAATGGAAGAAGATAAACATTTTCTTTACTCTTCCATATTGAAAATCTAACTTACTTAACCATAGTCTTGATGTCATGCACATTTGGTTTTCAAGATGACAATGTCAACAAAGAAGTCCAAGGTTTAGAGTCGATGTTCATGAGGAATGAAGTATATCAAGATATTTTTAGCTTGATGGATGAAGTAGATCGTTCTTTATATCACGGTTGTCGAAAATACTCTACATTATCTTTCTTGAACAAGTTGTATCATATCAAATGCTTGTGTGGAATCATGAATAAGGGAATGTCCATATTGCTTGAATTATTACAAGATGCATTCCCCGATGTGAAGATTCCCACAATGTTCTACGAGGCCAAGAAGATTATTAATAGGTTAAGGTTGAACTATCAAAAATTTGATGCATGCCCCAAACGATCATATGCTATATTGGGGAGATGATTCCAGCAGGGAGACTTGTAAGAGATGTCACATATCGAGGTACAAGATAATTCAGATGGGGAAAAAGCAGAAGAAGAAACCTGCAAAGATTCTCAGGTACTTCCTTTTGAAGCCACACCTATAAAGATTCTTTATGTCATCCAAAACGGCATAGTACATGATGTGGCATGACGTTGAAAAGAATGAAGATGGAAAATTAAGACATCCCCAAGATGCAGGCACTTGAAAAAAGTTTGACAATGACTTTCCATCCTTTGAGACTGACCCAAGAAATGTTCGGGTTGCTTTGGCGATCGATGGTTTCAATCCATTTGTCTAGCAGTCTTAATTCCTTACAACTTACCCCCTGGATGTGTATGAAACAAAGCTTTTTCATTTTGTCTATGAACATTCAAAGGAAAAGGCACCGGGTAATGACATCGATGTGTATCTCTAACCACTTATTACGGAGTTGCTTGACCTGTGGAATGTTGGCATCGAGACATACGACGATTAAGGGAAGACATTGTTCAACTTGCGTTAGCTTTTATGTGGATGATTAGTGACTTTCCTGGCCTTGAAACATTATCTGGTTAAAATGTTCATACTGGGTCGGCTTGTCCACGACTTTGATGTAGTGTACCTTTCCTATAGTCGAAAGTGGTACTTTATGGGGCATCGAAAGTTTCTCGATGAAAGGCATAAGTTTAGATTGCAACAGAATTGCTTCAATGGGAAACTAGAAAAAAGAGGACCACCTTAAACTTTATCCGATACAGATATCTTACAATAGCTTGAGGATGTTGAATTCGAGTTCAGAAAAAGTGATGATGCAACATAAGCAGGCCAAAAGATGGGCAGGACTTCAGCGCCTCAGCAATGGAAGAAGATAAGCATTTTGTTCTCTATTCCATATTGAAAATCTAATTTACTTAACTACAGTCTTGATGTAATGCACATTGAAAAATGTTTGTGATATAGTTTTCTTCCAATCACAATAGTTTGAACCAAAACTCCTCATCATGATCCTCCTTCTGTGTCCTCCAAGCCCCAACAACACTCTGAATCTCCTCTAACCAAGAATTAAAAAAATACCATAAAATCCAAGGCCAAACCAAAGACTCAAAAAAAGCCCAAAGTAAAGGGGGTTGAGATCAAGGAGCCAATTATCACAAGGGTTCAAACAATGAAGGTCATACCACCAGGCAAAGGCAAGGGTATCATAGTGTCATCTCCATCTTCTTCAGGCTCTTTAGACACTCCTTCATAGACTGGGAAACTTTTTAAAGGACCCAAATATGATAGGACACTTGCCCAAGCAATGGCAACATGCTAAAGGAGGCCTATCAGTCTAAAGGAGGAAAGAAATGATAATCCTCAAAGGATCCAAAGTTCCCTATGAAAGAAGGAGAATGAGAGAAAGAAGAACATATCATAGTTCCTTTGAAGGGTTCCAATGCCAAGAAACTTGATGAGTCTCAGAAGTATAAGGAACACTTCTCAAGAAGGAAAGTTTGCAAAATGCACTATATGGATCTCCAAGTTCTACAAGAAGTATTGAAGTTTGATCTGAATCCCTATCTTCAATCAAATATGCTGTAAGAGGCAAGCTTCACCCAAGAGGGGGGTGAATTGGGTGATGTTAAAAAAATTTTCGTTTGAAGCGGTGATATGAAAATATAGTAGATAGAGTAGAGTAGGGAAGATTTGAACACAGAGAGTTATACTGGTTCGGCTTAACAACAATGCCTACGTCCAGTCCTCAGAGATCAAGATCTACTGAACTTTTCACTATACCTCCAAGATTTAATGGGCTCTTAGAACGCCACAAAACAACAGTCGTCCTTGAATGGACTATGAGCAGAAATATTCTCTCAACAAGAAACTTCTCTCCCCCTTACGACAAGTCTTATGTGCAGAGAAACAACCTATGACCCTTCTCACTTGCTTATGTATACAAGACTTATGAGTGGAAGACACTTCAAGGAATTCTCTCAACTGCTTTTCTCGTAAGGAATAACTACCCTCTCAAGGTCCCAATACCTTGAGATCACATAAACATAGAATTTTGAGTTTGTATGAGGACTCTCTTTCAGAGCAAATGAATAAACACTGAAGATCAAAGTGTATACAGAGAAAACAGATGAATAACAGAGAATTGGTATAAGCTTGTGAATTCTTGTGCTACGTTATTGTATTTTCTCTTTGAGTCTCTGTATATATATAGTTGCTTCAGTTTCTGCCCGTTTGAGAAATCATCATTGAAGGAGCTGGACATTTGCAACTGTAGAAGAACACGCGCATGTTTGAATAATCTGAATGTGGTAGGTGCGAACGTGTCTGTAATCATGTTGTCTGTCGATGTTTGACTTTTCTCCATAACAACCAATTTGAAACGTTCATCTTCCTGTATTATACTTTTAAAACAATCAAAACAATGTTAAATAATAATAATAAGTAATGATGATATGAATTAATAACAATAAACCATATTCGTAATGAACGTTGTGATACTTATCTGTTTCGGTGGTCAAACAGGGCATCACTCGAGCATGAAAGTCTCACCTCGAGTGATCTCCTATTTTCCTTCATATACCTCTGTTATCGGGTTGTGCTTGCATGGAAAATCAGAGAGAAAATATCTTCACTCGCGGGTGGAGAGAGGTCTCACTCGAGCACACTTACCTCTGCTCGAGTGAGAAGCATATTCTCAAGGAATATGCTCTCTAAACCATCACTCGCATCAAAATTTCAGAGGGATAGAATTTTCACTCGCGAGTGATGTGGGCCCTCACTCGAGCACACTTACCTCTGCTCGAGTGAGAAGCATATTCTCAAGGAATATGCTCTCTTGAACAAGCACTCGCAACTGATCTGGAGAGGGATGGAAATATTACTCGCAAGCATGGACGTGTCACTCCAAGCATCGATGGGTGTGCTCGAGCACACTTACTCATTTCTGAAATTCAAGACTCTCGGCCAAGTACTCGCAGTGCCTTTCTCGAGTGAATGGAGGAAGCATGCCATTACTTGCTCTCGGCCAAGTGCTCGCAGTGCCTTGCTCGAGTGAATAGAGGAAGCATGCCATTACTTGCTCTCGGCCAAGTGCTCGCATGCCCTCACTCGCATACGTGCTCGAGTGAGAATGACTTCTCTGCTCGAGTGCATATCTTGTGCTTCGAGGGATCCATTGAATACAAAGGGAGAATGCCTCTCGGGTACTCACTTCCTGGCTTTCTCTCACACCTGCTCGAGTACAGAAGTGATTTGTGCTCGAGTGCAGATTTCATGCTCGAGCACTCAAGTGCAATTTCACAGCAGATATCAGCAAACTTCAAATATGCATTTGGTAACTTGGAATCTTTTCTTAACCTTCTAAAAACATGTTTTAATCATAATTGAATTATTGTTATCATCGAAACTTGGGATCTAACATTCTCCCCCTTTTTGATGATGACAAAACTCTTTGTGATGAAGGTTTAAAAGAAATTGAATGAAATTGAAAAGTTTTGAAATTTCTTCAAAGTTTCCAAAATGCATATCAAGTTTAAGTTCCAAATTCAAGTTTTCCTGCAATGTTTCCTTTAGACACTTAACAGCCAAGATAAGTATAGTATGAGGTAAATAACTTAACAAGAATTTTAATAACTTGAAACATTGAAAATTTGATAATTAAAAACTTGAACCATGTCATTAATTGTAACAAACTTGAACAACAAGATAATTTCAGAATATAACTTCAAAATAGTAAAATGACATACATATCAAAATCCTACCCAATACAGAAAAACTACCCAAACACCCTTATACACCCTACAGAAGCTCAGAAAACATCACACATCCTTCTCCCCCGTTTTGTCAACATCAGAAGGGGGTTCTGGAGGTGGAACAAAAGATATCATGGCAGAGAGAGGGTCAATGGGCTGGTCAGGAGGAGATTGTGGTTGTGGGACAAATGTAACATCTACATTAGACTCAGGATCAGTGAAAAGTACATGAGTCTCTGGATGAGGGGGTGGGGTATGAGTGGTCTCTGGAGGCACCCCTGAAGATGAGGAGGGAAAATGTGAATGCAGGAAAGTCTCCATATTAGTGATCCTCTGTGACATCTCATCTTGTGTTTTGAACATCAGTTCAAAATTAAGATTGGTCTGGTCTACCAGTTTAATGACTTGTGTTTCCATCTTCTCCACAAGTTTCTCATACTCAGTCACTAACTCCTTCTTCAAATTTGATACAGCTTGATTAATTACCTCAGACAGATGATTGGATAGAGAGGCATTGAGAAAAGAAGGAGGAGGAACAGGGCCTTGTGCAGATGATTGTGCCTCATCTCCTCTGGATGGAGTGGCTTCCCTCTTTGATGTGGCTTTGGTCCGACTCACCGGAAGATTGATACCCATGTGAGTTAACTGAGTCTTTCCAAACCTTGAGATGAGAACCCTTTCTTTGCCTTCCAAATACCAGATGTTGTTTTTCATCAAAATGAAGGAAACAAGTTGAGGATAAGGTATGGTTGTGGATCTTGTTGAAGAAAATCGAAACCTTCTCATCTCACTAAAAATGATCTCCCCTACATTCCTTTGTTGCCCAGCAACCAATGAAGCCAATAGATAGTAATCCTTTGTGCAAAGTGGGTAAAGTTTCTGGATTTATTGACTATGCTTCGGGAATAAATGTAATGAAGGATTCTGTGATGGACAGGCATATCAATAGGCTTGAAAGTGAGGGGGCCAATTGGGTCTTTTGGTCTCAAAATGTTAAAGGTTTCATTGGCAGAAAATGAGGGTGGATCAGTAGGAGGTGCCACATAACCAAGTAAATCATTTATGATTTTGGCAGAAATCATAATGAATTTCCCTCTAATGGTTGTAGATACAGCTTCTTCAATCAAATCACCGGATCTAGACATGATATTATGAGTTTTCATGTTGGAATAAAATGTCTTTACAACAGTAGGGGAATATGGCAAATGAATTTCTAACCAAGGAGCATAGTATTGAAGATAAGGATATAAGTCCAAATGACAGTTCTTTTTCAGGTAATCCAAATCCACATATACTACAGGGCAGAAATGTCTATGCTTAAATTCATCATCATATACCTTCTGTGATAAAGCCTTAAGCTCTGTCACATTGAATCCCTCAGGAGGACTAGTGAGTTGGTCATCCACTGGTGCTTGAGAGGCAGAAGGTGCTCCTGAAGCAGAGGCACTTGGATGATGTGAACTTGAAACACCAGCTTGAGAAGCAATTTTCCCAACTATCTTGTCTAGTTTTGATTTCTCCATAGCTTCCCGGAGTTGCTTACCGAAAGTATCTCCAGAAGAAGAGGATGATTGGGGTTGCTCTGAATTCTTTTTCTTTCCCTTCCCTTGTACCTCTTTGGATTGAGACCGGGTGATTATGGGTTCCTTGAAGACCACACCTTTTGATTTCTTTTGAGGAGGTTGGTCTTTCTTGGAAACTTAAGGCTTTGGGTGAGGTTTCTTTGCGGGAGTTCTCTTTTTGGTCTTAGGCTTTGGAGGAGGTGATGGTGAGGGAGAGTTTTTGGGAGATGGAGGAGTAAGTTCAGGGGTTCCAGATTCACTGGCAGCAGAGTGAGTGGAAGAAGGAGAATGAGACTTTTGAGGAACAGAGGGTAACTTTGTTCTTGCCATTGGAAAAGTGGAAGAGAAATGAGAACACTTGTTTTTGAAAGAATAGAAACAAATACAAGTAGAAATTAGGGCACAAGTGAAGAATGCAGAAGATAAAAATCACCTCTTATAGAAGATTGAGAGGTTGTAACGGCGATTTGAAGCAGAAGGACGTGATTAAATGACGAGAGAACGGTTGAAGATGAAGAGTTGTGACTTTCGAGTGAGAGAACACTTCGAGTGAGAGGAGGAGGTGCGACGTTCTGAGCTCCCCAGAAACTTATATAAGTAACAGTGCTCGAGCATGAACCCTAGTGCTCGAGTGATGTTCATACTGTGCTCGAGAGTGTTCTAGCTGTGCTCGAGTGATGTTCTGGAAAAATAAAGAAACATGTAAAACGTACCTGGATTGTGGATTTCTTGACATATTTTGCATCTTTGTACTCAAATCCTCCAAGATCATTTGAGTAACCATGAGTTTGATCATTTTTGAAAATAAATTTTTCTTCCTCACTCGAGCAGACATTCCTCACTTCAAGCATGTTCATACCATGCTCGAGTGAGAATTCCTCACTCGCGAGTGAGCTCAATTCTCACTGTAGTTTATGATATATTCCCTTGGTGTTTTTAATAACTCCTCTGTTAACCTCTGTTTTCCATGTTAGGAAGCAGAGTATCAAAAATAGTGCTGTGCTCGAGCAGAGCTTTTTGTGCTTCGAGTGACACAGCTCATCACTCGAGCAGCACCCTCTGTGCTTCGAGTGAGAATCCTGCAAAAACAATTTTGACCTCTCCGATGCTAAAGTCAGTATGGTTATCATCAAAATAAATATTTAATTAAACTTTTTAACAAGAAAACTTACAACTCATTGGGATTAATCATTCCCAATTCTCTTCGAATATAGAGAAATTGATCTTTTGCAATTGGTTTCGTGAAAATATCTGCAAGTTGAAGATGAGTTAGTATAAATTCCACTTTGACATCTTTCTTTTGAACATGATCTCAAATGAAATGATGTCGAATGTCTATATGCTTAGTTCTTGAATGTTGTACAGGATTCTTTGCCAAGCTTATCGTCCTAGTATTATCACAATAGATTGGGATTTCTTTTAAATAAATTCCCAAATCTCGAAGTTGTTGTTTTAACCATAGCACCTGTGAGCAGCAGCTTGCCACAGCTATATATTCAGCTTCAGTCGAAGATAATGAAACTGTGTTCTGCTTCTTGCTGAACCATGACACTAGAGAACCACCGAGAAATTGACATTGTCCACTGGTACTCTTTCTGTCAGTTTTATATCCACCATGATCTGAATCTGAATATGCCATTAAGTATTCGTTCCCTCTCTTTGGATACCAAAGTCCAAGCTCTGAAGTATCTCCTAGATATTTGAAAATTCTTTTTACTGTCTCTGCATGAGATACTTTAGGATTGGATTGATACCTTGCACACATTCCTACACTGAATTGAATATCTGGCCTGCTTGCTGTAAGATAGAATAATGAACCAATCATTCCTCTATACTTTGTGATGTTGAAGCTAGGTCCCTTTACATCAGCATCCAGCAATGTTGTAGAACTCATTGGAGTATCAGCTCCGTTAGCATTATCTAGACCATATTTCTTCAGCAATTCTTTCAAATACTTTGTCTGAGATATAAATATGCCATTCTTCTTTTGTTTGATCTGGAGTCCAAGAAATAAATTCAATTCTCCCATCATGGACATTTCAAATTCTCCCTGCATAATCTTAGAGAAATCTTGACACATAGATTCGTTAGTAGCACCAAAAATAATATCATCAACATAAATTTGAACTATTAGAATGTCATTTTTGTTATGTTTGATGAATAAAGTTGTATCAACTTTACCTCTGACAAAACCTTGATCAAGAAGAAATTTGCTTAGTCTTTCATACCAAGCTCTGGGAGCTTGTTTCAAACCATATAATGCTTTCTTAAGTTTGAAGACATAGTCAGGTTTTATTTCATCTTCAAAACCAGGAGGCTGTTCGACATAAACTTCCTCCATAATATAACCATTTAGAAAAGCACTTTTTACATCCATTTGATAAAGTTTAAAACTTTTGATGCAAGCAAAAGCTAAGAGTACTCGTATTGCTTCTAATCTTGCTACTGGAGCATATGTTTCCTCATAATCAATACCTTCTTCTTGATTATAGCCTTTAGCAACCAATCTTGCTTTATTTCTCACAATGATTGCAGATTCATCAAGTTTGTTTTTGAAAACCCATTTGGTCCCTATAACCGTATGGTCTTTAGGTCGAGGAACCAAATCCCAAACTTGATTTCTTTGAAATTGATTTAGTTCTTCTTGCATAGCAATCACCCAATCATTGTCAGAAAAGCTTCTTCTATATTAGAAGGTTCAATCTCAGAAATAAAAGCAGAAAATGTTACCTCATTGAGGATTCTATTTCTGGTTTTGACACCTTCATGAATATCTCCTATAACTTGATCAATTGGATGATCCTTCATATGTCTCCATGCTTTAGGTTGATTATGATCATCAACATCTTCTAAATTTTGAAAATCATTTGTTTCAAAATCATCCTGCTTTGAAATAGATTTGTTTTTCTTGATTGAATCCATTTCTTCTTCATCATTAAGTTTTGTCTGGGATTCAATTTCATCAAACACAACATGAATAGATTCTTCAATAGTACATGTTCTTTTATTGAAAACTCTATAAGCTCTACTTCTATTAGAATATCCTAGAAAAATACCTTCATCAGACTTTGAATCAAATTTACCTAAATTCTCCTTACCATTGTTGTGAATGAAACACTTACACCCGAAGATATGAAGATGAGCAATATTTGGTTTTCTTCCTTTGTAGAGTTCATATGGTGTCTTACCAAGAGATTTGCGAATATATGCTCTGTTTGAAATATAGCATGCAGTACTCATTGCATCTGCCCAGAACACTTGTGACATTTCTTTTTCATTAAGTAAAGCTCTTGCCATTTCTGTAAGCACTCTGTTCTTCCTTTCCACTACTCCATTTTGTTGAGGTGTTCTAGGAGCTGAGAAGTTGTGATCTATCCCTTCTTTGTTGCAGTAATCTTCAAACAATTGATTATCAAATTCTCCTCCATGATTATCAAGCATTCTTTCGAGTCGAAAATCACCCAGTTATCTTTGTCAGTGCTTTGGCTCACGCTTAAGAGATTGTGACATAATCCTTCAACATAATATACTCCGTTGATTTGAAAGCCATCTGTTCTTCCCACTTCACCAATTCCAGCAATACGTCCGGATTGATTTCCTCCAAAAGTCACCTTTCCTCCTTCTCTAGGTTCAAACATGGTGAACTTATTTTTATCACCAGTCATGTGTCTCGAACATCCACTATCGATATACCATTTGTTCGCTCGAGATGCTTTGAGACATACCTAGAATAAGATGATCAAGTTTTAGGTACCCACACTTTCTTGGGTCCTTTGTGGTTAGTATTTGGAATATGTGTCCCTTTCGGAACCCATTTATATGTTCCAACAACTTTTCCCTTTTTGAAATAACACGATGAAGTATAATGTCCTTTCCTATTACAAAAATTGCATGACATAAATGGATTTGATGTATGCACAGAATTCCTAAAATATTTAAGATAATCTCTACTACTCTTCTTATTCTTGTCATGCACAGCTTTATATCCAATTCCAGATTTATCAAAGGAAACTTTCTGAGAACTTAAGATAACCTTAAGAGTTTCACTTCCTTTAGTAAATTTTTCAACAATCTTTGTTAAGTCTTCTATTTTCTTATCTTTCTCTTTACACATTTCATGTGATGATATGACATTACTTTCTAATTCTTTTACTTTCTTCTTATAACTAACCATTTCTTTAGCAACTTTAATGAACTCTGTATGCAATGCATTATATTCAGATAACAATTCATTATAAGAGGGTTCAGAGTCACTTACCTCAGAGTCTGATTCTTCTTCCTTAGCTACCAAGCATAGATTGGCTACTTCGTCGTTGTCATTTTCTTCGTCTGACGAACTATCACCCCAAATAGATGATATATATGCTTTCTTTTTCTGCTTCTTTTTGTCTTTGTTTCTGAAGCATTCAGATTTGATGTGTCCTGATTTTCCACATTCATAGCACACTATTTGGTTTTCTTTGTTTTCTTTCTTGCTTGGTCCACCTTGATAATTCTTGAAATTCCTTTGTCCTCTTCTGTAGAATTTTTTGAACTTTCTCACGATCATTCCCATTTCATCATCACTAGGAACATCTTCATTCTCGGAAGTTCTTTCTTCTTCTTGAATAGCTTTAAATGCAACTCCCTTTTTCTTTTTATCATCGAATTCTTCAAGTTCCTTTTTGAATTTCAACTTACCCTCATATTCAGAAAGGCTTCCAAAGAGAGCAGCTACGGATCTCATAGACTCTCCTTTGGCTTCTTCGATGGCTGTTACCTTTGCTTCCCATTCTTTCGTAAGAATATTAAGAATCTTTCTTACCTGGGAATTTTGATCAAACGACTTTCCAAGAGCAGATAATTGATTAACAAGATGAGTATACCTTAGTTCAAATTCTGATATATTCTCTCCAGATTTCATACGAAATAAATCATACTCTGTAATTAAAGTATTGATCCTATTCTCTTTGATTCCAGATGTACCTTCGTGAGCAATTTCAAGAGCATCCCACATATCTTTGGCAGTAGGTAGAGTACATATACGAAAATACTCTTTTTGACTAAGAGCACTCTGTATCATTAAAATGGCTTTGCTATTTAATGTTACTAACCTCTTGTCATTTTCGTCAAACTCATCTGGACTCTTTCTAACTGCTCTATCTTCGATTTTCTTCATTAGAACATAGTCACCGTCTTGTATAACATTCCATAATCCGTACTCGTTGGCCATCACGAATACTCTGAATTTGGCTTTCCAGAACGAGAAATGTTCTCCAGCAAAACCAGGAGGTCTAGTGATTGAAGCACCATCTGGAAGGATATTTTCACCCATTGTTGCCATTTGTCAGATCCTTCTCAAGCTGTTAGGCTCTTCGGAGAAGACAAGGCTCTGATACCAAATGTAAGAGGCAAGCTTCACCCAAGAGGGGGGTGAATTGGGTGATGTTAAAAAAATTTTCGTTTGAAGCGGTGATATGAAAATATAGTAGATAGAGTAGAGTAGGGAAGATTTGAACACAGAGAGTTATACTTGTTCGGCTTAACAACAATGCCTACGTCCAGTTCTCACAGATCAAGATCTACTGAGCTTTTCACTATACCTCCAAGATTCAATGGGCTCTTAGAACGCCACAAAACAACAGTCGTCCTTGAATGGACTATGAGCAGAAATATTCTCTCAACAAGAAACTTCTCTCCCCCTTACGACAAGTCTTATGTGCAGAGAAACAACCTATGACCCTTCTCACTTGCTTATGTATACAAGACTTATGAGTGGAAGACACTTCGAGGAATTCTCTCAACTCCTTCTCTCGTAAGGAATAACTACCCTCTCAAGGTCCCAATACCTTGAGATCACATAAACATAGAATTTTGAGTTTGTATGAGGACTCTCTTTCAGAGCAAATGAATAAACACTGAAGATCAAAGTGTATACAGAGAAAACAGATGAATAACAGAGAATTGGTATAAGCTTGTGAATTCTTGTGCTACGTTATTGTATTTTCTCTTTGAGTCTCTGTATATATATAGTTGCTTCAGTTTCTGCCCGTTTGAGAAATCATCATTGAAGAAGCTGGACATTTGCAACTGTAGAAGAACACGCGCATGTTTGAATAATCTGAATGTGGTAGGTGCGAACGTGTCTGTAATCATGTTGTCTGCCGATGTTTGACTTTTCTCCATAACAACCAATTTGAAACGTTCATCTTCCTGTATTATACTTTTAAAACAATCAAAACAATGTTAAATAATAATAATAAGTAATGATGATATGAATTAATAACAATAAACCATATTCGTAATGAACGTTGTGATACTTATCTGTTTCGGTGGTCAAACAGGGCATCACTCGAGCATGAAAGTCTCACCTCGAGTGATCTCCTATTTTCCTTCATATACCTCTGTTATCGGGTTGTGCTTGCATGGAAAATCAGAGAGAAAATATCTTCACTCGCGGGTGGAGAGAGGTCTCACTCGAGCACACTTACCTCTGCTCGAGTGAGAAGCATATTCTCAAGGAATATGCTCTCTAAACCATCACTCGCATCAAAATTTCAGAGGGATAGAATTTTCACTCGCGAGTGATGTGGGCCCTCACTCGAGCACACTTACCTCTGCTCGAGTGAGAAGCATATTCTCAAGGAATATGCTCTCTTGAACAAGCACTCGCAACTGATCTGGAGAGGGATGGAAATATTACTCGCAAGCATGGACGTGTCACTCCAAGCATCGATGGGTGTGCTCGAGCACACTTACTCATTTCTGAAATTCAAGACTCTCGGCCAAGTACTCGCAGTGCCTTTCTCGAGTGAATGGAGGAAGCATGCCATTACTTGCTCTCGGCCAAGTGCTCGCAGTGCCTTGCTCGAGTGAATAGAGGAAGCATGCCATTACTTGCTCTCGGCCAAGTGCTCGCATGCCCTCACTCGCATACGTGCTCGAGTGAGAATGACTTCTCTGCTCGAGTGCATATCTTGTGCTTCGAGTGATCCATTGAATACAAAGGGAGAATGCCTCTCGGGTACTCACTTCCTGGCTTTCTCTCACACCTGCTCGAGTACAGAAGTGATTTATGCTCGAGTGCAGATTTCATGCTCGAGCACTCAAGTGCAATTTCACAGCAGATATCAGCAAACTTCAAATATGCATTTGGTAACTTGGAATCTTTTCTTAAACTTCTAAAAACATGTTTTAATCATAATTGAATTATTGTTATCATCAAAACTTGGGATCTAACATATGCCTTGGCTAACTATTTTACTTCCCAATTGCACAAAAATAGTTAGACATTTTTATTGCAATTTGGAACCAATAGATTATGCATTGAGACACTCAGTAAAGGGAGAGATGGTGTATACGGTTAGAGGACAAGAAATCTTGATCTTTCCCTCTAAGATAAACACCTGGTTAAGAATAGAGGACGCTCCGGATGATATTCCCCAAACTCTAGACTCTAACCAACTTTTCACCATATTAAGCCCAGTAAGAGAGTAGGACCACTTTCCTTCATTCTTAGTGACATATGTGATATGCACAGGGTCTTGTGGTATATTTACTCTCGAACCATTGTCAACAAATCAAATAATTTCACTCATTTTATTGATAGGGATTTCAGAAATATAGCCTCCACCATCTTGAAAGAACATAGAGATTTGGGTGATCTCATTTTTGTTGACATCAAGAAATATAGGTTCTCAAGAACCTAGACTACTCCTATGCCTTTTCCCCAGCTTATCTCTTTGTTCTTGAAAAAGAATAAGATTTACAACTTGGAATCAAATGAGCGTATTGAGAGGCTAGCCTCAGTAGGGAGGAATCATATAAGAAACTTGAGGATTGAGATACCATTGAAGAAACCTCTAGAGTATAGCCTGAAGAAGAAGAAGACCAAGGCTGGGTTAAGTAGGATAGAAGATACCCAATCCTCTACCCCTGCTACTATATCTCTTCCATCATTTTTCAAATCCATATTGCAAACATTTATGAAGAATGTTCTTAAGGGTTTTTAAGTGAATATCGCCAACACAAATGCAGAACTCATAACCCACATGAAACACAAGATGGGAGAACTAGTGGATAGCATGAACAAATAAAATGAGGCAATGTTGGCAGAGCAATGGGCTAGAGGTAATGCTATACAGGAGTTTGGACACTTCCTATAATCATTACATCAGATGATAGATGCCATAGCACCTGACTCATCCACACCTGGTCTATCCATACCTACCACTACTCCTACTCCTGATTTAGTTCCAGTCTTTGAGCCTGACCTCTCTATTATCCCTCCTCCTATCATACCTATTACCATCCCCATCAACCTTCTCTTCACTATGACAGACCCATCCACTTCTTACCCGATTCACATGACTATTGATGAGCTTATCTAGCCTCAGCTAGTACCAACTCCTATTGCTTTATCTGCGGCACTGAGCCACTTTCCTTACACTACTCCTTCAGTGATCATTCTTATCAGTTACCTGCTACTACAGAAGAGGTAGCAGTTACCTTATAGCTATTACCACTACAAAATCCTCCCATATTTTTTCCTTCTTCATATGAACTACTCCAGATCCCTCTTGTGGATCGTCCTAAGCCTGAACCATCCTCGCCTAGTTTCTCTACTCATCATGCTGACTCTAGATCCTTACCTCTCAACATCAACCCTATCTCTACTGCTTAAACATCTAGTTCTAACTCTTTTCTCTATTGATTCCTACCTTTTTGATGATGTCAAAAAGGGGGAGAAGAATTGGATGTGATTTTGTGAAGATTTGACAGATTGTATAACATGGGGTTTTTAGGTGTATTGGGATATAGGGAGCTTTTTAGTTTTATTAAATTATTTTGGTTTGGATATGTAATGAACTTTATGAATTCTATAGTTTGAAGTCATTTAACATGAATTTTACAGTTTTAATTTGTTATTACTATCACATTGTGGACAGATGAATTTTTGGTTGTGTATGCAAAGTGATTATGAAATTTGATTCCATATTAAAAGCATACTTATCTTTCAAAGTTATTGGTTTTAAACACCCCTTAACACCCCTAAGACCCTAAAAGTAGGGCTGCCAAGGGCAATTTCATAATTGGATATTGAATTTGATAATTTTGAGCTCGAAAACAAATTCCTTGGGTGAAAATACATTAGGATAGCCCTAGTCAAAAATTTGGGAAAGCGTGCCACCGGGCCATATACGGCTGGGCCCGCACGGGGTCCCGGGGGCATTTTGGTAAATTTTTACCAAAGGCTAATATAACCCTAATAAACACTATGGAAGTGGTTAAAATGATACATGGATAGGTTATAGCCTATGTCTTATACATTTGATGTTTTAGGACCAAGTTGGACGCTTATAGTTGACACGCTTTATGAGGTGGACCCTTTGAGACTAAAAAGAGGTTAAAGTAGGGACTACTATCTCTCATATACTATATGGCTATTTGTATGATGCATGTTACTGTATTTTGTGATTTGAACACTTGCTAGAGGCACATTACCTAGCTGTGGTCTAGGACCTAGCTTAGGTACACTAGTCTTACCTAGCTGTAGTCAGGGACTCGGCTGAGGTACATGTATGGGTTTTAACGGGTTAGTTGGCCTTGAATTTTGTGTACACACATGGATTATATGAATTTTCATTTTACTTGATACGGTGTATTGCATATTTAATTCTCGCATTTTATATGTTGATAGTATGTTTCAACTGAGATTCTTTGGAATCTTACCCTTTTTTTCTAAACCAAATGTCTCAATGTGTGCCAGTGGTTCAAAAGGAAAGGACATAGTTAAAGGAAATTGACAAGCACGTTTCTCGAGACATAGCTGGTGATTATATTTAGCCTGTACTTGGAATATTTTGCGATATTCTATACATATTTATAATTAGTAGTGAATGTTGCTCTGCTAATAACTATCTATAAACAAATACTTATTATCAGTATAAATGTACTTTTCTGTTTGCCTGTGGAACTTGTTAATTATTGCCCTACGCATATCAAAATGGAAATGGGTGTTGCCCCATCTCTTCCCTGATATCATTCATTATGGCCTGTTGCTGTGTTAATATACCCAATATCTGTTGATATATTAGATCAGGTTGAGGGTCTGGTACGTGATTATTATACCCTATAGTTGTCTACCACGTGGTTGTACCATCTTTGGATTTCACTATATGAAAATAAAGAAGAAATAAATTCATATGAATATAAGGGCATTTTTGTCATTTGATAATGTTTTGAGATGTCATATTAATCATACATCAGATAGTTATAGTAGTTAAGAAAAGCCAGTTAGACCATATAGCTTATAAACTACTATATAATATGACATTATCCTCTTTTATACACTATGTCATAACTATGCATATGACTTCCCAGGGTTTCACCCATCCTATAATTTCCCTGGGTTGAGCATGATTAACTTTTATACACCCTATCCAAAATGCAGATTCTGACTTAAACTACTTTCATCCTGATGCCATATAACTACCTTCGTCTCAAAAATCATGTCAGCTACATCTAGTCACCAAAATACTGAGTATAAACCCTCTACCCACTGTCATGCATGTACTTCACCACGTACAATATCATTCTTCTTCCTAGCATAAAATATTGTATGTAGAAAGAAATACATCATCGTATAAATCCACACCTTGTCTGAATAGTACAATCTTTATGTAACCTGCTTCCAATAAAGTGAATCCATATAATCTAAATATTGGAGGTACTGACCTACAGGTGTGCCATACTTCTCAAAAGCCCATAAATATCATGCCTAGCATATTCCCACAACCTCTGGTCCAACCACAAGTCATATCTTACATGCACTGGTTCGGCTTTGGAAGGAGTCGCAATATAGATCTTAGACTTTGACCTATCAAAGAGTGGCTACTCAGAATCTCCCACTACCTTTCTAGGTACAAGCTCAGGTCTCAGTTGTGGCCCATATATTGGTCTTACTAAGACCAACCTCCTGGGCATCATCATCACCACAGACTATTGGTCCTCGGGAATCCTTTGACCGGGGGTACCCTAGTTCACCAATGGTGGTGACCTGTCTCGTTATCACCGCCTTCTATGCATTGTTTCAGTGAACCTATAAATAAGACCATATCAATATACTATTCTAATAATACTAGAACCACTTTTAGCTTTGATAACAAAAATGTCAAACCTTATAACATTTTGACATTCGCAAAGTAATAAGTGCATAGTTCTGTAAGGCATATAGAAATAGTAGAAACATACTAATATTAAGTACTTATTTACAAACAAGAAAATCCCCACAGAATTTGAAAAATATGTACAAAATCTCCAAAATAAATTAAAGCTACATCTAAGATACCCAACAACAACTTCGATGTGCACCGGGACTCTATTCACTACTAGCCATTGCCTTGCCTTTTGAGCCATTTGCTTCAGCTGTAATGTTTATATTGTTGATAAAGGGTGAGATTCGAGCGAATCTCAGTAGAACATCTTTTCAAACATATAAAATGCAAAAATAAATATGCTATGCATCATGTTATGTAAAATGATAGAACATTGTGTGCACCTATCAAAGTCCAAACAAACTTTTGTAACTCTGGGTTAACCTTGCACGTCCGTTAGGTTCGAGGCCATAACTAAGCTAATATACATATCCAACACATTGTGCTCATGTTACAAAAGATGGCATACACGAACATACAATAATCATATAGTGTGTGAAAGAAAGTGTTACTACCTAACTCCTTTTCAGTTCCTTGGTCTGTCCTAAACTTAATTTTTTACTCGAGAAATTTCCAGTTCCTATACAAATTAGAGCTATAAGTAATTGATTATTACTTGTACTATTACTGCCTTTAAGTCAAATTCTGCTTATTATCTAATGCAATTTCAATAGTTTCTACACAGTACAATTCTGTACAGTGCAGTTTCATTGTTTTTAGAAATTGACAGATTTTTAATCAACTTTGATAAATCATAATTAATTTTAGGAGATTCCAAATTGACTAATTCCAAAACCTATATGAAGCTCTTTAATTTTCTTTTCGTGGAAAAATACCTAAAAATCATGAACATATGTATTCCTACACAATTTTCCCATCTAAATCCAATGGAACCATCAGAATTTAAAAATTCCAACTCCTTCCCCCTGTTCTACCTTTGGTTGAAACGTTATACCTTTGGTTGAAACATGCAACTTTAAAAGGAAGGTTGTGTTTTCTTGATTCGACTTGGTTTGTCACTTCCTTTTCACTTATAGTTACAAGATTAACTACTTAAATACTAAATAAGCATGATCCATAGAAATTTTGGTAGCATAACATTCTAGGGCTTCATCATCCATTTTCAAAAACCCAAGCCAAATTCAATAATAACAACCACAATAACATCATATAACACAAGACTATCAAAGTTTGCAAGATTACCTCTTGGTTGCTCACTTTATTTCTCTAGCAGGCCTCAACCCACTCTCTCTCTTTACTCTTGATTTAGCTTGCTAACCATGAATTTCAAAAAAGATAAAAGGTTATGAGAGGTTCAACATGCATTAGAAGTCAAGAATATTTGAATCCAAGCCCAATTACCTTGGATTTTTCCTCTTGAACTTCCTCATCTTCTCTTGCTCTTAGGTTTTTCATGAAGCTCTCTCTCTCTCTCTGTATATTTTTTTTGTGTTGATGACCAAAAATAAACTTAAGGAAAGAGATAACTGTTAGATCCACATGTTTTGATGATAAATAAGATTGGTTTGATCCTATAAAAGGTTTTGATAATAAACAAAAGAGATATGAACAAAGTACTTGGTGGTAGGGAAAGCCATCACTCTAATGATGAAGAAGCATGAGAAGTCAGAACAGGAAAAAGAGATTCTGTCAAAATTCAAAAAGTGATCACTCGAGTAGGAGCCTCTATTACTTGAGTGACCACTCGAGTAATATGTGTAAAATTCATCTTTAAAGTCTCTGCCAAGTTTTTGATGGTATCACTCAAGGAACCACTCGAGTAATGTGTAAGAAATTGTTCTAGGAGCTCTGTTAAAAATTGAATGACATTACTTGAGGGATCATTTGAGTAATCTAAAAAGAAATTGAATTGTTACTCAAGGGATCACTTGAGTAATCAGAGAAGAATTGATGCAGTAACTCTCAGCCAAGAAATGAGTGACATTACTCTAGAAATCACTTGAGTAATTTGAAATGAAAAGACTACATTACTCGAGGATTCACTCAAGTAATCAGGTAAGTAAAGAATTACTCTCGGCTAAGATTTCGATGACATTACTCAAAGGATCACTTGAGTAATCAGAGAAGAAAAGAAAGACTTACTCGATGGATCACTCGAGTAATCAAGTCTACCAAGTTTTGTAAAATGAGTTACTCGATGGATTTCCCAAGTAATCTCATCAGAAAACATTGACTTAACTATCTACCAAGTTTTTCAATGGGTCACTCGAGTAGCCACTCGAGTAATGGATCTTGATCACTCGAGTAGCCACTCGATTAATGCAACAAAGAGAGTATGATTTTAATTGCTTGTTTATTAATTTGTTATCTATATGATTAACCTTTCATTGTGTTAATAATCTGAGTATATTTATAGAGAAACAATAAAGAAATCATACATTGAGAGAAAAGTCAAACAAAACATCCAAATGTTCACCTACCACAAACATATAGTTTTTAAATTCAAAGAATAGTTAAATATAGCTGCACGACTCTAACAGACAAGTTGAAATTGTTCCAATGGCTATCACAACTTATTTATAAATATGGAAACATTCAACGTGAAACAGACATGGCTGAGAACATACGAACATAAACCGATCAACATATTCTTAGTGCTCTGTTTCTTATATTCACACTTTATACTTCAGTGATTATAATGTGTAAGGGGGAGCGAGTGTCCAATAAAGGAACTTGCTTTGTATTGAGGTGACAAGAACCCACTAAATCTTGGAAGATATAGTGAAACTCTCAAAGAAGCTCTGAGGGCTGGACGTAGGTCAAAGTGGTTGTGGCCGAACCAGTATAACTCCTGGTATACACTTCAGTGATATTTCTCCTAACTCTTAACTGCTTTAAATTTCCAGTCAATTTTTATATATGAAACAAATTTTCTGGTATCACCTAATTCACCCCCTTTTTAGTGAAACGCTTGCACTAACATTTGGTATCAAAGTATAAGTTTTCTTGTTTAGGTATAACGACCTAAGAAGGATCCAATGGCAAATATGGGTGAAGGAATTCTTTCCGATGGAGCTTCTATCACCAGACCACAGGGTGTCGATGGCGAACACTTCTCTTTCTAGAAAGCCAAGTTCAGAGTATTAGTAATAGCCATAAGATACAGACTATGGGATGTGATTGAGAATGAAAATTATCAACCAATGAAAATTATAGATTCACAAAAGCTTCCTAAGACGCCAGTAGAACATGATGAGAATGACAAGAAACTCATTACTCTCAATAGCAAGGCAATTCTAATGATTCAAAATGCCTTAAGTTTGAATGAGTACTTCAGGATCTGCATGCTTTCAATGGCAAAGAAAATATGGAAAGCCTTGAAAATAGCTCACGAAGGAACCTCAGGAATAAAGCAAAACCGGATCAATACTCTAGTTACTGAATTTGATTACTTCGAATGAAATCTGGTAAGTCAATAGCTGAATTCAAACTTACATATACTTATCTTGTTAATCAACTTGCAACACTTGGGAAAGTCTTTGATTAACATACCCCAATATGAAAGATTCTGAATATAAAAGACTGGGAGGCCAAAGTCACTACTATTGAGAAAGCAAAAGGCGAATCAATACAATCAGTTGCTTCTCTATTCATAAGTCTTTCTGAATATGAAAGTAAACTAAAGTTCAAATGTGAACTAGAAGATATTGGTGACAAGAAGAAGAGAGGCCTAGCACTAAAAGCAAAAGAAGAAAACCAAGATATGGATGAAGAGTTCGATGATGATGAAATGGGCTTAATAATAAATGATTTAGGAAATTTTACAAGAAAGGCCAAGGATTCAAAAACTTTCAGAAAGGAGGAACAAATAGTAAAGAACACATCATCGGGCTATAAATGTGGAAAGCTAGGACATATCAAATCAGAATGTTAGGAAATGGCTCAAAAAAATAAAGAAAAGAGAAAAGGAAAGTTCTATAACAAGAAGAAAGCCTTTGTATCTGCCATATGGGCAGACAATTCATCAGATAAAGAGAGTGATGATAAAGAAATAGCTAATATCTACTTAATTGCTCAAGAAGAAACAAAAGAAAAAGAGGTAATTTATTCTGATCCTACATATGATGAATTACTCTCTGAATATAATGCTTTACATTTTGAATTCATCAAAATAGTTAAGGAATTAGTTTTTTTTCAAAAAGAAAAACAAAAATCTAGAAGAAAAACTCAGGATGATTTAGAAAAGGATTGTGAAAATTGTTCATCTTTGAAAGAGAAAAACACTTATCTCACGAAAACTCTTGAAAAATGTACTAAAGGAAGTGAGATGCTAAATGTAATCTTGAAAGATCAATGATTTGTAAATGACTATTCTGGTATTGGATATGATCCAAAATCATATAAAAAGAGAGGAAGAAAGAAAGCAAGAGGTAAGACTTATCTAAGTTACTTTCAACATTCTGTACATACATCAAATCCTTTTGTATACTGTAATTATTATAATAGAAAAGGTCATTATACTTCATCATGCATTCATAAATAGAAAGGGAAGATAGGAACTTACAAATAGGTACCTAAAGGTTCATATGTCCAGAAAATAATTTGTACTAACCCAAAAGGACCTAAAAAGATGTGGGTACCTAACATTTAATAGTATTTGATTACAGATATGCATTAAAGCATCTGATAAGTAAAATATTTGCATATTTATTTTCCCTTATATGATTATTTTATAGACGATATGTGAGCTTAATATAATAAATTTGGGTGTGATTGATAAATAAATAATTTTTTTTGAATAAATAAAATTCTAGAAAAAAATAATAAAACAAAATTTTGAAATCACTGTAGCTGCTGGAGTACTGTAGCTGATGGTCACTATGGCTGACAGAGTACTGTAGCGATGGATACTGTAGCTCTCTACCGACATTCACTGTAGTGGTTATTGTTCATTTGAATAAAAAAATGGGTTTTACTGTAGCAGTGGGGGACAAGTTACAGTAGCAGTGCATAAAAAATGTGAAAGTGGAGTTACTGTAGCAATAAAAAAATAATGAATTGTGCCTATAAATTGTAGTGAAGCAGAAGGACAGAGAAGAGGAGAAGACGGACAGGAAAAATGTTATTTCTCTGATAGTATGTGTGTGTGGTCCTCCTTTGACAGGAGGAGGATATTGTATTATATCTTATATTTAAGTTCATGCATTGTATTACTTTTTATAGACCTTCTATATGGATGGTATAGGTAGTCCTCCTATATAGATGGTATAGGTCGCCAACTACATAGAAGGTTATACCTCCTAAATAGACAACTAGATTTCTTCATTTTTTATGCATCTTTTGGTTGTATATTTATGTTTCAGAATTTAATATTTAAGTTTTATGTAGTATTTATGAGGATTTCATTCTAGTTTTATATAATGTTAATTTATTAATATTTTGTTTTTAATTTCATCGTGTGCTAAATTTCCATTTTCTTAGGATGATGACGTAACTTACTTATGACGGATTGAATATTAACTTTTTAAATCTAGTTTTAATTTCTCTTTCATGAATCAGTTTTAATTATTGTTCTTAATGCTTTCATTTGATTGGCTATCTTTTGAATGATTTCAATATGCATGTTAAGACCGGAAGGAGATGCATGTGTGTAGATCCTATAATTAAAACCATGACTTGCATGTGAAATAGGAATATATTCATGAGTTATGTAGTCTTACTGAGTTCTATAAATCTTAATGCATAATTAATTGCTTAAATTTATATAGGAATATATTGGATTAACAATTAATTATAGAATTGCTTGACCTTGGAAGAGGCTAGTATTTAAATTAAGGAAACTCGACTATCAATCATGTGGAATAAATTGGGCTAGAATTGATAAGTGATTCAATCCGTAATTTGTTAAGTGAAATCTGACCCCTAGAACTTTTTCTCATATTTGTTTTCATATCATCTGCACTCATATTTAATCATTTTCTATTATGTACTTTCCATCACCAATTTATCGATCGACTAAATAGAATTAAAATTACCCATTTTGGTACTTAGTGATCAATCCTTATGGGAACGATACTCTACTCACTTCTATATTACTTGATTACGACAGTGTACACTTGCACTATTTAAATGATCATCTACACTCATAACAAGTTTTTGGCGCCATTGTCGGGGATTGTTGTCATTAATATCAATACCAAGTAATTTTAATACTAATTTAGTCTTCATGTAAAAATTTCAAAAAAAATCAAAAAAAAAATCAAAAAAATTAAAAATTGATTATTCACAGCATTCATTTGGTTTAATCAGTGATAACTTTTCAAATCTTGGTCCTTTTTCTGGAATGCATGTGGATGGAATGAGACAACAAAATATAAATGATGGTTGGATTGAAAATTCTTCTCATTATAATTGTTTTTCTTGTGCTTATTGTGGAGAGTGTCATTCTTATGAGCATTGTCCATATAGCAATACTTGTAATTATATGAGAGATGATTTCAATATGAACCAAAATTGTTTTGATCATTCCTTTTATCCTGGTGGAATTTGGAGCAACAAGAGTCTTTGGATCCATATGTCAGGTATTGTCCTAATCCTCCTTTCTACTCTTATCCATATATTAAAGAACAAACTCTTGAGTATAAGGAAAAGTCTGATTTAAAAAGATTATATGAGGAGTTTGCAGAATCAACAGAAAGATTTTGTAGAGAGCAAAAGGAAAGTGCCACTCGAATTGAGTCAAGTGTCCAAAATATTGGAATAGATGTGAGTCAAATTATTTCGTCATTTAAAACTATGAGGCAAGATAATTCTTTGAGCATGATGACCACTCCTTGTGTTGATGATGATTATTGTGAGGAAGTTGAGGATCTAGAATTAAATTAAATTTTGGCTCTTGTGGTATATGATAAGGAACTTGAAATCACTTTTGGAGAGAACAGTAAATGTCCAATTGAGGTTTCGGCTGTGAAGCCTAATATTTGTGACTTTGATGTTAAAACTAATGTGGATATTCCTAAAGCTATTGTTCATGTCTCTCCTATTAAAGTGTTGGCTCTTGCTGATGAGAGTCAAGTGGATTTTGTGGGATGCTCTAAAATTTTGGAAACTCCTAAATCTGTTTGCAAATGCATGCATGCTGTGCTTTATTTGAATTTAGTAAATAATTGTACTCTAAAATTGTCTATGACTGAAGAAGTACAATTAATTACTTTGAATGATCATTTCTTGTGTCTGAAACATTGTTGCTTGAAAAGAAATAAAGGTAAGGTAATCATGGTGTTTGATACTTTTGATTAGTAGTTTGTTTGGGAAGTCTGGCTAAAGACTATAAATTTAGCGCTGCTTGGGAGGCAACCCAAAACTTCCTACATACTCTCTCTCTGTGGCTTTCCTACTCACTAATTTCTTTCCTATTCTCATTTTCTTTCCTACTCTCTCATTTTTCTTTCTTAACCCACTGAAACACACTGCTTTGCTTTACGAATTTTAGTTTTCATCATTTTCATTTTAAGTTGCCATAGAGGAATCCCTTGCAAAGCTTAAGAATAGGTTCCTCACTCTTCCCAAAGATGTGCTCAGGAAGCTCTATAGCTGTTGACTTGAAAGGATGAAGATATTCAAGCGTTTAGGCCTTCCTGTGGACATACGCTGGATCATTGAAGCTAAGGTACATTTAGCAGGTGAGATTCATAAATCATTTGTTAAACCTTTGCCAGGAATGGGAAGAAGTTCTTACTCCAAAAAGAGAAGAGCTAAACGGATGAACATCTGTCATAAATGTGCAAGGTGGAATTGTGATCAACGCTGTAAGAGTAAATGTATGGTGTCTATAAATCTAGAAGATATAATTAAATTTATAAAGGATAGACTGAGTAAGGAGTCACTGGATGATATCATTCAAACTCTTGAGACGCATTCGAGTGGTGATGTTCATCGTATTCTTCTTGATTTAGCAGACATATTCAACAGAGAAAAAGAGTGCTATTGTCTTGGGAATCTGATGTTAAAAGACCCTGTTTGCTAGTTTATAAGAAAACTGGATGGGAAGCAAATCCTCAGTTAATAGAAAGCATTTAAGCCGTTACTGGATGTAAAACCAGAGGAAGATGTGAGCCAAAATCACAACTACTGTACATAATCATGCTTTAGTCTAATCTATCTTTTCTTTTCAGCAGCTTTTGTCTAATATTTTTTTTCTTTTCAGTAACTTTTGACTTTCTTTCCTTTATTTCTTCACGCAATGGCCCACCAGTCATCTGTGTCAGAAATTTTTTCAAACTTCTTTGAAAAATGAATGATTTATGTGATTTTGTTGTCATTGTTTTAGTGTTATATATATACTCTTCCACTTGTAAATATGTACTCTTCACTTGTAAATATGCATTCTTCTACTTGTGAACACAAATGGTCCGAGAGAAAGAAAGAGAAAAAGGGTATCACACAAAAATGAAGATTTACATATATCTACATTTTTTGTGAAACTGATTCAGGAAAGAATGGAAAGTTTGTTATTATAGCAAAAGAACTTGGAGTTGCATTGGCTGCCAGGAAGATCAACTTTATGTATGGGGGAGGCATCTAGGGCCTAAGGGGAAGTGTGGCTATTTCTGCATCCATGAATGGAAGCAAGGGTTTAAGTGTAAGGGTGAAGGAGTTGGAAAATCATACCTTTTCATTTGGACAAGAGTTACAGGTTTCAAGCTTGCCTGAACGAATGGGACGAATGTTCTACCATGCTTAAGCTTTCAATGCTCTACCCAGTGGTTGGGAGACATTGGATGGCATTTCTAGCATTGCATATTGGGCTAAGTTAAACTATCACAAAAAGGCATTAGGATTGTTAAATGTTAATGGTTTTTATGATGATCTGTTGTCTTTTTTTGATCATGCTATGGAAACAGGATTCATACCCCAAGCAACTCGCCATTCCATAATTTCTACATCAATTGCTAATCAACTGCTTGATCAAATGCAAACCTATGAACCTCACCCAGATCTATTAGTCAAGCAAATAGGTGAGAAATCTTCAGATAGCGGTCAGAAGCAGAATCCAAATACCACTCTTCGGTTGTAACTCTCCTTAATCTTTTGGTTTTACTTTTAGCATTTTGGTTTATTGTGTGTTTGTGTTTAAAAAAAACTTTCTCCAAGCTCTAGACGACATTGAGGACAATGTCTAATTTAGGTTAGGGGAGGAATGGTAAAAAAGAAAAAAATAGTTTGTGAGTAACAACCATTAGATGCATGGGTTGTGAAAAAAAAATGGTAGAGCAAGGAGTTATTCTTAACTCTTGAGACACATTTTATTAGTTACATGTTTGTTTTGTTCTTTTCTAAAACAAAAGAGTAAAAGTAAAACAAAAAATCTTGTTTAGGTGCTTTGTAATGATCTTAAGAAGTATATAAGTTTTAAGTATGGATCAATTGAATTTAGAGATTTCATAGCATAAATGAACAACTGATTGTTGTAATTGGTGATGAATTTTGAGATTGAATGAACTGAGTTTAAAAACCCTTATTCGTGAGCTTCTGAGCCTATAATGATTATTTCTCTTGTGTGTGATATTCACCTATTAAGTTGACACTCTAGAACTTGCTTTAAATCTGGTTGAAATTACATCTCACATACACATTCAAATATGATAAAGGCATTCATTTTCTTTAGCCAGAGCCAAATAGCCAACCTTGCAATTATATCGTTGTTAAGCCTCTTTGAGCCTAATTGATTATTTCTTTGTTATCAACCCATTAACATGTGTTTTAATGATATATCAAGTGCTTTTACCTAATTTGAAAAATTAGCTGAGCATTTGAAATTCTTGTCAAATAAGCTTTTGACAAGTGTAGGGGTGTATATATCATCAACTTTAGAGTTGCAATTTTATGCAATAAAAAAAAGAAAAAAATATATTAAGTATTTGAATTGTGGGTTGTTGTGATAAGATAAATTTATAAGTAGCCTATTTTTCAATTGCTCTATTTCTTTAACCCTTCATATTATGTTTTACATTCCTTTTACCTTAACCCCATTACAACCCTTCATAAGTCCTTTTGATTTGAATTATGCATGTGAACTAAGTAGTGGAGATTGAGATTTTTAGCAAGCCTATAGAAGTGCAATTTTTTCGGTTGAATTTGAGTGAAACACTTACCCTTAAACACTTGAGAGATTGGGAGATTAAGGTACAATTATAAACTTGGTTTATTCATTTTCAATTAAAGTTACCAGTTTATATTTTCATTGATTCATGAATACTATGACTTCTTTATTTTTCAATTGTGTTCTTACTTTTGACTTGACATTTCTAATTTTGTTGGAAGCACTTGCTAGTTACTGCTTGTCCAAGGATGTCCAAGAGCTAAGTGTGGGGGAATTTGATAAGTAAAATATTTGCATATTTATTTTCCCTTATATGATGATTTTATGGACGATATGTGAGCTTAATATAATAAATTTGGGTGTGATTGATAAATAAATAATATTTTTGGAATAAATAATATTTTACAAAAAATAATAATAAAAAAATTATGAAAACACTGTACTGCCGGAGTACTACAGCTGACGGAGTATTGTAGCGGTGGATACTGTAGCTCTTGCCGACATTCATTGTAGCGGTTATTGTTCATTCGAATAAAAAAATGGGTTTTACTGTAGCAGTAGGGGACAAGTACTGTAGCAGTGAATAAAAATGCGAAAGTGGAGTTACTGTAGCAAAAAGAAAATAATGAATTGTTCCTATAAATTGCAATGAAGCACACGGACAGAGAAGAGGAGTAGACGAACAGGAAAAATGTTATTTCTCTGATAGTGTGCTTGTGTTGTCCTCCTTTGACAGGAGGAGGATATTGTATTATATATTATATTTAATTTCATGCATGTATTAACTTTTGTAGACCTCCTATGTGGATGGTATAGGTCGCCACCTACATGGAAGGTTATACCTCCTAAATGGACAGCTAGATTTCTTCATTTTTCATGCATCTTTTGGTTATATATTTATGTTTCAGAATTTAATATTCAAGCTTTATGCAGTATTTATGAGGATTTAATTCTAGTTTTATGTAATGTTAATTTATTTTTATTTTGTTTTTAATTTCATCATGTGCTAAATTTTCATTTTCCTAGGGTGATGATATAGCTTACTAATGACGGATTGAATCTTAACTTATTAAATATAGTTTTAATTTCTTTTTCATGATTGAGTTTTAATTATTGTTCTTAATGCTTTCGTTTGATTGGCTATCTTTTGAATGATTTCAATATGCATGTTGAGACCGGAAGGAGATGTGATAAGTAAACTATTTGCATATTTATTTTCCCTTATATGATGATTTTATGGACGATATTTGCGTTTAATATAATAAATTTGGGTGTGATTGATAAATAAAAACTGTTTTTGGAATAAAAAGCATTTTAAAAAAAATAAAAAAAATGAAAGTACTGTAGCAGCCACCGAGCACTGTAGCAGTCAACAGGGCACTGTCGCAGCTGCCAGATCACTGTAGCAGTACTGTAGCATACGGTTTTCCCCCTATAAATTGAGATCAAGGCCAAGCTCAAAGAGGGGAAGAGAGGAAGAGAATCAGAGGTCCTTCTCTGACAATTAGAGGCCCTTCTCTGATAAAGAGAGATGCTTTCTCTGACAGTTCTAAAAATAAGTGTGTTACTTTCTAGATTTAATTTCAAACATTGTATAAATTCTTGCATGCCTCTATCTTGGAAGGCTTAGGATTTTATTACTTTTTGCATGCCTCCATCTTGGAAGGCTTAGGATTTTATTACTTTTTGCATGCCTCCATCTTGGAAGGCTTAGGATTGTATCACATTTTGTATGCCGCCTACATGGAAGGTTTTACCTCCTAAATGGACGGCTAGATTTATTCGTCTTTCATTCATCTTTTGGTTGTATATTTATATTTGAGAATTTAATATTCAAGTTTATACAGTATTTCTGAGGATTTTATTCTAGCTTTATATAATGTCAATGCATTTTGGTTTTGTTTTTAATTTCATCATGTGCTAAATTTTCATTTTCCTAGGGTGATTACGTATCTTACTAATGACGGATTGAATCTTAACTTATTAAATCTAGTTTGAATTTCTCCTTCATGATTGAGTTTTAATTATTATTCTTAATGCTTTTGATTGACTGGCCATCTTTTGAATGATTTCAATATGCATATTGAGACCGGAAGGAGATACATGTGTATAGACCCTATATTTAAAACCATGACTTGCATATGAAATAGGAATATATTCATATGAGTTGTGTAGTCTTACTGAGTTCCATAAATCTTAATGTATAATTAATTGCTTAAATTCATATAGGAATATATTGGATTAACAATTGATTATAGAATTGCTTGACCTTGGAAGAGGCTGGTAATTAAATTAGGGAAACTCGACTATCAATCATGTGGAATAACTTGGGCTAGAATAGATAAATGATTCAATCCGGAATTTGTTAAGTGAAATATAATCCCTCGGACTTTTTCTCATATTTGCTTTCATATCATCTGCATTCATATTTAATTGTGTTTCTTTTATTTTCTTCTCTCAATCACCAACTAATCGATAGACTAAATAGAGTTAAAATTACCTAATTTGATACTTAGTGCTCAATCCTCGTGGGAACGATACTCTACTTACTTCTATATTACTTAATTACTACAGTGTACACTTGCACTATTTAATTGACCATCTGCACTCGTATGAAGATGCATGTGTGTAGATCCTATAATTAAAACCATGACTTGCATGTGAAATAGGAATATATTCATATGAGTTATGTAGTCTTACTGAGTTCCATAAATCTTAATGCATAATTAATTGCTTAAATTCATATAGGAATATATTGGATTAGCAATTAATTATAGAATTGCTTGACATTGGAAGAGGCTAGTATTTAAATTAGAGAAACTTGACTATTAATCATGTGGAATAAATTGGGCTAGAGTAGATAAGTGATTCAATCCAGAATTTGTTAAGTAAAATCTGACCCCTAGAAATTTTTCTCATATTTGTTTTCATATCATCTGCACTCATATTTAATCATTTTCTATTTTGTACTTTCCATCACCAATTTATCGATAGACTAAATAGAATTAAAATTACCCATTTTGGTACTTAGTGATCAATCCTCGTGGGAATGATACTCTACTTACTTCTATATTACTTGATTACAACAGTGTACACTTGCACTTTTTAATTGATCATCTACACTCGTAACAGCATCCAAAAACAACAAATGGTACATAGATAGTGTATGCTCCAGACATATGACCGGTGATTTCGAAAGTTTTACCACATTACAACCTAAAGAATGTGGAAAGGTAAAATTTGGAGGAAATTAATCTAGAAAGATAGCAGGAATCGATGAAATAAAAAATGATTAGGGTATAAAAGTCAAGGATGTATACTATATTGAAGGCTTGTATCATAGCTTACTGAGCGTTAGTCAAAGCACAGATAAAGACAACTAGGTAATCTTTTGACTTAGAAGAATGTCTAATTGTAATTAAGAAAGATTCACAATTATAAAAGAAGAATCTCAAAACAAAGCTCAGAGTAAAAAATGGAAGGTAACTGCTATACTCTTGATATTAGTAAAAATGTTTCAGAAAACTGTTTTCTAAGTAATGCAAATTAAAGTTGGTTATGGCATAAGAAATTTGCTCACGTCAACATGCACCAACTAGCCAAATTACTCAAAATGCATTTAGTGCTCGATTTACCCAAAGTGTGTTTCAAAAATGATTTGATCTGTGACGCTTGTCAGAAGGGTAAACAAACTAAATCATCTTTCAAATCAAAAAATGAATTACAACAAATAGGCCACTTAAATTACTACATATGGATTTGGTTGGTCCAACAAGAGTTAAGAGTCTTGGTGGCAATTTATATTCATTGGTCATTATGGATAATTTTTCTAGATTTACATGAACTATTTTCCTATCATCCAAGGATGAAGCCTTTGGAGAATTTATTATTTTTGCCAATGAAGTGTAAAATGAGAAAGGTATGTCCATTGCAGGTATCAAGACAGATCACTAAAGAATTTGAGAATCAACCATTCAGAGATTACTGTGACACTAATGGCATTAATCATAATTTCTCTGTTCTAAGGATGCCTTAACAAAATGGAGTCATGGAACGAAAGAACAAAGTACTCACTGAAATAGCTAGAGTAATGCTGAATGAAAAAACGTGTCTCAAGTTTTCTAGGCCGATGCAATGAGTACAAATGTTATATTCCAAATAGAGCCTACATCAAAACAAAACTTGGAAAGACACTATATGAACTATACAACGGAAGAAAGCCAAATCTTGCTTATCTGCACATCTTCAGTTGTACGTATTTCATTTATAATAATGGTAAAGATAACTTAGGAAAATTTGATTCTAAAACAGATGAAGGAATATTCCTAGGCTATTCTAACTAGAGCAAAGTATACAGAGTTTCAATAAACAAACATGTGTTGTTGAAGAATCAATTCATATTGTATTCGATAAATTTAAACTATTTAACAAAACTATTAATGATGATCAGGAAAATGTTTTAAATCAAGAGAATGGTTGACCTAATCATAAACCTTTCATCTTAAAGGTTGGCCAAACCAAGGATGATGAAGAACCACTAGGACAACCTAGAGCCTAGAAATACAACAAGAGTTATCCTTTAGAACAGGTTATAGGAGATGTAAATGAGGGTGTTAAAACTAGAAAAAAAAATCTTTAATGAAGTCAGTTTTTCTACATTTATTTCTAAAATAGAACCTTCTAATAGTGATAAAGCCCTATCAGATAATTATTGTGCTATAGCAATGCAGGAAGAACTCAATCAATTTGAAATAAATGAAGTTTGGGATTTGGTACCATGGCTTAAATATAATCTGATCATTGGCACAAAATAGGTATTCAAGAACAAATTGGATGAATCCGTAATCATTGTTAGAAATAAGGCAAGATTGGTGGCCAAAGGTTATAATAAGGAAGAAGGAATTAATAATGAGGAAAAGTATGCTCTAATGGCTAGATTGGAAGCTATACAAGTACTCGTAGCCTTTGCATGCATCAAAGGATTCAAACTCTATCAAATGGATGTGAAAAGTGCATTTTTAAATGGATATATCATAGAGGAAGTATATGTAGATCAACCTCCAAGTTTTGAAGATGTAACTAAGCATGACCATGTTTTCAAAGTAAGAAAAGTTTTATATGGTTTAGAACAAGCTCTTAGAGCATGTTACGAAAGACTTAGTAAATTTCTCATCAATCAAGGTTTTGAATAAGGAAAAGTTGATATAACAGTTTTTACAAAATAAAAATGAGATGATATTTTAATTGTACAAATATATATTGATGATATAGTTTTTGGTACTACTAATGAAACCTTATGCAAGGAATCTTCTAAGATAATGCAGGAGGACTTTGAGATGTCAATGATGGGAGAATTGAATTTCTTTCTCAGTTTACAAATCAAACAAAGAAAGAATAGAATTTTCATATCTCAAACAAAGTATTTGAAAGAGCTATTGAAGAAATATGGAATGGATGAAACAAATGGAATAGACACACCTATGAGTTTAACACCATTGCTTGATGCTGATGTCAAGGGGAAAGATGACAATATCACAAGATATAGAGGAATGATTAGATCATTACTCTATCTTACTACAAGTAGACCTGACATCTAATTCAATATTGGTATGTGTGGAAGATATCAATCAGCACTAAAGGAATCACATGCTAAAACAGTCAAATGAATCTTTAGATATCTCATCGACACAATAGAATTAAGTCTTTGGTATCCTAAAGGAAGAAATTAATATCTAGTTGCATATTCAGATTTTGATCATGGAGGATAAAAGGCAGACAGAAAGAGTACCAGTGGACAATGCCAGTTTCTTAGAGGTTCACTCATGTCATGGTTTAGCAAGAAACAAAATACAGTGTCTCTTCCATCAATGAAAGATAAGTATGTTGCAGCATCAAGTTATTGTGCATAAGTGTTATGGCTGAAGCAATAATTACAAGATCTTGGTATTTATCTTAAGGATATACCAATATACTGTGACAACACTAGCATGATAAGCTTGGCAAAGAATCCAGTTTAACATTCCAAAACCAAGAATATTGATGTTAAGCATCACTTCATCAGGGATCATGTTCAAAAGAAAGATGTCAAAGTGATATTCATTCCAACTCATCTTCAACTAGCTAATATCTTTACAAAAACCCTAGTAAAAGATCAATTTCTATTTATTAGAAGAGAATTGGGAATGGTATATCCCAATGAATTATAAGTTATCTAATGTTTACAAAATGTTAGATGATGTTATTTAATGATGTTTTGATAATTACTGACTTAAGTATCGGAGTTTCTAGTAATTTTTTTTACAGGAATTTGAAACTCTGTTTCGAGATATGAAAAGCAGAGGTTAATAGAGTACCATAAAACTCAAGTGACAACTTCAAGTAATCTAAATTACTTAAGTGATAACTACAAGTAATAGTAAGCATCACTCGAGTAAATCCTCAAATAATGACCATGAAAATGAGGCAGAGAAGCATTAATTCAAAGGGAAACGACGTAACGGTTGAAAGTAAACAGTTTGAGCTGAAAATACTGATAACTCGAGTAGCTAGTCAGGTTATGTCTCAGAGTCACTCGAGTAAGACCTAGAGTGATCATGATTGTAGACCACAAATCAACCTTGTTTCAACTCAAATCTACCTTAAAGTATCATTAAATCACCAAAGGAATATACATGGGTAATTACAATATTATGCATGCCAGGTATACCTTAAATCTGTTGTATTTTTTAATTTTTGGTATGATCACTCGAGTATGCCTCAAGATCACTTGAGTAGCCCCTCGAGTGATGTCGGGCGCTAGGGCTTTATCTATCACAACTCATTCATTTTTCTCAAAATCTCCTCTAGTGATTCTTCTAGTACTCTCCTAAAAATTTTTCACAAACACTTTTTCACCTCATTTCCGTCAAAACCTACTAATTTGTGCCTTCAAAAACCTCTCAAACTTCTCAGAATCTGTTGCCCTAAACTCGCCAGGCGCCACAGGAGGTGTTTTTTTTTTATTTTTCGTATTGGTTTTTTTTAGCATATTTTTTCCTCATATTTTTTGGGTTCTTCGTATTGGTTTTTTTTAGCATATTTTTCCTCATATATATCTCCCATGCATATATAATTATAGTCTGCAAGGTTTAATAAGAACAATAATAGATAACTTTAAAATGATACCAACAAATGATTGATTAGCTAAAGTAGTACTGAAAATTGTTATACAATATACTATAAACCTAGCTGAATGAAATATAATACAACAAATTCAACTTCAACAAACATGCGTGACACAACAATTAGCAATTAGAAACAACACAAAATAGACCAGCTAGTGAATTTAATAGTATATATAGCTACCTAGAGATTTGCCTAAACACATATTCACACCATTCCTCGATCACTTCATTAACCTGATGGTCTGTCAAAGCATCACAACGTTGATCTTCATAATACTATAGATATATACAATTAGACACAAGTTAGAACGAATTAAAATCAGTAAAACATAATTGTCAGGCACTAATTCAATTTCATTACAACACAATATGAAGTGCAACTAAATGACTTACTTTTTGAGGAATAAATGGTTGATCATGCATAATAACATCCTTCATAAATTTCATGATATAGTACCCACAATCATTGTCATTAGGTTGGAAAGGGCACTGCAAAAATATAATGCAATATTTAACTCTGTTCATGAATAAAAAGTGTTTACTAACAAAGTCTAAGTAAAGTCAAATATCAATACCTGTATCTTCTTCCAAGGATAGCTAAGGCGGGGGTCAGTAGCTTTAGAATAGTTTAATGAGACAGACGACCGATACGCAGTCAATGCGCTAACAAAAGAAACAGAAAATGATTACTTTTGGTTATTCAATCACGTTCGTAAATATTTATACATAGGCACGTATACTTACCTACTGATCAATAGCATCATATCAAAACGGTCTTGTGGAAGACCATTTTTTAGAGGATCCACATAATAAATACGAGGGCCTGAAGGTTCCGCTGGATTGATAACGATCAATATCCAATGGCCCCTAAAATATATTTTAAAATTTTTTTTGAACAATCATATTATGATAGAAGTTAAACAATAAAAACAAAAATTGTACCAGTCATAACTTACCCCGTATTATACGGCACTAAAAATAATGTATTTGCTGTCGCTTTCTTACTAAAGTAATCTTTCAGCTCATTAGACTACGCAGTTACATCTACTTTACCCTCATGATGACCAACGAGAAAAGGGTTGACAAATACGAATTGGACCCTGTGTGTATCCATTAAAACGTCCTGGTCCAAATGCCTGGTATAAAACATATAGTGTCATGAGAAACAAAAGAAATGGAACGAGATATATTAATAATAGTGATAAACGATGATAGTGAAGTACCTTATCCAGATGTTGATAGCCGAAGTACTAACCCAATCACGAGCTCATATGTCCTGCACGACCTCGGCAGTAACATAATCAACTAGACCACCAACATTGTAGATATGTCTTGGAATACGTAATTGCACTACTCCCTCACCGATCAATTGTGGTGCAATCAATATTAATTGATTGAGAAATGAGGTCTGTCTTCTTCTGCTCTGTTGGCTAGCCGATGCTTTTGACTTGGGTTGTGTTGTTGAAGACTTTGAAATCTTACCCTGCGCAAATCAGAAAATTAAATCACAGTTTGAGATGAAAGTTCAAAGGAAAAGTGTAGGGAATTTTGAATGAACGACCTTTTCACATGGCTTAATAAGACCTATTGGCCAAGCAATATAGCCACCTACAACATCTGCCACCTTATTTTGCTCATCCCGAGACGGGATCGGTAAGAGGGCGTCTTCGTTCGTGCAGATGTCAACCCTCACCCGGAGTATGTTATCGGGCAACGGTGAATTGTGCAGTATGTCCTCACCAGTGTTGTAGGCAACGCCCACTGCAACCGCGTGCTTGGATGCTTGCTCGACATATAGCTTGCATTGAGATTCGCCCTACAGAAAATCGAGTTAATATGTTAAAGTTCGCTTAATTATAATTTAACATAAAGTTAAGTAGAAAAGAAATTAATTACCGAAGGAAAAGGGACTTTAGGCATGGAATTGCAGCTATCTCTGAAACTTGGGCTATCACAAAACGGAACATTTGGTGTTGGTGTACCCTGGACCAACTGTTGTATTTGCGTTGTTAACAACGCATTCTGTTCTTGCATCAAACGTATTTGTTCGGTGAATTGTTCTTCTCGTTGTTCCTTGTAGCGCATTTGTTGTTAAAGTTCTTGGATTTGATGCTTAAAGCTAGACATCTCGTCATGCAGGTGGGAAACATCACTTCTACTCGAGCGCTTCTGACGTCCGAAGTATGCTGATGGGGTGACTGCAAAACCAGTACCCCAAACACGACCATCATACTCGGGTACTGGTAATGCTCTGCTCAATAAATCATCCCGACCAACATAGGTCGCCAACGCAGGATCCTCCTGTGTCATTTGTCGTTTTCCCAAAAAGAATTACAATGAAAATTAGTTATTATAAATGGAGTTCATTTAAGTAAAGCCAATTATTTATTGAACGCATAATATAATTGAATACTTACACAATATTCGACTACTCTTCTTGCTTCCTCACTACGAATTTCACCTTTCTTATTTGAGACACCGGCTACCCACAGATCATGTCGTGGAACCTGCGTAATATCTTAGCCTGATTCTTGTATCTGCACATCAAAGTTAGTCAAAGTTAAATGATATTCATACAATTTTTATTACAAATGAAATAATCATCAGTTCGTACCATTTTTCTTTCTAACCGTGCGTATGAAACAGGTCCTTGTGTGTACCGGTATGGCATGTTGGTCGCGTTAGCTTGATTTTTCTTGCTCAACTCCTAGTTAGATCAAAATGATTCATATAAATATATAAATGTTACTTACAAATACGTACATTACACGTAATAGGGAAAGACAAACAAATCCCCTTACCAGGAAATCAGGAGTTGTATATGTTCTGATAAACTCATCCCACATTTCTTGAGTGATGATTCCTTCGTACAATGGATAAGGCGGTGTAGTAATGATATCATCATTATCATCGCTCAAGAAATATTTGACAAGATCAGAACAAAACTTTCGCATAATTTTTTCGGCTTTTCTCATTACGAAGTTCTTCCGATCATCATCAATAATAAAAATACTCTGTAAACAAGTCAAAAAACATATATAATACGTAAGATTGAAATGAAGTGAAACAAAACAAACTGAATAATTATATAATTAAGGTGTTACCTGTACTTCAGCCCAGATCACATCCTCATAACTTTTCTTTACCATTTTCCAATTTTGAACTGTAATAGGGACTCTGTCTCGAACCGTAGTCCCGATGAAGTTATTTAAGGAGGTACTGTTCTCGCCAAACGGGTTTCCATTTTCATTCCACTCCAGTTGTAAAAAGGTACTGTTCTCGCCAAACGGGTTTCCATTTTCATTCTACTCCAGTTGTAACTTGATTCCGTTACTTCTCAGTCTGATAAACCTCGCCATAATTGTCCTATCACATCTGACGTTCTCCTCAAATTTTTGTCTACCAATGTGCCTGGGAACATTATCAATGTCATCATATGGTGAGTCCATACTCCTGCAAGTGAAATAAACCAAATCAAAACATCAGTGCACAATGGTCTTGTATGTCAACGAAAGAAAATTATTTTGAAATTTATAAAAACATACGTACAAGTAAACAAGTCAAGGCAATCATTATCTTTTCCTTTTTCTCGTCTGATTTAAAATTTTATTCTTCAGAATTCGTGTTGGATTGAGAATTGTGTTCCTCTTGACCCAAGTTCCCTCTTCATGATCATGTCGCATGTATAGGGGTCCATCTTCGTCTTCATCTTCATCTGCATCTCCATCTATATCAATCTCTGCTGACCACAAATTCTCAAATGAAGGATCATCATTATTGATGTTCAAATATTCATTACTTTCAAAATCAACTTCTGCTTGACGATTCTTGTTAGATGGAAGTACAATTGACCAATTCTTCTTAGCAGGATCAGGAATGTAAAATGCTTGTTCTGCCTATGCTGCTAAAATAAAAGGATTATCTTCATACCAAATCGTAGAAAGGTCCACTTGCATAAAGCCTAAGTCATCTATCCGCAATCCACTGTTGTTGTTAACCCACTGACATTTGAAGACAGGGACCCTGAACATAGAGTAATCTAACTCCCATATCTGTTCAATGACACAAAAGTATGACATTGATGCATAGACAGGGTGTGTGTCTTTAGCACTGGATCTATGCCAAGAATCAGCAACAAGTGTTACCCCACTATTCTGCATCGTGCTCTGTGTATCATGGTCTTGTGTATAGAATGTGTAACCGTTGATTGCATAACCATTGTAAGATAATACATGTAAGCTCGGTCCCTTCGACAGGCACTTCAATTTTTCGAAAACTGAATCAGGATTCCTCTCCATCTCATCGTTAATGCGATTTTTCAACCAGCCTGCAAATTGCTTATTGTGTTCTGTTGTTAATAAATTTTCATTCTTATCACCATGTACCAATCGGAGAGCATCCTTGTGTTCTTCTACATACGGTTCGACCTCGTCAGTGTTATGTAGGACATACAAGTGGGCTTGGTCCCGTTCAATCGCTGATATCGTTATTACATCGCTCCCCATTATTCCTTTCCCTGATCTTCGGCCATCATGACGGGACTTGGGGATCCATACAGGGTCAACATTTGATAGAAAATCAGCACAGAAGTCACTTGCTTCTTCAACCATGTAACTTTAAGTGATACAACCTTCTGGGCGATATCTATTTTTCACATACCCTTTTAATATTTTCATGAATCGCTCATTTGGGTACATCCATCTCAAGTACACTGGACAGCACAATTGAGTCTCTTTGACCAAGTGTACAGTTAGATGTACGATAATGTCAAAAAAAGAAGGTGGAAAATACATTTCAAGTTCACACAGAGTACACACAATCAACCTTTGCAAATCTTGTAACCTGGTTGAATCAACCACTTTACTACAGATCAACTTGAAAAACACGCAAAGTTTCGTGATTGTGTTCCTTAATTTTTTGGGTAAAATTGATCGTATACCAACCGGTAGGAAATTTTTCATAAGCACATGACAATCATGAGATTTAAGATTGTTTAACTTCAACTCTTTTACCGATACAAGGTTCTTTATATTTGAAGAGTAGCCCTCAGGAACTTTAATTCCTTGCAGAAACTCACAAAACAATTTCTTTTCTTTCCTCGACAGAGTATATGCTGCTGGCAGTAGATAGGTACGAGACCCTTGCTCAATCGGTGCCAACTCTTCTCTAATTCCCAAGTTCACTAAATCTAACCTTGAATTGACACTGTCCTTGCTTTTTCCTTGGATATTAAGCAACGTGCCAATTAGACTATCACAGATATTTTTTTCTATGTGCATCACATCAAGAAAATGCCTCACATATAAAGACTTTCAATATGGAAGTTCAAAGAAAATTGACTTTTTCTTCCAACCGCTTGTCTCGATTTGTTTTGCAAAAGGCTTGCCAAAATTGTTATCCAAGTCTTTTACCTTGGAATACACCTGGGAACCGGTCAACATCTTGGCGGGCTACCTTCTTCTGCATCACCATTGAAAGGCTTTTTCCACTTCCTCCAACGATGTTGTGATGGTAAGAATCTTCGATGCCCCATGTAAACATTTTTCTTACAATGATGAAGTCGCACTGAATGAGTGTCATCTTCACATATAGGGCATGCACCATATCCTTTAACGTTGTATCCTGACAAATTTCCATTAATTGTGCCAAACAACATGGCTTTCAAAGTGAAACTTTCTTCCATGTACCCGTCATACATACTAACGCCTTCATCCCAAAGCAGCTTTAAGTCATCAATTAAAGGAGTCAAGTATACATCTATATCATTCTCAGGTTGCCTTGGCCCAGAAATTAACATGGACAACATCATAAACTTGCATTTCATGATTAAGTGTGGAGGAAGGTTATAAATCATCAATATCACCGGCCACTTGCTATGTGTGCTACTCTGAACACCGTGTGGATTAATTCCATCAGTTGATAGTGCAAGGCGAAGGTTCCTGACTTCATCAGCAAAGTCAGGGTACTCATGATCAATTTTTTTCCATTGAGGAGCGTCTGCAGGGTGCCTAAGCTTCGTGTCTTTAATCCTTTCATCTGCATGCCATGTCAACTGCTTAGCAATCTCTGCATTACTATACAGTCGCCTGAATCTCGGAACAATGGGAAAATACCATAGCACCTTCAAAGGACTTTTTCCTTTCTTCTTCCTATATCGAGATGGGTTGCATTTAGGGCACTTCTCTATCGTTGCATACTGATTTTGAAATAATACGCAATCGTTAGGACATGCATGTATCTTCTCATATCCCATACCGGTTGTAGAGCAAAGAATTCGCTTTGCCTCGTATGTCTTCATAGGAAGTATATTTTCTTCTGGAAGCATATCTTGCAACAGTTCAAGCAATGCGGTGAAACCCGAATCACTCAATCCGTAGCGAGCTTTAAAGTTGTACAACTTCAACACTGCTAGCAATCTTGTGTATTTAGTACTTCCGACATATAATGGTTTCTCTGCATCACCTTTCAACTTCTCATATTCATTAGGGCAGTTATAAAGTACCCCTTCAACCATATTTACCATTTCTTTAAGACCATCATCTTCATCAAACATGCTTTAATCAAATTCATCCGAGGCATCACCCGTGGTATGCACCCGATCACTATATGCATCGTTGGTCTCACCATGCCTTGTCCATCGTATATATGTTTGATCAATACCATAACACACTAAATGATCTAGCAAATCAAGTTGACTAATCCGTTTTCCAAAACAACAAGATAAGCAAGGACATAAGATTTTGCCAGGATCTTTTGTGTGCTCAGTTGCAAATGTAATAAAATCCTTCACCCCATCTATATATTCCCTTGAACATCGATTAGATGACATCCATTTACGATCCATCTATGGGCTTCAATCTATTTTTTTAAAAAAGTACGTGGTTAGTTGTATGACTATTGCATTTACTAATTACTTTTATATTCTCTTACCAATTTTAATTTAAAATAACATACACCACATGAATCTTCATAATTGAAGTTTTCTAAGTCTTAAACTGAATGTTTAAATTGCCAAATAATTCATTAATTATTCCCAGGTATTATAATAATTTTTTACAACTCATAACAAAAGAAACCATATTTGCCACAATATATCATAGTTAAATTAGAAAACATTACAACTCAATAAATAAAATACAAGTGTTAAGAATATATAAGTAATTATTTTGCTTATGCAATTAATCAATAACAATCATTAGAACACCTACAAATTATAACTATTAAATTCAACTAAAATCACATTTATAAGCTCAAAATTTAAAAAACATACCGTAAATAGAAGCTTCAATAGACTGATGAAGTGAAACTACAAACACAAATTAAACATAAAAAAATCAATAAAATATTTGAGGTTCTAAGTTATTTTTTTTAATAATAATATGTGTAATAAACATCAATATATAATAAAATCAAATATGATTAGCTTATTTCAAAAAATATGGTTCAGAAAAAAAATAAAGAAAATAAAATAAAATGAAAAAGAAAGCATATTCCCAACATTAATTATCTCCTTATTGTATGTTTTTCCCCTTACGGTTTTAGTTAATATATTTAAAGTTAAACAATATAGACAAATTATATTTTATTTTATTAAATATTAACATTGATATATATTGATATATTAAAGTCATTTTATCCATATTTTAAAATTATTAAATAAGTTAATGACTCAATTAACGAATTATTCAATTTATTATCCTGATTTCAATTTTTCCTATTTTCATTGGGTTTAGATGGGATTTTCTCTATTATAGTTTAATAAGATAATACAAAAAATTATTTTCTTACCTTTACAAAATAGCACTAACACAAATATATATTAAATACGTGAAATAATATTAAATAAATGATTTTGATTTTTGGAAAACAAATAATTTGAAGAAGTTTTAAAAGAAATAGCAGTATTATTAAAAGTTAATTTGATTATCTAATTTCAAGTCACTTGTATATTAATTACTGTCGTTCAAATTTATGGTTATATATAACATATAAATTCAATTCTTTCATTGTTCTTGTAACTTGTTGCATTAATTTCTTAGAACTAGTAAGAGCTAAAACACAATACACACACGCCTACAACGGGGATCGGATAAGTCTCTAGTAATGGGAATATATATGTACACACATGCCTACAATACACACACGCCTACAAACAACACACACATTTGTATATTATATATATATATATATAGGTGTTGTGTAAAGAGCAAAGAAACAAAACTAGAGATGGTCCCACAGAAAAAGAAAAATCTGCCGAGAGAGAGAGAGAGCGCATGGGCATTACTTGTCTTCTCCTCAATAATTTTATTTACATTCTTTATTTTGTTCCTGTGTTGATCGGATGAAATTACATACTATGTACATGTCTATTTCTAATTTGGTTTATGTACTAGTATAATAACACCATGCATGAAGAAGATGACTATATATGACATATAAATATACAAGCATGCATGTCATAACAGGGAAAAAAAAGCATCGCAAGCATGCCATAAAAAAAACAGCAGAACAACTTGAAAAAAAAATTAATAAAAACAAAACGCAAGTTGAACTTACAGGTTGATCAGTGCAGTGGAGTGGGGGACCACGTAATTGCCGTTGGTGACGCAATCTTCAGTGAGGGAAGGAAGAAATTTGAGCTACCAAATGGAGTGGGGACCAAAACGTTGTAGACAATACAAAGAAAAGGGAATAATAGGGACAAGAGTAGGGTTAGCAGTTGGGAAAAAACAAAGACGTGTGCTCGTGTGAGTGTAGTTTTAAGAAGTGAAGATAAGAAAATGGAAGGAAGGGGAGAGCACGCACAGATAGATGAAAGTGAAAATGAGAGAAGGAATGATTAAAGATAGAGAAAAAAGTAAAGAAAGAGAACGGGGGTGTCGGCGGGCGGGAAAGGAAAGTGATTGGGGGGAGGGAGGCGGGAAACAAAAGGATAAGGGGGTGGGGCGAGATGGGTTTTGATTGGTGGGAAAGGGATAGAAAATCCAAATTTTTTTTTTAAAAAAGGGTCAGGGGTGGCGCCTGACCAGGCAGGCGCCACCCCTGACAAAAAAATTTTTTTTTAAAAATGGGTCAGGGGTGGCGCCTGACCAGGCAGGCGCCACCCCTAACAAAAAAAATTTTTTTTCAAAAAGGGTCAGGGGTGGCGCCTGACCAGGCAGGCGCGACCCCTGACAAAATTTTTTTTTAAAAAAAAAGGGTCAGGGGTGGCGCCTGCCTGGTCAGGCGCCACACCTGACTCAGAACCTAGTGTGGCGCCTGGCACGCCAGGCGCCACAGCTGGTACCAGCTGGTCAAGTGTGGCGCCTGCCTGGCCAGGCGCCACACTTAACCATACCAGCTGTGGCGCCTACCCTTCCAGGCGCCACAGCTGGTAAAAAAACATAAAATATAAAAAAAATAATAAATGAGCAGCTGTGGCACTTCATTAAGGAAGGGCCACAATATGTGCGCCACCTTTCAACCTTTTTGTAGTAGTGGAAGTTTGAAACTTTGACTCATCCTAAGGTGTCAATTGTGCCATGTGTCATGATCTTGGCACTCCTTCCATGAGCTCACATGAGCACCACAAATGTGATTCCATCTTCTTAATCTCTTAACAATTGATCATAACCATTGATTTTTAGGTTACTAATGAGTTTCCTCTCCAGTAACTGACCAATTGGTCAGTAACTTTTCCATTTTGCCCTTGATTATGGTAATTACTCTTGAATCACCACCAAACACATTTTTTCATTTCCTTTCACCAATCATGCGCCCTCACCTTCTCCTTTAATGCATTTTAAGCTTTGTCACATAATTAAGCTTAAATAGAAGGTTTAGGCATTGATTGTAACGCATTCAAATCACAACTCATATCGTATTCTCCAAAAGTGTTGCTTTAACAATAATCACATTCACTTATGGAGTCATAATCCCTTAATCAATTTTTGGGGTATTACAGATAGAGTCATGAAAAAGAGTCCAGCAAAAAATGATGATAAAGATAAAAGGTTAGTAACATTAAATAGCAAAGCCATTATAATGATACAAAGCACCCTTAGTCAAATTGAATATTTCTGAATTTACACGCTGCCAACAGCTAAAGATATGTGGAATGCACTAGAGATTGCACATGAAGGTACATCCAGAATCAAGGAAAATAGAATCAATACTCTAATTATAGAATATGATTTGTTTCAAATGAAACCTGGTGAAAGCATCTCAAAATTCAAACTTAGGTATACTCATCTTATCAAATATCTATGAACACTTAGGAAAACTTTTGATTAAAATTCCCAAGTTAGAAAGATCCTTAATATTCTTACAAAAGAATGGGAAGTAATGACAACTATCGAATAAGCCAAGGGAGAATCAATGAGGTCTGTAGCTGTACTCTTTGGTAGTCTTTTTTAATATGAAAGGAAAGCCTGGACATATCAATATGAAGAGGCTAAAAGTTCTACAGAATAGGCCAAAACAACTTCAAGAAAGGAGGACCAAGCTAAAAGGAGAACAAAGAGCAACAAATCATATGTTATGAATGTAGAAAGCCTGGACATATCAAGTTCAAATGCTTCAAGAACAAAGACAAGAAGAAATAGAAAAAGAAAGCATACATATCCTCCATATGGGGTGATAGTTCGTCGAATAAAGACAGTGACGACAAAGAAGTGGCAAATATTTGCTTGGTAGCTAAAGAATAAGAGTCAGACTCAGAGGTAAGTGATTTTGAACCTACTTATAATGAATTATTTTCTAAATATAATGCATTACATACTGAATTCATCGAAGTAGCTAAAGAAATGATTAGTTATAAGAAGTACAAGAATTAGAAATTACTATCATATCATACACATCAAGCAAAGAAAAAGATGAGAAAATAAGTGATTTTACAAAAACATTAGAGAAATTCACTAAAGGAAGTGAAGCTTTTAAAGTAATCTTAAAATCACAATAAGTCATTCATGATAAATCTGGAATTGGATATAATTTTGTTCAGGATAGAGGCTGTAAGACATATCTTAAATACTTCAAGAAATCTGTACATGCATCAAATCCATTTGCATTTTGTAGTTATTGCAATAGAAAAGGCCATTATGATTTATCTTGTCATTTTAGAAAAGGAAAGACTATTGGCACATATATATGGGTCTCAAAAGGAACACATGTACCAAAAGTATTTCATACTAACCATGAATGATCCAAGAAAGTGTGGGTACCTAAAACTTGAAAATATTACTCTAGGTATATCTCAAAGCATCACGGACAACCAAATCATACATTGATAGTGGATGCTCAAGATACATGACTGGTGACAGAGATAAGTTCACCATGTTAGAAGCTAAAGAAGGAGGAAAAGTGACCTTTAAAGGAAACCAATCTGAATACATTGTCGGAATTAGTGAAGTTGGAAAATCCAATGGTGTTCAAATCAACGATGTCTACTATGTTAAAGGATTATGACACAATCTTCTAAGTCTAAGTCAAAGTACAGACAAAGATAATTGAGTAACCTTTAACTTAGAAGAATGCTTGATAGTAAACAAAAAGGATTTACAACTTAATACAGAATCTATCAAAGCAAAGATCTGAGCTCAAAGGAACGGTAATTGTTATACTATTGATTTAACTTCAAATTCTTCATAAAACTACTTTCTTAGCAAATCGGAGGAGATTTGGTTATGGCATAAGCGATTAGCTCATGTCAATATGAATCAACTTGACAAACTGATTAGAAAAGATTTATTTATTGGTCTTCTTAAACTTAAATTCAAAGATGGCATGATTTGTAGTGCATGTCAAAAAGGAAAACAAACTAAATCTTCTTTTAAGATAAAGAATGAGATTTCAACATCCAAACCTTTACAATTGCTTCATATGGATTTAGTTGGTCCAGCAACAGTAAAAAGTTTTGAAGGATATTTATGCACTCTTGTAATTGTTGATGATTATTCAAGGTTTACATGGACTATATTTCTTACTTGAAAAGATGAAACTTTTGCTGAATTCATTTTGTTTGCTAAGAAGGTCTAAAACAAGAAAGGTGTTTATATTATTTCTATTAGGACCAATCATGGAGGAGAATTTGATAACCAACTCTTTGAAGATTTCTGCAACAATCAAGGAATAGATCACAACTTTTATGCACCTAGAATGTCTCAACAAAATGGAGTAGTAGAAAGGAATAACAGAATCCTTACAGAAATAGAAAGGGCAATACTCAATGAAAACAAAATATCACAAGTGTTCTCGGTGGATGTAATGAGTATTGCATGCTATATCTCGAACCGAGCATAAATCCACAAATCACTTGGAAAGACAGCATATGAGATCTATAAAGGAAGAAAACCAAATATTGCTCATCTATACATCTTTGGATGCAAATGTTACATCCACAACAACGGTAAAGAAAACGTAGGTAAATTTGATTCAAAATCATATGAAGGTTTGTTTCTAGGTTATTCTAATAAAGGTACATCATATAGAGTCTTTAATAAAAGAACGTGTACTATTGAAGAAACCATTCATGTTGTGTTTAATGAACTTGGTTTTGATGAATAAGAAATAGATTTTATAAAGAAAATGTTACAAGTGTAAATGGTCTATTAAATAGTACAAGTTTACACTATCATAATCAAGTAATAAAGAAGTAAGTAGAGTATCGTTCCCATGAGGATTGATCACTAACTACCAAAATGGATAATTTTAATTCTATTTAGTCGATTGATTAATTGGTGATTGAGAGTAAAAAATAAAAAATAATTAAATATAAATGCAAATGATATGAAAGAAACTATGAGAAAATGCCCCAGGGGTCATATTTCACTTAACAAATTTTAGATTGAATCACCACTAGTACAAAAAAGGTGATTTAGACCGGCACATTTAAACCGGTTGTAGTAAATGAGGTTTAAAAGAAATGCGCGGTGGCATTTACGTAATTATAAAGAACTTGGGAGACCGGTTATTCAGTTTAACCGGTCTAAAAAATACAATTTAGACCGGTTTCAAGAGAATCGGTCTTAAATGAAGATTTTTAAGACCGGTTGTCCCACAACCGGTCTTAAAAATGAGCTTTTTAAGACCGGTTGTCCAACAACCGGTCTTAAAAATCAGCTTTTTAAGACCGGTTATTGGAGAACCGGTCTTAAATGAAGCTTTTTAAGACCGGTTCTCGAACAACCGGTCTTAAAGGGTGATTTTAAGACCGGTTGTTAGACAACCGGTCTTAAAAAGCTCATTTTTAAGACCGGTTAGTCCACTTAACCGGTCTTAAAAAGTTCCCCAAATATTTCCCCCCAACTCGTGCCGCGCGCCATCTCCAATCTGAAATTTTTCATCCCAATCGGTGCTCAACTCCTGCCGCAGTGCTCAACTCCACCCCTTACCTGATCTAATCGGAACGATCGAATCCCCAAATATTTCCCCCCAACCCCTGTCTCGCGCCCACTCCAATCTGAAATTTTTCATCCCAATCGGTGCTCAACTCCTGCCGCGCGCCCTCTCTTCTCAGTGCTCAACTCCCCCCCTTACCTGATCTAATCGGAACGATCGAATCCAGCGGGTCTCTGCTAATTGTTGTCGTTGTTGGGTCGCCGTCCTCGTTTGGTCCTGGTTTTCGAGCTCCGTCCGTCATTCACTGCTGCGACTGAAGGAGGTCTTCGTCTTCATCGCTTGTTTGAGGTATGCTTCCCCTCAAAAATACTTGCCACTGTTGTTTATTTTTATAATTTTTCAACTCTCAAGAAATATCACATTATAATGGAATTGCAATTATCTCTTGTGCGTGACTCTGTGGTTAGATAGACTGAGCTTGGGTTTATAGTTTGTATTATAGTTTGTTAATTAACCGGGTTGTTCTGGGTACACATATTATGCACAGTAAAGAATTTTGTGATGTGGGGTATTCAATATGTGTGAACGGTGAATTAGAAAGCGCATCATTTTTATAGAACACAGGATTTGTGATTTGGGTTTTAGCTTGTACTTATTGATTGATTTAAATATGAAGTTTGTGGGGTTATATGTTGTGATTGAGAAGAATCAAATAAAGACATTAAGATAGGACACGTAAGTAATAAGTTGTGACAGAGTAGCTGGATTGTAGTGGCGGAAGCAAACCATCAAACATGTATGTGGTTTTGAACTTTTGAATTTTGATGATCGTGCACTAATTCCATTGATTTGCAATTAGTAATAATTAATTAATTACCTCATTGGTTCAACTCCATCCGTTTATTTTTATCTGTCATTTAAGGTGTTTTCAAATTAATAGATGGTTTTTTAATATTCTCTAATATAGTAAGCCTTTAACTTAGATCTTCATCTATGTTGAAATAGAGTCTATAGGAATGTAGTCATTTATTCATATTGCTTAGAAGCAATTAACTTGATTTTGTGAGGGTGTGGGTGTGACCATCCCGGATATTTATCCATATAAGGGCTGGAATATTATTCGTTAGAGTTCGAGAGGACCTTTGTACTGCCGATTAGCCAACTAAGAGGGATGGAAGGAGATTGCATTTTAAATTATTCCATGATGATACCATCTCCATCTTCATTAAAAAATGAAGGCCCCGAGATCACTTCAGTCTCTGTAAGCAGCTGCCATTTTTCATGCATATCTGGGATCTCATTTTGAAGTAGGTCGATAACCTCGTAGGAGTCGCACCTAATCAACACTTCTCTGAACCCCCCATCCCAAACTCTTTTCATGCCCATAAGGCAACCCTAAATTTCAGTACTCAGAGCATCACCAGTACTGAGCCTCAACATAAATCCCTCTACTTATAGTTCCTTTTCCACCTCCATTTATCATTCCCTCACTCCTTCTCCATTCCACTTTCCCTCATTCCATTTTTTCCTCACACGCTACTCTAAATCAAGATATTCTTTGTTTACTTCTAGTTACACTATGTACTTGGGTGTAATGATTGCATGCTCTCATCATTCTCCTACCTTTTCCAGGGAAAAGGTACCAAAAAAAAAGGTGTTAGAATATATGGATCGTAGTTGGATACAAGCTAAACGGACGAGTGTTGAATATGATGTTGGGGTCAAGGGTTTTTTAGACTTTGCAAAAATAAATGCCGATGATGATAGTGGGATGTTTTATTGCCCTTGTGTAAAATGTTTGAATGAGAAGCGATTAAGTGCTGCAGATATATATACACATTTAATTTGTGAAGGGTTTTGTAAGACGTATGTAGTATGGGTATGGCATGGTGAACAATTAGAAATGCCAAGTGCATCTCAACAGGGGGAAGTGACTTGTGATGATAATGACACGGATATGGAGGATCGGATAGAGGACATTATTCGTGATGTAGGAGAAGAGGCTTTTGAACAATCACATGCATATGGTAATATGTGCAGTGATGCTGAGAAGCCGTTGTACCCGGGGTGTAAAAAATACCAATTGCTGAATGTTGTATTGAAATTGGTAAGCTTGAAAGCACGGCATGGATGGAGCGATAAGAGTTTTTCAGAAACGCTTGAGGCCTTTAAAGATATGCTTCCTGATGATAATGTGTTGCCTTGTCGATACTATGATGCTAAGAAAATACTGTGTCCACTAGGGATGCAGTATAAAAAGATCCATGCTTGCCCTAATGATTGCATATTGTATAGAAAAGATCATGAAGAGAAGGAGCAATGTCCGATATGTGAAACTCTGAGGTATAAATCAAATAAGGGCCCTGCAAAAGTGTTGTGGTATCTTCCAATCATTCCAAGGTTCAAACGCCTGTTTGCTAATGAAATTGATGCCAAAAATTTGAGATGGCACGCAGATGAGCGGATTTCTGATGGAAAGCTTCGGCATCCAGCTGATTCTTCTCAATGGCAGAAAATCGATCAATTATTTCCTAGCTTCGGTGAAGAACCTAGGAATCTCAGGCTTGGGCTTAGCACAGATGGTATGAATCCTTATGGTAGCCTAAGCAGTATACATAGTTCATGGCCTGTTCTGTTGGTAATTTACAACTTATCTCCTTTGTTATGTATGAAACGAAAGTACATAATGTTGTCTATGTTGATTTCGGGACCAAAGCAACCCGGAAATGACATAGATGTTTACCTACAACCCTTGATCGAAGACTTGAAAGAGTTGTGGGATAAAGGTGTCGATGTTTTTTATGCGAACAAGAAGGAAACTTTTAATATGCGAGCAATGATCTTTTGTACTATAAATGACTTCCCTGCATATGGGAACTTGTCAGGATATAGCGTTAAAGGCCACAAAGCTTGTCCGATATGTGAAGAAGGCACATGCTACCATCAACTTCAACATGGAAGAAAGACGGTTTACCTTGGGCATAGGCGATTTCTAAGATGAAGCCACCTTTATCGTAGATTAAAAAAAGCTTTTTTCGGTGGCCAAGAGTTTGAAGATGCTCCAGAGGCATTGACTGGGGAGCAAATTTATGAAAAGGTGAAAAATATCAATACTATGTTTGGTAAGTCATCAAAAAGTAGAAATGAGAAAAATATATGGAAAAAAAGGTCCGTCTTCTTCGATCTTCCATATTGGCGCAATCTTGACGTCAGACACTGTATTGATTTCATGCATGTGGAGAAGAACGTATGTGATAGTATCGTTGGGACACTGCTCAACATACAGGGAAGTTCTAAGGATGGCGTGAAGGCAAGATTAGACTTGCAAGAAATGGGAATACGAGAAGATTTACATCCAAGGCCATACGGTAATAGAACATTTTGTCCTCCAGCTGCTCATACTTTGTCTAAGGTTGAGAAAAGAAGCTTTTGTGAGTGTTTACATGGCGCTAAAGTTCCCTCAGGGTATTGTTCAAATTTTAAAAAGCTTGTATCGATGAAAGACTTGAAGTTAATAGGGCTAAAGTCTCATGATTGTCATGTCTTAATGCAACAACTACTCCCAGTAGCTATTCGAGGCATTGCCGAATATGATCTTCAACACATATTGACTAGACTTTGTTTCTTCTTCAATGCCATTTGTTGTAAAGTCATTGACACGGAAAGATTGGAGGAATTGGAAAATGAAGGATACATTATCTTATGCCAGCTTGAGAAGCTTTTTCTTCCGTCCTTTTTTGATATCATGGCACACTTGGTTGTTCATCTAGTGAGGGAGATAAAGTTGTGTGGCCCTATCTATTTCCGGTGGATGTACCCGATCGAAAGAACTATGAAAATACTAAAAGGGTATGTGAAGAACCCCAATCGGCCTGAAGCATCTATTGTTCAAAAATATGTTTCTGAAGAAGCTATGGAATTTTGTCAACAGTATTTGTCAAATGTACGACATATTGGCCTTCCTAAGCGTCATGATCAAGAAGGGGGTAGACGCGGGGCAACAGTAAAGAGCATAGATGCTGATGAATTGCAACAAGTCCACCTGTACATCTTGAACAATGTTGATGAAGTTCAATATTACATGAATGCCCATAAAGAAATTGTACGGAAACAAAATAGTCGAATGAGCGAACAAAGGTTAATCAGGGAGCATAACAGAACTTTCGCACATTGGTTCAAACAAAAGGTTGACGGAGAAGAATGTGTTTCTGATACAATAAATTGGTTAGCACGTGGTCCTGAAGTTGATGTCATAAGTTGGACTTCATTTGTGATCAATGGTTATACCTTTTACACGAAGTCCCTAGATGATAAGAGCACCGTCTAGAACAGTGGTGTTGTATTAGTGGCTGAATCTATGCACTTCTCTAGTTCGAAAGATAAGAACCCTACGTTGGCTGCCATACCTTATTATGGGGTGATTGAAGAGATTTGGGTGGTTGACTATGTTAAAATTAGATTTCCCATTTTCAAATGCAAGTGGGTTGATGTCAATAATGGTGTGAAGATCGATAGGTTAGGATTGACATTAGTAGATCTGAATAGTAGAAGTTTTGGAGATGAACCTTTCATTATGGCAGATCAGGCGCAACAAGTGTTCTATATCACTGATCAGGCAAATAAAATGTGGTCTGTAGCTCTCCAAGGAAAAAGGGTCGTTGATATTGACGAGAAAAGTCACTCAAATTATGATCTTCTTGAGACTCCTTCTTTTTCCAGGGGTCTACCAGAACTGAACGAAGAAGATGAAGCAGATAATGCGCACGGCACAAGAAATGATCATCACGAGGGAATATGGGAGGATATCTCTTTATGATACTACTTTGACCTTAACTAACTAAAGTAATTATGATTATGATTATTATCTGAAGAATATGTTTAGTTATTTTATCGATATAGTCTTCACATGTCATAGCTTAGGATTTATCTTTCTTTGTTGTCGTTACAGGAAAATGACGGATCCCCAGCGTCCTAGTGCAGAGGATCAGCCACCTCCTCCACCTCTAGGTCAGTCACCTAGTGCTCAGCAGAGTCAGCCAGATAGTGTTAACCAGGGCGAGCCTAGCAATGCTCCGAGCCAGGGTCGTAGTGAGCGCAGTAGCCAGTCTGTACGGAGGGGTAGACGTGCCACACGGTTGACAGATGTTTCCCTCAGTCGGAGTGCAGGCCAAAAGATACCGATTGAGTTTGATAGACATTGGAAACCAATCGGGCCTAATGCACAACGATATAGGAGTTTCGTCAGCCTCCTTGCACGTAACAAGCCGAGCATCTTGATAGAGGAGTGGGGAAATGTCGATGCAAAGGTGAAGCAGCATATTTGGGACACTATTCAGGTATACAATTCTCGTCTGTATGTAATTAATCATTATCAAATGTCACTTCATTTGTCACTTACTCCTTCAATGCATGCATTTCAGCTCACCTACGACGTTCCTCAGAGTGAGATCTTGTACAACAAGACGATGACGTATTGTTATGAGCGCTGGAGCAAGTTTAAGACAAGTCTGACCAACAATTACATTCATATTGAGGTGCAAGATGGTCAGCCTCGTCCTAATCCGTGCAGCACGTATACATTTCTTGATCAAGCGACTTGGGAAGCATTTGTTAGGCTTCGGACTACTCCTGAATCTTTGGTTAGTTGACTTATTTTTTATTTTATTTACTTAGCAATTATCTTAATTGATTATAACACTTTCCTTTTGTATCATTTCTTATTCGCAGGCAAAAAGGCAAAAAGCACAAGAGAGTGGTAGAAAGAATGATTGCCCTCATACAATGTCTCGTGGGGGTTATGCAAAGGCTGAAAGAGACTTGTTGGCGGCCAAACGGAAGAGATTGGAAGAAGCATCTCAATCCGATCCTTCTGTTCTTCTTTCTCCGCCATCTCCGATTCGTCGAGAAGAAAAATGGCAATTTGCCCACCAAAAGAGGAGTGGGACTTATACGAGTGAACAATCTCGTATAGTTGGTGAAAGAATTGTAAGTATATAACGTTATTGTAATTAATTACATAAGAAACGTACATTATTACTTACGTTTGTTATTTTGTATTATGTTACAGGATGAACTTAGAAAACAACAAGCTGAGGGATCTTTTAAGTCGGAGGGCAGGAATGACATCCTCACAGTTGCTACTGGCAAACACGAGCATCCAGGCCGTGTCAGGGGAGTTGGAGGAGGGGTAGGGATACGGGATTACTTTGGAGCCCCCGTACAGTACTATTCCTCAAACGTCGTGACTAGGGAGGAATTGGAGACTATGTTGGCCATTGCAAGAGCAGAAGCAAAGGCCGAGGCTGAAGCATCTTTTGATGCACTTTTAGAGACCCGGTTGAGCAAGATGAAAGAGGAAATGATAGTGTTTATGAGCTCAAGACAAGATACCAGTGCTGCCCAGCCACAATCGATTGATCCTAATAAGCAGAGCACTAAAGGTAGTTGTTGCAACATCGGGCAGTCATCAGAGGGTCCTAACCCGCAAATTACTGGGCTTTGTGATCTTTTTGTCGAGGATCCTCTGAGACGGTTAGTTGCACGGGGTAGTGTGCATAACCTGGGATCAACTGTCCACCACCTACAAATGGAAGGTGATCAAGTCCGGGTGTCAGTTGACGAGGTGATTATTGCGGATGCACCTGTCCCTATCCCTTCTGATGAATTCAAGGTCGTTAGCGATGTCTTGGGCACATTCATCTTGTGGCCAACGAACCTTGTTTCTGGTCGAGCCGAGGATAGTCCGATCAAAGGCCCACCACCAAGTCCGATCAAAGCCCCACCAAGTCCAGCTCCCTTCACTCAGTAAGAAGTTTCACAGCCTCCATTGAATATCATGCAGCAAGTGATTCTGATGGCATATGATACATCCTTCAAAACAAGAGAGTGGCCTACGGATTCAGTTGTTGGACAGTCAGGAGTGACATGCTATCTTGAGAGGGATGATTTGATGTCCCTGGTAGCTCCTGGACAAAATCTTACGATTGGGATTGTCCAATTGTTCTTAATGTAAGTAGCTTCTGCAATTCAAAGTAAATATTTTAAAAGTTTCACCGTTTACCTTTTATTTATGTGCTTGCGTTATTGTAGGTACATGCATCGTAGGTTGGTCTCCTCTGGCAAAAGCGAAAAATTTGGATTCTTATGCCCCCATCACATCCAAGAGAAAGGGACCACTGCTGCTACTAGACATACATACTTGTCACAGAGGCTTAGTGAAACTGGAACCGAGTGTTTCTTGGCTCCATATGTTCATAGGTAAGAAACATATTGATATTTTATAATTTATATAATGTTTTATGTTTGCTTATTAATATTCTTCTGTTTTTTTCAGTGATCATTGGCAGTTGCTTCTTCTATGCAAGAGTAGTTACACTGTCATCCTCTTATGTTCCCTCCACTTCAAACCAGGGAATGATTTGAAAAAGACCATTAATTCGTTAGTTTTCTTGCATTATTACCTTTTCTATGTAATGTTTATGGAATTTGTGTAAAACCAATAACATTTGTCATTGTGATGATCATAGGGCTATGCGGACATTCCTACACAGTGCTTGTGGTAAGCATGTTCGTGACTTAAAGGACCCTACATGGATCATGCCAAAGGTTAGTACATATGGATTTGTTTAAAGAATGTAATAAGACATGCCTTTATATTTGTTTTAATGATATCATGTTTTTTCTCAGAGCCGTCGGCAACCAAAGGGGTCCAACTTATGTGGTTTTTATGTTTTGAGACACATTTACAATATTATCACTCTAGGCACGACTGATTTTACTCAAGAGGTAAATTTATATTTCAGAACTTTTGTTTTACTTTATTGTTTTTAAGTTACTAAGTCAATGTTTCGTCTGGTTTTGGTGTTACAGATGTTTGATCTTGCTGATCCCTTTCCTGAAGAAGATATTGATTTCATTCGCACATCTTGTGCTGAATTCATCCATGAGCTATTACAAAATTAGTGAGTTTTTGAATCCAAAGTTCATTGTAAAAATGTACCCATATTAGGTTAGATTATTATGTCCTTTGTGAAGCTTGAAGACCTTTATGAGATGTTTTATCTCTAATTATGAATATGAATGTAGATATTTAATGACAGATGTTTCTAGCTGTATTTGGCATTTGTTAGTTTGTCCCTTTTTTTGTTTACAAGATGGATGTCAATGGATCAAATCGCATATAAGCACTATTTCAATTACCTTGAGTTTCTGTGGGACGACCTTGATTAACTATTATACTGTATTTTCACGGCTCCCACACTTATGGTGCTCACTTAAAATTTAGTAACATCACAGCTCAAGTATTGCATATGAATGGAGACACCAGAGAAACAAGTTATGCTAACAATTTATTATTACATGTATGTAGATACACACACACATATATACTAATATATATATATACATACATGAAATGATATTGTTGGATTAATAAGTCTGAGCATCTGTAACTGTCTTGCTGTTATTGGAATTAGAAAATTGTTGCAGGATTGTGAAGATTTTGGTGCTGCCTTGAACTGTTGTTGCTGCCATACTGAACTTTGAATGTGCCGAATTAATGGTTGCATTTGGACTGTGTGTTGGAAAGGGATTTGGCAATTAGAAAGGTGAAATAGTGGCTCTTGTGAACTGCTGAACCTGTGAAATTAATTGCTTCTGTTTTGCCAATTTTAAATTTTTGGAAGACTTCAGATTGTTGGCTGGTGTTGGAAATTGCTGCTGTAATTTGCATTCAGCTTTGAAAAAATAGAGATTGAAAATTTGAAATTGTTAGCAAATTGGATTCATTTTTTGCTGCTGAAAACTGAGATTGAGTTACACATAATTCCTGTTAATTTTGTGCGTTCTCGCTAGCACTTGCGTCTTATCTTAGAAACATTGAATTGTGGGTTGTGATCTTGGGGTTTATTGCTGTTAATTGGATTTTGTCTGTAATAGGCGTGAAAGCTTAGTCATTAGCTGCTGAAAGGTAAAATTGGATTGTGTGAAGTTGTTGGTGGATTTGGATTGGTCTCTTGTTGCTAAATTTTGAATTGCTATGAACATTGGGGAACTAAAAATTGACTAAGGAACAGTTTGATCTCCTTTTAGCGTTGTTAATTGGAGCTATACTAAATAACTTCTAGTGTTGTTTTCATATTGGGATTTTGAAGTACTTGCTCTGAAGTTGCCCTGCATCTAAAATTGCATTTTGTTGTCATTTTGCGCTGTTACGTATTTGGAAATTATTGAACTTGGATTGCTATCATTTGAGAAAACTTTTGTTGTCCTAATATTAATTTCTGTCATAAAATTGGTTTTCCAAGTGCATGAGAGTTCATTGCATTCAGAGTTTCATCTTGCTCCTGGAAATTGTGTGATACTTGCTACATTGTTAATTGTTGATTTTCTTTTTTGATATAATGACTATTCATGTGAATAATAGCTTGGGAAATTTGATTGCTTGACATTCATTGTAATTTTGAATATATTGTTGCTGAGCTTGGACATCTGTGTTGTCATTGATTGAAGGTTAATTATTAAGCTTTTAAAATTTAGTAAAAGATCATGTTGATATTTCCATCATTAGACTTTATCTAATTTTTGCTGTAGCAGCTTGCTTTAGAATTGTAAGAAAATTGCTATTTGCTATTTGGTTTGAAAGAGTGAATTCATGACATATGGAGATTGACCCTGATGTATATAATAACACCTTGTTGCTGCATCCTTGACTTTGTTAGTTGAATATACGTGAATTCTATTGCAATTTAACAATTTTTGGTCCAGAAGCTCGAAACTGAAATTTATCTGCTGAGACATGTTAAACTTCTGCAAAATTACCTATTGTCACTTGCTGTCACAAACTCTGAATCTGCCGTCAATAAATTGCTTTTTCCACTCATTGGGATTTTTTCCCACTACTGTCATTGAGAATTTACTTTTGAGAAGTTGCACATGCATGTATTTCATAAGTATCTCCAAGTAAGCTTTAAATGTTATAAACAGGGAAGCATGTTCTTGAGGCTTAAGTAATTCTAGAGCTAGTGAGGGGGTTGAAGGTATTGTACGTATATGCCTCCAATTTCTGTGTCTTCCTATAGAAGAGGCAATTAGAGGGACTTTTACATTATTCCTATTGGGTTTCAGTTTTCTGGGACTTTTTACTGCTGTCATTTGGTCATCCTTACTGCTGTTTGGTGATATATGACTGTACTGCCTGGTGATTTTGAATTTTGAAATTGAAATGAGTGATTGTTATGTACTGCTGTTTAAAATTGGAGCATTTTCTGTGCGTGTACATATAATAAAAGGGTGTTTTTTAAAAAAAAATTAAGCTTTAAGACCGGTTGTAGTCACAACCGGTCTTAAAAAGTACTTTAAGACCGGTTGTGGCACAACCGGTCTTAAATGTCTAAGCCTTTAAGACCGGTTGTACCCACAACCGGTCTAAAAACTCCACCTTTAAGACCGGTTGTGCCACAACCGGTCTTAAAGGCTTAGACATTTAAGACCGGTTGTGCCACAACCGGTCTTAAAGGTGGAGTTTTTAGACCGGTTGTGGGTACAACCGGTCTTAAAGGCTTAGACATTTAAGACCGGTTGTGCCACAACCGGTCTTAAATGTGGAGTTTTTAGACCGGTTGTGGGTACAACCGGTCTTAAAAGCTTAGACATTTAAGACCGGTTCTAACAACCGGTCTAAAAAATAACAGACTTTTTAGACCGGCTGTATCAAGACCTAATACAGAACCGATCTAAAAAGTCATTTTTAACCGGTCTTAAAAGTCATTTTTCTACTAGTGCACTTATCTATTCTAGCCAATTTATTCCACAAGATTGATAGTTGAGTTTCCCTAATTTAATTACTAGCCTCATACAATGTCAAGCAATTCTATAATTACTTGCTAATCCAATATATTCCTATATGAATTTAAGCAATTAATTATGCATTATGATTTATGAAACTCAATAAGACTACACAACTCACATGAATTAATTCCTATTTCATATGCAAGTCATGGTTTTAATTATAGGATATATACACATGCATCTCCTTCTGGTCTCAACATACATATTGGAATCATTCAAAAGATGGCCAATCATTCAAAAGCATTAAGAACAACAACTAAAACTCAATCATAAAGGAGAAATTCAAACTAGATTTAATAAGTTAAGATTCAATCTGTCATTATAAGCTATGTCATCACCCTAGGAAAATGAAATTTTAGCACATGATGAAATTAAAAACAAAAATAAATTAAATTAAAAACTTTGTAAACATTACTGATTTAACCTTGTCTTTGTGTCTTGGGGTCAAATGCAAAATATTTGTATCCAAGAATTGCAGTACAATGCAACACTCGGGTCATCTCACTCGAGGAGCCTTTTATTGAATCATAAGTAATCTAAATGCCATGCAAATGCAATGAAAACAAGGGGAAAATTGGTTTTGAATTTTGTTGAAAATAGATAGATGCAAAATTTAATTAAAATCCTAAATCTTCAAGTTTTTTGTCTTTTCAAACAGTAAATGGAAAGGAATTGGAGTTGGAAATATGAATGATGAAATGAGTCTTGGTAGCAAAGTCAATGACTTTCCTAGCTTCTTGAAATAATTTAGGAGTTAATTTTTGCATCAAGTCAAATTAAAAACCTTTAACAATCGCATTAGGTCCAATCTACCTAATTAATGACTAATCATATGATCGCATTCATAGTCACCTCTTAGACAAATTGTTAAAACTCACTTGATGTGTGTTTGAAAATTATTTTAGCACACTTGCTTCCTCTTAATTGAAAGCACAATCGTGACATTCAATTTAAATTAAATCCATTACACACACTAGTAATCACATAGAATGCATAATTTTATTAATCCAAAAGGAAATACGTTCAATAAAATCCAGGTATACTAATACAAAATTTAACACAAGATAATCCATCATAGACAAATAATCACTCAACTAAGCCTCAAAACATACATATCCCAACGCAAAATTAATCCACATAGACATAATGTATAAATTGAGCTAATGAAAAATTAATAAACTCCCCTTTATATCACATTAAAGCTCTAGCCACTTCCTCTACCACCAAGACTCAATGAAAAATCAGGCAATCATATTGTGAAAAGAAGCCACGGATTATTCAAAGTACTAGAAATTCATGGAGAATGGCAGGCCGATTCAATGGTGAAATTGGTGAATGGGTTTGTTGGCTTTAAACATAGAGATGTAAGGAAATTAAACTCTGAAATTACAGCTATAGAGAAAGAAGTTGAAGGTAATAGTAGTTTAAGGGAAGGAGGTTCGGTGATGGTAATTAATGGAGGTAGTGAAGAAGAAATAGAGAAGGGAGCGGTGGTGTGAAAACTGAGGTGGTGGCTAACAAAGGTGGAGATGATAGTGGTGTTGAGACAAGATCAATAATGGTGACAGAGTACACAAGGAAAAGAAGTAGTAGTTATGCAATCGAGCTCCTCTGAGCTCAAAACTTAGTCATGGCACTCTCTATTCCTCCTTGTTCTGAGCTATGGAAGTGGTAAGCTCAATAGATAGTGGTGTGTTAGCGATTTCTGGTGGTAATGAAGAAGTTTGGTGAGAGTGGTAGAAGTGAAGGAAAGAAAGATGTCAGTGCTGTGATTTTAGAAACTGAGAACAGAGGAAGCTGACAGTGGTAGTTGTACTGAATAGGAGAAGCTCTAGTTTAGAAGAATAGAGGTCGCGACTGTGAATATGGTTTCCGGTGATGGTGTGGTGGCGCTGTCTCTCCTATCTGCGGCACACTAAGCTCCCTTTGTGTTCAGCCTCAACTCGCAACTCTGCTCCCCATCTCCAACTCTCTCGGTCTGTGGTGGTTCAAGGGGCTAAGTCGCCGACGAATAATGGTGGTGAGAGTGAAGCTCACCGTCGGCGATGAGAAGAAGAGGAAGGAAGAAAGGTATAAGGTCAGATCCTACTTGTGCGATGCTACCCTTAACTCCTTCTGCTCTCAACTCTTAGCTGTTCTCTATTGGGTCTTCCCATCTCTGAATCCCATATCCACCAGAAGCCAACCAAGTCGGGTCCAGGGGTATCGGATCCTCACTTCACCCCCAGTTGCGGCCCACATCCAGAATCTCATGCTTTAGTTGGGTCTGTGATCAATCTTTTCTGCTCCATGAAGCCCAACACAGTAAATTGACTAGGGACCTCAATGCCAATTTCAAAAAGTTCTTAAGGAGGGACTAAAGTGCGCATTTCTGAAACTTTGGTAGGGCTGAACTATAATTTCCAAAGACTTGGGTCGTTTTCTGTAATTCTCCTGGACCCTTTTGTTTCATAAACTGTAATTTCCACAAAAATATGGGGCCCCTTTCTGTGATTTTTCCCAATAATCAAAATGTTAATTTTGACCCTCTTGAATTTCTATTTTTCTTCCAAAACCTCTACAATGCAAGATTAAGCAAAATATAGCATCAAAAGTCCAAAAAAATATTTGTATGAATAATTAACAAATTTATGACCATTTTGCCCCTAATTACAATTAATTTAATACAAATATCCCTAACTAAAATTAATGCTTAATCATGCAATAATGCCCCATCAAATCCATTAAAAATCTCAATTTAATTATGAAATGTTATATAAAAAATATGGTTTAATCAATTACAATAAACGTAATTATTAAATTTTAAAACATAAAAATACAATCACAAGATGCATGAAAATAGAAAAATCTAGCATTCCATATAGAAGGTAAAAACTTCCATATAGGTGACAATCTAATACATCCATAAAGGAGGACTACCTAAGCCTTCCATGCAGGAGGTAAAACCTTCTATGTAGGAGGCATGCAAGAAACAAATGCAATGCATGAAATTAACTCTAAGATGATGGTGTATATGGAGAAGAGAGGAGAGTAATGGATATAAAATTGTGTGTCAAATGTGAGGGAGAGGATGGCTATATATAAGGAAGAATGGAGTAGGTGAAATGGAAGATGAAGTGGTAGGTGGAGCGGTAGCTGAAATGGTAGGTGGAGCGGTAGCTAAAATGGTAGTTGAAATGGTAGATGGAATTTCACATTTTGATCTTCATGAAAGTTGTAGCTCTAGATCTTAACTTGGAAATGCAAGTGGAAACTCCTCATTTCAATATTTACAACTCTAGTTATGATCAAATAACATTCTCAACTTCCGAGCAAAATTCGAAACTCTTGGAGATAGAACTATATTTTGGTCTCAACATAAAAGTTGTAGAGCTCTTTTTTAGCTTTTTACCCATATAAAGAACATCTCAATCCAACATCTAGAGCTCTAGATATTACCTAAAAACTGAAATAGGGTATGATTTAGTATTTTTCAAGAAATTCTATTCTATGCCAAAATCCTTATTTATTTATCAATTACAACCAAATGCATTAAATTGAGATCAAATATCATCCAGAAAATTATCATATAAGGAAAAATAAATATGCAAATATGTTACTTATCAAATTCCCCCATACTTATCTCTTGGACGTCCTCGGACAAGAAAGAGTGACTAATAATTGCTTCCAACAACATTGAAAGTGTCAAGTCATAAGCAAGACACAATTGAAGAATAAAGAGATCATAGTATTCATGAATCATTAAAAATATAAACTGGTAACTCTATTTGAAATGAATGAACTGAGTTTGTAATTGTAACTCATTCTCTTTATCTCTCAAGTGTTTAAGGGTAAGTGTTTCACTCAAATTCAACAAAAAAAATTGCACTACCATAGACTTGCTAAAAATCTCAATCTCCACTGCCTAATTCACATGCGTAATTCAAATCAAAAGGACTTATTAAAGGTTGTAATGGGGTTAAGGTAAAAGGAATGTAAAAGATGGTATAAAGGGCTACATTTTAGAAATAGAGCAATTCAAAAAAGGGCAACTTATAAATTTATCTCATCACAACAACCCATAATTTTAATTCAAATACTCAATATTTTTTCCTTTATATATATATATATATATCTTTTTCTTTTTTTTGTGTGCATAAAACTCTGCAACTATAAAGTTGATGATATATACACCTCCCACACTTATTAAAAGCCCACTTTACAAAAATTTCAAATGCTCTATTAATCTTTCAAATAAGGTAAAAGCACTTGATATATCTTTAAAACACATATTAATAGGCTGAGAACAAAGAAACAGTCAATTAGGCTCAAAAGGGCTTACCAATGATAAAATTACAAGGTTGGCTATTTGGCTCTGGCTAGAAAGAAATGACTGCCTTTATTATTTTTGAATGTGCATGTGAGATGTAATTTCAACAAGATTTAAAGCAAGTTCTAGAGTGACAACTTAATAGGTGAATATCACACATAAGAGAAATAATCATTATAGGCTCAAAAGCTCACAGTTAGGGGCCTTCAAACTCAGCTCATTCAGTCTCAAAATTCATCACCAATTGCAATAATTAGTTGTTCATTCATGCTATGAAATCTCTAAATTCAATTAATCCATACTCAAAATTTATATACTTTTTAAGATAATTACAAAGCACTTAAATAGGATGATTTTTTTATTTTTCTTTAAGAAGGAACAAAAACATGCAACTAATAAAATGTGTCTCAAGAGTTAAGATTAACTCCTCACTCTGCCATTTTTTCCATACCCCATGCATCTAATGGTTTTACTAACTAATCAAATATATAATTTTTTTACTACTCCTCCCTCAACCTAAATCAAACATTGTCCTTAGTATCTTCTAGAACTTAGAGAAACTTTTTTTTGAAACATAAACATACGATGAAATAAACCAAAATGCTAAGGGTAAAACCAAAAGATTAAGGAGAGTTACAACTAAAGAGTGGTATCTGGATTATGCTTTTGATTGCTTTCTAAAGATTAGGCACCTATTTGCTTGACTAATAGATCCGGTTTAGGTTCATAGGTTTGCAGTTGATCAAGCAGCTGATCAACAGTTGGTGCAAAAATTATGGAATGGCGAGTCGCTTGGGGTATAAATCCTATTTCCACAGTAAGATCAAAAAAAGACAACAGATCATCATAAAAACCATTAACATTTAACAATCCTAATGGCTTTTTGTGAAAATTTAACTTAGCCCAATATATAATGCTAAAAATCCCATCCAACATATCCGAACCACCAGGTAGAGCAATGAAAGTTTGAGCATAGTATAACACATTCATCCCATTCATTCAGCCAAGCTTGAAACCTGTAACTCTTGTCCTAAGGAAAAGGTGTGATCTTCCAACTCCTTCACCCTTACACTCAAACCCTTGCTACCATTAATGGATGCAGAAATGACCACACTTCCCCCTAGGCCCTAGATGCCTCCCCCGTATACAAAGTTGATCTTTCTGGCAGCTAATGCAATTCCAAGTTCTTTTGCTACAGTTGAAAATTCTCCATCCTTGCACAAATCAGTTTCGCCAAAAATGTAGAAGGATGTAAATCTATATTTATTATGTGACACCCTTTTTCTCTTCTTTGTTCTCAGACCATTTGTGTTTACAAGTTCAAGAGTGCAAATTTATAAGTATAAAAGTATATTTTGACAAGTAGAAGAGTGCATATTTATATAATACTAAAACAACGACAATCAGATCATACAAATCATGCATTTTCAAAAAAAATTTGAAAACCTTTCTGACACAAATGACTTGTAGGCCATTACGTGAAGAAATTTAAAGAAAATGGGATGGAAAGTCAAAAGTGATTGAAAAGATAAGACAGGCAAAAGCTTGATTATGAAGAGTAGTTGTGATTTTGGCTCACATCTTTCTTTGGTTTTTTGTCCAGTAACAGTTTAAACACTTTCTATGAATTGAGAATTTGCTTCCCATCCAATTTTCTTATAAACTGGCAAATAGGGTCTTTCAGCATTAGATTTCCAAGACAATAGTGATCTTTCTCTTTGTTACATATATCCATTAAATTGAGATGAATACAATAAACATCACACTCAAATACATCTCAAGAGTTTCAATAATATCATCCAACGACTCCTTACTCAATCCATTCTTTATGAACTTAATTTTATCTTCTTGATTTATAGAAACCATGCCTTTGCTCTTACAGCACTGATCACATGTCCACCTTGCACATTTATAGTAGACCTATATTCTTTTAGATCTTCTTTTTTTAGAGTAAGAGCTTCTTCCCATTCCTGGTATAGGTTTAATAATTGACTTATGAATCTCACATGCTAAACATACCTTAGCTTCAATGATCTAATGTACATCCTTAAAAAGGCCCAAACGCTTGGTTATCTTCATCCTTTCAAATTGACAACTATAGATCTTCTTGAGCACATCTTTAGGAAGAGTGGGTAACCTATTCTTAAGCTTTACAAGAGATTCCTCCATCTTAACTTGTAATGAAAATGATGAAAAAATAAAATCTCTGTCGTAGTGTAGTGTGTTTCAGTGAGTGAGAAAGAGAAGTGAGCAAGAAAAAGAAGTTTTAGGTTACCTCTTAAATAGCTGCCCTTCTTTAACATCTTTAGCTAGCCAAAAATCAAACCAATTTTTTTTCTTTTTTATTTTTTTCTTTTTTATTTTTGGTTCTAGAAGGAGCACTTACCTGTTGGTTCCTCGAACATGATGACAATTTTCAAAGTGTTGAATGCACCGTTATTGTGCTCTTTAAGCCTTTGCTCATTTACTTTGAATTTTCAATTACCATCTTGAATCTCTATAGTTCCATATGGCCATACCTGAATTATAGTAAAAGGACCTGACTACCTAGATCTCATCTTTCCTGGAAAGAGATTTAACCTTGAGTTATATAAAAGCACTTTTTGTCCTTGTGTGAACTCTCTCCTTAAAATTCTTCTGTCATGCCACATTTTTGTCTTCTCCTTATATAACTTGGAATTTTCATAAGCTTGTTGTCTAAATTCTTCAAGCTCATTAAGTTGGAGAAGCCTCTTCTCACCAACTGCCTTTAAGTCAAAATTTAAGGGTTTTATTGCCAATATGCTTTGTGCTCCATTTCCACTGGAAGATGGCATGCTTTTCCATAGACCAATTGAATGGAGATGTACTAATTAGTGTCTTGAAGGTAGTTCTATACGCCCAAAGTGCATCATCTAATTTTTGTGCCCAGTCTTTCCGGTTGGAATTCACATTCTTCTCTAAAATCCATTTCAATTCTCTGTATGAGATTTATACTTGCCTACTAGTTTGTGGATGATGTGGAGTTACAACCTTATGAGTTACTCCATATTTAGCTAACACTGACTGAAGCTGCTGATTGCAAAAGTGCCTTACTCCATCACTAATTATAGCTCTAGGCACTCTAAATCTTGTAAAAATATTTTTCCTCAGAAACTTCACAACCACTCGAGAATCATTTGTAGGAAAAGCAGCTGCTTCAACCCACTTGGATGCATAGTCAACAGCTACCAAAATGAACTGATTGCTAAATGATGATGGAAAAGGCCCCATAAAATTGATCCCCTATACATCAAAAGGTTCAACCTCTGAGATGTTAGTTAAAAGGGCTTCATGTCTCCTTGAGATATTTCCCATCCTTTGACATGTATCATAAGTTGCCACAATTTTTTAAGCATCTTCGAAGAGTGTAGGCCAATATAATCCTAATTGAAGGACTTTAGTAGTTATTCTATTTGCTCCAAAATGAACACCATATAGGGATGAATAGCAGTGATTTAAGAAGCTAACCATTTCTTCTTCAAGAACATATCGCCTGATAATTTGATCTAGGCATTATTTGTATAAGAATAGATCTTCCTAACAGTAATGCCTTATATATACCAGAAACTTCTTTTGCACTTTAGAAAGTTTATAAGGCATTACTTCGCTTGCTAGATAATTTACAAAATCAGTATGCTAGGGGGTGGGTTGTGATTACATGACAAAAAGTTGCTCATCTAGGAAATTCTCCTAAATTGTTTGATTCTCTCTTTCGTTTAGGTTACGCTAATCGAAAAATGATCTGCAATGAGATTCTTAGTCCCTTTTTTATCTTTGATCTCTAAGTCAAATTCTTGTAGCAGAAGCACCCATATGATCAATCTGGGCTTAGTATCTTTCTTCTCAATCAAGTATTTGATTGTTGAGTGGTCTTTCCAGATAATGACCTTTGACCCGATCAAGTATGCTATGAATTTATCAAATGCAAACACTACTGCTAGGAGCTTCTTTTCTATTATTGCATAACTCAGTTGTACATCTGAGAGTCTCCTGCTAGCATAATAGGTGGCATGAAAAACCTTATCTCTTCTTTGGCCTAAAACAACTCCAACTACATAATCACTTCCATCGCACATCATTTCGAATGGAAGGTTCCAATCTGGAGCTATGATAACTGGTATAGACGTCAAAGCATTTTTTAGAGTTTGGAAGGCTGACAAGCACTCATTAAACATAAAGGGATGTTTTTTGCCAACAGCATGCACTGTAGTTTTGTGATTTTTGAGAAGTCTTTGATGAATCTTCTATAGAAGCCCGTATGGCCTAAAAAACTCTGAATACCCTTGATTGAAGAGAGAGGTAGTAGCTTTTCAATTGTTTCAATTTTGGCTCGGTCTACTTCAATGCCTCGATTAAATACTTTATGACCTAGCACGATTCATTCTTTCACCATGAAATGACATTTTTCCCAATTTAGAAACAAGTTTGTCTAGACACATTGCTGCAAGACTTTTTTAAGATTTGAAAGAGAAGATCAAATGATTTACCAAAAACTAAAAAATCATCTATGAACTCCTCAATGAACTTTTCCACTATATCTAAAAAGATATCCATTATACTCCTTTGAAATGTTGTTGGTGCATTACATAAACCAAATAACATCTTTCCAAAGGCAAAAGTAACATATGGACATGTAAAAGTTGTTTTCTCTTGATCATCTAGTACAATTATAATTTGATTATATCCTGTGCATCCATCTAGGAAACAATAATAGGCTTTCCCAGCTAGTTTGTCTAGCATCTCATCTATAAATGGTAGAGGGAAGTAATCTATTCTTGTAGCTTTAATAAGCTTTCTATAGTCAATGCACACTCTCCATCCAGTTACTGTTCATTATGGAATCAGTTCATTTTTCTTGTTAAGTAGCACTGCTATTCCACCTTTCTTAAGCACAACTTAAACTGGACTTACCTATTGACAGTCAGAGATTGGGTAGATTATACCGGCATCCAGCCACTTTATTACCACATTTCTCACCACCTCCTTCATATTTGGATTAAGCCTTCTCTGGTACACGACTGATGGCGAGTAATTATCCTCCATCAAGATCTTATGCATGCAAATTAAAGGAATAATCCCTTTTATATCAGCTATTAACCATCTAAATGTTGTTTTATACTCCCTTAGAACTCTTAATAACTTTTCTTCTTCTTTAGGAGTAAGAGCTGCAAAGACGATTACTGGTAATGTTGAATTGCCTACTAAATAAGCATACTTCAAGTAGGATGGAAATGCTTTCAACTCTAGTACAGGTGGTTTCTTTGTTGATGGCACCGGCGTACTCAGCCTTTCCCCCAGATCTTCAAATAGTTTCTTGATAAAGATTGGGGAATTTTCTTTTAGGTACATGATTTGCTCCAAGACTTTAGGATTAGGAGATTTTGATATATCTACCATTCCTATTACTAATGGTTAATCCATGTAGATTTCATCCATCACATCTTTTGTGTAGCTTTTCAATGTATCTACTCGATAACAGGTGTCACCATCATCTAGAAAGGATAAAGCCTTAAAGATGTTGAAGGATACTTGATTATCTTGAACTTTTAAGGTTAACCTCCCCTGTTGAATATCTATTAACGTTCTCCCAGTTGCTAAGAATGGCCTCCCAAGAATGATAGGAATTTCTTAGTCTTCTTCCATGTCGAGTATTATAAAATCAGCTAGAAAGATGAGTTTGTCAACCTTCACCAGAACATCTTCTAAGACACCCCCATATGTTTTATTGATCGGTCAGCTAGAAGTAATGAAACTATGGTCAGCTTCACCTCTCTAAGACTGAGTTTCTTGTAGACAAATAAGGGCATGAGGTTTATACTTGCTCCAAGGTCATAAAGTGCTTTTTCAAAGTGACATTGACCTATAGTGCATGATATGCAAAAGCTTCATGGATCTTTCAACTTTGGTGGTAACTTCTTTTGTAACTGTCTCAAATTCCTTAAGCTTCACTTATTTGGGAAAATGTCCTTCATGAATTTTGCATAACTCGGCATTTGGTCAAGAGCATCTACAAACAGAATATTGATATATAACTTTTTGAAAACCTCTAGAAACTTGCCAAACTGCTTGTCTAGCTTTGCCCTTTCGCAAGTCTCTGAGGGTATGGAACTAGTGGTATATATAGAGGAGGATTATCTAGAAAGTTAATTCTTCCTAGTATCATATCATCGTCCTTCAATTTTTGTACTTCATCCTTCTGTTCTTCTCTACTTTCTTTCTTTTCTCTATCATTCTTCTTTTTAATTACAGTATCTTTCAATTCTTTCCCAGTTCTTAGTAGAATGGCCTTCACATGCTCTATTGGGTTTCTTTCGATATCACTTGATAGTGTTCTTTGTTGCCTGGAATTCAACATATTTGCAATTTGGCCCATCTGGTTCTCCAAGTTCTTTATTGAGGCTTCTTGGCTTTTGAGTGTGGTGTCATCCTAACCATGAATTGAGATGTATTCATGGTTAGTTGATCTAGTGCATTATCCATATTTACTTTCTACTATGATGGATTTAGTTGCTAAAGAGCTTGTTGCTGGTAGTTCCCTTACTGCTTGAATGCATTTTGATTATTCCTCCAACTAAAGTTTGGATGATTTCACCAACCTGGATTGTAGGTATTTGAGAATGGGTCATTCCTTTGATTTCTGATGAAGTGAGCTTGCTCCGGCATGAATGAGTATCCTTCTTGACATTACGTGCTAACATGAGGTCCTACAAATCTATTACAGGCTTCAGTAGGAGTGCTGATTACATTTGCTTGGTATGTCAATAAGCCCACTTACTTGCATATAAATGCAACTTGAGAAGACAAAGTTGTAAGGACATCCAGCTCATGCACTCTAAGTACTTTCTTTGAACTATTGCATTTGGAAGGCCATTGGTATGCATTGGCTACCATCTCCTCAAGTAGATTGTAAGCATCCTCTAGACTTTTTCCCATTAAAGATCCTCCAACTACAGTATCTACAAGAATTCTAGAGATATGTATCATCCCACTATAGAAAGTTTGTAGTTGCCACCAATCTAGTAGCCCATAATGAGGACACTCCTTAACAACTCCTTGTATCTTTCCTATGCTTCATAGAGGCTTTCTTACTGGGTAAATGAGGCAATTTCATTCCTCAATTTAGCATATTTTACTGAAGGAAAGCATTTTTCCAAAAATTTCTGTGCCATGATATCCCATGTAGTTATGCTTCCTATTAGTAGTGATTGTAACCAGCTCTTAGCCTTATCCCTGAGTGAGAAAGGGAAAAGTCTAAGTCTAATGGCATCATCGGTAACACTATTATGCTTGAATGTGTTGCAGATTTCCAGGAAGTTTGCTATGTGCGTTAGGATCTTCTGTTGGTAAACCATTGAACAGATATGCTTGCACCATCTGGATAACTTTAGGTTTGATTTCAAAGTTGTTAGCTGCTACTGGCAATTTTCTGATTCCAGAATTTGTACTCATGATGATTAGTGTTGCATAGTCATGGAGTGTTTTGGTATCTGTTGTTTCTCCCTCCAGATTTGCCATCAGATTACTCAGGATTGAAGTAGGCTACTTTTAAGCTCTTTGATTTCTTTGACAAGTTCTCTTAATCTCAGGATCAAAAGGTTCTAGTTCAGGCTCCTTCAATCTGGTCATGCACTAGCAAAAGCCTAAAAAGAAACACAAGATACTAAAAAGAAAACCAAATGTAATATGAAGACCAAATTAGTATTAAAATTACTTAGTATTGATATTAATGACAACAATCCCCGGCAACGGCACCAAACACTTGTTACAAGTGTAAATGCTCTATTAAATAGTGCAAGTGTACACTGTCATAATCAAGTAATACAGAAGTAAGTAGGGTATCATTCCCACGAGAATTGATCACTAAATACCAAAATGGGTAATTTCAATTCTATTTAGTTGATCGATTAGTTGGTGATTGAGAGTATGAAATAAAAGATGATTAAATATAAGTGCAAATGATATAAAAGCAACTATGAGAAAAAGCCCTAGGGGTCAAATTTCACATAACAATTTTCAGATTGAATCACTTATCTATTCTAGCCAATTTCTTTCACATGATTGACAGTCGAGTTTCCCTAATTTAATTACTAGCCTCTTCCAAGGTCAAACAATTCTATAATTAATTGCTAATCCAATACATTCCGGTATGAATTTAAGTAATTAATTATGCATTAAGATTTATGGAACTCAGTAAAACTACACAACTCACATGAATATATTCCTATTTCATATGCAAGTCATGGTTTTAATTACAGGATCTATACACATACATCTCCTTCTGGTCCCAACATACATATTGGAATCATTCAAAAGGTGGCAAATCAATCGAAAGCATTAAGCATAATAATTAAAACTCAATCTTGAAGGAGAAATTCAAACTATATTTAATAAGTTAAGATTCAATCCGTTATTAGTAAGCTATGTCATCACCCTAAGAAAATGAAAGTTTAGCACATGATGAAATTAAAAATCAAAAATAAAATAAATTGAAAAATTCATGAACATTGCAATAAATGTAATTATTAAATTCTAAAACATAAAAATACAACCAAAAGATATATGAAAATGGAAAAATCAAGCCTTCCATATACATTGTAAAACCTTCCATATAGGTGACAACCTAAAACAACCATAAAGGAGGACTACCTAACCCTTCCATGTAAGAGGTAAAACCTTCCATGTAGGAGACATTCAAGAAACAAATACAATGCATGAAATTAACTCTAAGATGATGGTATATGTGGAGAAGAGAGAGAGAGAGAAATGGATATGAAATTATGTGTCAAATGTGAGTGAGATGATGGTTATATATAGGGAAGAATAGAGTAGGTGAAATGGAAGATGAAGTGTTGGGTTGTGAAATGGAAGATAAAGAGGTAGGTGGAATGGTAGCTAAAATGGTAGGTAAAATGGTAGGTGAAATGGTAGCTGAATCAGTAGCTAGAATGGTAGGTACTGTTAGAGTAAGCGTTTCACCCAAGAAGGGGGTGAATTGGGTAATACTAAAATTTCGTTACAAATATAAAAACTTGACGGTGAATATAAAGCAATAAAGAGTAAGGAGAAATATCACCGAAGTGTCCACCGAGAGTTATACTAGTTTGGCCACAACTACTTTGACCTACGTCCAGTCCTCAGAGCTTCTCTGAGAGTTTCACTATAACTTCCAAGATCCAGTGGGTTCTTGGCACCTCAGTACAAGCAAGTTCCTTCACCTGGACACTCGCTCCCCCTTCCAAGTTGTAATCCAATCCCAACTCAAGGTTCCACAACCTTAAGTTACCTCAATAACAAATATTGAGTTTGAATGAAAAATCTCTCTCACAGAGTGAATAAGAATAACTGAAGCTTAGAATTACAAGTATAATGGAAAAACAGAGAAATGAACTTGATGATACGTTCTCGTGTGAGTTCTTGCTGTATTTTTATGTTTAGATGTTCCCATATATATAGATATGTTGGTAGTGACCGTTGGAACATTTTCTTCTCATCCGTTAGAGTGTACGCAGCCACTGTTGACTTTTCCAGTATTTGAAAAATATCCGTTTGCGGTAGGTGGCGGTAGGTGACATTTGAACGTTGCATTTGACTTTCCTTATTTGGTAAGATCTCTTCATTGTTTATCTATGGATATGCTAAGAATACTAAAACAATGAAAGGTTAATCATATAGGAAATAATTCAAAGAACGTTGGAATGATTTCTCAAATTCTGAGCTTGCATACTCGAGTAGCTACTCGAGTATTCATTAAAGTTTACTCGAGTACTTACTTGAGTATCATCGGGAAAACTTTGATAAATTGCAAGTCAATAGGCAAACATAACATTACTCGGGTAGTACATGAAGTAAACAAAATTTTAAACCTTTGGAAATACCTGTTTACTCAGGTACTTACTCGGGTATGGCACAGTTTTCTTCATAGGTTACTCGAGTAGTAACTCGAGTAATCTTTCAAATAAACTTTAGGTTACTCGATGCTTTACCCCAGTAACGTTGGCAGGATTTCAAGGCCGAGAGCACTTCAAGTTTGATTACCTTGTTACTCTAGTCATTACTCGAGTAAACATAAATTTTCTGCATAGCTTACTTGGGTAGTGACTTGAAGTTCTCTTCCAACTAACTCTGCATACTCGAGTAGTGACTTGAAGTGAAGTGTGAGAAAAGCATTTTATGTTATTCGAGTAATACCTTCAGGTTTTGCTTACCATAGTGAGTTACTCGAGTAACTCCTCGAGTAACATTGGCAAGGTTGAAAATGCCGAGAGCAACACATTTCTTGAAACAGAGTAACTCGAGTACATACTCGAGTATCATTGGCAGGGTTGAAAATGCCGAGAGTAACTGGAAGACTTTGACATGGTTACTCGAGTACTTACTCGAGTAACGTTGGCAGGCCGAGAACAACTGCCAGTGATTTACCTGGTTACTCAAGTATCTACTCGAGTAATGTTGGCAGGCCGAGAGCAACTAGAAATCATTTACCTTATTACTCGAGTACTTACTTGAGTAACGTTGGTAGGTTACTTGAAGGTTGACCTGGTTACTTCAAGTTTTTGTCTCATTACTCGAGTACGTACTCGAGTAACTCTTTAGAAAACTTGCCAGTGATGAAGTTTCTCAGCTTTTTCTCTTGGCCTTTCTTCATTACTCCAATGCTTACTTCAAGTAATGATTTTACCCTGTTATTACTTTGTTCAAACTTATTTTTTTATCAATTCTTTTTCATACCATTCTTTGTTATCATCAAAACATGAGATCTAATAGGTACAACTGTAGCTGGAATGGTAGGTTAAATTTTAATTTCTAATCTTCATGAAAGTTACAGGTTTGGATCTTATCTTGAAGATGCAAGTAGAAACTCCTCATTTCAATATTAATAGCTCTAGTTATGATCAAATCACATTCTCAACTTCTGAGCAAAATTCAAAACTCTTAGAGATAGAATTGAGTTTTTGTTTCAACATAAAAGTTGTAGAGCTCTTTTTTTAGATTTTTATCCATATAAAGACCATCCCAATTCGATATCTAGAGCTCCAGATATTGCCTGAAAACTGAAATAGGGTCTGATTTAGTATTTTTCAAGAAATTCTATTCTATGCCAAAATCCTTATTTATTTATAATTACACCCAAATTCATTAAAATGAGCTCAAATATCATCCATTAAATCTTCATATAAGGGAAAATAAATATGTAAATATTTTACTTATCAGAAAACTAAAAATCTAGCATTTTAAATAAATATGATTTTCAAAATGAAGAAATTATCGACGATAATGCTCAACCAAGAGTATAGAGACACATGAAAGATCCTCCAATTGATCAAGTAATTAGGGATGTTCATGAAGGTGTCAAAACCAGAAATAGAATAAATAATGAAGTTACTTTTTCTACATTCATTTCTGAAATCGAACTATCTAGTATTGAATAAGCTCTTGCTAACAATGATTGGGTGATTGCTGTGCAAGAAGATTTAAATCAATTTCAAAGAAACCAAGTTTGGGATTTTGTGCCTCGACCTAAAGATCACTCTTTCATAGGAACCAAATGGGTTTTCAAAAACAAACCAATGAGTCAGCAATCATCGTGAGAAACAAGGCAAGATTAGTTGCCAAAGGTTATAATCAAGAAGAGGGTATAGATTATAAGGAAACATACGCTCCAGTGGTAAGACAGGAAGCAATACGAGTACTCTTAGCTTTTGCATGCATTAAAGGTTTTAAACTTTATCAAATGGATGGCAAGAGTCCTTTTCTAAATGGTTATATTATGGAGGAAGTTTATGTTGAACAACTTCCAGGTTTTGAAGATGACACAAAACCTGATCATGTTTTTAAACTCAAAAAGGCTTTATACGATTTGAAACAAGCACCTAGAGCTTGGTACGAAAGACTAAGAAAATTTCTTCTTGATTAAAACTTTGTTAGAGGAAAAATGGATATGATACTTTTCATCAAACATAACAAGAATGATTTATTAGTGGTTCAAATATACGTCGATGATATAATCTTTGGTGCTACTAACGAATCTTTGTGTCAAGAGTTCTCTAAGCTTATGCAGGGAGAATTTGAAAAGTCCATGATGGGAAAACTAAATTTCTTTCTTGGACTTCAAATTAAATAATGGAAGAATGGGATCTTTATATCCCAAAAAAAAATTTGAAGGAGCTATTAAAGAAGTATGGAATGGAAAATACCAATGGAGTTGACACTCCAATGAGCTTTACCATATTACTGGATTCTGACTTGAAAGGCCCTGACTTTAACATTACTAAGTATAAAGGAATGATTAGTTCATTACTCTATCTAAGAGCAAGTAGGCCATATATACAATCCTGCATAAGAATGTGTGCAAGGTATCAATGTGCTTTTAAAGTATCATATACAGAAAGAGTGAAAAGAATCTTCAGGTACTTGGGAGATACTGTAGAACTTGGCTTATGGTATTCTAAAGGAGGAAACAAATACTTGATAGCCTATTCAGATTTAGATCACAGAGGGTATAAAACAGATAAAAAGAGCACCTATGGATAATGTCAATTTCTTGGAGGCTCTCTGGTGTCATGATTCAGCAAAAAGTAGAACACAATTTTGTTATCTTCTATTGAAGTTGAATACATAGTTGCGGCAAGCTATTGTTCACAAGTACAATGGTTTAAGTAACAACTTCAGGACTTGGGAATTTACTTAAAGGAGATACCTATTTACTATGATAACACCAGCACCATAAGCTTGGCTAAAAATCCTATACAACATTCAAGAACCAAGCACATAGATATCCAACATCACTTCATTCGAGACCATGCCTAAAATTAGGATGTCAAAGTGGAATTCATTCTTACACATCTTCAACTTACTGATATATTCACAAATCTGATTGCTAAAAATCAATTTTTATATATACGAGGAGAATTGGGAATGGTTAATCCCAATAAGCTGTAAGTTTTTCTTGTAATTAATTATGTTTTTATACATGTTTTGATTATCACCATACTAACTTAAGCATCGGAGTATGTAGACATTTGTTTTGCAAGAATATAATGTTTATTATTATTAAACAAAGGAAATTAGGAGTAAAGTGGATTTTGGGTTGACAATTAAGTGCAGATACTCACACTCGAGTGCAATGGCATAACACTCAAGTACACATTGACCACTTCAGTATAAATTAATGTTTATATACTCTGCTTTTAGTTTTAAAATAGGGATAAACATAGGGTACAAGAAACTCTTGATGAACACTCGAGTCCACCAAAAGTGTTGTTCAATACTCGAGTGAAGAAGGCCTCACTCAAGTGCAGGAAGAACAACACTTGAGTGTAGTTGACATACTTGATTGTAGGAAGAACTGTAGAACAAAATGCAAGATTTACTCAAGTGATCTTGGAGGACTTTAATACAAAGATGAATGAGCATGCAAAGATACATGAGTATCCTTAAGTTATGCTTAAACCAGGTACACAAATGCAAATTTTTGAATTTTTGATCTATCATACTTGGTGCCAAAACGATCACTCAAGCATAGGAGCTTTTAACACTTAAGTGTATTAGTGTTACACTCAAGTATCGAGTGCTTATATCAGTTCATCTGAAGCTCAAACGGTCACATTCTTTTAGCATACCCAAGTGTTTCCCTCACTCAAAACTGAAACCCATTCAAATTCTTTTGTTACCCATTGAATCGGCGTCATTAATCATTAGTTGAAACATTTCAAAACTCTCTAAACATCATATTGCTTTATATAATACATATTACCGAGCCCTAAATCACAAACTACAACCTTGTCAGACTTTTTCAGAGTTCTCTATTTCCTTTGATTCTTCACAATCGTTCGTACTAAAGTTCCTCAGGTAACCCAAGAATCTCCTTTATCACTGCTATCATCTGATTCTATCTTTAAACTTTTCAATGAGTCGGCGACACAGACAGCAACTCTGACTCCAACTCCAACTCCAACACCATTTCTTACTCCTCCTATATCTTCAAAACCAAAGGCCACAAAAAAAAGAAGGTAACCCCTGCGAAAAAGAAACATCCTAGACTAAAGGTTGTGAAAGATGTTCAACCTCCATCGAAAAAGCTAAAGGGAATTTCCTTCAAAGAGCTTATGGTTACCTAGTCAAAGTCAAAAGAAGCAAAGGGTGCTCGAAAGAAGGCAACCATAAAAGTCTTCTTCAAACAATTCATTCGACAAGTAACTCTAGTAGGTAATTGAATAGTCTAAGTTGGATGCCTTGGTTGGCTAGATTGCCTCCCAACCTAGTGCCTCTGCTTCACATCATGGTCTAGGACCGTCTAGTCTTGCTAGGTAACAGTCAGGAGCACCATCTACCTCTCAACCACCAATGGAGGAAGAACTTGATCTTGTCCCTCCATAAGACTTCAATACCAGGGTATTAAAACCTTTCAACAAAAAGGTATACAATACTAAATTTGCCCATCGTAGTTTCTGCCTTGCGGTGTATGTTGATTTAGGATATCTGAATGATCATTGTAGCCTAAACCTTCGACCGTACCTGAACTTTTACCAACCATGGCTTATTGAACACCTTCCATATTCACCTTCTATTATTAGAAATTTTTACTGTAATATGAAAGTCAAAGATATACTATCAGAAACTGGTGAATTGGTCGAAGAAGGAATTGTCACCACTGGTCGAGATCAACTTATTATGATTACTCCTTTCATCATTAACTTTATCCTTGGGTACATCACACCTCCATCCAACCCAGACTTAGATTTCTCTACTGGACAAGTTTTTTAGTTGTTAAGACCTAGTGAAATTATTAGACCATTGAATTTCAAACCTATAACTATACCTGACATTAACTGAGCTCTTTTCTATATTTACAGCCAAAGCATCATAAAAAATCAAAGAACTTCATACATTTAGCCCAATAGGATTATTATTTGATGGCTTCATTTTTTCTGGACACCAGAAGAATGTGGGTGAACTTATTTTTAGTGAAATCAGGAGCTTTCAATTCTCCTCAACCAGAACCACCACCATTCCATATCCACAACTGGTATCTCTTATCCTCAGGCATAACAAAATCTGGTACATGGAAGATAGTGAGAATGTAAAGATTTTGAGGTTTATAATAACTCGATTAGGTCATATGGGACTCAATTTCCCCATTGGAAAAGCACCTGCAACTCAATAAGAAACCACACCTTCAAGGGTTGATGAGGCTTAATCCTCTAGACAAGGAAGATCTCCATCTCCTTCCCCTTCATTCTTCGATGCATCCATTCAAGCCTTTGTATCAGAAGTAACCAATAAAGCAATGGCCAGCCTGAAGAAGGCATTGTTCATTGAGTATGTGAAGTTGGTTACTACTATAGGGTCCCAGATCCTCAAGTTGGTAGACAAGACCAATGATTACTTTGATTTGATGATCAAGACTCAAGAGGATCAATCTTGAAAGATACATGAGTTAAAGACCTATTTACATACTCATCTTCCAATTCATCAGCCGGGAGTACCTCCAGTTTCTACCATATCCACAATAACCACAACTATTTCTCCATCTCAAGCTTAGACCCATCTCAGGCTCATACTCCCACCTCCCTAGATGGCACCTATGACCATCCATCCTCATCATAGCCTGCATTCTTAGCTCCTCAACTGTCTTCTCTACCTTTTGAATTAAATCTTATTGATCCTACCTCTTCCATTGTTTGGTATACTCCAATTCAACCATCTGACATCACTTTTCCCTAGCCCCTTCCTTCTGATGTTAACAAAAAGGGGGAGAAAAAGGAGTGATGGTTTTTGAGCTTTGGCATAGATTAAGGGGGAGTTTAGTTTTTCTATTATTCTAGATTTTCTATTGTTTGATGTTTTATAGCAATTTTTTGGAATTCATGTACTTTGAAGATCATTTAAAATGAATTCTGAAGTTAAATGAAGTTTATTGTTCAATTTATTATTTAGTTGAGCTTTTTGAATTCATGTTATGAATTTGGATCATATATATTTATTCTATGACTTTATCTTGTTAAAAGTATTGCAGTGATAATCTCACTGAGAAATGGATAAAAACTGCCAAAATAAATTTTGAACTATAGCAACTTTGCATTTATGCATTTAAAAATCAATTAAGAGTTTTTAGTAAAGTTTACAAGTCAATTAAGTTTTCAAATCCATCATTAAGGTGTTGTCATCATCAAAAAGGGGAGAATATTAGATTCTATGTTTTGATGATAACAAAGTGATAGTATATTATTTTGTAAAGAAAATGATGTTTTAAGGGTGAAAACATAAGTTATTTTGATTAGCAAATGCATTACACAAGTTTGCAGAATGTTGCTAAGAAAATTATTGATGCAGTTAAGTGAAGGTGCACTCGAGTGATGAATGTATAAACACTCGAGTACACATTCACACTCTTGAAAGTGCTTGGCAGAAGCTGATTCAGAAAATAAAGTTTTATAAGTACACTTGAGTGAGATTAATGCACTCGAGTATTGAAGGAAGAAACACTCGAGTATAGATCTTCACTCTTCTGGGTATGATATAGAAGCTGATGTAGAAAACTAAGAATTGCTGACGCACTCGAGTGTCAGTGGTGCACTCGAGTAGTGAATGCCTCAGTACTTAAGTATGAGAAAGTGTTGTCATACGAGTGTCTTACAGAGAGCAAACAAAAGCAAAGTTTGTCAGCAACACTCGAGCAAGGAACTCAACACTCGAGTGAGGATGACAAGCACACTTGAGTGACTGCAAGTGAAGACTAGAAAGTGTTTGTCCGAGAGTCAGCAAGAACCTAAAGCAACATAAAGCGCCTGAGTAGAGGCATATGTACTCAAGTGATGGACCAATACTTAAGTACTACAACAATACTCTCAAGTGAACGTCTACAACCTTACATACTGAAGCAGAACCAGAGAACTTCATGTAGCTAATATCAAACTATACACTCGAGTGAGGGCAATGACACTCAAGTGTCAACTTGTACTTCCAGTCAAAGTTTCACACTCTCTATAGAAATCAAGTAAAGCACTAAATAGCCCTAAGCACTCAGTGAGTAAGAGCACTCTTAAAGTGAACAAGCTTACTCTTGCAAGTGTCTATCAGAGACTAACCAAAACAATGATATTGGCTAAGAGCATTCGAGTATGAACTCTCAAAACTTGAGGATTACACCATGAAAGTGGAAGTTTGACCAAGATTACTCTATATTGTTTTATAAAATTGAAAGGTCAATCGAGTGAGAAAGGCTACACTTGAGTGAACATTCAATATGCACTCAAGTGAGAAAGGCAACACTCAAGTGTCACTATCTCATAAGCAGATTAAGAAACAAAGTTACCACAAACTATCCAAATATGGTTAAAAGTTACTTATTCATTATGTTTTCACTTGTTATTACCCTTAAACATTATCTCACATATATTTCAAGTGTGATACAGGAATTTGAACATTTAGATTTCAGTTATAAGGTTACAAATGAGTAAGTTAATTATAGACGACATCATCATTTCACACCAAATGGCGGCCACCTGCCATCACATGCAGTTGACCCACCACGATAGCATGTCTTAAATTTAAATGAATTCATCCCACTCTGTAGTGGATCAATACGCTTTATAATGAACGTTTCATAACAGATAAGTCAAACCAGCTATATATACAAAGGATCATATATGAGTAAAAAATGATTACATCAAACAAGAGCTTATAGAAAATACTTCCAAAAAGACTATGTTTTCATCTTTTCTTTTGTAATCTTATTATACTTCAGTGTTTATCATTTACACCCTGAGAAAGAGTTGAAAACCCATTTCAATTGTATTTTTAATCTCAAGATAAAAGGATCTTGAGAGGGTAGAATCCTTACAAGGGAAGCAACAGAGAATTCTTGGTAAGATATTCTGCTCGTAAGACCTTCCTGTAAGGGGGAGAGAAAATTCTAGGCATTAGAAGTTTTTGCTCATAGTCCTTTAAAGGAAAATTATTATCAAGTGGCCTTCTGGAAGCCCACTGAATCTTGGAAACTTAGTAAAAATCTCAGTAGGTCTTGATCTCTGAGGACTGGACGTAGGCCTAGGTTTTGGGCCGAACCAGTATAAATCTTTGTGTACAAATTCTCTCATCTTTACTTTCTCTTCACTTATATCCACATCACTATAACATGTGAAAGAATTATCACATAATCCAATTCACCCCTCTCTTGGGTGAAACTTGCCTCTTTCATCATGGTCCTCTTTCTTTCAAGAAATCAATTAATTGTCATGCGTACTTTTGAATTTTAAACTTTAATTTTTACTTGGGTACCAATTATTCCCTCTTAATTTAATTGAAGCCAAGCGTCTTGTTTTTTATGTTCCTTCCCTTTTTGGACGTCACAACCATAAGAATAAGGTAAAATATGGGCTTTTAATTTTATTTAGCAGAATGACTATTTTACCTATACACTTTTGTGATTTCTGCACAAGCTGACAAAATTTTCATCAAACTTTAAAAATTCATATATTTATTTATGGATGTCCAATTGTGTAGTGGTTCCAAGGGCTATGTGACCCTTATTAAGTTTACTTTTAAAGAAAAATATTTTCTTTAGTCAACTAGACTCAAAGCATTCAAGTATTTCTATTTATTGGACACTATCACAGAAACTTGCCAGTTTTACTTGGCTAAATTCAAAAACACATAACTCTTAGTGTACAAATCTAAATGACTCACATGACCTATCAAATTAAATTTTTCCATGTTTGCTTTTATTTTGAAAAATTTCATATTTATAGGACATCATTTGGCTATCTAAAGACACATGACAATCTCACTGCCTCACAAGAAATCACATTGGCAACACATTACAATTCACTAAAATTCACCACTTTATTTCATTGAATGCCATAAATATTTATTAGGCATATTGGTGAATAGAAATGGGTGTTACATAAGGTCAATTGCAAACTACACTTCCCTATTCGGAGGTAATCCACTGATATATTCTAGAAATACTTCTGGAAACTCATTCACTACAAGGATACTTTCAAATGTTGTTCCAACTTCTGGTTGCATGGAGAATAACACTATGTACCCCTAACAACCTTTGTCTAGACTTTTCTCAGCCTCAACTGCTTGAAGAAAGTTAATGTTGATTTTTGTACTAATATGTGGTTGCAGATTAGGGTAAATAACTCTTCTACTTCTGCAATCTAGCAATGCACTATTTGCTGTCAACCAGTCAATACCAAGGATAACTTCTAAGCCTTGCAATGGTTGACAAATCAGATCTACTCTTGACTCTTATCCCTCGATATTTATTATGCAATCAAAACAGACTTTGGCTGTGACAGCTCTGACACCTATGGGTGTGGACACAACCAGGTCATATGGATATTTATATACACTCAGGCCTAGCCGTCTTACATAGTTATATAAAATAAATGAATTACTAATACCCGAATCATACATTACTTGTTCTGAATTGCCATAGAGAGAAACTGTCACTACAAAAAAAATATGATTTGGTAGTGGTTAAAAATGGGTATTAGTAGCGGTTTTAACCGCTACAAACAATATTAGTAGCGGTTAGGAAAACCGCTACTAAATCGTATATTGCAAGCAATTTTGTAGGGATTATATAAAACTGCTACTCAAGGAAAATAACCGCTACATAATTTGTAGCGGTTCAACCCAACCGCTACAACATCTCAATGAGTGAAACTTTTTTCAGAGATATTTGTAGCGGTTATATAACCGCTACAAATATAAGAAGCTAAAATTTTGAAGGCGGGAAAAGAGAAATGAAATTTTTTTCTATTTTGTAGTGGTTAAAAAACCGCTACTAATTTTGAATTTTCATGAAATTTGTAGCAGTTATATATAACTGCTACAAATTTCATGATAATTCAAAATTAGCGCCAAAAAATTAATTTTAGTTTAAAAAAGGTGCGTTAATTAGTAGCGGTTTAATAATCGCTACAAAAATTTTAAAAACAGTTTTTAAAAAACCGATCATTTATTTCTATTTTTTTAATATTAAATTAAATATTTTATTTTTTATTAGTTTATCTAATTTAATTAGCTTATTATTCAATAGTTCAACTTATTTATAAATTAAAAGGAATAATTTAATTTAATTGGATTAGTATAAAAATTGTATTGATAATATTATTAAGGATACGTAGGTAATAAAGAACTATTATGTTGTTTACTACAATATAATTGTGTATGAAAAATAGATGAAAATGAGATAAAGTTGTGAAATATCTAGAAAAAAAAATGGTGAGAATAAATTTTATACAAAGGAAAGAAGTATTGAAAAAAAAAATTAAAAAACTTGTTACCATATTTGATCGTATTGTTCAGCTCCTCAACTCATACAAAAGAAGTTGTAAATGAGAGAAAAAGAAAGAAAGGTAAGGTGAAAAGAAATAGGGGAGTGTTTGAAATGAGTTGTGGTAAGGGTATTTATAGGGATCCACGTACCATTTGTAGCGGTTAATGTATCAATTTTGTAGCGGTTTTTATTTAGTAGCGGTTATTTTTATTTTTGTACCGGTTTTTAATTAATAGCGGTTATTTTTTATTTTTGTAGCGGTTATTAAACCGCTACAAATATTAATTTATTTTTTTTGTAAATTTGTTTTCCAGTTGTTTTTAAAGACAAAAGCTTAATTTGAATTTGATCACTCATCGTAACCATCCCTACAGAAATTATATAGAAAAATTATTGTTAGGGATGTATTATTAAATTTAAAAAATTTAATTTAAATGATGTGGACTTAAAAAACTCACCGCAGTAGAGGTAAATTGTCATCGCCTTCATGGAAGTAGTTTTCAAAATCGGCTGGCTGAAATGGCTCACTCTCGTAGGTGATGTTATCGCCTTCACCTATGTCGTAAAGGTCTCGTGGCTTTAAATGAACGACCATATGCCAATCCCTGTGCCTCTCGTCCTCGATATAATAAACCTGATATGCCTCTGAAGCAAGAATATACGGCTCATCATCTTGAGAAATACCAGTATGAATTGGCCATGAGAAATAGACTGATGTGATCCCTAAGTCGTCAGTTGTCAGTCCCCAAGAAGTAGTGGTATTTGCCCACAAACACTTGAACAGCGTCACGATGAAACAGCCTTGATAATTAAGTTCGACTACATCAAGAAGCTTTCCATAGTAAGGGACGCCTCCGAACTACATGTTAGCGTCACTGCTGCTCGCATAACTCCTTATCCCAAATGTGCCATAAACACCCGAATTCTGAGTTTGCATTCCTTGATCCCGTGAAACCATGCAAAACTTAAAACCATTGACATTGTATGCTGTAAACCTTTTTGCGTGATCAAGAGGACCGATTGCGAGAGCTCTGAAATTTGGTAAGTGTGGGTTGTGGTCATTTAGTATTCTGTGCGTAAACCAGCTCGGGAATTCTCTGTGGACCCTCCTATCAACTTCCGAGGATGTTTGTGTGCGGATCCTGAGTTGACACTTAACATGACTTCTGAATTCCCTGCAATTAATAATGGAAAGATGATAGTGAAATGAAAGTGAGAAATGTTATGAAAGATATAGAATAACATGTGAGTGTACAATTCTTACTGTATGAAAGGTTCAACTTGAGTGCAATTAATCAAGACATGTCTATGTGCTTGCCACTTCTCAGTTACCGTTAGTTTGAAGTTCTCAGTTGCTCCAACTAGTTTACCAACACAAGGGATAAATTCTCCTGATGTCGCACAGGTTCAGGACAATCGTCAACACGAGGTGGGAGGTTGAAAGCCGTCTTAAGATCATCAAAGTACCTTGAACAAAAATACAGCACCTCATCCCTTAGATAGCCTTCAGCTATAATACCTTCTGGTCACGCCTTATTCCTTACGTAAGATTTTAATTTCCTAAGAAACCTACAAAGTAAAGAAGAGAAAATTGATACTAAATGCTGAAAAGGATGACTAAAAAACATTAAATATGGAGAATAAAGCACATATTTAAAATGAGTACCTCTCAATCAGATACATCCATCGATATTGTACTAGTCCAATAAGCTTTATTTCATGAACGAGGTAGACTGTAACGTGAACCATTACAGTAAAAAAGGACGGAGGAAAGATCATCTCCAAATGACAAAGCGTAAGAATGATTTTGGACTGCAACTGATCGAGCTTCTCAACGATCAAAACCTTATAACACAACTTCCGAAAGAAAGAACAAAGTTCCACCAAAATAATGGAAACATCGGGAGGAAGTGCATTCTTTATAGCCAAAGGGAGTAACTGATGTATAAGAACATGTGAGTCATGACTCTTCAAGAGTCAACACATTGAGAAATGTTGCTTGAATACCCATCAGGAACTTTTAATTTTTTCAACGTCTCGAGGAAGACTTCCTTGTTCAGTTTTGTGAGGGTAAACTTTACCGGCTCAAATTTTTCATGCTTATCTGGCCAAGCGTATTCACAAAATCCCATGTCACGTAAATCTTTCCTCACTTGAAGATGATCTTTTGTTTTGTCGGGTTCGTTAAGCAACGTATATAGCACATTGTCGCAAACATTCTTTTCAATGTGCATGACATCAAGACTGTAGTGAAGTAAATTAGATCTCCAATATGGAAGAGTGAATAAAATACTTATCATCTTCCACTGCTGCGGCGCTGAAGTCCTACGCGTCTTTTGGCGAGTTTGTGCTGAATCGTTGCTTTTTCCAAAATCGAAGTTAATATCCTCAAGCTGATGTAAGATATTTGTACCGGATAAAGTTTGAGGTGGTCCTCTTTTTTCTGGTTTCCCATTGAAGCGATTCTGTTGCAATCTGAACTTATGCCTTCCATTGAGAAACCTCTTATGCCCCATAAAGCACCACTTTTGGCTATGGGGAAGGCGCACTACGTCAAAGTCAAAATTGCAAGCTGGACACGCGACCCAGTATGCACATTCCAACCAGATAATGTGCCAAGGCCGGGAAAGTCACTAATCGTCCACATCAAAGCTGCACGCAAGTTGAACAAAGTCTTGCCGTAAGCGTCGTATGTCTCCATGCCGACATTCCACAGGTCAAGCAATTCCGTGATAAGCAGTTGGAGATACACATTGATGTCATTGCCCGATGCCTTTTTGCCTGGAATGATCATAGACATAATGAAAGAGCTTTGTTTCATACACATCCAGGGGGTAAGTTGTAGAGAACTAAGACTACCGACCAAATACTGTAACTTGTTCTGAGATCCCCGAAAGGATTGAAACCATCGGTCGCCAACGCAAGCTGAACATTTCTGGGTTAGTCGTGAAATTTGGAAAGTCGTTGTCAAACGTTTTCCAAGCGTCTGCATCCCAGGGATGTCTTAATTTACCGTCTTCATTCTTATCAACGGCATGCCACCATATGTGCTCTGCAGTTTTAGATGACATAAATAATCTTTGTAGGCGAGGTTTCAAAGGGAAGTACCTGAGAATCTTTGCAGGTTTCTTCTTCTGCTTTTTCCCCTTCCGAATTGTCTTGTACCTTGATGTGTGACATCTCTTACAAGTCTCCCTGCTGGAATCGTCTCCCCAATACAGCATACAACCTGTTGATAATATTCTTGGCCTCGTAGAATGTTGTGGGAATGTCAGCATTGGGGAATGCCTCTTGTAATAATTCGAGCAACATCGATATTCCCTTATATGTGATGCCACACAAGCACTTGATATGATACAATTTGATCAAGAAAGATAATTTAGAATATTTTCGACAACCTTGATATAAAGGATGATCTGCTTCATCCATCAAGCTGAAAAAATCCCGAGCTGCTTCATTCCTTATGAACTCCGGCTCAAAACCATGCACTTCTTTGTTGAAGTTGTCGCCTTGAAATTCAAATGCATCATACACAGCATCATTCATAGGATCATATTCATCTAGTTGAACGCCTACTTGAAAACTTCGAGGAAGAGCATCATCATATCTAATACCAGCCTTTTTACCATGAACTGCCCAGAACGTATAGTCCTCAGGGAAAAGCTTCAAAAGCAAATGTTCCTTCACAACATTTCGTGCATGCCACTTCTTGAACTTGTATCTCCGACATGGACAGATGATCTTGCTATTACAGCTGGCGTGAGTGAATGCGAAATCCAAGAAATTGTTTAATCTGTACAAATATTCCAGAGAATTGCGTGGCAACCTGAACCATGACTTATCCATAGCTACTAGTGAGAGAGAAGAATGTATAGAGAAGAAGATAAGTGAATAGAGAATGACGAATGCCTGGAACCTTATATTCTAAAATTCCAACGTTTAAAATTTTGTAGCGGTTCAAAAACCGCTACACTAACCGCTACAGTACTACAAATTTGTAGTGGTTATATGTATAAAACCGTTACTAATTTTCAAGCCGTTGGAATTTTGCACAAAGTGGTGGGAAATTCAAATTTTAAAAGTTGAGTTTTTGTAGTGGTTATATGTATAAAACCGCTACTAATATTAAAGCCGTTGGAAATCAAATAGAAAAGTTAGTTTTAAATTTGTAGCGGTTATACATAAATAACTGCTACAAATTTGCACAAAGGCAGCAAATTTCAAAATTTAAATGTTGAGTATTTGTAGCGGTTTTTATTGTTAAACCGCTACAAATATAGAACGTTATTTATAAATATAAAAAATAAATTATATATTTGTAGCAGTTTTACCAAAAAATTGCTACAAATATAACAAAATTTTATTTGTAGCGGTTAATGCAATAACCGCTACAAATATGTATATTTGCAGCAGTTTTTATAGTAAAACTGTTACAAATATATATATAATTTTTTTTTAAGGTTTAGAAATATAAATAATATTGTTGCAATTAATTCACAAATTCAGCAACGCGGTCTAAGAATATAAATATAATTATGGTAAACACAATAAGAATTTAAGTTCTGAAATACAAAATTATATATATTTATTTACAAATGTTTCAACAACGAATAAAAAAAATATGTCCTAAGCTAAGTAGCTGGGGGCTGATCATCTGGTGCTCCCTCAGGTGGGGCTCCATCAGGTGCTACTAGATCCGGTCGCTAGGCAGAGTGAACCGCACCATCATCATCAGTAGGAGGAGGAGACTGCAAGACTAACCGAGGGACAAGTGGAACCTATGGATACTGCTCGTCCGGGAACAGGCGACTCCATCCCCGCTCGAGCATGCTATTTGTGATATCATGCCACTGCGTCTGCTGAGCGTAGATCAAATCAGCATGCTCCTACATCTGCCGTATTTGCTGCAGCTGTAGCTGCTATATTTGCTGCTGCTGCTGAGCCACTGCAGCCTATGTCAACTCCAAATCTGACCGTAGCTGCTCAACAGACTCGTCCCTCGGACGTCTGACCCCTCTAGAGCTGCCGACCTCAGAGGCGGTGCTCCTGCCGTAGACCATGCTAGGTCTGGTGCCTATCTCTATCCCCCGAATGCGTCCGGGGTGCTTAGCCTGAGCCAGACCCGCCTTCAAAGGAGCCATCGGGTCCACTGACCCCTGTGACTCCTCGGCCTAGGTCTCTCGCAGCTCAGCTACGACTACTACATCCACTCCTGCCATTTTATGAAACAATTACTAATTAGCATTTTTCATTATTAAGTTGGTTTTATAAAAATTATAATAATGAAATTCTTATAATGGCCGCCTCTGCCTGCTGAGAGGTAGGAGTCCCATCACGGTGTCTGTGTGTGATCGCGTATAACTCCCTATAGTCCGTCTAACGGTTCTCTTGCTGTGCCTTCCTCTCCTAAAACAATTACATAACTCAATTACTATTATGAAATAACCAGCTAAAAGTCAGTGATATTTTGAAAAGTCACCAGCTCGCTATAGGTGATAGCAAAGCTCTTCGATCCTGCTGTGTGGTGGATCGTCTGCTGCCCACGGATCCTGGTGTTCCTCTGAGAAAGCGCTTGAAAAAGAAACAATATTAAATGTATTAAAACAATATAAAACATTTAAAATTAATTACATCTAAATTATAATTTAATAATTAACAATTACAAAATTATATATAAATAATCTAATAAATACATTACCTGCCCCTCAGCGCTCCTCCTGAACTGGACGAAACTCGCCTAGTCGTTCGGCGGCACGTCGTCCGGGATGCTCTCGATCAGCTACTCCAGAGGCATCATCCCGTCCTTATCCACCCTGTGGAAGAGATGGTTCCTCCTGTTCCTCCAGCTGTCACCCATCTTCACGATTGTGTACCTCTTCCGGTTGGCCCAGACGGTAAACCGCAGCTGTAAAAAAATTATTTAAATATCAATAATTTCAAAAATCCTATTAAAAAATATTAATTAAATAGAATTAATTACAAAAAATATTAATTAAATACTATTAATTACCTGAACCACCTCCTCCCAAGCCTGGTCCTTCGACCCCTTCGGAACGTGCCTCCACGTCCTGAAGTAAAGGGGGAACCGCATACAATTCGAGCCTAACTCGTTCAGGAAGCGGTTGAATAGGTGACCCCCCATTGTCAATGGGCTGGTCCATGCCCTCATTCCACAACACTATAACTCGCAGTGTCTGATCCATGCTGTTCAGATAAATTGTGCTAACCAGCCTCCACGGCACTACGTCCAGCCTCCTTGTCGACAAGTTCTGCTGCTCATCTGCACAATTTACTGCACGTTAGATAAATTGTAATTCAAATTTAACATTTCGAATTTAAATAAATAATTTATTAAATAAAAAAATTTATTTACCTTAGACCTACACCTCAAACCCAGTGGACCGTGAAGATAACCCTCGTGGGTTGTTCTGCTCCCGAGCCTCCTCCTCATCGAGGAACTGCTCCATCTCCCTGATCCCAATCGGGATCTCGAAGTCCTCCTCGTCGTAGTCCTCGATGCTGATATCTGCCCCCCCAAACTCAAGCACCTCTGATGTGGTCGTCTTCTGTGGGATCGTCTGCGGTGCCTGTGGTAGGGCTGACTCCTGTGGGGGGATAGGCTGAAATGCCGCAGTCGCCCTTCCTCCGGGCTGCCCCTCCCTCTGCCCCCTGCTCTTCTGTTACCACCCCATAAAATCGGTCTGGGGACCTCAGGTGCCTTCCTCTATCCTCTCTTGAAGCCATATCAACTGTAAAAATTCAAAAAAGGATATTTTATTCAAATTATTATAATATAATACAAATACAAATACAAATAAAATAAGTCTTATCTCCTTACCTCAAGTAGAAATACCAAGAAATACTGAAGTAAAAACTCTTTCACAGACGTCTAAATGCTCAAATCTAAAAGAAAACACTCAGAGCAACTTCAAGAAACAAAATGAGCAAACGGAAAAATAGAGGAGGGAGGCGAGTTTATATAAGCCGAACATTTGTAGCGGTTATTGAAATAACCGCTACATAAACCACTACAAAGAACTTAGGGCGGCTAAACGTTGTAGCAGTTCTAAGATAACCGCTATAAAGTACAAAAACCTTTGAAATTCTATAGCGGTTAAGGTAGAGAACTGCTATATATTTGGAGACCTCTAAAATTCTGTAGCGGCTACAACCTAATAACCACTACAAATACGCAACGTTTGGAATTTTGTAGCGGTTTGATTAGTCAAACCACTACAAATAACCGTTACACTGTTGGCGTGTCAATGTCGCGCCATGTGGCGCAAAAACTGTAGCGGTTATTATTTATTAACCGCTAAAATTTTTGGTGGGAAATTCGCGCTATATTTGTAGCGGTTTTCCCTACCTAACTCATATGAAAAACGCTGCCAATCTGTCATGCCACTTGGTGCGTAGCTTGCCGCTACAAATTTGTAGCGGTTTAGGTTAAAACTGCTACACATGTTAATATTTGTAGTGGTTAATTATAACCGCTATAATGTCACCGCTATAAAATACCTTTTTTTTTAGTATGTACCTTATATTAGTTCAGGATATTTTCTAGCCTCATCCTGAGTTATCGTGTAAACTCTACCCTGAATTTTCTATCTAGGCTCTGCTATCTGTTACTGCTACTGTGGGCAATCTTTATCAAAATGCCCTAGTTTCTAGCATAAATAACAAGTTATTTGCCTGGCTACAGCCTGATTTACTAGTGTACCGCTACATGTCTTACAGAATAGTATGGCTTGCGACAATACCAGCATGTTCTGCCCTATGAGGGTCTTTGATCACCATAGTTGCCAGCCTGATATAGCTACTTGTTTCCTCCTCTGGGTGGTCCACTCTGCTCATTGCGTTTTTGGGAAGAACTCCCACTACCAGACGTACCCTTATTGTTGTAGTTTTTATCAGAATATAGGCCCAACAAATTATATTCAATGATTTGGCACTCCTCAACAGCCTTGTTAAACTCTGTGAAATGTTTAGAAGTCAGCTTCTCTTTTAATTCCAGTTTCAACCCCTATATCATTATTCTGAACTCTATTCCTCATCATCTCAATACTTAATGTATGAAGAGTATTGGGACAACTGGAAGTAATGAGCCAAATACTCATCAAAGCTCTCTTTGTCATACTACTGTATGTTGAGAAACTCTTTTTCTTTCTTTAGCCAGACAGATCGGGGAAAGTACTTCCTATTGTACTTATCTTGGAATAATTCTTATGTCACAGGAATAGTCCGTGCCTGCAAAATTAGCTCAATGTTTCTCCACCATCTGTCAACATCCTCTTCGAGTTTATAAATTGCCAACTAGACTTTGATGTCATATAGGTACATCAATATCTTGAAAAATTTTCTCCAATCGGGATAGCTAATCTTCTACTAGCTAATAATCAAGCTTCCCTTTGAAAATAAGGGGTTGTTATTGACTAAACTGTGCTAACCATGTTTGCATTATATCAACATCAAGAACAAGCATAAGTGGAGGCTCTAGTTGAGGTCCCTTAGGTAGATTAGCCTCATTATCCTGCCCCACCAGATTTTCCAGCCTATCTTGTCTTTGTGGCACTTCTTGCAGCTCTTCCCTAATATTGTTCATTATTGCCTACTGTTGTGTTAACATACCCAGTATCTGTTGCATTGGATCAGGTCTAACCTCTTAATCTTAATTATCACCTCTATTCCTACCTCCACCTCCACCACTACCTTTATTTCTTTTTCGTGCCATCTTTATACTTTACTATATGAAAATAGAGAAGAAGTGAATTTCATATAAACATAAGGGCATTTTTGTCATTTCACAAAATTTCAAGTACACAGGCATGTCATATATTTCATACAAAAGATATTTACAGTAGTTAAGAAAAGCTTTTAGCGCCATACAGCCAATAAAATACTGTATAACATGTCTTTGTCTCTTTTACATATTTGGTCCTAACTATACATATGTCTTCCCAGGGGGTCACCATCCCGTGATTTCCTTAGGTTGAGTATGATTAACTTTTATGTACTCGTGCAAAAACACAGATATCATCTCTATCTAGTCCTAATCACTAGTACCCTGTGACTGCCCTCTCCTCAAAAGTCATGTCGGTTACTTCCGATCACCAAAATAATGTGCCTAGACTACAAATTACTCCTAATGCATGTACCTTCACACATAGACCATCATGTGCTCCATAAACTCTTCAAAATAGTCATTTAGGCCCCACTCAACAATCTTGTTCTACTTCCAATTCCAAAATGCTATATTTGGGAAGAAGTACATCATGGTGAAAATCTAGAACTCATTCGAATAATCCAGATCCAATAAAACCTGTTTCTAGTATAGGGTATCCACCGCATCTAAATATGTGACGTACTAATAAATTAGGTCATCATGTGCTTGCACAGCCCCCCAGTACCTTTCTCAACTCCTTATCCAATTATAGGTCGTAAGGTACATGCACAATCTCAGCTCTAGAAATCTCAATGATACTTTGGTCTATCTCAGTATCATCAAACAGTGGCTACTTCATATCTCCCACTGATAATATAGGTGTTGGCTCTGGTTCCAGCTGTAGCCTATATATTGGCCTGACTCGGACCTGCTTTTTGGGCCTCCTCATCATTCTAGCACCACCTGGTGCCCAATACTATAAGTAATGTTGTCCCTCAGGAATTTGCTAATCTGGTAAAAGCTAGTTCACCGATAGTGGTAATCTATCCCACTGTCACCGCCTTCCACGTATAGTTCCTATTACCATGTAAACAAGACCATATCAATATACTATTTCGATAATGTCAAAACCGCTTTTAGCTTTGATACCAAAAATGTCAAATCCCTTAACATTTTGATATTCGTAGAGTAATAAATGCATAGTTCAATAGGCATACAGAAATAATAGAGATATATTGATATTAAGTACTTGTTTACATTATAGGAAAATCCCTATATGGTTTGGAAAATATATACAATCTTTCAAAATACACAAAATAAACTAAGGATAACTAACAGTAACTCTTGCTTAAACCAAAACCCTAAATTATTGGTATTTACGGTTTTGCCCTTGGAGATGCTAGCTTCTGCTAGAATATTTTTAAATGAGAAAAGTGGTGAGATTCAAATGAATCTCAGTAGTAATAAGCAAACAGTCATATAAAATGTAAAAAATAAATATGTTAGGCATCATATAATGCAATAAAATAATAACACTGTAAATTGGTATGTGCACATAATTCAAGGACAACCTACTGTTTAAACCCCTACTCGTTTGTGCATCTCAGCTGGGTCCCAAACCATAGCTAGGTAATGCGCCTCCTGACTCTATATATCATAACTGGGTCCCTATTTGACCACGTGGTACTTATGCTTTTTCCATCGAAGGGTACTTGTGATCCTCCCACACCACAGCTAGATAGTGTGTTCATTATTCACATTACATAAGATAGCATACACAAAGCATATAAACACTCACATAATGTTTGAGAGAAAGAGTTATTATCTTATACCCCTTTTCTGGCTCTAAACTTTGTCTCCACTCAGGTGAACTGTTCGATCATAAAATTTCAAATTTTACAAGAAATGAGTTATTACTCATATATAAATTCTCTCAAATTCATTTTGCTAGTAATCTTAGATTAAAACTGCAAAATGAGCAAAATACCTTTAGGACTTGGTCCAAGTCCCTTTGCACCCAGTTTAAATGTACTTTTTCAAAATTGATGACCTAGGCTATTCCTACATAGTTTTGAGTGTATAATCCTATTTTGATCTCAGATTTGCCAAATTCACTTTCAAAACCTCATATAACCTCATATTTTATTATACTAAGTTCATATGCTTCCCAAACCTCATATAACCACAAGTATATGAGCAAAGCATCATGAAACCCTAAATTCACCATTTAGCTAAAATTAGGGTAGCACAGAAAAGGCCCAAAAATTCCACCAAACAACATAAAACATAAGTCAAAAAGAAGCTCTTACTTACCTCTTGCTCTTTCTTAAGCTCTTCCTTTGATTCTCCACCTTTGACTCTTACTAGAAGACTCAAAACACCTCTCCTTGAAATTCTAAAACCATAGAAATGAACCCCTATCAAGGGGAACAATGTTTATGAAGAGTATTTAAGTCGTAGAAGTGGTTTACAAGGTCAAAATCAAGCTAGAAGCTCTTACCTTAAACTTGTCTTCTTCAACACTTCCTTTCTATTTCCTATAGCTTACTTGGACAAATATGAGAGTGTGAAAGAGTGAACGATATTGTGTTTTGTTAGTGCAGGTGTTTCACCCAAGAGGGGGTGAATTGGGTGATCACAGAAAATTCGTTTCGTATATCAAAATTGACTAGAAATTTAAAGCAGTTAGGAGCTAGGAGAAATATCACTGAAGTATACATTGAGAGTTATACTGGTTCAGCCACAACCACTTTAACCTACGTTCAATCCTCAGAGCTTTTCTAAGAGTTTCACTATATCTTCTAAGATTCAGTGAGTTCTTGGCACCTCAATACACAGCAGGTTCCTTCACTGGACACTCACTCCCCCTTACACGTTGTAATCAAATCCCCTCCACAACTTTAAGTTGTCTCAATAACAAATATTAAGTTTGTAATAAAAATCTCTCTCATAGAGAAAATATATTATCACTGAAGTACAAAGAGTGAATATAAGAAATAGAGCACTATGAATATGTTGATCGGTGTATGTTCGTATGTTCTCAGCTGTGTCTGTTCTTTGTTAAATGTTCCCATATTTATAGATGAGTTGTGATAGACATTGGAACCATTTCAATTTGTCTGTTAGAGTCACGCATCTACGTTTGACTGTTCTTTGAATGTGAAAACTATTTATTTGTAATGGGTGAACTTTCGGACGTTTTGTTTAACTTTTCTCTCAATTCATAATCTCTTTATTATTTCTCTACAAATATACTCAGAATACTAATACAATGAAAGGTTAATCATATACATAACAAATCAACAAATAACATATTAAAATCATGCTTTCTGAACTTTATCACTCGAGTGGTCATTCTAATGATCAAGGACCATCACTCGAGTAATCCCTTTAAAAATATGACTCATAACCTAATCACTCGAGTGATCCCTTCAAAATATTAGTAGAGGCTTTACTGCCTTAAATCACACTCGAGTGATCAGTCTTCATTACTTGAGTGGTCACTCAAGTGACATCACCAAAAACTTGGCAAAAACTTCTCTGGATGATTTTTGCACACATCTCTCGAGTAGTAACTCGAGTAATGATGGATCTTCACTCGAGTGGTCATTCGAGTGATCCTTTAAGAAATCTACCAGCGATGCTTTCTTCTATTCAGCAACTTCTTGTTCTTCTTTATCACTCGAGTGGCTACTCGAGTGATGGCTTCCCCTACCACCAAGTACTTAGTTACTTTGTTCAAACCTCTTTTGTTTATTATCAAAACATTTTATAGGATCTATCCAAACTTTGTTATCATTAAAACATATGGATCTAACATTTTCTCCCTTTTTTATGATAACAAAACTTGGTGATTTTTGAACAAGGTATTTAAAAGTATTTTGAAACTTTAAGTTTTAATTAAGCTCATATGTTATCATTAGTCCATATGAAACTTGTTGGTTTTTGAACAAACTTCTTTAAAACCATTTTGAAATTAAAAACCAATGACTTTGAAACTTTTAATACTTGAAACCATTTTAAGTTTAAATTAATGTCTTTGAAACTTTTAACATTTGAAATCTGAAATTATTTTAAATTGAAAACCAATGACTTTAAAAGATTGGTATGCTGTTATTATTGAATCAAACTTTATAACCATCTTTCTTACACAGCCAAAAAAATTCATCAGTCCTCAAATTTAACAGTAATAACAAACTTTGAACTGTAGAATTTATAATTTTAAATTCATAACATGAAGTAAGCTTTGAAATTCATTACACAGCCAAAATAAGTTAGTGTACTATCAAAAGCTCCCTAAATCCTAATACATCCATCAGCCCATGCTAATCAATGCAACATCAATATCCATTTTTAAAAAAATCACTTCTAGTCCTTCTCCCCCCTTTTTGTCTTCATCAGAATGGTAGGAATCAGTCAAGAGAAAAGTTAGAGCAAGATGGCTTGGCAGTAGAGATGGGAGTAACAGGAAGAGGTGTAGGTCCAAAGTCATGTGAGTCGCCCTTACTGGAGGTATCTGAAGATGTTGGTTCAAGTTTAAGGAGATTCACTAGACGCATTTGAAGATCATCCTCTGGAGGATTCTGTGGTGCTAGAATCTGAGAAGTAACTTCCACTTCCTCTGTACGATAGGTGACTGATGATCACTATATGAGACAACCACCTCCACAGTGCCTGTAACCCCCTACCTTTAAACATGTAATTATAATTCGATAACATATAATTAAAATGGTTTAGAGACCATTGGATAATTTAAACTCTTTTCAACTTCCTACTTTACCGTAGGGTTTTCACAAAATCCGTCAAAACTTTTCCCCATCCTGGTCTTAATTTCGAATATTCGAATATAATCACCTGTGCAATTAATTCACATTCATACATATCAGAGTATATAACAAAAATCCCGGCAACCTCCGGGTTCCATTCATTCACTAAAGGGTTATAATTCCCATATAGGGGATTACACAACTATATCCAACTAATATTTACAACCCAAAAATAATTTATAGAAACCCTGTCCAAGATGAATAACCAACATATCCAAAACAAACGTCCCTACAGGGTTCTAACCACTTCTAGTAGTCTGCTTCTCCTTGGAGCTACTTACCCTGTCTGAAATGTTAGTCATCAAAAAGAATGAGATTCAAGAGAATCCCAGTAGTAACAATCATTCATACCACACATAATCACATAGCATGCAAGCAAATCATCACACAGGAACAGCAGCATAAATTACACTCCACCCTCATCCCCTTTTACCATCGGGAAGGCACACCGTCCAAACCCGAACCATTGTTAGTGACTCAGGGACTGTTGGTATGGCAATGCATACGAATAGCCTTACGGCTCACATAATCACAATATAACACCCTAACCTTATCCCCTTTTACCGCTGGGAAGGCTCACAGCTCTTACCCGAACCATTGTTAGCGACTCAAGGACTATTGGTATAGCGGTGCTTACACAATTCCATAGATATTGCAGCATTCGAATTCATCACAAATCAATGATATAACACACATACAATGCATCACATATGGTATAAGAGAAAGAGTCACTACCTTGTTCCTTCCGAACGTTCGCTGGCATAGTGGGCTCACGAGTATGACAGATGTCAAATCCTATAAACCAAATTACGGACAACTGATCAATCTCTTTTCCAAGTTCTTAATTCCATAATACTTTAAGTTGGTTATCATTTAGACTCTTTAGGTGGCTATTAGAGGCCTAGACATATACCCAAAGGGTTGGGAAAGACTATACCAAAAACCATATTTCAAAAGTGCAAAATACTAATTTTTAGGGGTTGGCCGCAGCCCATAAACCCACTAGCCATGGCCAAAAAGTGGTCAGAAACATTTGGGCCGCGGCCCAACATCTTCTAGCCACGGCCAAGAAAATTCTGTTTCTTGGCTAAACTTCCAAAAATCATAACTAATTCAAGAAAAATAGAAATGAGGTGATTCCAAATCCAAATGAAAGATATTTAAGTCCTCTTCCTAGGAAAAATATTGGCCATTACTGGAAATCACCATAAAAGTACAGAATTGCACAAAACTCACCACTACCCCCACAACAGAGTTCAGTTTCCATCCCAAACTTTGGACAACCATAACTCACAGTGCACAAAACGCCAACACAAATAGACTACCTAGCATAGACTTTCAATGGACAGATTTTCAGTTTTTCCATAATTGCTTCCAATGGTTCCCATTTTCATATCAAACACCATTCTTACACCATTTTTGCTCAAGGAGCCCATTGGAGTCATCAAAACAATCAAATTCTCTTTTCATTGACATGTTACACAATGCCTACCACATGTCACACTAAAAACGCAATCAAGACACCACATGGCAATCCATTCCAAACCAAAATCTCAAACCAACTCCACATGCACAAAGTCACAAAATGACATTAATTCCCACACCAAACATTAACTAATTCACACATTTCAAAATTCACCAAAAACCAGGGCAAAATTCTAGAATTTACAACACTTATCCAACATTCAAAACATAAAGAACCAAATGCATCACATCATTACCTCTTTCACTTGCCACCACCAAATCTCCAATTCTCCAACTTCCAGATTTGTGCAAACACTAAATCACCACCTTTCACATTTCTAAAAACATAGCAAGGAAGCTCTTAACCTCTTGAACAAGTTTATTGAAGAGGCTTTAAGCATATAGAGGCAATTACTCACCCAAAAGCAAGTTTTTTTCTTTCTCTTTCTTGGTTCAGCTGTACCGAATGGAGAGAATGAAGAGAGATGAAATAATCAGATTTTTCTTCCTCACACATACACATAACCAACTTAGAGGGAGTGAGTGGAGTGTTTGAAAAATTTGACCAATCCAATGGTCCTCATGTTAACACTTGGCACCATCCTGCTCACTCTCTATGATTTCCCATGCATTCATCAACATAGAATTCCACCCCATGGTTAAATCCTAGCCTTTGATTCCTTTGACTTTTAATCTCAACCGTTGATCTTCAAGTTACCAAGAGTTTCCTCTTCGGTAACCGACCAATCGGTAAGTGAATTTCCAATTTCACCCCTGATTATCATAACCTTTACCAAATCACCATTAAACATGAATATAAGCTTAAACATTGCTTACCACACATTCACAATGAGCTTAGCAACAATTACATCATTAAGATCATAATTAGCCCTTAATCACAAGTTGGGGCATTACAGTGCCTGTAAGTGAACCAATAGGTGATGGCACTGGCTGGGACTTGACAGCCTGGGCTAGCTAGGCTGGCTGGATAGGGTCATCAGTGGTGATGTAGACTGGTTTGGATATAGATAAATCAGGCATAGTGAAAAGAAAGTTACTGGGGATGATGATAGGTATGGTAAGAAGAGGACTAGAAGAGGGTCCAGGCTCAAAAGCTGGTCCTGACTCACGTGCAGTAGCAGGCATAGATAGACTAGGAATGGATAAACCAAGTGCCATGGCATCAAGTATGGCATGAAGTAATCTCAGGAGGTCACTTTAGGCAATTTATTCTACTAAAATTTCCTCATGCCTCTTATTCATAATCTCTACAAGCTCTCCCATCTTGGTATTCATGTGAGTGATGAGCTTCGCATTGGTGTTGGTAGATATCACTCGAGTAATATAGATATCACTCGGGTAATATAGATTACTTGAAGTTATACTTGAGTGATATGGTACTATGTTAACCTCTGCTTTTTATACCCCAAAATAGAGTATCAAGGTCATGTAAAACAAATCACTGGATATTCCAATGCTTAAATTTGTAATCATCAAAACATGATCAAATTATAATTTCTAACATAAAAAAACTTACAATTCATTAAGATTTACCATTCCCAATTCTCTTATAATGAAAACAAATTGATCTTTTACTAGGGTTTTGTAAAGATATCAGCTAGTTAAAGGTGAGTAGGAATGAATATCATTTTGACATCCTTCTTTTGAACATGATCCCTGATGAAGTGATGTCTAACATTAATACACTTAGTTCTAGAGTATTGGACTAGATTTTTTGCTAAGCTTATCTCAATAGTGTTGTCACAATATATAGGTATCACCTTCAAATAAAAACCAAGGTCTTGTAGTTGTTTATTTAAACATAACACTTATGCATAACAACTTAATGCTGCAACATACTCAACTTCAGTTGATGAAAGAGACACTGTGTTTTATTTCTTGCTGAACCTTGACACAAGTGAACCTCTAAGAAACTAGCATTGCCTACTGGTACTCTTTCTCTCTGTCTTGTATCCTCTATGATCAGAGTCTGAGTATGCAACTAGATGTTAATGTCTTCCTTTGGGATACCATAGATCTAGTTCTGCTATATCGGTGAGCTATCTAAAAATATGTTTGATAGTTTCAGCAGTAACTCTTTTGGTGCTGATTGATATCTTACACATATTCCAATACTAAATTAGATATTAGGTCTACTTGATGTAAGATAGAGTAATGATCCAATCATTCCTCTATATTTCATGATGTTGTAATCTTTTCCCTTGACATTAGCATCAAACAACGTAGTTGAACTCATAGGCGTGTCCATTCCATTTGCTTTATCCATCCCGTACTTCTTTAATAGCGCTTTTAAATACTTTGTTTGAGATATGAACATTCTATTCTTTCTTTGTTTGATTTGCACACCTAAGAAGAAATTTAATTCTCCCATCATTGACATTTCAAACTCCCCCTGCATTATCTCAAAAAATTCCTCACACAAAATTTCGCTTGTAGCACTAAAAACTATATTATCGACATATATTTGTACAATTAAAATATTATTTCATTTTTATTTTGTAAAAAGTATTGTATCGACTTTTCCTTGTACAAAGCCTTGAACGATGAGAAATTTACTAAGTCTTTCGTACCATGCTCTAGGGGTTTGTTTTAAATTGTGTAAAGCTTTTCTCAGTTTGAAAACATTATCAGGCTTAGTTACATCTTCAAAACCTGGAGGTTAATCCACATGCACTTCTTCCATGATGTAGTCATTTAGAAATGCACTTTTTACGTCTATTTGATATAGTTTGAATCCCTTGATGCATGTAAAGGCTAAGAGTACTCATATAGCTTCCAATTTAGCCACTGGAGCACATGTTTCCTCATAATCAATACCTTATTCCTAATTATAGCCTTTGGTCACCAATCTTGCCTTGTTTCTAATAATAACTATGGATTCATCGAGTTTGTTCTTAAATACCCATTTTGTGCCAATGATCGGATGATCCTTAGGCCGGGGTACTAAATCCCAAACATGATTTCTTTCAAACTAATTAAGTTCTTCTTGCATTGTTATTAACCAATCATTGTCTGATAGGGCTTTATCAATGTTAGAAGGTTTAATCTCAGAAATAAAAGTAGAAAAACTAACTTCATTGAAGATCTTATTTCTAGTTTTTTCTCCTTCATTCACATCTCCTATGACTTGTTCTAGGGGATGACTCTTGTTATATTTCCAGGCTTTAGATTGTCCTAGTGGTTGATCTTCTTCCTTGGTTTAGTCATTTTCTAGATTGTATGAAATAGACTTAGGCTATTATTATCTTGATTTAATACTATTTCCTGCTTATCATCAATAATCTTGTCATAGGATTCAAATTCATTGAATACAACATGAATTGATTCTTTAACAACATAAGTTCATTTATTGAAAACTCTATATGCTTTACTTCGGTTAGAGTATCCTAGTAATATTCATTCATCAATTTTAGAATCAAACTTTCCTAGGTTTCTTTACCATTATTATGAATGAAATACTTACAACCGAAAATGTGCAGATAAGCAAGGTTCGGCTTCCTTCCCTTGTATAGTTCGTACGGTATCTTCCCAAGTTTTGTTCTGATGTATGCTCTGTTTGAAATGTAGCATGGTGTGCTCATTGCATCGGCCCAGAAAACTTAAAACACATTCTTTTCATTCATCATAGCTCTAGCCATCTCAATAAGTACTCAATTCTTTCATTCAACAACTCTATTTTGTAGAGGTGTCATTGGAGCAGAAAAAATTGTGATCAATGCCATTAGTGTGATTGAACCATAATTTTATATGAATTTTCCATGATTAATTTGGGATTTTAATGTATTTTCTGGGACATTATTACATTATTAAGCATTAATTTTGGTTAGGGAAAATTATTTTGAATTAATGGTAATTAGGGGCAAAAATGGTCAAAATTCATTAATTATTATTTTTTATATTGTCCCTTGAACTTTTAATACTACTTGTGCTTAATTTTGCATTGTTGGTTTTATGGAAGGAAATTGGAGATTTTAAAGGGTCAAAATTAATATTTTAAGGGTTAGAAAAAATTACAGAAAAGGTCCCAAGATTTTGTGAAAATTACAAAAATGTGTAGAAAAGGGCCCTAGAAAAATCACAGAAAAAAACCTAGATGTTTGAGAAATTACATTTGACTCTGCCAACATTTTAAATATTTACACTTAAGTCCCTCAACCAAACTTTTAATAATTTCATATTAGTCCCTGGTCAAAACGCAAGTTTTGACCAGGGTTACTATTCATCATCTGCAACCGAGAACACTGGAACGGAGACCCGACTTGGATTGGTGGATATGCTATCCAGACATGCCTAGACCCGAAAATAGATGTGATATACAGAATAATCTGAGGGCGCCGCGGGGGATCTAGGACGTGAGCTGTGAGACATGAGAGCGCCGCAACGCGAAGACCTTGATTCTCTCCTTAACTTACCTCATCTTCCCTCGCCGGCGGCCAGTGCTTGACTGTCACCACAGATCCTTGTCGCCGACGAGACTGCCATCCCAGGACTAGAAGAAGCTACCACAGATTAGGAGGGAAGCTGAGAGTTTTAGGATGGAGTTGCGCCGCAGCTAGACATGAGCTTGAGAGAGAATGGATTGTATCGGAGGGAACGAGAAGGAGACCACCACCACCGTCTCTGTTTTCGTCTGTCACGGCCAGAGAGACAGAACCGAGAGAGCTCTCCACCACCGTTACACCGCCACCATCTTCCATCTTTACCATCGGCTCACAAACACCACAACCATCCTTCGCCGGACCTCACCTTCAATCACCGGCCCACTTCCATCTTGCATCGGCGAGCCTCATCTTCTCACAATCTCAGTTCTTCCAGGCCGTGACTTCTCTGACTCCTAGCTAAACAGTCATGGTTTCCTGTTATGAGTTTAATTTCAGCCCAATTAAATTGATTTGTTACTAATTGATTACCTTAATTGGTGATTTGATGGCTGGGCATTCAAATCAGAGTGTGATTATATTTCTTAAAATTATTCTCATGATAGGCTAGGCAATTTTGTGCTTTTGGAGATGATTTAGAGATGGCTTGAGTTTACATGTGCTTCAAAGGGGAGTTTATTTTATCTATAGCTCATTATATTTGTGATTTCTTAGGTTTAGGAATTTATTTATGCAATGAGACTATGATTTTAGTTATTATTTCTATGGATTGAGTTGTTGTGATTTGGAATTTGTAATGAGGATTTGTACTCATCAATATATATGGTAATATATATGTTTCCTATGATTCTATTGCTTTCTATCTATTTAACATGGTATTGTTGGATAGTTTGATTGACTTGGAATTGTAGTTGAACCTAAATGCATTGCTTATTCCATAGTCACTCTCTAAAGGGTTTTAATAATGCTTAAATAAATGGGTTCATGAGTTTAAGCATTAGACTCAATGGTAATTGGGGTTTGATATATTAGAAAACTTAGAGAAACTCATTACACTAAGAAGGCTTAATAGCATTTCAAGGGTAGGGGTTCCTCTCTTATGATGCTAGACTCAATGGTAATTGAGTTTGGTATATTAGAAGCTTAGTGTATTAATTCCCCAAATATTTTAATTTAGCAAGGATAGTCATTGAAAGTCATTTCCAAAAGTATCTTCATCACTTTCATTTTTAACCAATTTTCATTCCTTCTTCAATTGTATTCCAAAAATCCAAAAATATTAGTTTTAAAAGCATTTTAGTTTAATTGCAATTTAGTTGTTAGATAAAAAGCTCAAAGATCATTTTTAACTCATTTCATGTCAATCATTGCACTTAGTTTCTAGGTAATTAATAAAAGGCTCTTCGAGAGACGATCCGGGATTGTACCCTATATTGCAATCCTTGGTTTAAATTTTGAAGAGGTTACCAAGGCATAAAAGCCGACAAAGCCTTAATTCTTCATAGTGTCACAGTAATCTCTAAAGGCTTGATTCTCAAATTCTCCACTGTGATCTGTCTTAATACATGCAATGGATATACCTTTCTCATTTTGTACTTTCTTGGCAAAAACAATAAATTCATTAAAGGTTTCATCCTTCGATGATAAGAAAATAGTCCATGTAAATCTAGAAAAAATCATCAACAATGACCAATGAATATAAGTTGCCACCAAGACTTTTAACTCTTGCTAGTCCAACTAAATCCATATGTAGCAATTGAAGTGGTATGTTCGTTGTGATCTCAATTTTTTATTTGAAAGATGATTTAGCTTGTTTACCCTTTTGACATGCGTTAAAGATCTAATCATTTTTTAAATTTACTTTAGGCAATCCAATCACTAAATCCTTTTCAAGTAACTTGCCTAGTTGATGCATAATGACATGAACTAATCTTTTATGCCATAGACAACTTTTATCGACATTACTTAGAAAGCAGTTTTCAAAAACATTTTTACTGATACAGTAGTACAGCAGTTACCTTCCCTTTTTGCTCTAAGCTTTGCTTTGATATTCTTCTTATCTAATTGTAAGTCTTTCTTGTTTACAATTAGACATTCCTTTGAGTCAAATATTACCCAGTTGTCTTTATCAGTACTTTTACTTATGCTAAGCAAATTGTGGCCCAGACCTTCAATGTAATATAGGTCTTTAACTTGTATGCCTTTATCATTTTTTATTTCACTAATTCCTGCAATCTTACTAGATTGATTTCCTCTAAATTTTACCTTTCCACCTTCTTTAGGTTGTAATGTAGTAAAACTTTCAAAATCATCGATCATATGTCTGGAGCATCTACTGTCTATGTATCACTTATTGTTTTTGGATGCTTTAAGACATATCTGCAATCAAACACGATCAAGTCTTAGATACCCATATCTTTTTGGATCCTTTTGGGTTAGTACAAATTATTTTCTGAGCATATGAACCTTAGGTACCCATTTGTAGATTCTTATTTTCCCCCTTTTTTTATGAATGCATGATAAAGTATAGTAACCTTTTCTATTACAGTAATTGTAGTATGTAAAAGGATTTGATGTATAAATAAAATGTTGAAAATAACTCAAGTATGTCTTACCTCTTACTTTCTTTCTTCCTTTCTTTTTATCTAATTTTGGATCATATCCAATACCAGATAGGTCATTTACAAATTGTTGAGCTTTTAAAATCACATTTAATATCTTACTCCCTTTGGTGAATTTTTCAAGAGTTCTCGTGATATCAGTGTTTTTCTTTTTCAAAGAAGAACAGTTTTCACAATCCTTTTCTAAAACATCTCTGAGTTTTTCTTCAAAATTTTTGTTTTTCTTTTGAAAACAACTAATTCTTTAACTACTTTGATGAATTTAGAATGTAAAGCATTATATTCAGAAAGTAATTTATTATATGTAGGTTCAGAATCGATTACCTCTTCTTCTTTTGATGCTTCTTGATCGACTAAACCAATATTGGCTATTGCTTCATCATTGCTTTCTTCATCAAATGAACTGTTTCCCCATATAGCAGATACAAAAGCTTTCTTCTTATTATAGAACTTGCGTCGTTTCTCTTTTCTTTATTCTTTTGAGCCAGTTCTTAACATTCTGATTTGATATGTCCTGGTTTTCCACATTCATAATAGATGATATGTTTTTTACTACTTGTTCCTCCTTTTTGAAAATTTCTAAATCCTTAGCCTTTCTTATAAAATTTCTTGAACCTCTTTATCATTAGGCCCATTTCATCATCATCGAAATCTTCATCATCTTCTTGATTTTCTTCTTTTGCATTTAGTGTTAGGCCTTTCTTCATCATGTCACCAATTTCTTCTAGCTCTCACATAAACTTTAGTTTACTTTCATATTGAGAAAGACTTCTGAATAGAGAAGTAACCGATCGCATTGATTCACCTTTTGCTTCCTCAATCGCGGTAACTTTGACCTCCCACTCTTTAGAGAATATGTTAAGAATATTTCTTACTTGGGTATGCTGATCATAGACTTTTTTAAGTGCTGCAAGTTGATTAATGAGATGAGTATGTCTAAGTTCAAATTCAGCTATTGACTTACCTGATTTCATTCAAAGTAGATCAAATTCTGTACCTAGAGTTTAGATCTGATTTTCCTTTATTCCTGAAGTTCCTTCGTGAGCTATTTCTAAGGCTTACTACATTTCCTTAGCCGTTGGAAATGTGCAAATCATAAAGTACTCATTTTGACTCAAAGCACTTTGAATCATCAAAATTGCCTTACTGTTGAGAGTGATGGGTTTTTTGTCATTCTCATCATATTCCGCTAGTGTTTTAGGAACTTTTTATGAATCTACAACTTTAATAGGTTGATAGTTTCCACTTCTAGTCACATCCAACAGTCTGTATTCTATAGCCATTATGAATACTCTAAACTTCGCTTTCCAAAAGAGAAGTGTTCACCGTTGAAACCTGTTGGACTGGTGATAAAAGATTCTTTGAGAAGTATTCCTTCACCCATGCTTGCCATTGAATCCTTCTTAGGTTGTTATACCTAAATAAGAAGACCTAAGCTATGATACCAAATGTTAGTGCAAGCGTTTCACCCAAGAGGGTTTGAATTTGGTGATCACAGAAAATTCATTTCATATATAAAAATTGACTGGAAATTTAAAGCAGTTAAGAGCTAGGATAAATATCACCGAAGTATACACTGAGAGTTATACTGGTTCGGCCACAACCACTTTGACTTACATCCAATTCTCAGAGCTTCTCTGAGAGTTTCAATATATCTTCCAAGATTCAATAGGTTCTTGGCACCTAAGTACAGCCAAATTTATTCTCATGATGGATTTCACTGTGATATCTGTTGGAAATTGTGCCCTAAGGGCCAATCATTGTACTATAAACATTATTATTTTAATGAAATTTCTCCATTTTTTAATCATATTATTTGCATGTTAACTGTGATAATTGTATCCTTGGATAATTCATAAAGATTGTCCTAAAATGTCCCTGGTCGGTCATCTATGCGGGAGCAGAGATGAAACAAGACTAGTATGACTTTGATAAGATATGGAGATACGAATCAAAGTCTTAGGCACTTGTAAGAGTACAAGGTGCTGGACCGACCCACTATGAGAAAGCTACATGGATCAAGTCATAAGCTTTTCTAATGTATAACCACGTCATAATTCCCTTAAACCTGAGGTCATCATGGATTCCTATATGAGAGTTGTTAAGCTTTGAACTAGTCAAAAGTCACTTTTGACCGGGTGATGATAAAGGCTACGATCGGCCTTGGTGGTTTTTCATGTAGAGGAATATGAATGATCAAGATGGAATTTGTCCCTCACATTAGTAGAGAGATATTACTAGGCCCCTCGATGAGTGAGTCTGAGAAATGTATGGCCATACTATGATGAAAGGAGTTTCTGTCTCTGTTATTAGGCTACTCAGGAATCGAGAAAGTAATGGTCAGGAACAAGAGGATGACATTTTCCATGCCTTATCCTTGATCGATATATCGTGTGACAAAAGGGACGTGACATGGTTGTATGACAGGTTGCATCGTGATAACGATCCTCATATGAATTGGGTAGTCATAATGTCTTGCTAGAGGCCGCTTGTGACTTTTGGGTTAGTGTAGTTATTGGCCCACTGCCAACTTCATATGGGCCTACAGGGTCGCACACAAGAATGGCCCAACACGAGATAATGTTTGATTTAGGGTGGATGAATTTTATATTTATATATATATATATATATAATATATAATTCATTAATAATATTATATAGATATATATATATTTTTGAAATATATATCTTATATATATATATATATATTATTATATTTAATAATATTATATAGATATATGTATTTTCGAAATATATATTATATATATATATGTATATATATATTATATGATATTATTATATTGTGTTGGTTTTAAATTTAATTTATTAAGATATATTAAATTTAATAACTAACATGATAGAGATATAGTATCTCAGATTTAATTTATGAAGATAAATTAAATCTAATGACTCTTTATTTAGATTAAATAAATAGGTTAAATTAAAACTGTTGGACAGATTTAATTTAAACTAAATTTATTTAATTTGCTCATCAAGATAATTAATTGTTAATTAATTTCAAAATTAATGATGATTAATTTTGAAATTTGAAAATAACCCTCATAGGTTATAAACTTGATAGAGCTGATAGACTCAGTGATCATCAGAATTGAGAGCCGCAAGTTAAACCCTTGGAGACATTAGAGGCGCTAGCACGCAGTCTCGGATGGAGAGCATTCGTGTGGATACCGGTAGAGGGAGCGGACCTGACGTGTTGGCTCCTAGAGATCGTGAAAACTCTGAATCATCAAAAAGCTATGAATCCTTCCAACTTGGTTTAAATGCCGTTGATAGATCCTCGATTAGGATCGGTGAAAATTTTTTAAATTCTTCCGTTGTGCTTACTGATCCTTCAATATCTATGCCTTTGTCTCCTGCTCATGTCTTCTATTGTTTTTGGTCCAATTCACTGATATTTTTGAGGTCTTCAATCATGATCAAGTATCTTGATTACTCTTAGTTGGATTCATAGTTCAAACTTGCTTTAAATTAGTGAATTGCCATAAAATTCAAGTGTTTTAATGATGCATGGTTTAATTTTGATGAGTTTGTTAGGGAACAAAAAGCTTAATTGGAAGGTATTTTGGGCCTAATTGTTCATTTCATTGTGTGATTTATCCACTTAGATTATTTCTCTCTAGAACTTGTTTTGTTTCTTGCTTGAGGCTGCATTTGCAATGGTATAGATAGAGATGACATTGGCATTCATTTAACCTTCTAACCTAAACACAAACCATTCATCATTCACCTTAGTTTACCCCTTTAAGCCTTTCACTTTCGTTTCTATTTCATTACACAAATGCTATGTTTTCATTCTTTATCAAGTTCTTCCTAGCACTATTAAGAAAACAACAGAGATAGTACTATTATATATTACAACAGGAAAAGAAAAAAATGCCATGTGAATAGTCAAAATAAAGAAAATAGAAAAGAAGAAAAAGAAGAGAAATATTTTTAATAAAAAAGAAAGAAAAATTCAAAGAAAGAAATAAAGTTACAATGGTAGAATATGTTAATTAAGTTTAGTCTATAGTGCTAAGTGATCTAGTAGATTATTTTGGTGCAAGCATAGTGTTTGTTACATATTCATCATTAGGCCTATTAAATATTACAACCCTACAAAGTCCTTTTGATTTATTTATGCCATTTTTGCAAGTAGTGAAGAGCCTAGAACTATTACAAGCCTAGGGTAGAGTGTGATCAAAGTGGATGTGAATGAAAAACTACCCTATATGAGAGAAGAGTGTAAACACTTATCCTAGTTAAGGTTTCCAATAAGCTCATTGTAATTAAACATTCCATTGCTTTAACAACTTTAATTTTTGGTATGTTCATTGAATTTGGATTGGTGGATATGTTGTTATTTGACTAAATGTGATTCTTGAAGCTTGATCTTGCCTATTCTTTCAACTTTCATCCCTCTTTGCCTAGTGTTGAATTTAATGTGTTGCTCAATAATGCAAAAGCTTAAGTGTGGGAGAATTGATAGAGCTTAATATTTATATTTTTATTGAATAATCTTAGGCTTTTGTGGGATTTAATTGAATATTTTGAGCATAATCAAGTGTTAATGTGAGATTTTATTAAAAGAATAATTTGAGAATTATAGTGGTTAAATTGTTATATTTTTAATTAATATTTGTTATTCCCATTATTCTTTAATTGTTAGCAAAAGATATTACCTTTATGAATATAACTTTATAGGTGATGATGTGGTGCAATCATTGTTAAGTGTTCAAGGTCAAAGATGTTATTTTAGAGCTTAATGAAGGACAAGGGTGGAACATTATAAGTACAAAATTTATTTTCACATTTTTTCTAAGAGGAGGTTAAATGAGTAAGGGCCTTGTTTGGTGGTTTCAATTTTATGTCTAATGCTTTAACATATTTTCACCTCTTCATCCAAATATGGCACAAATTACTTATTTAACCTAGATGAATTGAAGAAAGAAAAGGAAGTGGGGGCCATAGTTTTTGAGAGAGTGGTAGCTAAATTGAAATAAGCAAAGGGAGAGACCAAAATGAATTAAGAAGGGTTGAATGGAATGAAGGGAAAAAGCAAGCAGCTGAATTAATTAAAGATGAATAGATGAGAAAAGAGAGGAATTGACCAAGGGAGCTGACCGAAATTGGAATTAAAAAGACAATAAAAGCCTGCTCAACTAAAAGGGAATAATTGAAGTAAGAGGAGAGGAGTTAACAGGTTGAAAAGAAAAGAATCTAGCTGGACCGAATGGGTTGAATAAGGAATGGAAAGGATGAACCGAATGTGAAAGGGGAAAAGAAAAGGAAGCACAGCCGAATTTATTAACCTCCTTGGAGAAAAGCTGAACCAAATTAAATAAACCCATGGACCGAAATGAATGGAAAAAGAGGGCAGCAACTGAACTAAAAGAAAGTAGGAGCTAACACTTGAAGGAAAAAAAGATCGAATGAAATAAAGAAGGGAGGAGAGCATCGACTTAGAGGGTGTTGTGACTGTGTGAAAAGGGTAAGGAGGGGTGTAAAGCACCGAATAGCATGACTGAAGGAAGCACAAAATAGAAAAAAAGAAGGGCGTGAAGAGCAACTAGTGGCTACTGCAATTTTAATGGTTATTCTCCTCTCCTTTCATCAAGCTTCATCTTCTTCCTCCATGAGTAGCTAAGTCTTGGTGATTTCCTTGAGTTGGGTAATGGTTTGAGCTTCTAAACTTTAATGGAATTCCTTTAAGCTCTCTTTCTAGTTCATAATTATAGGACTTGGTTAAGTGTGTAGTTATGATCTAGATTACTCTATGCCAAGTGAATAAACTTAGCGGTTGAGCTAGGAGTTGATTAATTAAGCTTTGTATGATTCAAATTAGGAGTAGATTGGGTTATTTATCCCAACTTGGTTAAGTGGACTGTAAATAACTAAACTGAATGCTTTAAACTTTTGTAATGGTAATTAAAAGCTAGAATTGGAAGTTGATTATTCATCTCCTTGAGTCTAAATTATTTGGTGATGTTCTTTTAATTGCTTCAGTAGAATGAATTAAATGATTATTACAAGTATGGAGCTAGTGGTAGCTTAGTTCCATCCTCTTGACTCATATTATGAAATTCATATTATTAGCAAGCAAGGAAGACTAAAACCTCAACTTAAGGGAATCTCATCTCATCATTATATTAGTTTATTGAATTTAGCTTGTTTATTGTTAATTTCGATTACATTTGCTTCTTTGTTTTAAAAACTGAAAAATACAAAAATATTGAATTAGATTATATTATTTCATTATTTTAAAAAGCAATTTCTCCAAATAATTTCTCACAACTTTAAGTTATTTATCACTTTACTATTTAGAAACTTGGAAATTAATCTCCTTACAAGAATGTCTAAGTTGAGCTACTATGCTACATTTTCAATCCTAGTTTTATTTTGAGAACTCACACAACATAGGTTCATCAAATTGGTGCCGTTGCCGGGGTGGATGATTGCCAAGGTTTTAAGTAGTTAAATGTTCTTTTTAATTGTCATAATATGTCTTAGCTTGGTTGTTAGTGTTTTTTTTTTTAGTTTGTCTTAGTGAGTTATTAATTGTTGGAGTGTTTGTTAGTGGTTTAGGTCTATTTTCATGTTCATAGTTGTTTTGCATTCCATTTGCATCTAGAAAGAAAACAAAAAGAAATTTACATTTTGTTGCTTTCCTATCATGTTCTTAGTGGCCATTGTGTGGTTCACTATTATTTTATAGTAAGCAACTTTGCATTCTTCATCCTTGGAAAGATGTTAGTTGAAACTTAAGATTCCAGGTAACCATCACATTTGGTAAGTTGTGATTACAGTGACTCTACTCACACACTTGCAATTTGAGGTATTACTTCATTGCTATACTAGCTTGTTCTCCTAAAAGGTGAATCCTTTCCTTGCAACTCCTATTTGCCTCTTGTTCCATTGTCTTGCACTTGTCTTGTTATTGCTAAAATTGGTCTTACTCTTTAGACACTTGAATTTTTTGGTTTTAGTTAACTCTTTTGGTTGTCAAATATTAGTTAACTTGGTTTCCTGTAAGTTGCTAATTTTTGCTATATACAACCCTTCTTCAATTAACCATTTAACTAATTACTTTACTGTAATTTGTGTGTCTATGTGAGTCTCTTTACTGTGCATAACTAGATCTCAGAAAACTGAACTTATGCCTCTAAATAAAGATATTTACAAGACAGTTAGGTTGCTTAAGAAAAGTAAGAAAGCTGAATCATCTAGTGTAGGGCTTGGATAAGTCATTGACACTGAAGTTGTTGCACATACTTGTGATAATTCTTCTCATATTGGCTCTTTGTTCATTGTAGATCGACATCTTGCCATGGATCCAGTTCCTCATCCAAAAGACATACCTCCACTTAATGATGCTCCATTCATAGGGTTTCAAAACAATGTTCATAGGAACAATGGGGAGCATAGAACTATCAAAGATCTTACCTCTTCTACTGATATTTTGATCATGTCCTCTCTTATCTTAAATTTAATATTAATTTTGAGTTGAAAGGTTCATTGTTTATTCACTTACCAAAATTTAATTGTTCACCTATAGATGACACTAACAGACACTTGAGGAATATGTACATTGTGTTCAACTCCATGAAACCAATGGGGGTTGATCTAGATGAGATATGTAGGAAAGTCTTTCATTTTACACTGGAAAACAAAGCTAAGGAGTAGTTCTTGATGCTACCTTACCATAATTCCAAAGCTTTAGCCTCTTGGGACACCTTGAAGAATGCCTTTTTGGAAAGATACTTCCCTTCTTCAAAGATAACATCTCTCACTAAGGAAATCTTCAGTGCTAAACAAGGCCTCCATGAATCTTTTTTTGAGTATTGGTGTCGATTTCAAGAACTCCTAGCCAAGTGCCCACATCATCAAATCCCGAAAGCTCAATTTGTGTAATATTTTCATAGTAGGTTACTTCCACAAGATAGGAAGAGTTAGGAATCTACTTCTAGAGGCACTATTCAATTGCTTACACCTGAAGAAGAATAGGCTTTAATTGAGAAGATAGCTAGTAATGATCAATAATTTGAAGGGTTGGATGCTAGACAAGTCCATGAGGTCTCACATGCTTCAAGATCTTCAAGAGAGTATAATAATTTGTCATCCCAAATAATAGAGATGAGAATTGACCTTAATAAGCTCATGGCCCACTTAAATAATGTAAACATTCATGGGTCACATTCTCAGGCTTTAATGGCTCGTAGCTGTGACATATGTAGCTCTTACATGCATATTGCTCCTAATTGCCCACACCAACTTGGAGAGGTCTCGGCTATTTTTCAAAGGAGATAAGGGCAGAATCAAATACCTTGGAATCCCTATTCCAACACATATAATGAAGGTTTAAGGTCCCATCCCAACTTTGGTTGGAGGAACCAGAATCAATTTCAAGGGAGTTCTTTAAATCAAGCTCCAAATCAAGGACCTTCAAACCAATCTAATCCTCAACAAACAGTGGTTACTACACCTGAATCCCATACTACTAAAGATAACATCTCTGAACTTCTCAAGTGTATGAACAATATGTCATCTTCCATAGGTAACTTAGCCTCGTGATTTGATGAAGAGAGAACTCAAACCAATTCTAAATTTTCTGACATTGGGACTAAGTTTGACACAATCTTCAACAAGTTGGAGTTGCTGGATTCGAAGAATGCTAACCTTACTTCATTTGTCACTCAAATGTCTGATAGCCTTAATGAACAACAACCTAAAAGTGGGCAGGGTTGCCTTCCAACACTGTGATGAATCCTAAAGATGTACATGCAATCTACTTGAGAAGTGGTAAACAAGTGGGTACACTGTCTGATTTGAAGAAAATTTTGAGAGTTTCAAATCTGGAATGCATTCTAGTGAAAGGCACAATGAAGAAGTTAAGGTTCCATTGCAACCACAAGTGGAAGATGTAATATCCTAAATTGTAATCAAGGATTAATAACTTCAAAGTGAAGTAATTAATGATAATTAAGCACTTTTGAAGTAAATATTGTGTAATGTGATATAAAGGTGCTTAGTGATGGTTTAGTACGTATTGTGACAATCAGGGGTAAAATGGTAAATTTACCGACCAATTGGACAGTTACCGAAGAGGAAACTTATTGGTAATTGATATCAATGGCTAAGATTAAAGAAGCAAAGGAGTGGGATTGTGTGTGCATGTGCTTATGTGAGTACTTAGAAGGAGGAACAAGATTTGACACATGTCAAGACAAGAACCATGGATTGAAGTCAAAGAGTCAACAATTGCAACTCTCTCTTTCCTCCTCTATTTCAAGTCAGCCAAGGGCCTTATTGCACCCCAAAATTCTGATTTCTTCATCATCTTCTCACCTCTCACCTCTCCTCCATTGTCGCCAAGATCAAGCAAGAAAGAGAAAGAAGGAGCTTAAGTTTTAGGTAAGGTTTTGTCCCTAAATGCTCAACTCACCTTTATTAATATTCTTCAAGGGGTTGAGAGCTTTATTCCTATGGTTTCATATTTTTTATTAGTGGAGTTTAAGAACTTGTGGGGATTTAAAAGTAGGAGAATCAAAGAAATAGCTTTAGAAAGAAGTTGTAGTGAGTATTTGATACCTTTTGGTATAATTGTTGTGGTCATTGGTTTGGTTTTGAGAATTTCAAATTTTTTTCCTGATTTTTTGTCTAATTTGGATGCTTGAATTGATTAGTATGTTGTATAAAATGTGGTGTTAAATTGTGTCTTTGAGCCATAGGAGTTGATTTGGAATTTTTGGAATAGAAGGAATTGCATTGTGGTGGATTGTGTATATATTGTGTTGACATGTTAAGATTTTTGTGGAACATGTCTATGTGGATGGAATTTGATTGATTTGATGGCTCCAACGGATTCTTTAGGCAAAATTGGTGTGGGAATGTTGTTTAATGTGAAAATGGGAACCATTTGAAGAAATTGTGAAAAACTAAAAATCTGTCCATTGAAAGTCTGTGCTGGGTAGTCTTTTTGTGTTGGCGTTTTGAATAGGCCGTTGATGTCAGAAAATTCTAAAACTTTCCAGTTATAAAGTTCACATCCCAAGCTTCAAAAAGGACATATAATTTTTCGTTTTATGCACTGTGAGTTATGGTTGTCCAAAGTTTGGGATGGAAACTGAACTTTGTTGTGGGGGCAGTGGTGAGTTTTGTGCAATTCTGTACTTTTTGGTGATTTCCAGAAATGTCCTATATTTTTCCTAGGACGAGGACTTAAATAGCTTTCATTTGGCTTTGGAATCACCTCATTTCCATTTTTCTTGAATTAGTTATGATTTTTGGAAGTTCAGCCAAGAAACAGAATTTTCTTGGCCGCAGCCAGAAGATTGTAGGTTGCGGCCCAAATGTTTCTAACCTCTTTTTGGCCACGGCCAGTGAATTTATGGGCCACAGCCAACCCTCAAAAATCAGTATTTTGCACTTTTGAAAGGTGGTTTTTGGTATAGCCTTTCCCAACCCTTTGGGTATATGTCTAGGCTTCTAATAGCCACCTAAAGAGTCTAAATGAATACCAACATAAAGTATTATGAAATTAGGAAACTTGGAAAAGAGATTGATTTATTGTCCCTATTTTGTTTTATAGGATTTGACATCGGCCGTCCACGTGAGCCCACTATGCCAGCGAACATCAGGAAGGAACAAGGTACTGACTTTTCCTTTGTACCATATGTGATGCATTGTATGTGTGTTATATCATTGCTTTGTGATAAATACGTATGCTGTGATACTTGTGTATATGCGTAAACACCGTCATACCAATAGTCCCTGAGTAGCTAACAACAGATCGGGCAAGGGTTGTGTGCCTTCCCGGCGGAGAAAGGGGATGAGGATAAGGTGTGATATATGTGATTATGTGGGCCGAAAGGCTATTTGTGAAGGCCGACGGGCCATTTGTGAAAGCCAGATAGCTATATGAGCTATAAGGCTATGTGTATGCACTGCCACGCCAATAGTCCCTGAGTAGCTAACAACGGTTCGGGTTAGGACAGTGTGCCTTCCCGGCGGAGAAAGGGGATGAGGGTGGAGTGTGATTTGTGCTGCTGCTGCTGTATGATGATTTGCTTACATGTTGTGTGATTATGTGTGGTATAAATGTTTTGTTACTACTAGGATTCTCTTGAATCTCATTCTTTCCTTTAACTAACCTTTCATACAGGGCGAGTGGCTCTAAGGAGAAGCGTACGACCCGGAGCCATTAGAACCCTGTAGGGACATTTATTTTGGATGTGTTGGTTAAATCTGTTGGACAGGGAATTTGTAAATTATGTTTGGGTTGTAATGCGTAGTTGAATACAGTTGTGTAATCCCCTATATGGGAATTGTAAACCTTCTAGTGAATGAATGGAACCCGGGGGTTGCCGGGGTTGCTATTAGATATTCTGATATGAATGAATGTAAATTAACTGTACAGGTGATTATATTCGATAATTGAACTTGAGACCGGAATAGAAAAGAAGTTTTGAAAATTTTGTAAAGTCCCTACTATAAAAGGGAGTTTTAAATGAGTTTTGAACTATTCGATGGTCTCTAAACCAATTTAATTAAGTGATATTGAATTATAATTATGCTAATTAAATCAGGGGGTTATAAAAGATATTGATGGTAGTGATGATTCTGATCAAAGTACTCACCTTATTATTAGAAAATCTGAGAGTGTGGTTGAACAGAAGCTTCTATAAAGGCATTATTCTCTAAATTCAAATATGGATAGCAAGCAAGGAGTGTCAACTTCAATAACTACTAAGGCACTTGACCCTTCAACTTCTTCTTCTTCAAGCAAAGCGGAAGGTAAAAAGGTAAATCTCTCTTAAATTCTATTTCCTAATTCATATGTGCTTAGCAAGAAGGTTTCAAATGAAAAGAAACTTCTTGATATGATGGATATTTTCAGTAAGATTGAAGTTAATTTTCATTTACTTGATGTGTTGAAAGGAATGCCTGCTTGTGCTAAATTCTTGAAAGATTTATGTATCTAAAAGCGTAGGGGTAAACCCAATGAGTGTGTTCAGTTGAGTTCTAGTGTGTCTGCTATATATAAACCCCATCAAGACCCTGGCTCATTCACTGTTCCATGCACTATAGGTACCATGCCTTTTAGTAATGCTCTTGTTGATCTAGGAGCCGCTATAAATGTCATGCCCTACTCTATTTACACCTCTGTTGGCCTCACAAACATCAAATCCACTAGTGTCATCCAACAACTAGCTGATCACACCACTAGGAAACCTCATAGTTTATTAGAAGACATCTTGGTCAAAGTTAAAGACTTAGTATTTCCTATTGATTTTTATGTTTTGGACAAGTCCATTGAGGTCTCTATTGAGGAACCATTGATTTTGGGTAGGCCTTTCATACGCACAGCTAATACTATCATTAGCATGAAGGATAGGTACATAACTAGGGAAGTAGTTGATTGTGTCATTCGGTTCAATGTTTATAAAGCTATGAATCACCCATTTGAAGACCACTCCCTTCTTGGTTTGAATTTGATTGATTTGGATTTAGAAGAGGCAATTGATGAGTTTACATTCCCATTATGTGTGAAAAATGATTGTCATGATGATATATGTGCTACCATTGATTCAAATTCTTCTCCCTCTGTTGATTGTGATAATGATATGTGTAGTATTGATTACATGTCAATTGATAACTCACTTTCCACTTCCAATCCTTTTATTTTTGATTTTTCTAACCTTGGTAGTACTATATCCTCATTTGATAATTATCATGGTGTTGGAAAAGAGTTATTGTATAGCTTTGCAAAATTTGAGAATATTAGTGAAGTGGATTCCACTTATGGAAGTGAAGCAACATCTATTAGCACTAAATCTACTCCTATGGACACAAATGGAGTCATTGTTGAACATAAGGAAAGAAATCAATGTGCTACGGATGGCACAAGTATAATTCATGGGTTTAAGCTTCACATTTCTCCATCTTACAAGTTTCAGACTTCTCCTAACCTCAAGGATGATTGTATGGGTAACCTCACTTCTTTCAAATTATTGAAATACTTACATTCTCTTTTTGGTGATGAACTTTATAGGTCAAAAGCCATAAATTTCCTTGCTGAAAATTTTGGAAACAATAAACAACCATATGTTTAGACTGTAAACTGGGGAGAAACTTAGTTCTAATTAATTACTAAATTGTTGCATACCATTTCATGATGCTACCGCTCATATATTTCACTCTTTGAATGATATAGGTGGTAGTCAAGGTTGCTTTGTGAATGAGCCACAATCTCAATCCATATCTGAACAAGGGGGATATACTTTCAATCCAACATTTGTTGGCGATTCTCATAAGAAAGGGAAGTTTCTTGGTGCACTTGAATTGAAAGAACTTTTACCTTCAATTGTGCAACCCCCTAAACTTGATTTAAAACCCCTTCCCCCTAACTTAAAGTATGCATTTCTTGCTGAACATGATCAATTACCTATCATTATCTCTAGTTCCTTAAGTACATTTAAGGAGGTAAGTTTACTCCATGTGTTGAAGAAACACAAGAGGGTAATAGGGTGGACATTAGGCGATATTCCAGGTATTAACCCAACTATGTGCACCATAAAATACTTTTGAATGAGGGTTTTAGACCTATGAGACAACCCAACATAGACTCCACCCTCTCATCTTAGATGTAGTTAAGAAGGAGGTCACCAAACTCTTGAGTGCAGGGATCATATATCCTATTTCAGATAGCGAGTGGGACAGTCTAGTCCAAGTTGTTCCAAAAAAGAGTGGAATAACAGTTATGCCAAATGAGAAGAGCAAACTCATTTTAAAAAGAGTCCAAAACTCTTGGAGAGTTTGTATAGACTTTAGGAAGTTGAATGAAGCAACTAGAAAGGACTACTTTCCCCTCCCTTTTATAGATCAAATGTTAGAAAGATTGTCATGCAAATCACATTATTGTTTCCTTGATGGTTTTTCTGGTTATTTTTAGGTTCCTATTGCACTGGAAGATCAGGAAAAGACAATATTTACTTGTCCATTTGGGATGTTTGCATACTGAAGGATGTCTTTTGGGTTATCCAACACTTCTGGGACATTTTAAAGATGCATGCTTTCCATCTTTAGTAACTTACTTGAATAAGGTATTGAGGTATTCATAGATGATTTTTCTACATATGGGAATTCTTTTGAAGAATGTTTGCTGAATTTGGAGAAAGCATTAGAAAAGTGTGTGCAAAAGAATCTTGTGCTAAATTTTGAGAAATGCCACTTCATGGTGGATCAACGAATAGTCTTAAGCCACTTGATAAGTAAGAGAGGTATAGAAGTTGACAAATCTAAAATTGAAGTAATTTCATCTCTTCCTTATCCCTCTAACTTACAAGAACTTAGATCTTTTTTGGGGGATGCTAAATTTTATAGAAGATTCATTAAGGATTTTAGCAAAATAGTTTGTCCCCTATCTAAGCTTCTCCAAAACTATGTGGATTTCATTTTTTATGATGCATGCAAATTAGCTTTTGATGAAATTAAGTCTAGACTCATTTCTCCACCTATACTCATTGCTTCTAAATAGGATCTTGAAATTGAGCTTTGTTGTGATGTTTTCAATAGTACTGTTGGTGCAGTTCTAGGTCAGAAAATTGGTAAGACCTCTTGTGTTATTGATTATGATTCTAAAACATTGAATAAGGCTCAAATCAATTACACTACCACTGAAAAAGAGCTCTTTTCTATTGTTTTTGCACTTGAGAAGTTAAGGTCTTATCTAGTGACTTCTAAAGTGATTATCTATTCTTATCATTTTGCTGTCAAGTTCTTATCTAGGAAGACTCATACTAAGCCTCGATTGCTAAGGTGGATGCTACTATTTCAAGAATTTAACACAGAGTTTAGGGACAAGGTAGGTGTAGAAAATCTTGTTACTGATCATCTACGCTGCTTGCCTCGTACTACATAGGGAGTAGTTGATACTGAGTTACTTGTGATGGTTTTCCAAATGCCGATCTCCTTGCTATTACACTTCATAACCAATGGTTTGCTCATATTATGAATTATCTTGTGACTGGAGCCTTACCTGATTCTTTATCTCATTTTTAGAAACAGAAGCTGAAACATGAAGCTCAATACTATTTATGGGATCCTCCTTACTTGTGGCGGTATTATAGTAACCAAGTCATTAGGAGATGTGTGCCGGATGATAAAATTTCTTCTATTATAACCTCTTGTCATTCTTTGTTATATGGTGGTCACTTTGGGGTAGAGAGAACTGCTAGGAAAATCTTAGATTATGGTTTATATTGGCCTAGCATCTTTAAGGATTGTTATGCTTTTTGTAAAACGTGTGATGCATGCCAACATTTTGGGGGGTTATCTAGAAAGCATGAAATGCCACAATAACCCATGTTGTTTTGTCAAGTTTTTGATGTCTGGGGCATTGATTTTATAGGTCTATTTACTGCATCTCATGGATATTTGTACATTTTGTTGGTTGTTGATTACCTTTCAAGGTGGGTTGATGCCATTCCTACAAGGAAGGATGATGCCTCTACTATTATTAAATTCCTACATACTCATATCTTTTATAGGTTTAGTATGCCAAGAGCAATTGTGAGTGATCGCGGCTCATATTTTTGCAACAAATTGATGGACAACTTGCTATCCAAATATGGTGTTCTCCACAAGACTTCTACCCTATACCATCCACAGACAAATGGGCAAGATGAGGTGTCTTGTAACCCCCTCCATAATTATGATTCAAAATACGTAATTAAGATGGATTAGAGACCAATAGGAAAATAAAAATTCATTTCCAATCCCATCATTGAGATAGGATTTTCGCAAATTTCTTTTGAAATCCAATTCATTTGGTCTCATATTCATATTTCAAATATAATCACCTTGTGCAGCTAAATCTCATTCATATATATCAGAATGTAAAGCAAAAATTCTAACAACCCCCGAGTGTCACATTGTAAACTAAAGGGTTTACATGCATATTTACCCCCTTACAATTTCCCATACAGGGGATTACATATCCATGTCCAAATAACATTTATAAATGTACAGCAATCCCAATCCAAATATGACAACCAATAGACAACTAAAATAAAGAACTATCTGCCCTTGGTTGATTGCTTTCCCTTGGAGCCACTTGACCTATCTAAAGGTTAGTTAATGGAAAGAATGAGATTTAAAAGAATCTCAGTAGTAACAAATTACTCATACAACATGTAATCACATAGCATGCAAGTAAATCATCAAACAACACATACACACATTGCCTTCTAAGAAATCACATTTACAAACACACATTGCCTTCCTGGCATTCACATTTACAAACACACATTACCTTCCTGACATTCACATTTACAAACACACATTGCCTTCCTGGCATTCACATTTATAAACACGCATTGCCTTCCTGGCATTCACATTTAGAAACACACATTGCCTTCCTGGCATTCACATATACACAGCTTCATAACATCCAAAATCATCACAAAACAATGATAAATCAAACATTCAATGCATCATATATAGTATAAGGGAAAGCATCACTACTATGTTCTTTCTAAGTGTGCTCCGGCACAGGTTGCTCACATTCAGGGCAAATATCAAATCCTATCAATCAAAACCAAGGACATAGGGTTATTCTCTTTTTCCAATTCCTTAACTTTAAAACACTTAAGGTTGATTGTCATTTGAGTCCCTTAAGTAGCTAATAATAAGCTCCATGAAAGCTTAAAAGGATTGGGAAGTACTAGGTTGGGAACCACTTTTCAAAATCACAAAGTGCTGAAAACAGGGGTTGGTTATAGCCAAGATTTTCTAGTTGCGGCCAAAAACAGTACAGAGAGTTTTTGGCAGCAGCCAGAAAGTGTTGGGCTGCAACCAAGGAAAGTTCAAAAAATCATAATTAATTCTAGAAAAATCAAAATGAGGTGATTCTAAAGCCTATTGAAAGCTATTTAAGCCCTATTCACAGGAAAAATATGAATCATGGCTTTCCATAACCACAAGAATACAAAATTGCACAAAATCCAACACTGCTCCAAAACATATTCTAGTTTTAATCCCAAACTTTGGAAAATCATAACTCTTAGCTCATAAATCAAAATGACACAAATTATATGTCCATTTTGAAACTTGACATGTGAACTTTAAGAATGGAAAGTTTTAGAATTTTTAGACACAATATGCCCATTCAAAATGTCCATACAAACCGACTGCCCTGTACAGAGTTCACACTGGACAGAATTTTAAGTTTCCAGCCAATGTGTCCAATGGTTCCAAAATCAACAACTAACCCTATTCCCACACAATTTTCCACAAGGAAGTCATTAGAGTTATTAAAACAATCAAATTCACATCACATTGGCATGTGCTACATTGCCCACATGTCACACAATTTCACAACACAAAACTCATCATTACAATTCGTTTCCATTTCAAATTCCAAACCAATTCCAATGACACCAAGCCACAATATGACACCATTTTCACCACAATACACTATCCATTTTATTCATTCCAAATCAAATGAAAATTAGGGCAAATTCATAATTCACAAAACTTAACCAATTATCATAATACTTAGGTCAAAAGGTATCAAATACTCACCTCTTCCTCTTTCCCAAGCTAGTTTCTTGATTCCTCTACTTTCCAATTTCTTCAAGCACTTAAACACCTTCTTTCACAAATATAAAACCATAGAGATGAAGCTTTCATCACTATGAACAACATTATAGAAGATTATTTTAGCCAAAGAGATCATCAAACAAGCCAAATCTCACCTTTTTCCTTTCTCTTTCCTCCTTGCTTTGGACGTCCATGGAGGCTTTGGAGAGAGAGAATGAGATGATGAAGGAGAGATCAGATTTTTGGGCAACTAGGCCCTCATGGCCGACTTTACAAGGAGAGGAGAGAGGGAAGAGTGTTTGAAATGTTGACCAAGATCAAGAGCTCATGTGGTGACACTTGTCAAGATCTTACTTCATCTTCATGAGTACATATGAGCACACACACATGATTCTAACCTCTTGATCAATTAACAATTAATTACAACCATTGATCTTTAAGTTACCAGTGAGCTTCCTCTTCAGTAACTGATCATTTGGTCGATAACTTTCCTTTTTCTCATTGTGCCCCTGATTATGGCAATTCTTACTGAATCACCACCAAATACTTCATATCTTTCCATTTCACCACAATATACGCCATCCCTCTATTTTAAGTCAATTTAGATGTTAATCCACAATTGAACTTAAATACAAGGTTTTGGCACTACTCATAACACATTCGAACCATAATTCACATCATATTCTCCAAAAGTGTTTATTTATCAATAATCAGATCCACTTTTAAAGTCCTTAACCCTTAATCAAAAATTGGGATATTACTTGTCTAATAGGGAAATCAAGTATATCTTGGAGAGAATTATCAAGCCAAGTAGGAAAGATTGGAGTCTCCAATTGGATAATGCTCTTAGGGCATATCGTACAGCTTTTAAAACTCATATTAGCATATCTCCTTTCTAGTTAGTCTTTGGTAAAGGTTTCCATCCACCTCTTGAGCTAAAACATAGAGCTTACTAGGCTGTGAAGACTTATAATATAGATCTTCAAGGTTCTGCTGAGGAAAGGATGCTTGAGATATAAGAGCTAAAAGAGTTATGATTGGATGCATATGAAAGTTCCCATATCTATAAGGAAAAATCCAAATTGATTCATGATCAAGGCATCTTACAGAAGTAGTTTCATGAAGGAGAGCAACTGCTTATGTTCAAGGCAAGATTCAAGCTCAAAAGTGGGAAGCTTAAAACCAAATGGTAAGGTCCCTACAAAGTGGTCAAGGTGCATAGCTTTGGGTTAATAGAGCTCAAAGATCTTGCAAGTGGTACAAATTTTCAAGTGAATGGTCACTTGTTGAAGCATTACCATGCTAGTCATCAACCACCATAATACACACGGTAGTCTCTTTCCTTACCTTGTTTCTTGTTTTATTTGATGATATGTGCTAATGAACAAGTGTAGGGGAGGGACTTATCAGTAGTCAAAAGTAGTTTGTTAGATTGCATTTTTCAATTAAATAAACTCAATTTTGAATCATACTCTTGTGCTTAGTCTTATCCTATACTACCCTTTTCTCCATATCCTTATGCCTAATTTTTAAGAACTATCTCCACTTATGTCTTGTCTTCTCTCTCTCTCCTTGTGACGATGATGTGTTATACTTCAATCTTGAATTGGACTTCACAACATTTACTTAACCCAAGAGATAAGTGCATCTAGGTTCTTTGTTTTTCTGGCTTACATTAAGGGCAATGCAAGGATTGAGTATGGGGGAGTGTGTTTATTCTCATGATGGATTTCACTATGATATCATATGCCTCTATCTCCTACTTGTGTCTTTTGTTGTTTTTGGTATAATTCACTGATATTTTTGAGGTCTTCAATCATGATCAAGTATCTTGATTACTCTTAGTTGGATTCATGGTTGAAACTTGCTTTAAATTAGTGAATTGCCACAAAATTCAAGTGTTTTAATGATGCATGGTTTAATTTTGATGAGTATGTTAGGGAACAAAAAGCCTAGTTTGAAGGTATTTTGGGTCTAATTGTTTATTTCATTGTGTGATTTATCCACTTAGATTATTGCTCTCTAGAACTTGTTTTGTTTCTTACTTGAGGCTACATTTTGTAATGGTATGGATAGAGATGACATTGGCATTCATTTCTAAACCTTCTAACCTAAACACAAACTATTCGTCATTCACCTTAGTTTACCCCTTTGAGCCTTTCACTTTCATTTCTATTTCATTATACAAAAGCGATGTTTGTATCCTTTATCAAGTTCTTCCTAACACTATTGAAACAAAAAAGAGAGAGTACTATTATATATTAGAAAAGGAAAAGACAAAAAAATGCCATGTGAATAGTCAAAAGAAAGAAAATAGAAAAGAAGAAAATAAGAGAAAAAGTGTGAACAAAAAAGAAAGAAAATTTCAAAGAAAGAAAAAAAGTTACAATGGTAGAATATGTTAATTAAGTTTAGTTCTATAGTGCTAAGTGATCTAGCAAATTATTTGGTGTAAGCATAGTGTTTGTTACATTATTCATCATTTGGCCTATTCAACATTACAACCCTACAAAGTCCTCTAGATTTATTTACGACATTGTTGCAAGTAGTGGAGAGCCTAGAAATATTACAAGCCTTTGGTAAAGTGTGGTCAAAGTGGATGTGAGTGAAAAACTACCCTATATGAGAGAAGATTGTAAACACTTATCCTAGTTAAGGTTTCCAATTAAGCTCATTGTAATTAAACATTTCATTGCTTTAACAACTTCAATTTTTGGTTTGTTCATTGAATTTGGATTGGTGGATACATTGTTATTTGACTAAGTATGATTCTTGAAGCTTGATCTTGCCTATTCTTTAAACTTTCATCCCTCTTTACCTAGTGTTGAGTTTAATGTTTTGCTTAGGAGTGTAAAAGCTTAAGTGTGGGGGAATTGATAGAGCTTAATATTTATATATTTTTATTAATTAATCTTAGGCTTTTGTGGGATTTAATTGAATATTTTGAGCATAATCAAGTGTTAATGTGAGATTTTATTGAAAGAATAATTTGAGAATTACAGTGGTTAAATTGTTATATTTTTAATTAATATTTGTTATTCCCATTATTCTTTAATTGTTACAGTGGGTTGAATAAGAAATGGAAAGGATGGATCGAATGTGAAAGGGAAAAAGAAAAGGAAGCACAGCTGAATTTATTAACCTCCTTGGAGAAAAGCTGAACTAAATTAAATAAACCCATTGACCGAAATGAATGGAAAAAGAGGGTAGCAGCTACACCAAAAGAAAGTAGGAGTAGAAACTTGAAGAAAAAAAAGACTGAACAGAATAAAGAAGGGAGGAGAGCATCAACTTAGAGGGAGTTGCGACTGTGTGAAAAGGGAAACGAGGAGTGTAGCGGTTGTGAGTTGAAAAAGTGTGAAACACCAAATAGCATGATTGAAGGAAGTACAAAATAGAAAAAAAGAAGGGCGTGAAGAGCAATCAGTGGCTGCTTCAATTTCAATGGCTATTATCCTCTCCTTTCATCAAGCTTCGTCTTCTTCCTCCATGAGTAGCTAAGTCTTGCTAATTTCCTTGAGTTGGGTAATGGTTTGAGCTTCTAAATTTCAATGGAATTCCTTTAAGCTCTCTTTCTAGCTCATAATTATAGAACTTGGTTAAGTGTGTAGTTATGATCTAGATTGCTCTATGCCAAGTGAATAAACTTGGCGGTTGAGCTAGCAGTTGATTAATTAAGCTTTGTATGATTAAAATTAGGAATAGGTTGAGTTGTTTATCCCAACTTGGTTAAGTGGATTTTAAATGACTAAACTGAATGCTTTGAACTTTTGTAATGGTAATTACAAGCTAGAATTGGAAGTTGATTATTCATCTCCTTGAGTCTGAATTATTTCGTGGTATTCATTTAATTGCTTTGGTAGAATGAATTAAATGATTATTACAAGTATGGAGCTAGTGGTAGCTTAGTTCCATCCTCTTGACTCATATTATAGAATTCATATTATTAGCAAGGAAGGAAGACTAAAACCTCAACTCAAGGGAATCTCATCTCATATTATACTAGTTTATTAAATTTAGCTTGTTTATTGTTAATTTTGATTCCGTTTGCTTCTTTGTTTTAAAAACCAAAAAATACAAAAATATTGAATTAGATTAGATTATTTCATTAGTTTAAAAAGCAATTTTTCCAAATGATTTCTCACAACTTTAAGATATTTATCTCTTTACTATTTAAAAACTTGGAAATTAATCTCCTCACAAGAACAACCTAAGTTGAGCTATTATGCTACATTTTCAAACCTAGTTTTATTTTTGAGAACTCACATGACATGGGTTCATCAAGGTTTTACCACCTAATTTTTCTTTAATCTTTTTCATTAGTTAAATTTTAGGTTTAGAGTTTAATTTATATTGGACCAAAGTTTTGCATTGGGGTTCCATGCATTTCTTGAGATTAGATGTATATTTAAATTTTTTTTTTGGATTAATCCACCAGTATCATGTGCTACTAGCAACTGACTAGTGCGGCTCACGAGAATGTAAAGCCATAGTAGGGGAACCTCGTTACCTCCAAGTAATTATTTATATTTACTTATATATTTTAATGTTATGTATTTGACACTTGTGCTTCATTAGTAGAAATTTAATGTAATTCACTTGGTATATCTTTTACTTGAAGTTGTTATGAATATATATATATATATATATATTGTGATTGTAATGCAAGGGTTCTTGGTTATGTAATACCCTTATCTTATTTTCACATTTTTCAGAGTGCTTGCACGCAGTTCAGTGGACACACAGAAATAACATAAAAATAATAATAAAAAGGACATGATTATATTACAGGAATTCCCACAAGGTCTTGTACATAATATGTATATACCTTAAAATAATAAAAAGCCTGTAGATAACTAACGTCAGCATTCAAATTAGACCAAACCTCTCAGTTGCTCGTAATCACATCTTTACCCTTCGAGCCGCTTCCTTTAGCTGGAATATTTGATTTCGATTGTTTTCGATTGTGTATCGATTATAGGGAATTGAACAAGGTTACTATTAAAAACAAGTACCCTCTTCCCCGAATTGATGACCTATTAGATCAACTCTCTGGTTCGTGTGTGTTTTCAAAGATTGATCTAAGGTCAGGGTATCATCAGCTGCGAGTGAAAGCAGAAGATATTCCAAAGACTGCTTTCAGGACCCGATATGGTCATTATGAGTTCTTGGTGATGCCATTTGGGCTAACCAATGCGCCTGCGGTTTTCATGGATTACATGAACCGTATCTTTCGGCAATATCTGGATCAGTTTGTTGTTGTGTTTATCGATGACATTTTGATATATTCCAAGAATAAGGATGAGCATGAGCATCATTTGAGAATCGTATTGAATATCTTGTGCGAGAAGCAATTATATGCTAAATTGAGCAAGTGCGAGTTTTGGCTATCAGAAGTGAAATTCTTAGGCCATGTTATCTCGCAAGAAGGGGTCTCTGTGGATCCCAGCAAAGTGGAAGCAGTACTGAACTGGAAAAGGCCAGAATCTGTGGCGGAAATATGCAGTTTTCTGGGTCTTGCTGGTTATTATCGGAGATTTATCCAAAATTTCTCCCGTATTGCGTTGCCGATGACCAAGCTCACGAGAAAAGATCAGCCGTTTGTGTGGGACGAGAAATGTGAAAACTGCTTTGTGGAGCTGAAGGAGAGGTTGACGTCAGCACCTGTATTGATTTTACCCGATCCCAGTGTGACATATGTTGTGTATTCTGATGCCAGTGGGCAGGGATTAGGGTGTGTCCTTATGCAGCAGGGACATGTGGTGGCCTACGCCTCTCGACAGCTCAGACCTCATGAATTGAATTATCCCACTCATGATCTGGAGCTTGCGGCCATTGTATTTGCTTTAAAGATTTGGCGTCATTACCTGTATGGTGTGACTGTGGAACTGTACTGCGACCACAAGATTCTCAAATATCTGTATGATCAAAAAGAACTGAATATGAGACAGCGCCGCTGGATGGAATTGCTTAAGGACTACGACCTGGAAATAAAATATCATCCGGGTAAGGCAAATGTAGTTGCTGATGCTCTTAGCCGAAAGACTGTGCTCGTTGCAACTATGATGATACAAGAAAGGAAATTGATTGAAGATTTCCGTGATTTAAATTTGACAAACCAGATCATTTGTGCCAATTACACTGTTTCTCAAGAGGAAAGTGATCTGAGAACTGAGATTGAAGAAGCTCAGAGGCAAGATGACTGGATACAGCGCAATATGACTCGAATTGAGCGGGGAGAAGTTCCAGGATATGACCTATCGCCTCGTGGATTAGTTTTCTATCAGAAGAGAATCTGTGTTCCACTTCAGGCAGAGTTGAGGCAGAAGATTCTGGATGAGGCACACAAGAGCCGATATACTCTTCATCCTGGTATGACCAAGATGTATCAGAATCTGAAATCGGTGTATTAGTGGCCAGGTTTGAAGAGTGACGTGACCAAATATGTTGCAAGGTGTCTCACTTGTCAGAAAGTGAAAATCGAGCACCAGAGACCGCCTGGTTTACTTCAGAGTCCTGAGATTCCGGAATGGAAATGGGAAAGTGTGACCATGGATCTGGTTGTGGGATTGCCCAGGATCAGGAATTTTGATGCGATCTGGGTAATTATGGACCGATTAACAAAGTCAGCCCACTTCATACCAATCGATGCTGGTTACTCTCCGGATAAGCTAGCAGAGATTTATATTCGAGAAATTGTGAAACTCCATGGTGTACCGAAGAATATCATTTCCGATCGAGATCCCCGATTCACTTCGAGATTCTGGAAAGCATTGCATGAAGCTTTAGGTACTCAACTGAGGTTCAGTACGGCTTATCATCCTCAAACGGATGGACAATCTGAGAGAACAATTCAGACGCTGGAAGATATGTTGCGAGCTTGTGTGCTCGACTTTAAAGGAAGTTGGGATCGTTTCCTTCCACTAGCTGAGTTCGCCTATAACAATAGCTATCATGCGAGTATTCAAATGGCTCCGTATGAAGCGTTGTATGGAAGACGGTGTCAATCACCATTATGTTGGAATGAACTATCCGAAAGGAAGCTTTATGGACCAGATTTGGTTGATCAAACCTCAGCACAGATTCAGATCATTCGTAAGAGGCTCCTTGCAGCGCAGAGTCGACAGAAAAGTTACGCTGACAAGAGGAGAAGGCCTCTAGAATTTGAGGTTGGTGATCACATATTCCTGAGAGTATCACCAATTACGGGTATTGGGCGAGCCATCAAGAGGAAGAAGCTGAGCCCAAAATATATAGGTCCTTTTGAAATTCTTGAGAGGATTGGGCCTGTTGCTTATCGAGTAGCCCTGTTGCTTATCGAGTAGCCCTACCCCCAAACTTGAGCAGACTCCACGATGTGTTTCATGTTTCCCAACTGAAGAAGTATCAACCGGATCCATCTCACATTGTTGAATACGAAGAAGTCGAGTTGCAAGACAACTTCACATATGCGATAGAGCCAGAACAGATCATTGATAGAGAAGAACGACGGCTCAGACACCGAAGCATTCCCTTTGTGAAGGTGATCTGGAAGGGAATGACTCAGAGGGAAGCAACTTGGGAAGCGGAGGCGGATATGCGAAGACGTTATCCAGAGTTTATGGCTCAAGTTGTGTGACAAATTTCGAGGACGAAATTTATTTTACGGGGAGAGAAATGTAATATCCCAAAAAGTGATTAAGGGCTAATGACTTCAAAAGTGGATGTAATTATTGTTGAATAAACACTTTTGAAGAATGTGTGATGGGAATTTGGATATTTTAATGATTCCAATGGATTCCTTGTGAAAATTTATGTGGGAATGATGTTTGGTATGAAAATGGAACCAATGGAAGCAAAGATGCAAAATCTAAAATTCTGTCCAGTGAAATTCTATTCTGGGCAGTCCGTTTGTGTGAACGTTTTTAATGACCAAATGGTATCTAAAAATTCTGAAATTTTCCAATCTTATAGTTCACATCTCAAGCTTCAAAATGGACATATAATTTGTTCCATTTTGTTTTTTGAACTAGGAGATATAACTGTCCAAGGTTTGGGATGGAAACTGAACTCTGTTTTGGGGCAGTGATGGGTTTTATGTAATTCTGGAATTTTGTGGTGATTTTTAGTAATGGTCCATATTTTTCCTATAAAGAGGACTTAAATACCTTTCATTTGGCTTTGGAATCACCTCATTTCAATTTTTCTAGAATTAGTTATGATTTTTCAAAGTTTGGGCAGAAAATCTGCCAGAAAATCCGAAAATGGGAATTATGACATCATCTCATTAAAAGATGATGTCAGCATGGAATTACATATGTTATCATCTTCCTCAGCTCATTTCTGTCGCACACAGCAGCTGAATGAGGAGTGAGAACGTTGAGGTTTGTAGAGAGAGAAAGGAGAAGAAAAATCACAAGGTAAGCCGATTTCTCCGACGATTTAGCTTCTAACGCGTATAACTCCGACTCTAAGCTACTCCTCTTTATTCTTTAAGGTTGTGAAGCTCAAACTTTGGTGTTTCAAAGAGGCTAGGGTTCAGCCAAATTTGGGAAAAGCTAGTGGGAGCTTGAGGTAACTTCCAAACTTTCGTATATTGCTTATTCTGGCTGCTGTGGGCAATTTAATCGGTGAAATTTCGCCGGATTGCCATTGGTTTTAAAGTTTGGAAATGATATGGCCTAGGGGTTATGCTGCCCAAATTGGGTCTTAATGTTAGTTGTAACCTAATGTAATGGTTAATAAAGTGGTTAGGAGTAGAAAGGAACGCGTTTACGGAGCCGAAATCGTAAAACCCCGATTTTCCCTGGAGAACTCATAAATTTCGGCCAGCCCTAGAAATGGGTCTTAGAGTTGGATTTTCAATGATTTGATGGTTCCATTGAGTTCAGGGGCGAAAATTAGGTGGGGTTACAGTTGGGCACTTTTTCAAAAAAGGCCGAGAAAGCATAATTACGGAAACACCCCTAAAACCCTAAAAGTAGGGCTGCCAAGGGCAATTTCGTAATTTGAGATTGAATTTGATAATTCTGAGTACGAAAATGGATTCCTTGGGCGGAAATATGTTAGGATAGCCCAGATTAGAATTTCGAGAAAAGTGCAACCGGTCCGGGTATGGCGGGCCCAGGCCGGGTCCCCGGGGGTATTTTTGTAAATTTTCATTATAGACTCATATAACCCCAAGTAACACTATGGAAGTGTCTAAATAGTGCATTTGGAATTGTAGGATTCGATATTTGCCGCCCTCGTGAGCCAACTACGCCAGCGAACGTCAGAAAGGAACGAGGTAGTGACTTTTCTTTTGTACCATATATGATGCATTGTATGTGTGTTATATCGTTGATTTGTAATGAATTCGTATGCTGCGACATCTGTGGATTTGTGTTAGCACTGTCATTCCAATAGTCCCTGAGTAGCTAACAACGGTTCGGGTTAGGGCGGTGTGCCTTCCCGGCGGAGAAAGGGGATGAGGATGAGGATGAGGTGTGATATATGTGATTAAGTGAGCCGAAAGGCTATTTGTGGAGGCCGACGGGCCATTTGTGAAAGCCGAATAGCTGTATGGGCTATAAGGCTATATGTATGCACTGCCACGCCAATAGTCCCTGAGTAGCTAACAACGGTTCGGGTTAGGCGGTGTGCCTTCCCGGCGGAGAAAGGGGATGAGGGTGGAGTGTGATTTGTGGTGCTGCTGCTGTATGATGATTTGCTTACATGCTGTGTGCTTATGTGTGGTATAAATGTTTTGTTACTACTGGGATTCTCTTGAATCTCATTCTTTCCTTTAACTAACCTTTCAGACAGGGCGAGTGGCTCTAAGGAGAAGCGTACGACCCAGAGCGGTTAGAATCCTGTAGGGACATTTATTTTGGTTATGTTGGTTAAACCTGTTGGACAGGGTGTCTGTATATTATGTTTGCTGTAAAGAATAGTTGAACGTAGTTGTGTAGTCCCCTATATGGAGGTTGTAGACCCTTTTTGTGTATGAATGGAACCCAGGGGTTGCCGGGATTGCTATTAGATATTCTGATATGAATGAATGTGAATTAACTGCACAGGTGATTATATTCGATAATTGAACTTGAGATCGGAATAGGAAAGAAGTTTTGAAAATTTTATAAAGTCCCTACTTCACAGGGAGTTCTAAATGAGTTTTGAACTATTCGACGGTCTCTAAACCAATTTAATTACGTAATATCGAATTATAATTACGCTATTTCAGGCAGGGGGTTACAGAGATGAACCGCGTCTTCCCGGCAGGAATGTGAGCCAACACGCATGTTTCATAATCTTGACCTGCTAGCTATAACAACACAAGTTAGAAGATAAAATAGAAGGGAAACCTAGAGAGAGAGAGAGAAGAAAAAATAATAAAAATGGTGAGAAAGTTGAATAGATCTTGAGGCAAGAAAAAGAGAGAACAGAGAAAAAAGCAAGAGTTAAAAGAGTAAGAAGAAGCAAGAAGTCTCAAATTAGCATGAGAGTGTGAAACTAACAAATAAAGTTTAAATTCAAATTGTTTTTGGTGTCCCATATTTAATTTAGGGACGCTAAAGATAGACCTTTGGCGTTTATAAAATAATTAGGTACGCCAAAGGATGTCCCTTATCAGGGATGCCAAGACCTTTGGTATCCCTAACATATTAGGGATGCCAAAGGGATATGTTAGGGAAACCAAATGTCTACTTTTTGTGTCCTTAATTTAAATTTGAAACGTCAAAAGTGGGCCTTTGGCGTCCATTTTTGAAACTGGGACGTCTAATATGTCAAACTTAACACATATAATTACAAAAATGCCATCGCCTTAATTTTTTACCTCCTTTTTTAAAAAACAGATGTCCTTTGAGATAGTAAAATATATATTTTGTAGTAGTGAACTGAAATCTGCCAACATTTTCCTTAACATTTGGAAATTCATAATTTTATGTACAAATGTCCAATTGTGATGATTCCAAAGGCTATGTGACCCCTAATTAGTCTATTTCCAGGAAAAAATAGAGCCATTAGTCATCTGGATGCACATTAATATAGAATTCCACTTTATTGTCCACTGCTCCAAAATTCATTCTACATTTATGATCTAACTTTGAAAAATCATATCTTTCAATCCACTCATCCAAATGGCTTATATTACCTATCAAATTAAAGCCCAAGATGTCTATTTTCATTACGCAAAATTTCATAAGATTTGGACCAGCTTTGACAATTCAAAAACATGCCAAAACATATCTACTTATGGAAAACAAATCTAGTAGCAAAGCCATCAAATTTTCAAAAATTCCAAAATTATGTATAATTATCCAAAAATTATAACCACATGTTTCTTGACATAATTTTCCATCATAAACACAATGGAATCATCAAATTGATCAAATTCCCATTGCTTCTTAATGCCCTGTTTAAATCAGAATTTTAGGGTTTTCTACAACAAGCAACCAATTCACAACTTAATCATCAAACCTAGTTCATTTGCTTCCAAAACAACATATAATCACATATATGAGATGAAAGAATCATGAACCCTAATAAACCCTAAAAGACCTATAGGGCTGCCAACACAACCCACCAAAACTCAACCAATCAAAGCAACATACACATTGACATGATGCAGTTACTCACCTCTAGCTCCTTCTTGAGGTCTTTTATTGATTCTCCACCTTTTTCTCTTGTAAGATGGCTCAAAAAACCTCTCCCTTGAAATTATAAAACCATAGAAATGAAGCTCTCATTAAGAGGAACAAAGTTTATAAAGAGTGTTTGAGCTAGAAAGGTGATTTACCACGTGAAATTAGCCAAGAAGCTCACATGGATCAAGTCATAAGTTTATCTCATGTATAACCACGTCACAATACCCTTAGACCTTAAATCATCATGGATTTCTACATGAGAGTTGCTAAGCTTTGACCTAGTCAAAAGTCACCTTTGACCAAGTAATAATAGAGGCTATATTGAGCTTGGTGGTTTTCATGTAGAGGAATGTGAATCGTCAAGATGAAGTTTATCCCTCACATTGGTAGAGAGAGGTTATTGGGCCCCTCGATGAGTGAGTCTAAGAAATGTATGTCCATACTGCGATGGAAAGGAGTTTTCATTTCTATTTTCAGACTACTCAGGAATTAGGAAAGTAATGGTCAGGAACAAGAGGATGATATCATCCGTACCTCATCCTTGGCCAAAATATCGTATGACAAAAGGGACATGAGATGGTTATATGATAAGCTAAAGGGACACAAAATTTTCTTTGCATTATAGTAGCACTTCGGTAGAGAATTTCCATCAAACAACATGTCTTTTAAAGCCTCAAGTAGCTCTAAAACACTAATGTCACTCCACCCATGTCTTGCTTTCAAGCTTACCAATTTCACCAAAATATTCAACACTTGGGATTTTTCGCAGCTTGGGTAAACATGCTTCTTATTATTACATCACAAATCACCATAGACACTTGCCTACTCAAAGGTGTCTGCTTTAACATCACAGACCATACCCTCCATCTTATCGCCACTATTCATAGAATCATAATCATGATGAAATGCCTCTTCCCACTGTTGAAATTTAGTCGGCCTTTTTATTTCTTCACTTTGTCATACCCATGTTGTATTACTCTTCATAAATCCCTCACAAATTGAGTAGGTGTATATTTTTGAAGGAATCATTCGCCTACCATTCAAACATTTCATACTTATGCTACTAAATTTTAAGTAAGCACTACAAGTATACAGGCCGTGGAAATACTATTATAGAAAGGGTTAAGGTACTTAAATAATCATGAACTATTTTCAAAAGTACTAAAATAACCATGAACTATTTTTTGGAGCAAAAGTAACCATGAACTATGTAAAATGAAGCAAAGGTGTTAACAGTCAACACACATTTCAACATCATAATTAACAGTCAACGTTTCTTATTTTAAGGGTTTTAATGGTTTTTACTCCATTTTACATAGTTTATGGTTACTTTTGCTCCAAAAAATAGTTCATGGTTATTTTAGCATTTTTGAAAATAGTTCATGGTTATTTAAGCACCTTAGCCCTTATAGAAAAGTAAGATCATCCCACAGAGGTTTAAGTAAACTAATGATTAAGCATCAAAATTCCCATTTTCATTTAAGTTGAGTAAATCAAAGAGGGAAATTGAAGATTAATTCAAGCAAATGCAAAAGTAGTAACTCTAACATTTTTAAGATTTTTAATGATACAAACAACCTAGAGTGGCTAATCCCTTCTTTAAGTTGTAGAGCATGTAATTACCCAATTAAAAGCACTTAATGTTAAATTGTTAATCTAGAGTTTAAATGGATATAAGTATCTTTCAATTATTCATCCCTATCTCTCAAGTTAAATTGTTATTCCTACAAATTTACTCAAGAGCAAATAAATGTCTAAATCAATATATACTTAAGAGGAATAGGGGAATAAGTTGTGCACATTATCTTATCCATTTTTATATCTTGCATTATTGTTTTTAACAACAGTATCAGCTTTGATGGGAAGCTGATGCCTTTCTATTAGGCTTGCATCTAAGAAAGTATGAATGGAAGAATTAGTCAATGCTGTTAGAACCGGCTGACACCCAAGAGGGGGGTGAATTGGGTGTAAGTTAAAAACTTAAGAACTTTAAGAATCTTTTCGGATCTTAGTGGAAGCAATAAATATGAAAGTAATGAATCATAAATCAATAGTAAGATAAATAATGTAGGCTGGAAATATAAGAGCTTAGGAAAGAGAATATGCAAACTGTGATTTATCCTGGTTCGGTCCAATCTGTGATGGCCTACGTCCAATCCCCAAGCTCCTCCTGAGATTTCCAAATCTACTATTTTCTTATTTAATCGAGGCACAAGAAAAGCCTTTACAAAGTTTTTACCAAGATACTCCCCCTTACAGCAAGTCTTACTAGCAGAGCAATCCCGAAGATCTTTCCTTCTTGCTTACCCGTGCAAGTCTTACGAGCATCAACGTTCTCTCCTGCTTATATCCCTGTAAGTCTTACGAGCAATAACATTCTCTACTGCTTGCACCTTATAAGTTTTACGAGAAGAAAGTCTTACCGGTGATTCTCTCTACACTTCCCTATAAGGAAATCAACCCACTCAAGGTCCCTCTACCTTGAGATCAATTCAGAAATACAAGTATTTACAAACTCTCTTACAGAGTAGATAAAATACTCACTGAAGTATAATACAAATAACTTCTCTCTCAAAGGTAAATAATATAGAAGCTAGAGAAACAGAGAGTATGTGCGATGATCGTTGGTGTCAAGATGTTGACATTTCAACGATGTATGCACACTTGGTCTCTTCTGTTTTGGATGATCTTCTATTTATAGTTGATGAGGATTGATGACCGTTTGAGCATTTCAACTTGTCCGTTAGAATCCTGTTGCTTCATTTGACCGTTCTTTATATTTGAAAAACTAGCCGTTATGCTCGGTGGATGCTCTACTTCCGTAAAGTCAACTTTTATCTCTTCACATCATCTCTTCATTACATTCCTGGAGAAATACATTAAACACTAATACAATAAAGTGTAAGAATGATTGGAAGTAGGAAGAGTGAGTTTCATAATTAATCCCATGATTTTCGAAAGCTTCAGTACGTTGTTCTGTTCTCCTAGGAAGCATTACTCGAGTGGTTACTCGAGTAAGCCTGGGTCATTACTCGAGTGAGCCCTTGAGTAATCCCATTCAAAATCTGGCTGAGAGCATTTCCAACTTCATTACTCGAGTGATCCCTCGAGTAATGTTTCTTTTTCTTATCTGGTTACTTGAGTAGTCCCTCGAGTGATGTGAGTTATTTCTTGGCCAAGAGCTACTGGAAGATTTCTTCTCTGGTTACTCGAGTGATCCCTTGAGTAAGCTCTTAAATAACTTTACAGATTACTCGAGTGGTCCCTCGAGTGATATCATTCAAATCTTGGCTGAAAGCATTTCCAACTGCATTACTCGAGTGCTCACTTGAGTAAGCTTCCAAATAAAACTGCATATTACTCGAGTAAGCCCTTCAAGTGAATTCTTGATTTTAATTCGAAACATGGCAAATTATATATCATCGGAAAGCTCTCATCGTCTACATTCCAACACAACAAGAATCAGCTCCAAACTCGTTGTATACAGAAAGTATGATTCAAAGAGTATATACTATTCTTAGACAATTTCGGAAATCACGAGCAGTAACTTCCAGAAGGCATAGCTCTTAGGATATAACTTCAAATATGCCAAATTACCTATCCATGGAAAGCTCTTTGAGTCTACTTTCATATGGCACCAGTTTCATCTCAATCCGATGTGAGAGTTATGTCTAAAATACCGAACATTGTTCTGGTAAAAGACGCTGATTCATGTGTCAACTTCAACAGATCATATCTCTCTCATCTGAACTCCTTTTAATGTGATCTTGGTGTCTATAGTTCTTGTTAGGAGTCTAGTTTCATATGCCACCAATTTTAGCTCAATCAGACGTGTGGTTAGAGAGATATCATCAAAATACCAAACTTCTATCCTGCCACACGAAAACAGAGTGCCATTACTAGAGTGGTCATTCGAGTAATCTTCAAGTAACTTTGCAGATTACTCAAGTAGCCACTCGAGTAATCACCTCCAAAATGAGGCAATGCCATATTACTCAAGTGATTACTCGAGTAATCATCCCCGGAGGTACCATAACTTCCGTATACATTATTTTAGCTTCGTAGTGACCATTTCAACTTCTGTTTGACCATAGAAACCTCCGATATCACTTCTAATAGCTTGGATCTTGATATTCTCATGTGAACTTGCAAAGTCTTCTTTCTTCAATCTCTTTCTTCTTGTTTGCCACTTGATGATCATTCTTCATAACCTAATTACATGTCTTCTTGAATATCTTCAATCTTCTTTCTTGGCTTGACTAATCTACAAGATATCCAACATTAAATATAGTAGTTAGTCAATGAAGATAATAAGTATGTCATACAAACTTTTTGCACTTCAATACTTGACATCTATATTTGACATCATCATATCTAACAAATGCCACCTCTCTTCTACTTTTTCAACTTTTTGACAGTTGGAAAAGTAGGTAAAACTCTTTAATTAGAAACCAACCAGCTCTTCATATGGGAAGGACAAAATTTAATAAAAAATTCTTCTTATTCCCTCTTTTATGAACCAGCTCAGCTCATATGGAAAGACAAAATCTAATAAAAATTTTTGGATGGACCTGAAGTTTCCAAGGAAAACCCTTAGCTTGAGAAAATTTTGTCCCTTTTTATTGTCGCGTTGCCAAAGAAAACTTTCATGCTTTGCCACTCTTCCAAGGGCTTCAAAAATGATGTGGATGGAAGGATGAGATACCTGACCACTAAATCCACCATCCATATCATAACAATGATTCATTCTCAAACCAAACCCAACACATTTTCTCACCAAAATCCATTTTGGGTAACCTCAGGTACATACTTCTTATTGATATTCCTTTTGGGTTTGTATGCATAATACCTACTGTTCTTCAGCTTTGGTCTAATCTATGTTTGTTCTTTGTGCTCCCTTGACATAAATGGCTCTGCACCACTAAACATGGAGGTGAAAGTCAATCACAAGTTTTAGAGGATAGATCCCAATCTCTATGGGTTAGACTATGATTATCCGAGGAAGATCGCGTCGATCGATTATTTTGTTTTTGATGAAAAGGTAATTTTTTTATCCAAGCCTATTAAGGTTTTTTTTAGATTTCTAGATGAAGTTAAAATGGTTTTTGTTGTTGTATGTTCACAGGGGAATCGGATGATCATAAGGTTAGGTGATAAGGAGGTTTTTGAAATTGTCATTTGATATGATTTTAAGATATGAAAAGCTATTGAGGCCTAATCTATGCTGAAGCAGTTCTTTCGTATACTGTCAGTAATGATCATCCTTACTGTAGAATATATATGATTTTAACAATGCCTTTTTCAGGGACATTTCTTTATCTTTTGTTCTCTTATAAACCATTAGTTTCTCTTTAATTCATCAATCACAAATATTGATTTCAAGGAAATGCATTCTAGCATGTGCTTTGAGTCAAAATTTGCACTCCAGAGGAAAACTAAATTACATAATGCTCAGCATGGCCTAAACAAATATCTTAGTTTGCTGAAGATCATGCAAAAACATACAAAGGATTGGTCAGTTCCTGTATATTTTTATCTATATATTTTTTATTTGATCCCTAAACTATTTCATTCTTATTTTTAAAATTTTCAATCTTTATGATTTAATAATTTTCAGGCGAGGTAGCAAAACTCCTTACAAATGCTGGTGTTATTTGCATTACTAGCTTAATATCTCCCTGCTTGATATTTATCTAGCAAAGATAGCAGAATTTCAATTTTTAAATTACTATAAAATTTATAACCATACGCATTGTTCTTAAGTTGTGAACTGTCTAACACCTCATGCATGCAACCTGTTTCTTAGCATTTGGGATTATATACTACATTTAGTTTAACACTTTCTTAAGCCTTCCTAGTATAACTCTTTAATTATTTAGCAGGGTGTTGATATTCAGAAAGATTAGGGGAGTAGCAGGAGAGGTATGGAGCATATAGAGCACATTGAAGGAATAAGTTCCTCTCAGCTATATTAAGATTTGGGGAGTAGCAGGTGAGGTATGGAGAAATAAGATCATATGGATCGCATTGAAGGAATAAGTTCCTCTTAGCTATCCTACTTCTAATTAATCTTATTACTTACTAATTAATTAGTGGTAAGGATATCACCTATTGGTACTTGCTTTTGCTTAGTACAATATCCATAAACAATGAAATAGGTGAAGTACATTTGATCAATGATTCGAGAGGTACATTCACCATATTTTAACTAAGTTTTCTTTGGTTTAGGAATGGTTTAATACATTATAATTAAACAAAGTCCTGTATGTGTGGCAGGGAGAATACTGTCCAAATGGTTTTATATGATGAAGGTGCTTTGAATTTCTGTATGAACGAGTTCAATGCTATGCAAAAGCCTATTGTGTTGATTGCTCAATTTGCAAGGGTTGCCTTTGACGAAAGGGGTTAGTGTGTTCTAATATTTTTGCTCCTAATTTGAAAATAACTCAATTCTGTTCAGTTTTGATAAAGAGTCACTAGAAGTGTATATTAATGTCCAAGGAGTTAGGGAGGCTAAACAATTCGATGTTTCTCAAAAAAATATGAAATGTTGGAAGTTGGGGTCTTGGCTACAGCAAAGAGTGTCCAAAAACTTTTGGGCTGCGACCAGGAAATCATCTAGCTGCGGCTAAGAAACTGCACCTCCAGGTTTTCCCCTATTTTGTGGTTGAACTTCAAAAAATCATAACTTAATCTAGAAAAATCAAAATCGAGTGGTTCCAAAGGCTATATGACCCCTAGTTAGTCTAGTTTCAGGGGAAAATATAGTCATTACTCTTTTGGATGCATATAAATACATTACCTCACTTAATTGATCATTGCCCCCAAAATTAGCCAGATTTCCAAACCAAACTTTAAAAATACTTCCCTCGGCTGCCAGGTCCCATCTGCTGCCATCATTTTCTTAAAACTATGTCATTTTTGTGTAGTTTTGAGACAAGGATGGGGCTGAAATTTTTTTCCCCCCAAAAAAGATGGTATCGATGTATTTTTCTGGACGTATATGATATCTAAAAATATTTTTTTAAAGTAGTATACAGTATCCTAAAATAATTTTTGATGTTTTAACTGCTTGAAATATTTTTTTAGTTGTACCCTGTGTGTTAGCATACTGATTGTAATTTTATCCTTAATGTATTTTTTTCAGATGCTAAAATTACTTTAAAATATTCTTTGGTACTTTTAACCCTTTAAAATATTTTTTCAGTTGTACCCAGTGTCTTAGAAGACTAACTACAATATTACTGTTAATATATTTTTCTTGGTGGAAATGAGCACTCAAAACTTAAGACATTGATTTCCACCCACTCTAAAATATTTTTCCAATAACACCTAATATTTTAAAGTAATTTTTTAAGCTGAAAAAATGCTTTAAGGATAAAATTGCAATCAGTCTGCTAACACACTAGGTACAACTGATAAAATATTTCAATTGGTTACTAAAATTATGTTAGGATACTGCATGGCACTTAAAAAATATTTTAAGATACTAAATACTTTCAGAAAAATATATCAAAATATTAGATACTATTAATAGTCTGCTAATATACTGGATACAACTTAAAAAATATTTTAAGTTGTTAAAGAACTAAAAATTATTGTAAGATATTGTATACTACTTTAAAAATATTTTAAAATATTAGATACATCCAAAAAAATATATCAATATTATTTGTTTAGGGGGAAAAATTTCAACCCTATCCTTATCTTAAAACTACACCAAAATGATACTCCATCCGGTCCTAATTATAGGACAACATTTAAGAGTTGAACTTGGTCCTAATTATAGGACAAAGTTCTAATTTTTATCAATTTCTTCCCAAAATACCCTCTATTGATATTTTCTTAATAATAATTAAACACAATAATAATTTAATAAGAGTATATTGGAAGTTGTTGAGGGAGAATGACGTTGCCGGATTGTGTGAGAGTTTGGAGAAGTCATATGTGAGGCAAAAGAGATATAAGAAAAAATAGGGAATTAACTTAATTGGATGCCATTTTAAACTTTAAATAAGGGTATTTTAGGAAAATAAATATGATTAACTAATTTAACCACTATCATTAATTTCTCTAAAATTAGATAAATATGTTCTATAATTAGGACCGGAAAGAGTATAATTTTAAGAAAAGAATGGCATCGGATGGGACGCTCCGGAAGGAAACCAGTCCGGTAGGCATATGGCTTGTTAGATTATAGAAATAAAAAGACAAGTTGATTATAAAAAACAGAAGGCAGTTGCCAGTCGCACATGCATTCATGGTGTCCTGCTTACAAAGTCCATTGAAAAGACAGACTGCTTGTAAAAGATTAAAAGGAATAGTGGAGCCTGCAATAAGGTTAGATATTCTCTAATTGTTGACCTAAGGAAGGTTTATATATAACCAAGAAAAAATATATGCTGCTGGCAAAAAAAAAAATATATATGCGCGCAATATTCGAAGCGGGATCTAGGAAATCAATTCTATAGAAATAAAAAGACAAGTTGATCATAAAAAACAGGAAGGCGGTTGCGACTCGCACATGCATTCATGGTGTCCTGCTTACAAAGTCCATTGAAAAGACAGACTGCTTGTAAAAGATTAAAAGGAATAGTGGAGCCTGCAATAAGGTTAGATATTCTCTAATTGTTGACCTAAGGAAGGTTTATATATAACCAAGAAAAAATATATGCTGCTGGCAAAAAAAAAATATATATGCGCGCAATATTCGAAGCGGGATCTAGGAAATCAATTCTATAGAAATAAAAAGACAAGTTGATCATAAAAAACAGGAAGGCGGTTGCGACTCGCACATGCATTCACGGTGGAAATTTATGTGTCCGATTGAAAAGACAGGTTGATTATAAAAGATTAAAGGGAATAGTAAGTCCTGCAATAATATTAGATATTCTCTTCTGTTTGGTGGGAGGGATTTGGAGGGGAAGGAAGGGAAGGGAAAATTTTTATGAGTTGAATTTTAAAAGATTGAAGAAGTGGGGTAATAAAATTTTAATAAAGACAATATATAAGATAAAAGAGTAAGAAAAATTAATTAAAAATTTTAACCCCACTTCTCTAATTTTTTTAAATTCAATTTAAAAAAATTTTTCCTCCGCCCATTTTCTCTCCCTTCCCCTCAGACCAAACAAACCCTAATTGTTAACCTAAGGTTGGTTTTATATATAACCAAGAAAAAATGTATGCGCAATGTTAAGCCGTGATCTAGGAAATCAATTCTATAGAAATAAAAAGACAAGTTGATTTCTGAGCCAAAAAAAAAAGACAAGTTGATCATAAAAAACAGGAAGGCAGTTTGTTAATATTATTGAAAGGAGTGGGGCCTGCAATAATATTATTGAAAATGGATTTCACTGTTTGTTAAAAAAATAATAAAATCTCTAACTAACAACCCTTAGTTTTGCCTTGAAATTAAATGTATACTATACAAACCTCCCCAATAAAGTTAAAACTAAAACCATTAGTTTGCTGGCATATTTGATTTTTAAACTTTTGTTTGAACAAAATACCTCCCTTTAATATAAGAATTATTTATACATTTATATTTAAAAACTATAATTTTTATAATACATATATTGTCAAACTTTTAATAAGATGTTATAAAATTTATTAATTTAATTATATTATAAAGTTTTATAATTTTAATTTTTCATCACATTTAGTAAAACTTAGGGAAAATTAATCTTTCAGTTTCTCAACTTATACCTCACTTTTAAATCAATCCCTCAGTGCAACTTAATCTCTGAACTTTTGACTCAACTATGATTCAATTTCTAAACTTTTGACTCGCACATCACTCTATCCCTAACTTTTCAAAGTCTATATAAGGGATCCTACCGTAATGTGTTTTGTTATGTGGGATAATATAATCCTCACCATAAAGAGGGAAGTTAACTTGAGTCTGTCTCCTCAAGAGTTCCCATGAGTTATGGCGTTTGTTCATCACCCTAAGGGATGCATGATTAATGTTAAACCCAAATCGCTTACAATTTTTCTTTTTTGAATAAGAGCTGAATTTCATTAACTCAAAAGAGCATTACAATTGTAGTATGAATTTGTTGCTCTATTGTTAATGAAAACGTTCTTTCGCATTTTATTTTCGTTATTGTTTTCCAATTAATTAATGATGTTAACTGAAACTAAACACGCTATCAAAATCAACCGTTAGCTTACTAGACTTGAGCATGAGTTTGTAATCGGCCAAGTAGTCCAGCAAGCTAAGCTTAATATGTGGCTTAAATCGATGTGGCATTGAATTTCTAAAGCAACAATAATTTTGTAACCGATGGAGTACATGTACAAGAATGCAGTACTTGATATATAAAGGGTCTCCCCTCCCCTTATGTGGCAATATAAAAATTTAAGGAGAGGAGGAAAAATGTTTTAAAATTTCCCCTCCCCTCTCCTCCTAACTCTCCCCTTCAAAAGAGAGGGAATTTGGAGGAGAGGGGCAATATTTTAGCATGTGTAGACTATTTTATCCACACTTATTTCCAACATTCCAAAACTACCCGGATCTCTTTTCTTCTTCCCTCCCGATGCTCTCTCCTTCCCCGCTCTACAACGCCAAGCTTGCCGTTGCACACGAATGTCCACCTTCCCATAGCTTGTCCCGCCATCATGTCTGGTTCTCCATCGGTTGCCATTGAGCTTGTCCCGTCAACCATGGGAGGTCCTTCACTCATTGAGTATACCAGATTTAATTTCTTTAACTAGCCGTTAGAAAAGTTGAAGCTTTTCCGATCATGGCAAATATAGACAGAGTTGCGTTGCTTTCAGCTTTGTCTTTAGAGTTTTGACTTATATCAATTTTGATTTTTGTAATAGAAGCCTTCCTATGTGATTTTCTAGCAGAAGGTGGTGGCTTTGCTAGGTAATAGAAACCTAAGCACTGGTGGTTAGTTCTCGCAAAAGAAGACGACGACTTTGGTGGGTAATTATTATTATAATTATAAAATAGAGTTTTATAATTATAAGCATAATTATAATTTTAGATATTATTATAGTTATAATTATTTTTTACTAGCAATTAGATCCAAGAATTCAGGGCAGCCCAATAGGCCCAAGCCCGTTAAGGGCCGAGCTTATATAAAACTTACAGAAAGAGTCAAGCCTAAAAGAACCAGGCCTATAAGTATATAGCCTTAAAAGATGCCAACTCGTTTAAAGCTGCTTTTCTTAAAACTTTATTAAATAATTACAAGTTCAGTTTTGCTTTGGAAAAAATTATCTTTTAAACTTGGAAATGTTTTACAAATCATGTAGCGTTGCTATTTGAATGTTTTAAAGGAAAAAATTAATTATATTCTTATTAAAAAGCTAAGAAAACCTTGTTGATGACATTATAGTTAGTTAAAAGTCTTCTAATTTATTTTTTTAAAAAAATTTACTCATTATTTTAAGAATATTTCATTTGGTTATTAATATTTCCTTGGAGAAATATTTTCTTATGAAATATGGAAAGAATCATTTTTTTTATTGATCTAAGGTAAATAAAGAGAATAATTTTTTAATTATATTTAAAGAGGTCCGAATATTATGTAAGTTATATCAAAAAGAGAAACTAATGACACATATTGAAAAATGAAAAAGTAAGATTTCTATCTCATGAAGAATTTTATTTTAAAGTAAATGGTCACTTATTCTGTTTATAAAAAAACATTTAATACTTTAAAAAAATTATACTGTTTTAATTTAATTTCTTTATGAAAATAAAAATATATATTTTTGGTTAAACGGGCTTTGGGCCGGCTGAGCTTGTAAGTAAACTAGTGAAGTTTCAAATAAGGGCCTTTTAAGTGAGTTGGGTTTAACAGGTCAACCTATTTAGGCTCGAGACCCTACGCTGGGCCGGACTATTTTCCCACTTCAACCAGCAATGATAGTTATAATTATTGAATATATATTATGGTATATTAATATGATAGTAATAATTATATATTAAATGTTATATATAACTCAATTTTATTAAAAAATTTTACAAAATCTTAAAAATTATATTAAATAAAATAAAGGTAAAGTTGTCGGTCAACAAATTTTTTCCCTTCTCTCCCTCTATAAACCAAATAAAGAAACATTAAAATAAAATCCCTCATCTTCCCTCCCCTCAAATTAATCTAAACAAATTAATATTAAAATTCCCCCTCCCCCTCCTTCCCTCGCTTGAACTAAGCCGATCCAAAAAGAGCATACGCGAGTAAAAAGCAGTCATATTCTTACATATAAGCTTTAGTTATAAATAGGTTGCAGCGATCATAGCTCTAATTGGCAGTGCTCTTGTTGAACCTCCTTTACTTCAGTTTTGAGGCTCCTTCACAAGCATGCTTGGCGGTTTTCTTTCTGGCGGCGGCGGAGGAGGCGGAGGCGGTGGCCGCTGCAGTGAAGGCGGTGATGGCCGCGGCCGCGGCAGTGAAGGAGGTGATGGCATTGGCCGCGGCCGCGGTATTATTATTGGTGGTGGGCTTTTGGGTACCAGCGTAAACCGTCGGTTTGGAGAGGGAGAGCCATCGCCGACCAAGGATTTTGGCTTAAGAATGTAAGATGTCGGAGGTGCCCGGTAGGAGTGTCGCGGATACTCAGCCGCATCTGCCAGAGAGATTGGGATCAGAAACTCAAAAGCTATGAAAAGAACAAGTAACAACTTGGCAGCCATTTTACTTAGGGCCCTTGTCTTGTAGAGAGCACAGATGCTAGTGCTGGCCTTTTATAATGTCACAATGCCTTTGTCCTCAGTCCTCACTACAATGACGTCATTATGATACTTTTCTAAGTTTTACTATTAGTTATTAGGTGGTTGCAACGTTTTCTTTAAAAGCAGAACCCCATATCAACTGAGTAAAGTAGGTGGGTCATGGTTTAAACGGTTGAAATGATTATATTATCTAAATAAGTTAGTAATATAATATTTAAATAAAAAATAATATTAGATATAGATATAATAATATCTATAAGAAAAATAAATATGAAATTCATACTTGACTTGAAAATAAACATCAATATTATGAACTTATTATTATATTTTGAATAAAATTTTTTAAACGTGAAAGATAAACATCCATCTTATAGATAATATAAAAATATTCAAAATATGTAATAATATTTGTGTGTGAAAGAATATTTCAAATCTTCAAATTCATTTAAACATATAAATAAACATTGATCCGAAATAACCCCCAGTTTTTAACTTCATCAAATGCTAATTTATCAAATGCTGGTTAGAAGATACGTCTCTTTTATCCATATAATGAGTTTAAGTGTTAAACTGTTGGACATCTAATATATTCCACTAAAAGACAAAATATGCCAGCTGCATATGAAAAGAAAAGTCAACTTGGGAAATCGAAAAAATCACAAAGCACAAATAATTCCGCGTCTTCAACCACATCTTCTCTTTCTTCAACCAGATCTGCGTTTTCCGGCAAGCTTTTGTTCAAAGTTTAAACTTCAGAAGTCAAAACAAGATTTGCAGGAGCTCATATTCGTGATGAATGTTAGGGAAAACCGAATAACACTCAGCTAAATAGATTATACTGTAAGTTGGGCAAAAGAAAACAAAAGTAGATTATACTGTAAGAAATGTTATTTTGTATCTATGATTCTTCTTCATCTCCTTGGCTTCCTCATTTTTTTTCTTGATGTAAATATTGGTGATGAGCCGTCCAATTTACAAAAATCCGTTTTGACTCCCGGCTGAAGAGCGGTTTCCAGCCTGATAATGGTTTTTTTCTGATCGAATTCGGGTCAATTATCAAAGCGGCATTTTTCATAAAGTCGAGCCGCAGCCAACTCTAGCCGGTCCAGCCATTCGGTCCGGTCTGACTCTAAAAACGTTGGGTATCAGTCCTTTCATTCGAAGAGTTCAACAAAATTTGGAATTCTTTTAATGAGGTAGAGTTTCGATCATCGATCTTGTGGCTTGTTGGTTAGAACGTGTTTGTTTCATCTTGCAAGTCACAAGTTTGATTCCGAAATGCGTGCATTCCAATGGTTAATTCTTCCAATGGTTAATTCTTAGGTTGGAAGCGGTTTTAGGTTTTGTTTTTTAATTTTTAAAAGTTAAATAAAAAATAGACAATTTTAATGTGTTTTCTTTAAAATATCATTAAAAAACTTAAAAACACTGTTTTTTAATCCATAAGATATCAAAATCAAAATGTTACTCATTTTATATAAAATCTAATGTTAAGATAAAAAAGAAAAATATTTAAAAGGTTGGGATATTATAAAAATGTTTGTTAGCTAACAGGTTTGACTTAAACTTTTATTTGATTAAAATACCTCTCTTTTAATATAAGAATTATTTAAACATTCATATTTTAAAAAACATATTTTTTAATAATTCTAATATATATATTACTAGCACACTAAAGTATTTAGTAATGTAATTTTGGTGGATATATTTAAAAGGAAGCAACTCTACCTACTCCTCCCCTAGCACTCCTAGCAGACCCTTAACGCGGTTCTCTTATTTTTATTTTTATTTTTTAAAAAATCCTTCCTAGCTCCCTTCGCAGTTCGCACGTCTCATTCTTCAACGTTTCACACCAACTTCAGAGAGTCCTCTTGCCACTGCGAGCTCTATATAGTGTTTTCAAACTTGGATCTTCAAAAATGAGAACTCTTATATATTAAGCTAATGAAAATTGTAAATTCTTATTAGCTCCTTCCGTTTCTCTCCTCTGATCTATAATCTCTACCCAGTACTCTCTTAATTTCTAGGCTTCAATTCTCTCTTTTCTTTTCTTTTTTTTAATCGTGAATTTTAACTCCAGTGATTATCAGAATAGTACCATAGGAGGGTGGGTGCTTGCTCTTCGAAGAAGAAATTGCGCTTCATCCGCGCTCAAGAAGTTGTATTCTTCCATCTTAACATACTGGGAGTACAGCTTGGATGGGTTTTTTCATGACAATTTCCTATTATCAAGTGATTGATAAACAGTGCGGGAGAAAACAAAAATCTAAACCCATGATCTATTTTCACTTAATTACTAGGATCTTTTTTTTTTTTGGTCAACCACTAATTACTAGGATCTAACTGAGAAGAAAATGGATCAAGATGATCTGAATCAGAGATTAAAAATCCTTAACTAACGAAGCAAGAGAGGTGGGGAAGAAAGGGAGAGAACTAAGATTGGCTCCAAGATTATGTATAATATCTTCAAAGAATCAGAAGAAAGAACTACGACTTGGAGAGATGAGTCTTTGAATTGAAGATGGAAAAGGAAAAACCCAAATCCCTCTTTTCTGAATTCTTTGCAAGCGAAAAATAAGGACGGACTGGAAATGCACATGCAGTTGAAATGCAGGAAAAAACCCCATCAGACGCAGGCCTTGCTGAGATGCGAGATAGCGTCGGAGACTCGGCCTGGAGCTGAGGGTCGTCGGAAGTGAGGAGAGAGTGCGGTCGATGATGACAGGGATGGAGGAATATTTTTGCACAATTAGAATGAAATACTTTAAATGCTAGCTTAATATGTAGCTTAAATCGATGTGGCATTGAATTTCTAAAACAACAATAAATTTATAACCGAGCGAGTACTTCTATCAGTCTATTATATAAATCATTTTAATTAATTCATCAGAATCAAGAAACGATGACTAATTCATTAAATTCATCTTAAATTAAAAAGAATTTCTAACTTAACCCATATTAAATGAGGTATTAAATGAGCTAAAAAAATATAAAGAGTTATATTTAAATATTAATTATAAAAGTAAAATTGACAAATAACCATTAATTTTTCTTCAAATAACTTATATTGTGGATCAAGTTATTCTTTTAGAAGTAATTTATATTATAAACTGGAGGGAGTATTTATACAAGCTCACAGTACTTGATATATATATATATATATATAAGTGCATTACATATGAGTAAAAAGTGGTCCTATTCTTACATTTAAGCTTTAGATATAAATAAGTTGCAGCGATCGATCCTAAGCTAATTGGCAGTGGCTGGCTTGAATTTTGATGGTGGCTTTCTTTCTGGTGGACTTGGACTTGGTGGTTTCCTGTGAGGTGGCGGCCTGATGGATGGCGGCTTATAGTTTCCGTTTGGAGAGGTAGGTTTTTCGCCTTTCAAAGATTGTGGCTTAAGAATATAAGATCTTGGAGGTGGCCACCGGTAGGAGGATCCCTGATACTCCGCCGCATTGGAGAGAGATTGGGATCAGAAACTCAACAGCAATGAAAAGAACAAGTAACAACTTGGCAACCCTAATCTTACTTAGGGCTCTCATCTTATTCTTGTAGAGAGGACGTACGTACAGATGGCCTTTTACAATGTCACAATTCCTATGTCGTCACTATAACGATGTCATTATAATTATACTTTTCAAAGTTTCACTATTAACTAATTATTCGGTGGTTATCGGTCATTTCACTCAAGAGTCGAACAAAATTTGGAATTTTTTCAATGAATTCAACGGACAGGTTTCAACTTGGATGCGTAGCTTCTTTACACCTTCGCATTTGAATATAATCCTCCAAGTGTGTCATATTGGGATGATGAAATATTTAAAATGAATACACCAGTTTTGTACTAATCCAAAAATTTAATATATATATATATATATATCCACTATATAGTTTGTAGGTTTTCGAGCATACCTGAAGCATCGATTTGTACTCCTAAGGTACCCACGCGAACCGGATCACACCGAACTCCAGCTATATCACACAGCAAATAACACTGACAGAGAAGAGGGGAAAAGAGAATTCTGTAGAGAATGTTTTTTCTCTGTGTTGTCTATTGTGTGCAGTTTTCTGTTTTATTTTATTCACACACACATGTATGTAGTCAGACAACTGTTCCCCCCAAAAGATACGAGGGAAACTGTTCCCACCAGGTTCCAATTTTGAACCCTTGGGGAATATTACTAATAAAGACCCTACATTCATCTAGGTAGTTTATTTTGCCCCAAAGCTTAAAGCGTAATAGGTTTAGGTTTGGGATTATCCCCCAAGAGTGGCCCAAGCCCAATTCCCAACATCTCCCACTCACACTTGGTGAATTGGATGCCATAAGGTTTGTCTCTCTCTCTCTCTCTCTTTCTTCTTTCTTCTTTCACACTAGGTGCTTTGCCGTGACCTTATAGGTATGACTTCTCCTAGATGCTTGTACTAGAAATCCCTCTCATAAGACCAGCACAAGACAACCTTTCTTTGTTAGTTTGAATTTAATATTATGCCTCATGTCCTAGATATACTAATATACACTTTCACATGGCAGATCTAATCCCTCTCAAATCAAGATAAAACTTAGATCGCCTTTTCATATGCTTAGTGTCCACACTTATGAAATTACCAATATTAATATCATAAGGGGCATGTCTCAGACACTAGCATAGGTATGTATATTCTAGGTAATCTTCCTTACGCTCATATATCATTTTAATATGCATCAATCGCTTTCCTAACATAAAACCTTGGATTGTATTAGTCGTGATCATAGGATGAATGTTAAGGTAGCAGACACCAAAAATATACCTCCATGATAATGTCAAAGTCGAAGGACATCACAGAAGTGTTTAACCTTCTTGGGACTCACACAGCAATGAAGCAGGGATCCATTCACTTGCTTCCTATTTGCGGGTCTTTTGCACATGTGGTATGAATCATATGGTACGGTGTTACTCTTGCACTATAAGAGCGTACGTCATTTTGAATCTTATTATTAACACTGTACAGACATGAGTTTAGATACTCCCAGTATCTAAAACCCAAATTCTTCTACTCCATTTATCTATCATGACGTCAATGTTGAAGAATTTGTTATCTGGCAACAGGCATCATGGAAGTGGGTATCCATGATTCGATCTATATTTATATTACATCTTATTGGATCTCATCTCGACATACTACACTCTTATCGAGGTGACATAATATGTGTTTCTTCTCTACAATATCAGCATTCCTACTGCTTTACTGATGAACACAACTGTCTCATCTTTACATACTCTTCCTGAGTATCAAAGGCGGTTGCTCGTGTGAGAAAGACAACCTTACCTGCCTGTACGACATACTAGACATTGTATACCTTCATATAGACACATAAAATTTTATGAAGAAACATTTTCATTAATCATAAACATATTACATAATGTCTACAAGTTTACATTTTGTGCATCCTAATAGCCTTCACATGTTTGTCATACATTTCCTTGGCTATGGGTTTGGTTAAGGGGTCTGCGACCATACTCTTGGTTGAAATATGTTATACAGTAACAACTTTCTGTGCTATATAATCTCTCACAAAATTATACTTTATATCTATGTGTTTGGTCTTGCTATGATATTTGGGATCTTTCATATAGGCATGGCTGCGGTATTGTCACAATACACTAACACTAGATTTGTGCTTTCATTTCCAAATCCAAGATGTTCAATAAATCTCTTGAGCCATATGGCCTCTTGCACTGTTGAGGTGCACGCCACGAATTTAGCTTCCATAGGATGTAGGGCAATGCACATCTGCTTCTTGCTACTCCAACATATAGCACCATTGTTCAGCAAGAAGGTATATCCTGAAGTCGATCTTCACTCAACTTCATCTCCACCCAAATCAGCATCAAAGTATCCAACCAAGCACAAATTGCTTCCTTGATAGCATGTGCATAATCTGACGTGCCCTTCAAGTATCTCAAAATCTTTTTCACTGCTTTTCAATGTTGCTCATCAGGATTTGACTAGAATCTGCTAACCAGTCCAACTGCGTAACAAATATCTGGCCTTGTACACATCATTGCGTACATCAAACTTCCAACGGCACTAGCATAGGGAACTCTTTCCATTTTCTTCTTTGCTGACTCAGTTTTGGGACACATATCAAGACTCAAGGTTACACCAGAAGCTACTAGGTATCTAAGGGATTGCAGTCTCTCATATTGAATTGCTCAAGAATTTTCTTGATGTAATTCTTTTGTGAAAGAGAGAGAGTTCTTTTAGAGTGATCCCTTTGGATTTTAACTCCAAGTATATATTATGCTTCACCCATGTTTTTCATCTCAAAATTCGATGATAGTCATTCTTTAATAGCTAAGACTGACTTTAGACTATTTCCAGCCAATAGTATGTCATCTACATATAATGATAATATTACAAAATTAACCTCAAACCGCTTAATGTAGACGCAGTGGTCTTCTTCAATCATTTGAAAGTCATAAGAGGTTATCGCTCTGTGAAACCTCAAATACCATTGTCTGGATGATTGTTTCAGTCCATAAATGGACCTCTTGAGCTTACAAACTTTGCTCTCCTTTGCTCTTTATTCCTTTCTTAATGAAACCTAATGGTTGTTCTATATAGATTTCTTCATCTAGATCACTATTTAGAAATGTGGTTTTTACATCCATCTGATGTAGTTCTAGATCTAAACTATTTACTATTGCTAGAATAAGTTTTATAGAATTGAAACGTACAATAGGTGAGAAGGTATCCTCATAATCTATACCTTCCTGTTGTGTGTACCCCTTTACAACCAATCAAGCCTTGTATTTGTCAATTGATCCATCAACTTTTCTTTTAATTTTGAGAACCCATTTGTTCCCAATGGCTTTTTACCCTTTTGGTAGATCAACTAGTTCCCAAACTTGATTCTTCTTCATTGAATCAATTTCTTCCTCTATTGCATTCTTCCATTCATCCTTGTAGGACCTGATAAGGCTTCTTGCATAGAATGAGGCTTATCATCTCCATCTAGAGTAACAACAAGTGCCTCTCCTTCTACGGAGAAGCGTCTCCTAAGAACATTTCCCCTGTCACTCCTTCTTGTGGGAACTTCTTGTCTCTTCCGCTTATCTCGTCTAGGCCTTTGTAAAGACCTTTCTAAGCTCCCACTCAAGTCAATGTATTGAGACAATTGAGGATCATTAGTTTGAGTTTGTTTTATACTGCCTTGTTCTTGTGTCTCATAAAGAGATACTGTACGATCAATATCTCCCCTGCTAGGAAATTCATTTTCTAGACATACGGTATCTCTTGATTCAATTTCAATCACAATTCCATCTTCGTTTTCACCTATGAAAACATATCCTTTGGATTGCTCTGAGTATCTTATAAAGATACACTTTTTTCCTTTAGGACCCAATTTCCCATACCTATGGGAATTATTATGAATATACGCAGCCGACCCCAAGGGTCTCAGGATGTTTAAATCTGGCTTGCATTTTGTCCATAACTCATAGGGTATAGAAGTGACTAATTTTGAGGGCACACAGTTAAGAATGAAGGCAACCGTTAATAAAGCATCACCCTAATATGAAATTGGAAGATTTGCTTGAGCCACCATTGACCTAACCATGTCTAGAAGAGTTCCATTTCTTCTTTCAGCAACTGTGTTTTGTTTTGGAATCCCAAGGATGGTTAGTTGCCTAATTATCCCTTTTTCTTCATAGAGCTCCTTCAACTGATCAGATAAGTATTCATGACCTCGATTAGTGTGCAACGCTTTAATTTTACAATCTGTTTGATTCTCTACTTCATTCATGTACCATCTAAAGCATTCAAGAGCTTCAAACTTGTGTGAGATCAAATAGATGTATCGCGAATAGTCATCAATGAAGGTAATGAAATCCCAAGCTCCGTGTCTCACCCTCACACTCATTGGACCGCATATATCAGAATGGATTAATTGCAACAGAATCTCAGCTCTAGTTCCCTTACCAAAAGGTTTCCTAGTTGCCTTACCAACTAGACAATTCTCACATAAGGACATTTCCATATTCAAAATTTCACCTAGCAAACCTTCCCTAGCTAGTTTAATCATTCTATTTTGGTTAATGTGCCCTAGTTTAGCATGTCAGATATTCATATTAACAGTTATATTAGAGGAAATAATGAAACAATTATACACATTAAAATTACCAACAATATCCATAACAAAAAACTTTCTAGAAAGGAAAGCTAAACCATAAAAGGTCTTGTTGCTAAAAATGTCTGCAACTTTGCCATGAAAGTTTACATCAAACCCATAATCTAATAAACACAATATTGAAACTAAATTCCATCAGATGTCAGGTGCATAAAGAACATCATGTAGGATCAAAGTCTTTCCACCACCCAAAGCTAACTTGCAAGTGTCAAATCCTTTGACTTCGATCTTTGCATTGTTGCCCACGTAAAGCCATTTGCTTAGATGTGGCAACCGACGGTATTCTACAAAGGACCCCCGATCCCTCATCACATGGTCTGTTGAGCCTGAATCCAAAATCCAAGAAGAACAAATAGGTTCTGTTAGAAGACAAGTACTTAAAACAAAAGAAATGTATGAATTCATATAATCCAATGGTACCTTTTCACAGTGGTTTCACTCGGAACAGTCCCGTGCGAAGTGACCCATTTTCTAGCAGGCATAACACTTGACTTTATTCAGGTCAACTTTCTTCTTACCACCTTTCTTTCCTTTCTTCTTGAATTGCTTTCTGCCCTGTTTGAACTTAGAGCCATCCTTCTTGCCTCTCTTCTGAGATTTCTTGCCCTTTTTGGAATCGGGCTTTGCATTAGAAGGACAATCATTTTCAGTGTAATAGGCTTGTCCAAAAGCCTTATATGCCTCTAGGCGTTCATCCTCAAGCTTAAGATGTTTCACTACATCATCAAAAGTGACAATGTTGTCATTATGAGTCAAGTTCACTTTCATGTGCTCCCAGCTAGAAGGAAGCGATCTAATCATAGCCTGCACTTGCTATTCATCAGTCAAGGTGTGTCCAGCTTCCTGAAGTTCTCTGATCATATTGGACATCTCTCTTAGATGCTGCTTCATAGGAGTATTCGCTCTAAGCTTGTAGGTATCAAACTTGATTGTCAACCTGTTAGATATGATGTCAAATATAGATGTCAAATAAGAGCAAAAAGTTTGGATAATATACTTATCTTTTACATTGACTAACTACTATATTTAATGTTGCATATCTTGTAGATTAGTCAAGCAAAGAAAGAAGAAGATTGAAGATATTCGAAGAGATATCTAATTGAGTTATGGAGTCAAGAAGAATGATATTGAATAAAGAAGAACTTGCAAGAACAAATGGGAATTTCAAGAAGAAAGAGATTGAAGAAGGAAGAACATGCAAGATCACATGAGAATATCAAGATCCAAGCTATTAGAAGTGATATTGGAGGTTTCTATGGTCAATCGGAAGTTGGAATGGGTCAATATGATGCTAAAATGACTTATACGAAAGTTATGGTGTAACCCCCTCACCGTAATTACATCCGATTTATGAAATTTAAGTGAAATAGAGACCAATAAGATACAATCAACATTTATAATCCCTCATCTTCACGATAGGGTATCACAAAAAACGGTTCGAAAACATCATTAATATGGTCTCACATTCACATTCGAATATAATTACTTGAGAAATCAAATCACATTAATTAATATCAGAGTGCGTAACTAAAATCTCGCCAACCCTGGGTTACTTGTATATATATTGGGTTCAAAGTTTCCCAAAATGGGGATTACATAACCAAAAATATTATCTACAACTCATATACATACTGTAATCCCAAAATCCTACTAGATAACCAACGATCCAAGATCAAAATGTCCCTACGAGATCCTAACCACTCCAGGTTGGCCGCTCCCCCTTTGAGCCACTTGCCCTATCTGAAATGTTATTCATTCGGAAGGAGTGAGATTCAAAAGAATCCCGGTAGTAATAAATCACTCATACAATATATAAACATAAAGCATGTATGTTCATCATGTTCAGCAACAATACTATGAGTTATGGCTCGCACCACAACCAACAACACTCACAACTGTATCATAATGCACTATGCCCGCTTTCGCGGTAATCATTATGCCAGCTTTCACGGTAATCTCAATGCCAGCTTTCGCTGTAAACACTATGCCCGCTATCGCGGTAATCACTATGCAACAGCATCACTAAGCATAAAGTATCACAAAGCAGCATCATCAGAAGGCATAAAGTATCACAATGCTCCACAAAGAGTCACAAGGCATAAAGCATCACCAAGCAGCAGCAGTAACCATAATGCATGATAGTCAAACATACAATACATTTACACAAAGTATAAGAGAGGAGTCACTACCTGTATCTTTCCTAACGTTCTTCGGCACAGTGGGCTCACGAGTCTGCCAGATGTCAAATCCTATAATCAAATTAGGGACAACCATCAATTTCTTTTCCAAATGTTTATTTCTATAATACTCTAAGTTGGTTATCATTTAGGACTCTTTAGGTGACTATAAGAGGCCTAAACACATGCTAAAAGGGTTGGAAGAAACTACCTTGAAGACCCCTTTTCAGAAGCAAAACAGTGATTTTCAGCTGGCTCACTCGAGTGATGAGAGACTCGTACCCGAGTGAGAACGGCTCTCACTCGCGAGCATTTGACAATGAGCAACCACCTTGGCCAGAAAGTACTCATCACACTCGAGCATAAGGCTTTGTACTTGGGTGATGACTCCAAATCCACTCGAGTCCCCGAAAGTGCAACACAAGAAGTGACAACCCGAGAGCACATGCAACATCAGAGGGACAAACTCACTTGAGCACCACCTTTGGCACTCGGGTGAGGAGCCAGCACTCGCGAGTGTTAGAACACACTCTTGAGCATTAACCAATGAGTGACGACCCGAAAGCAACCCTAACCATGAACTCACACCATGACTCGAGTGATCCCATGCTCACTCGAGTGATCACCAACATCACTCACGGATAAAGAAGTGCATTCGAGCCTTCTTCATGGAAACCCAGGCAAAACACAAAGAGAAAGGGGAAATACATGGCAGCACTCGAGTGAGTTCCTCCCTCACTCGAGTGAGGCTATCAGATTGCCAAATCGCAGCAACTGACAGAAATTCCTAGATTGGTCAAAATTAATCCCAATGGTTCCTAAACTTCACACAAAGCTCATTACCACTTAAACTTGCCTAAAGAACACATTGGTAACTTCTAAAACATCCAAAAATCATTTTAACAACAATTTATGCCCTTGGGTCTCTATGACACACACAACTCCCAATTCATTCAAATCACTTCCACAATTCAAAACTATAACCAACATCCAAATAACTTCACAATGAACCAATTCTAACATCATCCACTATGAAATTCATACATTCAAAATGGACATGAAACTAGGGCAAATTTCCAGAATTTATCAAACTTATCCAAAAATCACAACATATATCTCAAAAAGCATCAAATGCTTACCTCTTCACTTTGCCAAAGTCAGAATCTTGATTCTCAACTTCTAAATTTCTCCAACACCCAAATCACCACTTTTCAGAATTTTGAAATCATCAAGATGGAGCTCTTAACACTATGAACAAGTTTAGTGAAAAGGATTTGAGCATAGGAGAATCATTACTCACCCAAGATTCAAGCTTTCCTTTTCTCTTTCCTTGCTTGGTCCGCCTGAAATGGAGGGATGAGAGAGATGGTGAGATGAAGAAGATGATGATGCCATACACAAAAACGCGTAGGAGAGAGAAGAGAGAGAAAAGTGGATTTTTGTCTTTTGTGCCATATCCAATGGTCTCCACAATGACACTTGTCAACATCTTGCTCACTCCCTCTATGAGCTCATACCAATGCAAAGCATAGGATTTCGACCCATAGGCAATAAATCTCAACCCTTGATCTCTAATCACCAATGATTTTCCTCTTTGGTAACTGACCAATTGATCGGTATATTTCCAATTTTACCATTTTGCCCCTAATTTTACTATGATTAATAAATCAACACTATGATCATTTATATCAACTTCGCATCTCATATATCCAAAAGTGTTTAATTACACTAATTACAATCAATCTCAAAGTCATTAGCCCTTAATCCCAAATTGGGTCATTACATATGGTACCTCCATAGATGATTACTCGAGTAATATGGCACTGCCTCATTTTGGAGGTGATTACTCGAGTGGATACTCGAGTAATCTACAAAGTTACTTGAAGATTACTCGAGTAACCACTCAAGTAATGGCACTCTGTTTTCGGGTGGTGGAATAGAGGTTTGGTATTTTGATGATATCTCTCCAACCACACGTCGAATTGAACTAAAACTTGTGGCATATGAAACGAGACTCCCAACATGAACTATAGACACCAAGATCACATTAAAACGAGTTCCGATGAGAGAGATATGATCTGTTGAAGTTGACACATGAATCAGCTTCTTTTACTAGAACAAGGTTCGGTATTTTGGACATAACTCTCAAAATACATATCGGATTGAGACGAATCTAATGCCATATGAAAGTAGACTTAAAGATATTTCCAGGGACATATAATTTTCCATATTTTAAGTTATATACTAAGATTTATGCCTTCTGGAAGTTGATGCTCGTGATTTCAGACTTTATCTAAATGCAGAAGATATTCTTTGGATCATAACTTTCTGAGTAAAATGAGTTTGGAGGTGATTCTTATTGCATTGAAATGTAGATAATGAGGGCTTTCTGATGATATATAATTTGCCATGTTTCGAATCAAAATCAAGAATTCACTTAAAGTGATCACTCGAGTAATATGCATAATTATTTGAAACCTCACTCGAGGGACCACTCGAGTAATGCGGTTGGAAATGCTCTTGGCCAGATTTTGTAGCAGATTACTCGAGGGATCACTCGAGTAATGACTAAGGGTTACTTGAGTGACCACTCGAGTAATGCAATAGACAACATCCCGAAGATTCTGGAAATCACAAGAAAGGTCGTGTAACTCATTCCTCTTGCTTCTAATCATTTTAACATTTCATTGTATTAGTGTTTAACGTATGTCTCCAAGAATACAATGAAGATATGATATGACATGAAAAGAAGTCTAAAGTCTCTGCCAGTTTTTCATAAGTAATCACTCGAGTGATGGCCCTTAATCACTCGAGTGACCACTTGAGTGATGTAGACCAGAAAGCATGAAAATCATCTATTGCTTATTGATTTATTATCTTCATGATTAAAACTTTATTGTATTAGTGTTCTAAGCATTATTCCAGGAATATAATGAAGAGATCATGCTAAGGGAACGAAAGATACTTTACGGAAGCAGAGCGTCAACGTTCATAACGGCTAGTTTTCAAATTCAACCAACGGACGAACGAAGCAACGAGACTCAACATATAAGTTGAAATACTCACAATGGTCATATCCTACTCAACTATAAATGCAAAAGATTCAAGCAGACAACAACAACGCAGAACATGATAAGATTATGAATCATCCATTTCTACCCGAATACTCTCTGTTCTTATCTATTTTCCATATCATGTATATTTGAGAGAGAGTTATTTGCATTGTACATCAGTGAGTATTTTATCCACTCTGTGACAGAGTCTGTAAACACTTTCACTTATATTTTTGAATTGTTCTCAAGGTAGAGGGACCTTGAGTGGGTTGATTTCCTTACGGGAAGCTGTAGAGAGAATCGCCAGTAAGACTTTCTGCTCGTAAGACTTACAGTAGTGTAAGCAGGAGAGAACGTTGCTACTCATTAGACTTGCACGGGTAAGCAGGAGGGAAAGGTCTTCGAGATTGCTCTGCTCATAAGACTTATTGTAAGGGGGAGTATCTTGGTGAGAGATTTGTAAAAGGCTACACTTGTGTCCAACTAAACTTATGAGGTTGTAAAGGCTTTTCTTATGCCTAGATTAAACAAGAAGATAGTGGATTTAAAAATCTCAGGAGGAGCCTTGGAACTGGACGTAGGCCATCGCAGATTGGACCTAACCAGGGTAAATCATAGTTTGCATATTCTCTTCCCTAAGCTCTTATATTTCCAGCGTATATGTTTTAGATACTTACTTATGATTTCATGTTTCCATACTTGTTGATTTAATAAGAGGTGAAAAGAATTTCAAAGTACATAATATTTTATCATACACCCAATTCATCCCCCCTCTTAGATGTCAGCCGGTTCTAACACAACCTTCTAAGCTTAGTGGTTGATGTGCCACCAAACTTATCCTTGAGTGTAGCCCACATAGCCTGAGCAGTTTGGTATTTCTCATATTGTCACATCAGGTCATTCTCCATTGTGCTCAATAAGGTGACTCTCGCAATGTTGTTCTTCTTCTTCCACTCTTAGTAAACTTCCAAGTTTCTCATATGCTAAGTAGTCGTCCCTGCTTCAGGTTCCACCAAAATAGTGGTTAGTGGTTTAACGGCCTCTTATTCCTCCAAAATGTACTGTACCTTACGATGCCTGATGTCCCAGTTGTGGCCATTCAATTTCTCCCCCTTATTCAGTTCAACAATGATGCCTTTCGTGGACATTTGTCAATTCTAAAGCAACATTTTTCACATTTAGAAACGTTGTTCTGTTGATTCCATGTTTTGATGATAACAAAAGGTTATTGTATGAAAATTATGTTTTTACAAGTCTAGACTATAATTACAAAGTTACCAAATGTATATGACAAAGTTTTAGAAGTATTTGCTGTCAATTCTACTGATGCACTCGAGCAACAAAGCTAACACTCGAGCATCAAGTTGTTTTGCACTCGAGCATATACAAGTGTTAGGCAGAAAGTGTTTGCCTAAGAGCAACTGTTGTCAGGTCTACTAATGCACTCAAGCAACAGAGCACACACTCGAGCATGTAGATGTTTTACACTCCAGCATATGCAAGTGTTGGACAAAAAGTGTTTACCCGAGAGTCACTAAGTTCATGAAGGAGATAGTGTGCTCGAGTGGATGAATCTCCACCCGAGTGATACCTCAACACCCGCGAGTGAGGAGTCTAACTTTCTCCATTCTGATGCAAGTGCTAAAGACAAAGAGTATCTTATAGAAGAATATTCGATTCACTCGAGTGAGAGTAAGAATGCTCGAGTGAGGACCCACATCACCTGTAAGTGCAAAATCACACTCTTGATAGAATAGGGTATGAGTGTTGTCCAAAGACATGGCTCATAGTGTAAAATGAAGAGGCACTTAGTGAGGAGACCTGTGCTCGAGTGAGGACCCACATAACTCGTAAGTGTGAAAATGCACTCTCTCAAATCACATGGAAGTGCAAGTGTAAAACTGAAGCAAAAGGAGAAAATATGGCATTGCACTCAAGTGAGCTCTCTCAGCACTTGAGTGATACTCTGTCAGAAGCCAAAACTCACCAGTCTTACAGCGTTCAATCCGAATATGGTTTAATGTTATTTATTCATACTATTTCTACTTATTATTATATAACATCATTTAACATATATTACAAGTGTGATACAAGAGTTTGAACGTTTGAATTAGGAAAACACAGAGGAAGTCAAACAACGGCAGACAACATCATTACAACTAAACCAAATACGTACCTACCGCATTCAAAGATTTCCAACGTACGCATGCTGTTCCACAGTAACATGCTCCGTTCCACAACGATTAGTATTCAACGGGCAAAATCTACTCCCTATAAATACAGAGCTTCAGAGACCATCGAAAGTAACCAAGAACAAGAATTCACACAAGCAAATTCATGAGTCTTTGTTATTCATATTTTCTCTGTATTCATATTGTTCTTCAGTGTTATCATATTTACTCTATAAGAGAGTCTTTATACACTTCAAATTCTATTTTCATTTGATCTCAAGGTATTAGGACCTTAAGAGGGTATATAATCTTATGAGAGAAGTAGTTAAGAGAATTCCTAGTAAGACTTTCTACTCATAAGACTTACAAGATACAAGCAGGAGAGAACGTTGCTGCTCGTAAGACTTACAGTAGTGTAAGCAGGAGAGAACGTTGATGCTCATAAGACTTGTATACGAAAGCAAGTGAGAAAGATCATAGGTTGTTTTTCTGCACGTAAGACTTGTCGTAAGGCGGAGAGAAATTTCTGAGTGTTAGAATATTTCTGCGAGTAGTCTATTCGAGGACGATTGTTATTTTATGGCATTTTGAGAGCCCATTGTATCTTGGAAGCATAGTGAAAATCTCAATAGGTCTTGATCTCTGAGGACTGGACGTAGGCCTGGTTTTTGGGCCGAACCAGTATAACTCTTTGTGTACTAATCCTCTCAACTCTACTCTATCTACAACTATTGTCATATCACCACATCAACCGAAAAATTTATCACATCACCCAATTCACCCCCCTCTTAGGTTAAGCTTGCCTCTTTCATGTTCTCTTTAAGAGAACATAACCAAACGATTATATAGCACAACACAGTATACAACATCTTTACTTATATCATTCTTGACCAAAAAATAAGTTCATTACTAGATCCATGATTAGGAGGATACGTTTGTACCTCCCATTACACAAATACTAGTAACTTATTATTTTCTATCAAAAAACTTCATATAAGTAGTTTAAATAAGTCATCAGCTTTTAGAAGTTTCATCTTCCACTCATCAAGGAAACATGGCATTATAATGCATAATTTAAAAATTAGCATTAACTGACAAACATAATTCATTACATGAAAAAAATACCATGTCCATACATAAAACATACAAACAATAACACTTAGAGTCATATTCTTAATACAACCAGCATACAAGGAAATAGGAATATTATACACCATTAAATGTCAAAACAACAGTAGTCAATAATGGCTTTCCTTAGTTTCCTAAAGAATCTTTCCTTTTTCTTCATGAATCTTGTCGTTTTCGTCACATCATCAACCCAAGACACAGTCATAGAGAATGTGCCCCTTGCCCTTAAAGGTACGCGGTATTTCATCATTACGCTCACGTAAAACTCTGCACTCTTTTTGTCTTTTATGCTTTCCACATAATTCATAATGATTAAGTATATGATTTTTATATTATTTATTCTAGTTGTTTTGTCCACGTCAAGTTCCGCTATCTTCTCAGCCATAGCAGCAGAATAAGGTTAGTCGACTTCTTCTTCTAAATTTTAAGGTTTATCAGGACAGGAGGGCACAGACTTTGGTCCAGAATCAAAGTAGACCACTTGAGGTTCCTCTGGAACATGCTCCAAAAAATCTTCTTCAGGGATAAGATAGAATTCGTCCTTGGGATATTCCACTAAAAATCCATTTTCTTCAGGATCATCCATATGAGCTTGATCATCCACATACTCAATGCTTAGTGACCTATACTCAAGTGTTTCAGTGCTGTTAGAAGCCTCTTGCTTTATTTTTTACCTAAATAAATAAATGTAAGTCATTATCATAATTTTAGGTATTTTTAAACATATAAAAAACACTTAAATAAGCACTAAAACCTCACAAATGGATCCTAAATTGTCACAAAAATAGGAAAATAGCATATCATTGTGAAGATCTCAAATTTAGGGATTTTTAGGAACAAACCGCATCTCAAACGGAGCTTCCATGCACCCTCACGCACCCCAAGAAGAAAACATCCAGGAAAAATCAAAAATTTCATAAAGCCCACTCTCGCTATATGCGCGTGTAGAACATACACCACCCTGCAGTGGTTCGATCGTCATACACGCCGGTTAGTTGGACTCCATACGCCGTCTACTATCGGTCCATGTCTGCGACGTGGCAAACGGGCCTACCACACGGCTACACGCGCCACGCGGTATTTTCTGTCCCGATTTTTTTTTTTTTTTGAGTTTACTGGATCTAGTTGGGCCTTTACCCTCTGATTTGATCCTTTTTTGGGTTTGGGCCACCGATGGCCCAATTTTTTTATAACACTGTTGCACCAGATCAGTTTGGGCCATTACCCGATTCGAATTTTTTTAAAAAAAATCAGCACGAAACGGCACCATTTTTGGGTGCTAGAGGTTGTCTTCAACCTCCAGCCGGGTCAACCCTAACCTGGTTTCTGGTGCGGGTCGGGTCCGTCGACCCGGTGCCTTCTATGCTCTGTAACTTTATCGTCCAAAGTCCATTTTATGCGTTCTTGGTGTCCATTTTCATCATTTTTTTGAGCACTACGCAATGGGATTATTTTCAAATCCTAAATCACTCATTTTGTGATTAACCAATTCAATTTAGTTTTTTGTTTTTCTGATTATCTTTCTGGATTTCGCACAACCTATGAGTACTTTCATTCTATAGCCTTAGTATATGTTTTATGATGCTTTTCAATATTCTAATGCTCATAGAACCAAGACATTACCATACAACTATAATTGACAGAAAATAGACTGCACAGTAAATCACTGAGAAAAAAAGAGGAAACGTAAAAAAACACAGAATGGAGTGAACTAAAACATAATCTCATCACAATCTCATACAGAAAGATATATATATATATATATATATATTAGTTAGAATCATATACTCTCATGTATCCATGAACTTAAATTGACGTACAGAGAAAATTTTCTACATACATGCTCTTGATAGAAATTAATGAACACAATAAACTTAAGCATGTTCAGCGGAAGTAATTGGACATATTTTAAAACCATTGCTCTAATACCAATGTAGGTTTTCGACATACCTGAAGTGTCGATTTGTACTCCTAAGGTACCCACGCGAACCGGATCACACCAAACTCTGACTATATCACACAGCAAATAACACTGACAGAGAAAAGAGGAAAAGAGAATTCTGTAGAGAATGTTTTTTCTCTATGTTGTCGAGTGTGTGCAGTTTTCTGTTTTATTTTATTCACACACACATGTATGTAGTCAGACAATTGTTCCCCCCAAAAGATATGGGGGAAACTGTTCCCACCAGGTTTCAATTTTGAACCCTTAGGGAATATTACTAATAAATACCCTACGTTCATCTAAGTATTTTAGTTTGCCCCAAAGCTTAAAGCTTAATGGGTTTGGGTTTGGGCCTAATCCACTAAGGGTGGACCAAGCCCAATTCCCAACATTGGTGTTAGAATCATATCCTGTATAATCCAAGGTTGTATCAATGTAAATAAGGAAATATATTAAAATGTTAGGAAACAGATCCTAGTATTTATTAGTGAAAATGCGCTCACATGTATATAAATAGGCATACTCTTGTATATTACAATTCAAGGAATTTAGATTTTTTTCCTTCTCAAATTATATGATACCAGAGCCTTAGGAATTCCTATTCAGTTCTCTATTGCACGTACTATTCATAGCTTCACTATTCACCATATATTGTTCATCATGTTTCCAGCCTACCCCTGGTGTTTTCAGACTCTAGGTTCGAGGTTTCAAATCTGGTTATATTTTTGGGTAATCGTTTGGAAGGTTTGCTTCAGATTTCACTTTTTTTTCCGGTAATGGTTAGTGATTTCTACTCAGTTTCTTGGGTCTTGCTTTTGTTTGAGGGAGTTTACCTTTTATGTTTGCCGTTGCATCTGGTTAAAGGATCTAGAGGTCCTCGTTTGCTCTGTTTGTGGTATTTTGGCATTTGTGGTCCTTCAGGATTTTAATGGAATTGTTTTGTTGTTTTGCTTATTGGTTAATCTTCTATGGCTGAATCTAAGATGTCTGATATGCTATCTATGTCTGCTAAGATTACTGATTCAAAATTGAGCAAGATGAACTATAGTGATTGGAAAAAAACTATTAGGATTTATATTTTGGGCATTGAGAAGGAAGCCCATTTAACTAAGGATCCCCCTTCTATTGATGAAAAACAACTTTTAGCTTGGAATAGAGCTGATGATCAAATCTTTTTTCCAAATTTGGAACTCTATTGAACAACGGATTATGTCTTCTATTAGTCACCACAACACAATAAAAGAAGTTATGAGTTATTTTTATTTTATGCTCTTTAGTAAAAGGAATATTACTCGAGTTCATGAAGTATGTAAAGTCTTCTATCGCTCTCAGCAGTAGGGTCGTCCCTTGAAGGATTTATTCTTAGACTTCAAGAGATTGTATGAGGAGATGAAAGTACTCATGTCTCTGCAGGTTATCTTCCTACCCGCATCAAGAATATCAAACTTCAGTCTATCATCTATTTTCTTAAAGCTCTTGACCCTTCTTATGAGACTATTCACTCTCAGGTTTTGTCTAGTCAGGAGCTTCCATCTCTTGAAAATGTGTTCTCACGAGTTCTTCATGCTGATAGTTTAGTTCATCTTCTGTTGATCCGAATGCAAGTGCTTTGACTAGGCGAGGCCCCTTTAAAAACAAGAATATGGATCTAAATAAGGAACTAGTGCTCCAAACATGACTTCTAGCTATATTATCTGCAATTATTGCAAGAAACCTGGTCACATTAAGAAAAATTATCATAAATTGCAGAATAAACAGTAGTATGATCAATAGCATGGTTTTTCTCACATTACCTAGACACCTGATCAGTCTAATTCTAGTCCATCATCTGCAAACCCTAGCTACAGGTACTTTGTCCTATGGTCTTACTACTACTTTCACAAAATGGGTCATTGATTCTAGTGCTGCTGACCACATAATAGGTAACCATCATTTATTTTCATCATATGCCCCTAACCATCCTATATATTTATCGCCAATGGTTCCCCAGTCCGTGTATTTATATCAGGCATTGTTAAACCAACTATATCTATTTTGTTTTCTTCTGTTCTTAATGTTTCTAATCTTACATTTAATCTTCTGTCTTCCGGTAAACTGACTCGTCATTTAAATTTTTTTATCTCACTATTCCCTAACCATTGTTTAATTTAGGATCTTCCAACGAAATAGATTATTGGTAAAGGCTAATGAATCTGGTGGGCATTATATCCTTAATGATCAGATGCTGCATTCCATTGCTTGTTCTAATGGGTCATCTTTCTTTGAAGGTTATTGTCGTCTAGGTCATGTATTGCGTTTGTCCTCAAGAGGTTTTATCCTCAGTTTTCCTCTATCTCTACTTTAGATTATGAGTCATATTAGTTTGTCAAACACTATTGTGTTCATTTGGCACCTTGAGTCAATAAATAGGCTGCATCCCCCTTTATGTTAGTTCATTCTGATGTTTGGGGTCCTTGTTCAGTTTTGTCTTAGAATGGTTATCGATATTTTGTTACTTTTGTTGATAACTTTTCCCAAACCACTTGGCTTTACTTCATGAAACAACGTTCTAAATTGTTTTACTCATTTTCATAATTTTTATGTTGAAATTCAAACTGAATTTAATACTCCTGTGAAAATCCTTCAAAGTGATAATGTGAAAGAACATTTTTCTAGCCATTTACTGATTATATGCATAGTCATGGCATTCTTCATCAATCCTCCTATAATGATACACCTGCTCAAAATAGTGTTGCTGAAAGCAAGAACTACCATATCTTAGAAACTACCCCAAGCTCTCATGTTTTACTCCTGTGTTCCTAAATCCTTTTGGGTTGATGCCATGTCTACTGCATGTTTTCTCATCAATCGCATTCCTTCATCTGTCCTTAGTGGGCATATTCCATATTCTGTTCAATTTCTTACCACTAAGTTGTTTCCTATTGTCCAAAAATTTTTGGTTGTGTCTGCTTTATTTGGAATATCCTTCCAAGTGTCAGTAAACTTGATCCAAAGTCCTTGAAGTTTGTCTTTCTTGGTTATGCTCAAGTTCAAAAAGGTTATCGGTATTACTCTCTTGATCTCCATTGTTATCTTATGTCCACTGATGTGACCTTTCATAAGTCTTCTCCTTTCTTTAAGTCTTTGGTATTACCTGAGTCTCCCTCTATAGTTGATGAGCCTGATAATGTCCTTGTTTATCATGTTCCAATCTCATCAATACAGGCTGTTGTTCCAGAACCTGGTATCATTGATGGTACTGATGTTGCCAATGCTCCGCCTTTGCCAATGATGCTTCACCAACAGATTCCATTTATGACTCCCTAGTTCTTGAACCTAATTCCCTAGACCCCGTCCTTCATGTCCATGATCTAATTGTACCTAATTTTGCATTTGAGCCATCTAATGATCTACCCATTGCCCTCTGAAACGATATACATCCTTATTGTCCTCCTAAAAAATATGCTGACTTTACCTATCCTATCTCTTTCTCTATGTCCTACCAGTATTTGTCCCCTATTTGCTCTTCCCTTGAGTCCATCTCCACCCTTACCACCCTTCACCAAGCATTGAATCACCTTGGTTGGTATGCAGTGATGGAAGAAGAAATGATGGCCCTTGAAAAGGTTGTTACCTGAAATCTTATTGATCTACCTTCTGGGAAGAATGCCATTTGATGTAAATGAGTGTTTGTTATTAAGACTAAGGCTGATGGTTCCTTAGAATAGTTGAAAGCTCAACTTGTTACTAAAGGGTGTGCCCAAACTTATGGAATTGACTATTCAGAGATGTTCTTTCATGTGGCTAAGCTCACTTTAGTTCATCTTCTTGTCTCTCTGGTTGCCTCCTATTATTAGGATTTACATCAATTGGATGTTAAGAATGCCTTTTTTGAATGATAGCCTCATTGAGGAAGTTTATATGGAGCAACCACCTAGATTCATTGCTCAAGGGGAGTATAGGAAAGTGTACTACCTCTAAAAGTCATTACACAGTCTGAAGTAAAGTCCCCGTACCTGGTTTGATAGATTTTATGGTGTGGTCAAGAAGTTTGGGTTGAGTAAGTGTCATCAGTTTGTATTCTACCAACAATCCAATGCAAGCATGATTCTTATGGTAGTGTATGTTGATGATATTGTGATTACTGGGAATAACACCTCTAGAATCTTAGAACTTAAAGTCTTCCTTAACTCCACTTCTTGACAAAAGACTTGGGAACATTAAAGTACTTTCTTAGAGTTGAGGTTTTGAGAAGCAAGAAGGGCATCCTTTTGACTTAGTGGAAGTATGTTCTCAATCTCTAAAGGAGACTAGAAAGCTTGGAGCTACACCAAGTAGCATTCCCATGATTCTGGATCCATTCCTGGATCTTAATGATTGCATGTTTGATAAGCTTCTTGATGACTTGAAAAAGAAGATTGATCTAGAGAAACTGAAGCCATTTACATCTCCTGAGAAATATAGAAGACTTAAGGGAAGCTAAATTATCTGACAGTAACTCATCCTAATATAACCTTCTTGGTCAATGTACTTAGCCAATTCATAGGGTCTTAAACAGTAGTACAATGGGAAGCCTTAGAGTATATCTTGCATTATTTGAAAGGTTCCCCAGGTCGTGGCATTCTCTATACAAATTATGGGCACACTAAAGTTGAGTGCTTATGTAATGCAGATCATACAGGGTCTAAGGCCACAAGATGGTCCACTACGGGTTACTGTGTGTTTGTTGGTGGAAACCTGATATTTTGGAGAAGTAAGAAGCAAGGTGTTATGTCAAAATCAAGTGCAAAAGCTTAATACAGAGCCATGTCACAATCAATACAAGAAATTGTGTGGGTATTTCAAGTCATGAAAGAAATTGGCATTGCCACGACATTATCTTTGAAACTATAGTGTGACAATAAAGCAGCACTACATATAGCATCGAACTCTGTGTTTCATGAGCGAATAAAGCATATTGAAATCGACTGTCACTTTGTTCATGACAAGATCAAAGAGAATGTTGTATCTATAAGGCATGTGAAATCAAACGACCAGCTAGCAAATTTTCTGATGAAAGCCTTAAATGGGACATGAGTTGAGTATCTTTGTAACAAGTTAGGCATAATCAATATATATACTCCAACTTGAGGGGGAGTGTTATAATCATATCCTATACAATCCAGGATTGTATCAATGTAAATAAGGAAACGTATCAAAATGTTAGGAAATGGTTCTTAATATTTATTAGAGAAGATACGATCACATGTATAAAAATAGTCATACTCTTGTACATTACAATTCAAGGAATTCAAATTATTTTCGTTCTCGTATTACAGTTTGAAAAGAAAATAGGTTAGGTTCTTATATTTATAATCAAATAAACCTTATAACTAACTCTTACAACTAAGGTAGTCATCCGGTCTTTAATATAAGACATATTTACTTAATTTGATTAGATTAAAGAAGTTGGTTTAGTTGGTATGACATGTATTTTATAAAATACCTAAGTCATCTTCATTAATTCTCTCCTTCCTTGTCCTCCTTGATTATGCTCGAGAAGGCATCCATAGGAGGTGAATTAGGAAATAATGACAAATATGAAAATTATGTCTTATATTTAAGACTAAGATCAACTTTCTAAATATGTCTTATATTAAGGATCAGAGGAGTAGTATTTTATATGTGTGTGTGTATGTACACTAGATGGGATGAGTCATATCCAATGTCTCATTCCTTCTCCTAATTAGCTATGGTCCTATTTTTTCCCATCCCTTCACTACTACAAAAAATATGAGCTATGGCACTTATTTTCAAAAAAAACACTATGGTGCTTAGGAAGCGTCGTAGCTTCCAGCTCTATTAAAATAAGCTACAACGCTTCTTGAATATACGGAAGCACCATAACTTGAGTATTTAATTTTTTTAATAAAAAGCTATGGCACTTATTCAGAGAAGCGCCAGAGGAAGTATACTACTCAAACGGCACTTCCCAAGGGAAGTGCCATTGGAGGTGCATTTTTTTTGTAACCATATGCATTCAACCCGCATTCAATCCACAACAATTTACATTTTACAAATCTACAGTAGCAAAAACCCAAGCCAGAATCACACCAAATTAGAATGAAATAACTCAAATAAAAATAATTAATTCATAAAACCAGTACTAATGTAATTTGATTACAACGTAACAAATAAGAACAACTAATTGTAAGTACTTATGTATGTAGAATATAGGCAAGAAATAATTTTAATGTACAACTAATTCATAACAACCAAGACGAATATGCAAGAAACAACCTATGTATGTATCTAAATATTAGCGAATTCCTTGACTATATATTCACACCATTCTCCAATGATTTCATTTATTTGTTGGTCAATCAATTGGTCACAACATTGATCTTCATAATGTTAGGATCGGTAGGCACAGTTAAAGAATTTTAAAATTTTCACCAATCCTAATTGAGGATCTATCAATAGCGTTTAAACCGAGTTAGAAAGATTTGTACCTTTTCCAATTTAGGTTTTTGATTTCTAAGAGCCAACACCTCATATCCGCTCCTTCTACCAGTATCCACACGAATGCTCTCCAACATAAACTGCGTGCTAGCGCCTCCAATGTCGTTTAAGGTTTCCCTTACGGCTCTGAATTCTCATGTGTGTATGAGTATATCTGCTTTATCAAGTTTATAACATATGAGGGCTATATTCGAATTTCAAAATTAATCTTTATTAATTTTGAAATTGATTAACAATTAATTATCTTTATGAGCTAATTAAATAAATTCAGTTTAAATTTGTTAGATCCCATATGTTTTGACGATAACAAAGATTGGATACAAAAGGATTTGATAACAAAGGAATTTGAACAAAGTAACCAAATGGCAGACATGAACATTACTTGAAGTAAGCACTAGAGTAATGAAGTAAAGCTTAGAGACCAAGTACAGGAAAACTGCACTGGCAGATTCTGGATAAGGTTACTCAAGTGAGCATTCGAGTAATGGACCCTATTACTCGAGTGAGCACTCGAGTAATAGTGAAGAAAATATCCCAGAGAAGCACTGCCAGCATTTGGATGAAGTTACTCGAGGGATCGCTCGAGTAATCTGTAAAGTTATATGAGACATTACTCGAAGTGACCACTCGAGTAAGCAGAGCAGAAATCATCTAGTAACTCTCAGCCAAGAATTGACTAAAGTTACCTGAGTGACCACTCGAGTGATCACTTGAGGTATGCCATTACTCAAGGGAGCACTCGAGTAATCTGCAGAGTTATTTGAATCATTACTCAAGGGATCACTCGAGTAATCAGGCAAGCAAAATTGGAGATACTCTTGGCCAAGAATTTCATGTCATTACTTGAGGGAGTAATCGAGTAATCTGCAAACTTATTATAAATCTTACTCAAGGGACCACTCGAGTAACTTGTGAAGAAAATGAATGCTTACTCGAGGGAGCACTCTAGTAACCAGGTATTTCCAAGGTTTGTAAAGTAACTTACTCCATGTCTTACCCGAGTAATATGCTATGTGAGTGTTGAATTAGACTCTGCCATATTTTCCATGAGCTTACTCGAGGAACTACTCGAGTAATGAGCATGATCACTCGAGTAGTCACTCGAGTAACAAAGCCCAGAAAACATGATTTTAATCCAATGTTTATTGATTTGTTTTCTATATAATTAACCTTTCATTGTACTAGTATTCTAAGCATATTTACAAAGAAACAATGAAGGTATCATGCTATAAGTAGAAAGTCAAAGATAACGTCCAAGTGCTACCTACCGCTACCTACTGCAAACAGATATTTTTCAAATTTGAAGAATGGATAACTGTAGCTGCTCAACTCTAACAGACAAGTTGAAATTGTTCCAACGGTTATCACAACACATCTATATATATGGGAACATTCAACATGCAACAGAGAACATACACGATATTACAAGAACTGAGAACACACGCTCAATACTCTCTGTTTTTATATTCATCATCTGCACTTCAATGATTATTCATTTACTCTATAAGAGATATTTTCATTACAAACTCAATATTTGTTATTGAGACAACTTAAGGTTGTGGAACCTTGAGTTGGGGATTTGATTACAACGTGTAAGGGGGAGCGAGTGTTCAAGTGAAGGAACTTGCTTGTACTGAGGTGCCAAGAACCCACTGAATCTTGGAAGATATAGTGAAACTCTCAGAGACGCTCTGAGGACTAGACGTAGGTCAAAGTGTTTGTGGCCGAACTAGTATAACTCCCGGTGTACACTTCGGTGATATTTCTCCTTGCTCTTAACTATTTTATATTCATCGTCAATTTTTATATACGCAATGAAATTTTCTGGTATCACCCAATTCACCCCCTTCTTGGGTGAAACGCTTGCACTAACAAAATTAAATCTGTCCAACAGTTTTAATTTAACCTATTTATTTAATCCAAATAAAGAGCCATTAGATTTAATTTATCTTAATAAATTAAATTTAAAACTAACACAATGTAATAATATCATATAATATATATATATATATACATATATATATATAATATGTATTTCAAAAATACATAAGTATATAATATTATTAATTTTATTTTCACTGATTTTATATTATATATATAGATAAATATAAAATTTATCTACCCTAAATTAAACATTATCTCATGTTGGGCCATTCTTGTGTGCGACCCTGTAGGCCCATACGAAGTTGGCAATGGGCCAATAACTATACTAACTCATAAGTCGCAAGCGGCCTCTAGCAAGACATTACAACTACCCAACTCATATGAGGATCGTTAATACGATGCAACCTGTCATACAACCATGTCATGTCCCTTTTATCACATGATATATCGGCCAAGGATAGGGCATGGATAATGTCATCTTCTTGTTCCTGACCATTACTTTCTCAATTTTTGAGTAGTCTGACAATAAAAATGGAAACTCCTTTCCATCGTAGTGTGGCCATACATTTTTCAAACTCACTCATCAAGGGGCCCAGTAATATCTCTCTACTAATATGAGGGATAAATTCTATCTTGATCATTTATATTCCTCTGCATGAAAAACCACCAAGCCCGATCGTAGCCTTTATCATCACCCGGTCAAAAGTGACTTTTGACTAGTTCAGAGCTTAGCAACTCTCATGTAGGAATCCATGATGACCTCAAGTCAAAGGGCATTGTGATGTGGTTATACATGAGAAAAGCTTATGACTTGATCCATGTAGCATTCTCATAGTAGGTCGGTCCAACACCTTGTACTCTTACAATTGCCAAAGACTTTGATTCGTATCTCCATATCTTATATCAAAGTCATACTGGTCTTGTTTCATCTTTGCTCCCGCATAGATGACCGACCAGAGACATTTTAGCACAATCTTTATAATTTATCCAAAGATTCAATTATCACAGTTAACATGCAAATAATATGAAAATATAATGGAGAAATTTCATTAAATTAATAATGTTCAAAGTACAATAATTGGCCCTTAGGTCACAATTTCCAACAGATAATATTACATAAAAAGCATGCACATAAAAAATTAAAATTACTAAAAATCCATTAACTTAGACACTTGTCAATTAAATTTAAAACACAATAACTGCAAGTAAAAAGAACTTACTTGTGTAGGAATAGAAATGTTATCATGAGTAACTACATCTTTCATAAATTTCATAATATAAGAACCGCAATCATTGTTGTTTAGTTAGCATGGGCACTGACAATACAATGAAATAGTTAAGTAAACATTTGAAGAAACATTTTTGAATAACAAATTGGAGTAATTAAATACATATATATAAGTACCGCAATCTTCCTCCAAGGATAGCTACTAGCTAGGTATTTGAGTGTAGAATAGCTCAATCCAACGTTGCTTCGGTAAGTGGTCAATGCACTAACAAAAGAAGTAGTGACTAATTAATTTTGGTAATTCAATAATGACAAATATTTGCACATATACCCATGCACTTACTTATTGATTATAATCTTCAAATCACGCCAGTTGTCTGGATAACCGGTCTTTATAGGATTTAAATAGTAAATCCTGGGGACTCTAGGTGACACTGGACAAACAACACTCAAAATCCAATGTCCCCTAAAATGTTTTAAAGATTTTACTTTGACAATCATGTTAGAGTAAAAGTGGAAGAATTAAAAAAACATACCTTAAAATACTGTCACAAACAACTTACCCCTGATTGTATGGCACGATAAAAAGCATGTTAGGGGTTGCTCTTCGCATGAAGATGTCCCAAATATCATTAGATAGTGCTTCCACATCTAATCTATGCTGGCCAAGGAGGTGTAGGCTGACAAATATGAATATATGCCCACTTTCTGTGTGCAGTAACAAATCGTGGTACAAGTGCCTTTATAGAAAATAAATAATGTCATTAAAACCTAAAAAAATTAATGAATAATAATAATAATAATAATAATAACAACAACAACAACAACAACAACAGTGATAGACAATGATGATAAAGTACCTAATCCATATGTTGATGGCCATCACACTAAGCCAATCATGACTAAGTGTATCGTTAACATACTACTATTGATATGATCATCTATCACTACATGATAGATGTTGATATCGAAACTTATTAAATGACCTCCTCAGCTGATCAAAGCTGGAACCATTAATGCCAATTGTTGGTGATATGAGGGCGTCTGTTGGTTGCGTCTGTTGCTGGTTAAGGGTTGGGACTTATGTTCGGTTGATGACCACTTTAAGTTCTTCCTACGCCCTTCAATTCGTTTTCCCTTAGGACAAGCAGAAACCTAAAAATATAATAAAATTAAATAATGTGGTTTTAGATGGAAGTGTATAGAAAAAGTAGAAGGAATTATAAATTAACTACCTTTTCATATGGCTTAATCAGACCAATCGGCCATGCAACATAACCACCAACGAAATCTTTCACCATTGTTGCTTCATACAAAGAAGGGATTGGTAAAAGGTGATCATCAATTGTGTATACATCAACCCTAACTCTGAGTGTGTTCAGCGGCAATGGTGAATTATACAAGATATCACTTTCAGTGTTGTAGGCCACGCCGACAGCAACCGCTTGCTTAAAAGAATCATCAACATGCAACTTGCAATCTGATTCGCCCTTCTGAAAAATTGAGTTAAATATATTAAGGTACACTAATATATAATATACCAAAAAGTGAAGTGGAGAAGAAATTAATTACCAAAGGAATAGGGACTTTAGGCACAGAGGGCCAACTATCCCTCGCACTCGTGCTGTTACACACTGGACTCGGTGTTAGCCTAGACTGTAGTAAGGTCTCAATTTGCGCCTTCAATAATGCGTTTTGCTCTTGCATCAAATACATATGATCAGTGAATTGCTCTACTTAAAGCTCGTAGCCACTAAACCTCTGGCCTACGTGATGCTTGTAGTCAGAAATTTGCTCCTATAGTTGCAGTAAGTCATTTTTTGTGGCTCACTTTTTAGGTCCGTAATATGATGTTTGGGTTACTACAAAACCAGTACCCCAAACACGACCATCATACTCAGGAGCTCCAAGTGCTTTATTGAGCAAATTGTCGTGACCAACATAATGCGCCAAGTTTGGCTGCTCCTGCGTCATTGAGTGTTATCACAACAAGAATTACAACAATATTAATTACTATAAAATAGAATCTGTTAAGTAAAGCTAAATGTTTGTTGTATATATAATCCACTACTCACACAATATTCGGTAACTTGTCTGGCTTGTTCACAGGGAATTTTGCCTTTTTTGTTCGTACAACCTGCCAGTTACAAATCATGTCGAGGTATATGTATGACATCATCAGAATGCGATTCTTGCAGCTGCATATCAAGTTAGTTGTAGTTAAAAATTAGGCATACATATTATATTCATATGAAATAATGATTAGTTCTTACTAATTGGTGCTCCAACGTTGCATACGAGACCAGTCCTTTCAAGTACCAATGTAGCATGTTAGATGCATTTTTGCGATTTCGCTATCTTCTTTCCTATTTAGATCCAAATGATTCATATCAATAAACATTAATTACTGCTACATACAAGACCGGTCCTTTCATGTACCGATAAAGGCTAATATTATATTACCACAAACTGCGGAGTAGTATGTGAGGCCAAAAACTCATTCCACTGCTCTTGAGTTATGATCCCATCATACATCTCTGGCAGTGTATGAATGATAATATCATTGTCGTCCAGTAAGAAGAATTTGACAAGAGTTGAGTGAAAATTTCTTAAAAGTCTACTGCATTTTTGCAGCACGAATTTCTCTTTATTGTCTTCAATTATAAAGTAAGACTAGAAGAAAAACCACATATAATTTGTTAGATTCTAATTTTATAATACAAAACAACCAGAATAATAAAGTAAATAATGTTTACATTGACAAAATCGAAGAGCATATCACCATAATCTTTCTTCGCATGGCACCAATCTAAAACAGTAATGGGGACTCTTTCCCTGACTGACATAATTAATAAAGTTGATGGCATTCTGTCCGACTGGATTCCCCTTTTCATTCCACTGAAGCTCTAACCTAATACCCTTACTCATTAGTTTGATAAGTTTTTTCATTACGGTCCTGCCCCTGGATACCTCGGCCTCAAATGCTTCCTGATCATCATGTTCGATAGGAACCATATCGTCTCCGATGCGAGGATCCATTTTCCTACAAGTTAAATAAACCAAATAAAACATCTGAGCATGCACTTGACAATTATGGCAATGAAAGTAAATTATGTTGAAATATATGAATGCATGTAATAAAACATACAAGGCAAAAGGCACTCATTATCATCTTTTCTTCTTTTTCGTTTGATTTAAAAACCAAGTCCCTTTGTTATGATCATATCTCATGTAAAAGGGTTCATTTTCATTTTCATCTTCATCTATATCAATATATTTTGACCACAACATGTCAAAGGAGAGATCATCCTTAGGAATATTCAAATATTCATTACTTTCATTATCAACTTATTCTTGTTCGATGGAGGTACAATGGACCAATTCTTCTTAGAATGATATGGAATGAAAAACACTTGTTGTGCCTATATTGCTAAAATGAAAGGATCATCTTTATACCAAACTTTAGAAAGATCCACTTGAGCAAACCCTAAATCATCTGTCCGCAATCCACTGTTGTTGTTAATCCACTTACATCTGAATACAGGGACCCTCAACATAGTGTAATCTAACTCCCATATTCATTCAATTACGCCAAAGTATGACATTATTGCATAGATAGAGTGTACATCTTTGGCACTAGATCTGTGCCACGAATCAACAACAAGTGTTATCCCACTATTCTACATCATGCTCCTTGTATCATGTTCTTGTGTGTAGAATGTGTAACCATTGATTACGTAACTGTTGTAAGACAAACATTTAAGCTTGGTCCATTTGATAGCCATCTTAAGTTTTTAGAAACTAAATCAGGATTCTTCTCTACCTCATCATTAATATGCCTTTTTAACTAAGTTCAAAAATGTCAGTTGTGGTATTTTGTTATCAAATTTTCATTCCTCTCACCATGTACTAATCAAAGAACATCCTTATGTTCTTCAACATACGGTTCAACCTCATCAGTGCTATGTAGCACATACAAGTGAGCTTGCTCCCATTCAGTCACTGATATCCTAGTTACATCATTTTTACTCATTCCTTTCCCTGATCTTCGCCCATCTTGATAAGATTTTGGGATCCCTACTGGGTCAACATTTGATAAAAAAATTAGCACACAAGTCACTTGTTTTTTCAACCATGTAACGCTTAGCTATACACCCCTCTAGTCAATATCTATTTTTCACATACCTTTTTAAAATTTTCATAAATAGCTCATTTGGTTACATCCATCTCAAGTACACTGGACTGCATAATTTAACCTCTTCTCACTAAGTATACAGTTAGATGGACCATAATGCCAAAAAAATGAAGGTAGAAAATACATTTCAACTTCACACAGAGTACAAACAATCAACCTTTGCAAATCTTATAACTTTGTTAAATCAACCACTTTACTGCAAATCAACTTGAAGAACAATTACAGTTTAGTTATGGAATTCCTTACAATTTTGGGTAAGATTGATCCTATACCAACTGATACAAAATTCTACATAAGTATATAACAATCATGAGATTTAAGGTTCTTTAGCTTCAACTCTTTCACTAAAACAAGATTCTTTATATTTGAAGCATAGCCCTCTGGAACTTTGATTCCTTCGAGAAATTCACAAAATATCTTCTTCTCTTTCCTTTACAGAGTGTAAGCCATTTGAGGAAAATAAGTGTGGTGCCTATACTCAATCAGAGCAAACTCTTTTCTGATTCCCAGGTTAACCAAATCCAACCTAGCATTCACATTGTCCTTGCTTTTCCCTTGCATATTGAGCAGTGTTCCAATTAGACTATCACAGACATTTTTTTCTATATGCATCACATCAAGAAAATGACTCACATATAAGGACTTCCAATATGGAAGCTCAAAGAAAATAGACCTCTTCCAACCGCTTGTCCCGATTTGTTTTGCAAATGGCTTGCCAAAATTGTTATCCAAATGTTTGACCTTCTCAAAAACCTGAGAACCGGTCAATATCTTCAATGGGCTACCTTCTTCTGACTCACCATTAAAAGCCTTTTTTCATTTCCTCCAATGATGTTTCGATGGTAAGAATCTTCGATGTCCCATGTAGATATTTTTCTTACAATGATCTAGTCGCACTAAATGAATGTCATCTTCACATATAGGGCACACACAATATCCTTTGACGCTATATTTGAACAAATTACCATAAGCAGGGAAATCATTTACTGTGCCAAATAACATGGCTTTCAAAGTGAAACTTTCTTCCATGTACCCATCATACCACTGACACCTTCCTCCCGAAGTAGCTTCAAGTCATCAATTAAAGGAGCCAAGTAAACACCCTCCTCCCTTGCTCTAAAGCTTCGTTACTTATCTCAACACTAACATTGAATCCTAGATTTGACACTTTCAACTCATTGCAGTAAGATTCTAATTTGGCAAATTCATCTATAAAGCCCCCATCCATGTCTTGCATTATTCTCCTTTTTTCCCTTTTGCACTTATATATGCTGACACACACTTTCAACTCACGCTCAACCTCCTTCTTCATCTCACTTATAGTGTGTTAAGGATTTTCTCGGATTTTCTCCTGGAAGTGTTCAGCTAGCCACCTCACACTTGCCCTTTGATTCTTATAAACCCTAGCACACATATGCTCGTGAACCAAAGTCTTCAACTTGTACCCAACATTATTTCCATCTCTAGATGCATACAACCTAAATGGGTAGCCCTCTTCACAAGTGGCTATGACCATCTTCTTCCCACTTCTAACTATTTTCACATTAACCCCCTTAATAGCGTAGTTATCAATAGCCCTCCTCAACTCACCTCTATCTAAGAATGTCATACCTAACATGAAGGAGGACCTATTTTCAGACCCATCCAAATCACTAAGACCAACTCTCTCTTATGGAATCCAACCATCGTTATTGTGGCCCAAATCTCCCTCATCCTCAAAGCCTTCATATATTTCATAATCATCCTCTAAACTCTCTTCACAATCAGAACTTTTGGCCTCTTACTGTGCCATATAGCTTTCATCATCACTATCAGAGTCATCTTCCTCATCCCTATCACCCTCATCACAATCACCTTCCTCTATCTCTCCAACATTTTGGTACAAATCATTAGCAATTCCAGAACCATAGTTCAAAATATCATCAACAATATCTGCATTAACATCAATATCAATATCGTCTATGTTATATAACCCACCACTGTCATCTAACCCAACTAATTCTTCAATATCATCAACTACATCAACATCTACATTTTGCATTGACCTTCCCTTATTTTCAGTTTGACCCGATCGTCTCTCTCTCTCATTTTCACTTTTGCTCGACTGTGATACTTGTACATCATGCCAAAAGCTTTTAACACATTTCTCTTTAGTTTCATGCACACTTTCTTTCGCAATAGAAACCACTTCACTTACCTTTATCAGATGAGACAAGTACTTCTTTTGCAATGACTCGTCATTTTCTCCCCCCATGACGTCCACAGATTTCGTCACCTCTTCGACAGATTTCGTCACCATTTTAGCTACAGGAAGTAAATCAAGAAATTAATCAAGGGCTTCGACGGTAACACACTGTAAACTCTAAAAAACAATAATTTTTTGTCCTAATCAATGGTTACCTGTCAACCTTGTCTTTTCCCTTTCAAATACCCTAGCTGAATTTCGAGCGCGATTTTCTTTGGCTTTTGCTCATCCACTTTCTCACTTTTTCACTTTCTTGCTCTTAATCAATCTAACAATCTCTCAGTCTTTTGCTTCCATTCCTTTGATCTCGTCAGTTTCGACTTTGGAAGCTCATGGCTTTTGAGTTTGGATTCACGACACTTCTCTATTCTTGTCTTTTTGTTTTTTCCTTTTGTGTTAAAGTCTCTTGTCTTTTTCACTTGACAATTCTATGTATTAAAAAACACATACAAGACAAACACTAATGACAAAACCTAGGCCCTTATACTACCACATCACCATTTACACACTGCCACCTCACCAATTCAAGTCAAACATTTCCCTTACCTGACTATTTAACAGTCAAAGGCTACCATTTAAACGGGATTGTGCTTGTTGCCCCGTTTAAAATTGTTGATTGGTTTTCTTGCCCTCTTTAAAACTTATTTGTACTAGGTGCTCCCAATGTAAAAGTTTGTTGGCCAATCTGCACCTTAACCCTAAAAAAAAAAAAAAAGTCCTCCACTTCCCTCCCGGACTCACATGTGATCAGAGAAAGAGTTGCAAAAATATATTTAAAAACTAATTATTCTTTTAAAAAATTTAGTAAGTGTCGTGTTTATTATGGTTAACACGGAGATTGAGGAGTCACACCAGTTATTTTTCAATAAGATAATTATCTAGCTTGCAATATGTTTTAACAAAACTAAAATAACATTAAACCTTGTTAAATATGCTTTAAAATTTAGCCATTTTTCAAATTTACCCTTGTGTAATATACATTATACCCTATAAGAATAAATTATATACAATAATAAATGAAATATAAAATTGTACATCCATATAAAAGATTTAATAATGTGACTCATAAATAGGATTCATCATATCTTTTTTAATAGAATGAATATTTTTAATAGGGCATAATGTATAATAAACAAGGGTAAATTTCAAAATTTGTTAAATTTTAAGACAGAATTAATAAATTTAATGTTATTTTAGTTTTGTTGAAACATATTGCAAGCTAGATAAGTATCTTATTGAAAAGTTACTAGTGTGACTCCTCAATCTCCATGTAAACCATAATAAACACGACACTTACTAATTTTTTTAAAAGAATAATTAGTTTTTAAATATATTTTTACAACCCTTTCTCTGATCACATGGGTGAGTCTCGGAGGGAAGTGGAGGACTTTTTGTTTTTTGTTTTAAACCAGTAGGAGGAAAGGATAGGACAACCAAATTGAGTATTGAATGAGATTTTGTGTTGCGTGCAAAACGACATCATTTGAAGTAAGGGAGAGACAATGAATGGGAACCGCATGGGAGAGAAGCTAAGCACCTTACGCTAGCATAAAATACCAGGGAAGATAAAAACACTGTTGCGAGGGATCAAACCCGGGTCATCTGCGTGACAGGCAGGAATGCTCATCACTATATTACAATGACCTGTTTGAAATGTTTTATATTATTTCGTTACATGTATTTTAGTAATTTAGGGCTATTTCTTTTCTTTTCTTTTTTTTAATACGAGGCACTATTTCTCGTTTCGCTATTGCAAACTTTTTTTTACAATTTTTAATGTGACAAAGCCAAAAGCCCAAAATTGTGCATCACCCTATACTCCGCAATCCCTTAAGTTTAAACTATTTTTCCCCTCACTTCATCTATTTTCATATAATTATTAATAATTGGTATTCATAATATAAAACCTCTCAAATTTAGTTGTGACATGTATGTTAAATAAAAAAATTTTCTTGCAGTATTAGTCACTTTATGCCATTAAAAAATATTTCTTATTAATTCTTTTTTTGGTCATAAAAACATATTTCTTATTAATTGACTCCCTAGCGTTTGCCAACTTTACCTTTCTTGGCCAAAAATATATTGTTTTATGTTTCCTGTACTTCTTTTTCCAACAGTTTTGCATTTTCGTTTCCACTAACCTGATAATTTTACTTCCTTAAAATATTTTTTTTAAAAAAAAAACTGTGACATGAAAGTCGTATTTTATTTACAAAATTATTTTCACCATATTTCTATATCTACTATTATTCTCCATATCAACTGAGAGATCAAGAAGATTTCCAACATGAATGTTTTGGCCACCTCAATTCCAGTATTCCTTTACGGCAAACACATACCAAAGCACACTGCAAGACAATTTCTCAAGCACACTGCAACAGCATCAAACTTCTGAAACACAAAGGCCTCAGTGAATTATTAGCAATTTAGTATCTTTAAAACCAATTAAGGCCTCAAATTCCTGCAAAGTAAATTTCCAGTGCTTTAATCATCCCACCATCATTGCAAATTTGAAATTGCCAATATAAGCAACCAACACAAGTGGCAATAAATCAAATTGCATAATAGCAGGTGAAAGCTGCAGAGATTCATTCAACTCACGAAACATAAATGTACAATGTGATGTTTCACAAGCTTCCATCCCATTTGCATATGTTTGAAACTTCAGATTACAAACAATCTTCCAAGAATTTTTCCCCCATCTCAGTTAATTTACAAAACGCATTATTAGACGGTAATTAATACCAAGAAAGGAGAGGAAAAGTAAAATTCATTCATCAAAGCGCCATCGGCTACGGTTCGTTCCATTACTATTCTGGTCACGACTGTTTGAAGAATTATTGCTTCCTCTGGTCTCAGCATATTGATTATTACTGTTTGAGCTAGAAGAACGGAATGGCCACAAAAACGAAAAAGGGTTTCTCCTTCCTTGGTTCTGCTGGCTATTCTCTCTCCCCCTAAGGCTATCATTGTTGGTGCTTTCTGCATTACTTCCTCCCAAATTACGACTAGCATGAGGATTAACCTGTCCCTGAGGCGGCAACTCAACACGGCAAACAGGGCATGAGTTATGTTGAACCAACCAAGGGAAAATACAATCAGAATGATAAATATGGCTACATGGCATCACCCTCGCCTCAGAGCCAAGTTCGAATTTGTCTTGACAAACCGGACATTGAGAGTCTGAACGAAGATGAGCCTGTGTGATTGTTATGGTAGGCATTGCATCAATTGAAGAACGCGAAGCCGGGGACGGACCGTGCCGGTCATTCATAGTGAGCTGTTCAATAAGTTCTTCCAGTCCAGGCCCCATGAAGTAGTCACTGACATCAACACGCCTAGGACCGCCTCAGGGGATGCCATTAGTCAAATTGAATCAAGGAACCTGACCATGAAATATCAAGTAAGGACCAGAACTAATAAAACCCCAACTCTGATCAGGACCAATTGCAGATACAGAACGCCCTCTCACATCAAAGTTTGGGTTTCGTCCAACCATTCTCTGCCTCAGGATATTATCAACTGAATCTAGAAATCTTGTTTCTGGGAATCTCCTCCCCATAACAGCATGAATAGCACCAACAATGTCGGGTACTTGATGAAAATCCTCCATGTGTGCCGTCCTTTGTATCTCGTCAAGTTCTATCACAAAGCCCCCATCACAGTAAGGGCACGTGATATCTCTCCCTTCAGGTATGATTTCCCGTCTGCACACATAACACCAGTGCTTTGCTCCACTTGACATCCCTTCTCTTTCACAAGCTTCTAAATACTGCCTCCGGTGCTAATTATAAAATAAAGTTGACTTTTTTTGGAGAAATTAAGGAAGCCAATTAAATTACTTTTGAGTATTTTATTTTTATTTTTTTCTCCAAACTAATTAATTTAACTAATAAACTAATATATAATCTAAGGAAACTAAAAATATAAATACTCTAAAGTAATTTAATTGGTTTCCTTAATTTCTTCAAAAAAATCAACTTTATCCTATAATTAGGACCGGAGGGAGTATTAAAATTTCCACTTAATGTTAGTCATCCAAATTTTGACTTCAGAAATAATAGGTTCCCAATTTATATAAATTCAGGTTCATCAATAAAGATCAATCACAGAAAAATAAAGTGCACAAGAAGCAACATGCCAATGGGCTCTGCTGGTGACTTTTTTCCAATCAGAACAGTTCCCTAAAGTTGATATGCATATATTTACAGCAGCAGAACAGTAACCATGAGACAAATAGCAAGGTCAACTCTTAAGAATTTTTCACCTGCAAATGGACAAAAAATGAAATCAAAACTTTCCCTCAACCCAAATTAGCCATTGATAGCTTCCTCATAACTCATGTTGCACTGGGAATCGAAAATATTGTTCTGACCCTTAAAAACTTATTTTTCAAATAGTTGATTCCATAACAATTGACTCTAGCATGGCCCAAAACAAATCAGTTCAAAAGATAACTGTACAGACATGTTAATGACACGATGTTGATATTAAATCCATAGCAAGAAATAGTGTGACTCATTCCTCAAACTTAAAGAAAACCTCTCTAATTAAAATGATAGAAGCGATAATGGGCAAATGCATGCTGCGCCATGAACATCTCCTACCACCTAATTTCCAACGGAGTGAACAGTCACTATCAAGACCTGAACAATTGGTAACTGGTAAAATATATCTCTGATCGTTAGACACCATAAACAAATTGAGAACATCAAATACATCTCATTCTTCAACATAGTCCGTACTTGTTCTCTCAGAAAATTAATGAAAAAATATTTTCCCTTAATGGGAATATAATTTCTAACACAATGTGCAACACTACCAACGGCTTGGCCTATTTGGGGCCTAGTCAGGCCTAGCTTGTTAGTAAAGAAAGCCAGGCCAAGACCTTTTTTTAAGTCTTTTTTTCTTAACAGGCCAAGCCACGGCCTGGGCTTGTTAACTATTTGCCAAAAAAAAAAAAAAATACTCTACTTGAAATAGGAAAATAAATGATTATGAACAATAAAAATAAATAATTACATATTATCTACCCTAATTACCGGAGTTTGTTATACATGGAAATTAACTACCTAATTGATCTCTCCTCCAATACTAGCTAGATTCGAGTTTATAAAGTTCTTTATTTTATTTTATTTTTACCAAATAACCTCTTGTTTAACAATATGTGGGGGGGCAAGGTACGAAATTTCATGATTCTCAACATGCTGATCTATATCACCTTAATTGTGAATAACATGTTTTGGTTAAATCTCTATCTCTGAGGCAGTAATATATATGTGCGTGTTTGTGGTCTGACCTTGTTTATTTCGATTTATTGTTGTTTAATTTTGTGCAAATTTTGTAACACATAAATTTCCATCTATACTTGAATAAATTTGGTTGAATTTAGAAAAGGCAAGAGACCATCGAGTATGCCAGAATCTAAACTAATGTTAGTCCATAGAGAAGAACTTTGTAGTTGTTATGTATATAATATAATGTTGTGAATGAGAGTCTACCATATATGGTTTTTCCAATCCCATTAGACTTTGCTATAATTATTTACTATAATTCTACAAGAAAATATATGTTGGTTTCAATTTTTTAAGAATGATAACATAGCAGACTTTTCTGATGTCTATTTGACTTCAGAAATAACAGGTTCCCAATTTATATAAATTCAGCTTCATCAATAAAGATCAATCATAGAAAAATAAAGTGCATGATCTAACTGTGTCTTTGCATCTCAAGGTCAAATATAAAATTTTTGATCCAAGAATTGCATCACAATGCAATGCTCAGGTCGTCTCTCTTCTCAACACTACAAAAAAACATGTTATTACCGATGGAATTACCCACCGAATTATTTCCATCGGTAATTTCCGACGGATTACAGACGAATTTTCCGTCGGAAAAATTACCGACGGATTTTTGATGAAAAATTTTGTCCAAAATTTCAGTCAGAAAATTCCATCAGAAAATAAATTTTCTCATGGAATTACCGACGGAAAAAAATCCCGTCTCTAATTATCGATGGATTAAAGATGGAAAAAATTCCGTCAATAAATATTGGCGGATTACCCACGGAATTTTTTTTGTCGGTAATTACTGACGCCTTACCCACGGAATTCCGTGGGTAATTTGAATGAGAAATTACCGACGGAATTCCGTGGGTAATGCGTATCTAATTGCTGATGGATTAAACACGAAAAAATTTTATTGGTAAATACTGACGGATTACCCACAGAATTTTTTCTGTCGGTAATTACCGATGATTTACCCACGGAATTTTGTGGGTAATTTTAACGAGAAATTACCGACGGAATTTCGTGGGTAATCCCTAGGTAAAACTAATAATTTTTTTATTATCTTTTAATAGTTTATATAAAATAATAAAATTAAAAATAATATATAAAAAATAAAAATTCAAATATCATAAAATTAACATTTAATATAATATATTAAATATATATAATATTAATAATAAAAATTTTAAATGAAGTAAGAAATTAAAAATTTTAAACTTTATATCATAAAAACAAAATATATAATTATATATAAATATATATTTAATATTATATATATTTTTATTAATATTAAATATTTAAATGAAATAATAAATTAAAAAATTTTTAATTTATATTATAAAAAATGAAATATATAATTATATATAAATATATATGTAATATTATATATATTAATATTAATATTTAATATTTAATATTATAAAAAACGAAATATAAAATTATATATAAAAATATATTTAATATTATATATATTTATCTTAATATTATATTTGTTTTTTAATTATTACATTATATATATTATTACATGAAAAAATGATGCAGGGTTAAAGCTGCTCAACTGGCAAAGACTTCAAAATACATACTAGAAGTCCAAGGTTCGAATCTCACCTTTGTCACAAAATACAACAATTATCTCATAGAGACACGTGGCGCCGGATGCGGGGGCGGGTCGTGGGGGGCCTCCAATAATGTCCACGTGGCCTCTTTTAAAGTCGCCACGTGGATTTTTTTAAAAAAATAATATTAAATTACCAACGGATTACCCACGGAAAAAATTCCAAAATTTTTCTGTCAGAAATCCGTTGGTAATTATCGACAAAAAAGTTTCCCTCAGAAATCCATCGGTAATTTTCTATGGAATTTTCCGTCAATAATTACTGACGAAATTTTTTTCGTGGGTAATCTATCGGTAAATCAATTTGCCATGTACTTTTTAGAGACGGAACTTATTCTGTCAGTAATTTCGTTTCCATCTCTAATCTGTTGGTAATTTGATTTCAGTGACAGAATTCCGTAGGTAGTTTCTGTGGGTAATACGCTGTTTTTTTGTAGTGCAAAGAGCATTTTATTGAATCCGAAGTAATATTGAATGCTAAGAGAAATTGATTAAAAAGGGTTTTAGAAATGAAATATATATATATATATATTTTTTAAATATTAAATGCAATAAATAAACACACCCAAATAAAAGAGAAAGTATAATTTAATTAAATACATAAACAAACATGTTACTCAATTAAATCATGATAATACCACAAGCACAAATTAATCACACAAATTTAATTCAAAATTTATACACACAACAATCAAAATTTATAAATAGGTCTTAACTTCTCGTGTCCGATCTAAATTCACCTATAATTTTCACCTCTACTTGAAGTTTGGACTTGAGGAAATGTTTATATGTGGTTACGAATATATATACCAACATCGAACAAGGAGAAGGGTAACCAAAAAGAGAGGATCACACCGCCACCGCATGCCAAATAAACTCAACAGACTTGTTCATTTTTTAAGTCTTTGAAATACAATCAAGTATAAAATGTGAGCAGCATACTGCATATATAGAAAAATGTCCATCACATGCATTAATTTAGTACGTGAGTTGTTCGATTTAAACAAAAAAAACAGCGAGCTAGACTTGTTTCTTTTTTTCTATGTAATTTAAATGCATAGATTTTAAATCCCAATTAATTTAAACCTATTATCTTAACCTCAAAAAATTCTAAAATATTACAAGAAATTGATATTGGAATGTGTAGTATTAATTCAATTCTTATTTTTTAAACGTTGTCTTATGAGTTACTTGATTTGTACTTGGTGGTGGAATCAAATGATATGCATAAAATATGGATCAGTTGGAATAGTTTCAACAAAAGCTGATGTATAGATTTACTTAATAATACTAATGGAAGTATTCACAAGAAAAAGGTCAACAGAAGATATGTTTGTTGATGGATTGAGCTTGAAGAGTTGGGTAAGTGAATGCATTCATATGCATTAACTAATCAAGTCATAGATTTCAATTTATACTATAATCAAGATTTTATATTAAGGGCCGAAAATAGTACAAGGAGATGGTGAACAATATGTTGGTATTATTTTGACAACTACATCAACTCCTTTTAAATTGGCCTTGAATTGTTGCGCCAATTTTTCATAAAGGCTTTGTCATATATCACATGGTGTGGTATAACTAAACAAGATCAAGGACTTTTTTTATGCAAAAATGTCATTCAAAGAAATATCGAACCTATATCTGCAATTAACTTGTTTTCTTTTTTCTATCCCTCAATTTAGGAAACGTTAGATGCAACACCTAGTGAGAGAAATAGAATGGAGATTAATTGAAGACAAATAGGAGTTTGTAAATTTGATTGTTTCTTTTTTGTTGGATGAATTGTAATATATGGATTATGGGCAGGAACATGTTGCTAAAGCTCTGCCCTAGGCTTGGGTGAGCCCAACCTCATGCTAAAACTTTGATCATAATAAAAAAGAGTGCTTGGGCTTCAATCCCTTCAGTCTAATTATTTATGTTTTAGGGTTGTGGCTCTTGTTTGTTTTATTTTTTTTAAAAAAAGACATAGGCTTTCAAGAAGGAATTTTGGGATTTATTAAGCCCATTTGAGATCACTTGATGCCATTTTGTATTTGGGCCTTTTTGTTTGCTCCGAACACTAGTTTAGTCATTGTTACGTATTATAATTATTGTTTTATTTTTATTTTTAATATTATATAAATAATGATTTTTAAAAAAAAATCATTTTTTTTTCTTGTATCTTTACTTAGTTTACATTTTTTTGTTTAACTTAAGTGCTTTTTCGTTTGGAATCGATTTTTAATGCATTTTTGTCTAGCATACATTAAAATAGTAATAGGAGGATTTTTATAACTATATGATATTCAATATTATTGGATTATACTTGAATACTACCAGACCCAAACAAAAATAGCTCTTAAAAAATACGTCTTTTACAAATATAAAAGTATATTTTTTTTGTAATGATCAGCATATTGAGAAATTCATGTGTCATTGCAGTATAATATTTATTTCTTTAAAATAACTAGCACCAACCTCAATCATGTACATGAAGATTAAAATAACTACTTAGTGCCCGTTTGGATTAGCGGTAGAAAAGTAGCTTTTTTTGTTAACTGACTTTAAAAAAAGTCAGATAAGAAAAAAGTCAAAATGTAGCTGTGATTTGTGTTTGGAATTGCGGTAGAAAAAATGACTTTTTTCTTAACCTTAAATGTGTTTGGATTGATGTTTCAAAAGCCCGTTAAGATGGAAAATGACTAAAAAGGGCATGAATCTTATTGAAAACTCCATATATATATTAGTTGTATATATTGTGATAATTAAAATGAAAAAATATAAATAAAATTTGGTAAAATAATAAAAGTTCGATTATTATTGAAAAATAAACACTAAAGCCACTTCAATTAAAATTGGATAAATTTATATCTAAATTATAATGCATACATGAAATGTTTCATCAGTGGATCATCTACCCCTAACAATTTGATCTCTGATCGTGTCACGAACATCATTCACATCAACGCAGCTACGTGTTCATACTCTGTCAACTCTTCATCTATGAGGGATATGAGCAGAGACCTTCTATCTGCACGAGACAATCGTACTTCCTCCGGCCGTTCCGACCTATCTGCACCACTCGAACTTGCCATAGATGATGTAACCTGTGTTTTTGCGAAGATTGTATGAAATCAAATACGACTATAAAAAGTGCAAATAACATTCACATCATACAGCTGCCTTAACATATAGCTGCTTCGTCTAACATAAGTACTATCCGTAAAAAACATACATAAAGTCAAGCATATCGATATAACTACATATGACAAAGTTTTCAAAAGTGACAAACATAAAGTCAGGTATATCAATATAAAAGTACATATGATAGTTTTCAAAAGTAACATGCAGTGGAGTTCAGGGAATAACTAATATACTTTCTTCCTGGAAAAATTATCTTAAACTAAAGATTCTGCACTAAAATCATCAAAGCTTCTAATATAACATCTACTAACAATCATCCAAAAAAATCACACGGCAGATATGAGAAAAGAAAATCCAAATATCATGATGCACACGCACCCAACAAGCACAATCTACCTCTTGTATGAAATAACAAGTACACAAATATGGAGACCCGTAGTAGAGCATCGAATACAGTCTACTCAAGATTCAAGCAACCAAACTTCCAAGTTCTATCAGAATAATCCTAAAATCCAAACATTCAGATTGCTGGCAGTTTCGTGCTTTTGAAATTGCCTAAGTTTCGTTAATCTATGCCTAAAAACAAGATGCCTAAGTTTCGTGCTTGCATAAAAACAGAAAACAGAATCATTGCCATTGAAGAGCATAAAAACTGAAAACAGAATCATACAAGATGCCTAAGTTTCGTGCTTCCATTTCTATTGTAATACCGATCATTGCCATTTACAAGTTCAACAGCATGCAAACACTAATCAAACTTGAGCCTGAAAACACTAATCAAAAACAGAATGATTCGATGCAAACACTAATCTGTTCGTGATGATTTATGATGACACGCAGAGGAAAAAGCAAAATCCGACTCACATCAATTCAAAAATCCAGATCAGTAAATGAGATGAACAAACACTAATCAATTCGCCACTGAACAAACCGAACAGTGACACCCGAGAAGCTCCGCCAAACACTGAACTCACATCCGGATCAAGTGTAAATATTAAATGAACAAACCACTGAACAAAGGTCGAAAAACCAGTCATACCCGAGAAGCTCCGCCAACCGTAATTCAGCAACGACCTCAGATCTGAACGGCCACCCACGGATTTGGCCACCAAACTGCACGAAGAAGCCGAACAGGGGACGCCTCGGAGCAGGACGATGGATCAACGGAAAATGAATCAACACCAGCGATGAGCTACGCACCCTCCCACCACGCCGAAATCGAACGCCGCCGAGAGGACCCCAACCACGACGGACAGCCAGATGACGACGGAGAAGAGCAAATGAGAAGAGATGATGAGAAATGGAATGAGAAGAGGTGATGAGAAATGGAATACCGTTGAGCATTTGTAGAGAAGAGGAAATGAGAAGAGGTGAAGAGAAATTCCATGACCGTTGAGCAATAATAATTAGACTACTGCACCGAAAAAGCTTCAGCACTGAGCTTCTTTCTTATCTAACGTTAATATAAAAAGCTCAGCAATTATCACTGTGATCCCAAACAGACCATTTTAAATATACCGGGCTTTTCTCTACTTATCGGGCTTTTTCTTTGGTTAACGCATTGCCAAACAGGTCCTTAGAGGTTTTATGGGTATTGTGGTATATGGACCATGGGCCTTTTTTTATTATTGCAATTATAATGGGCCTTTTGATCAATAATATGTAGGAGTCCATAAACTACCTTAAGTAGAATAAAATAGCAGGGAAAAACACCAGGGATCAAACCCGAGTCACTCTCGTGACAGGCAGGAATACTCACCACTATGCTATGATGACCTGTTCAAAATGTTTTATATTATTTCATTACATGTATTTTAGTAATTTAGGGCTATTTCTTTTTTTTTAAAAATACAAGGCACTATTTCTCGTCACGTTATTGCAAATTTTTTCACAATTTTTGGTGTGACTAAGCCAAAAGCCCAAAATTGTGCATCACCCTAAACTCCGCAGTCCCTTTTAAAGTTTAAACTATTTTCCCCCTCATCTATTTTCGTATAATTATTAATAATTAGTATTCATACTATAAAACCTCTCATAAATTTAATTGTGACATGTATGTTAAATAAATTAAAAAATTCTTGCAATACTAGTCACTTTATGCCATTAAAAATAATTTCTTATACTTATTAATTGACTTCCTAGTGTTTGCCAATTTTCCCTTTATTGGCCAAAAATATATTGTTTTATGTTTCCGGTACTTCTTTTTCCAAAAGTTTTACATTTTCCAATAACCTGATAATTTTACTTCCTTAAACTATTTTTTCAAAAAAAATTGCGACATGAAAGTAATTTTGTATTCACAAAATTATTTTCATCATATTTCTATATTCTATATCTACTATTATTCACCATATCAGCTGAGAGATCAAAAAGATTTCCCACATTTGCCCCAAAAAAAAAAAAAAAAAAAGATTTCCCACATGAATGATTTTGGCCACCTCAATTCCCAAAAATATTCCTTTATGCCAAACACATACCATAGCACACTGCAAGACAAAATTTCCCAAGCACACTGCAACACCATCAAACTACTGAAACACAAAGGCCTCAGTAAATTATTAGCAATTTAGGATCTTTAAAACAAATTAAGGCCTCAAATTCCTGCAAAGTAAATTTCCAGTGCTTTAATCATCCCAGCATCGTTGCAAATTTGAAATTGCCAATATAAGCAACCAACACAAGTGGCAATCAATCAAATTGCATAATAGCAGGTGAAAGCTGCAGAGATTCATTCAACTCACCAAACATACATGTACAATGTGATGTTTCACAAGCTTCCATCCCACCCGCCTTGCATATGTTTGAAACTTCAGATTACAAACAATCTTCCAAGAATTTTTCCCCCATCTCAGTTAATTTACAAAAAGCATTATTAGACGGTAATTAATACCAAGAAAGGAGAGGAAAAGTATAATTCATTCATCAAAGCGCCATCGGCTACGGTTCGTTCCATTACTATTCTGGTCACGACTGTTTGAAGAATTATTGCTTCCTCTGGTCTCAGCATATTGATTATTACTGTTTGAGCTAGAAGAACGGAATGGCCACAAAAACGAAAAAGGGTTTCTCCTTCCTTGGTTCTGCTGGGTATTCTCTCTCCCCCTAAGGCTATCATTGTTGGTGCTTTCTGCATTACTTCCTCCCAAATTACGACTAGCATGAGGATTAACCTGTCCATGAGGTGGTAACTCAACACGGCAAACAGGGCATGAGTTATGTTGAACCAACCAAGGTACAATACAATCAGAATGATAAATATGGCTACATGGCATCGCCCTTGCCTCAGAGCCAAGTTCGAATTTGTCTTGACAAACCGGGCATTGAGAGTCAGAACGAAGATGAGCCTGTGTGATTGTTATGGTAGGCATTGCATCAATTGAAGAACGCGAGGCCGGGGGCGGACCATGCCGGTCATTCATAGTGAGCTGTTCAATAAGTTCTTCCAGTCCAGGCCCCATGAAGTAGTCACTAACATCAACACGCCTAGGACTGCTTCTAGGGATGCCATTAGCCAAATTGAATCCAGGAACCTGACCATGAAATATCAAGTAAGGACCAGAACTAATAAAACCCCAACTCTGATCAGGACCAATGGCAGATATAGATCGCCCTCTAACATCAAAGTTTGGGTTTCGTCCAGCCATTCTCTGCCTCAGGATATTATCAACTGAATCTAGAAATCTTGTTTCCGGGAATCTCCTTCCCATAACAGCATGAATAGCACCAAAAATGTCGGGTACTTGATGAAAATCCTCCATGTGTCCCGTCCTTTGTATCTCGTCAAGTTCTATCACGAAGCCCCCATCACAATAAGGGCACGAGAAATGTCTCCCATCAGGTATGATTTCCCGTCTGCACACATAACACCAGTGCGTTGCTCCACTTGACATCCCTTCTCTTTCACAAGCTTCTAAATATTAACATTTCCACTTAAATGTTAGTCGTCCAAATTTTGACTTCAGAAAGAATAGGTTCCCAATTTATATAAATTCAGGTTCATCAATAAAGATCAATCACAGAAAAATAAAGTGCACAAGAAGCAACATGACAATGGGCTCTGCTGGTGACTTTTCCCAATCACAACAGTTTCCTAAAGTTGATATGCATATATTTACAGCAGCAAAACAGTAACCATGAGACAAATAGCAAGGTCAACTCTTAAGAATTTTTCACCGGCAAATGACCAAAAATGAAGTCAAAACTTTCCCTCAACCCAAATTAGCCATTGATAGCTTCCTCATAACTCATGTTGCACCAGGAATCAAAAATATTGTTCAGACCCTTAAAACCTTATTTCTCAAATAGTAGATTCCATGACAAATGACTCTAGTAAGTCCCAATATAAATCAGTTCAAAAGATAAAATGTAAGGAAATGTTTAAATTGGTAGCACGCAAGTGACAACATGTTAATATAAAATCCATAGCAAGAAATAGTGACTCATTCTTCAAACTAAAAAAAACCTCTCTAATTACAATGGTAGAACAGAGAATAGGCAAATGAATGCTATGCCATGTACATCTCCTACCACCAAATTCCCAACTAAGTGAACAGTCACTATGAACACCTGATCAACTGGTAACTGGTAAAATATATCTCTGATCATTAGACACCATAAACAAATTGAGAACAAAAAAAACATCTCATGCTTCAAATATTACTGAACCAGTTACATAAGATGCTTGATATCAAATCTGATATCTTCCCACAAAAATCATAATTACCCATTTTCTTAATATCTTTTTCAGTTTGTGAGCAACCATAAAGAGAAGCTCTGGTCAAATAGTCCGTACTTGTTCTTTCAGAAAATTCAACGAAAATATGTTTTCCCTTAATGGGAATATAATTCTGAAAAGCAAAATTACAAACCAAGAAAAGAAATCAAAGGGCTTCAAGCCTTCAATCACAGAAATAACTTTTATGATCAGTCATCACCATGAGTGCCACAACAGTCAGAACAATTTTGTCCAACAATTAATCCACAAATAAATCATGAAATAACCCTGACTGAAAATTTTAAGAGAGAAACCCAGACAAAACCAAACATTATCCCATGGCACCAAACTTTCAAATTAGGGATTCCAAAACCTAAGAACGAATCAATTAACCGAAATCCATCTACTCCAAGGACCAGAAGAACTTCAAACTCACACTGAATCTAAAGAGGGGGAAATCAAAACAGAAAAATGGAAAATAAAATACATCAAAAGCGTGAAATTTTCAGTACCAATCGGATTAACTTACCAAAGGATTTGGGGAGAAAAATGAAAGACGAGAAATCTAAATACAGAATAAGATTCGAGGCATAGAACCGTGAAATCCCAAACCCCGAACCAAGGAAGGGAGAGAGAAAGTTGAAAGGAGTGCAGAAGAAGACCTGGTCGTCCCAATCAGCAACGAGTAATCATCGGACAAAATGTTTTGCGCGTTCAGAATTATATACTCTTTTTCTCGGTGCAATATTTTTTTTCCAATTCCGTATATAAAAAGAAATTATTAAAGAAACCCCGGAAAATCGAACTAGCGCGTCCTTTGTAAATTTGGACCCATTTTCGAAAGTAATAAACGTCATTACGTCAGTCGCCGCGCTGGTGCAGCGAGATTTACCTCTTGATTCTTGAATGACCCCAAAGCTTGTTTTGGAAAAAAAAAAAAAAGACCAAGGGAGAAATAAAATGAATATTTTTATTAGCTCCAATAAAATTATATTTGTAACTCTTATTTTATCAAATTATCTTAAAATCAGCATGATTTTTTTTATTTTAGTATTAAAACCCAGGCAGTTAAACTAGTCAACCAATGAACCAATCTCTAGAATCCGGTTAAAAGTTTCAAACAGGGAACAGCTAGGCTAAATTTTATAGTTTTACTCATCTAGGTGACTATGAAACAACATCATTTGAAGTTCTGGCAAAAAAAAAAAAAAACATCATTTGAAGTTTAAAAAACATAGCAGTTGATAAAATTTGTACTTCATTTACTTGTCAATTAATGTCTTTCTTATTTAAACATTACTTTATTTATGATTACAAATAAATATTTTCATATATTTTGTTAAAGTAATTATGATTGTGTTGACCCAGATTTAACCATTAGACCATCAATATATCTACTAATACTCATCCACTCAAGCCGATTGCTATATGTCAGCTCACTGTGGCTCCTGACTCAAAACACTGTTCACAAGAGGTTAACGGCTTCGCTTTAAAAAAAAAAAACTGCGTCATTGGCTCACTGTGAAGCTTAGAGCTTTTAAAAAAGGGCGGTCGGCTCGGTTAGTGTTTAAATTGTAGACATCTTATTCCTCATAGCACATCGTCCCGCCATAGTGTGCTCTATTTATACGGTTCTATTACCTTCCCCTGTCACTCTGCTTCGCACCACTGGTTTCTTGCATGAATGGTTTTTGAATTGTGAAACCATCATCTTCTGTGTTCATCTCTTTCCCTTCCTGGTTGTTCCTGTAAGAGTAACAAGTGTATCAATATTATAAATCTTCTGTGTTCAACTCTTCTAATTTTAAACATGCATGTTTCCTCATGAATGCTTTATTAATATGTCGTCTTCTGTGTTCATATCCATTCTCCTTGCAGGTTGTTCCTTAAAGTGATGAGGAGTTTGCTTCAAAGGTACATTGACTGCATGGCGTTCCTTCGGTCACGTCGGTGTCAAAAATTGCATGGTGGAAGTCATGGTGAAGTTTATATGTTGTTAAAGCTTCCTATTAAAGGTTTGGCAGACCACTTAAAGCGTTTATGGTAGATAACATTGATTTCTTTTCTGCAAAGGTACATTAATGTTTAATCTCAGTCATGGTTACTTGTAGGCCTGAGATTACGTTACAGTACCAGGGGTGGGAAACATGCGTGTGAATGTGAGTCGTGTAAGCTGAAGATGTCAATGAAAAAGTTGGACTGCGGACCTTCCATTGAGGAGCTTCATTGTGGGGTACTCAAAAGTAGTCTCCTCCTGAAGCTTGACTGTATAATATACCAAGACTTTTGCGGTTCATTTTATGTTTTTGGTTGCCGTGGGAAAGAGTTGGTAGTAACTCAGGTTTGTATATTAGTTGATTGAGCTATATTCAATTGAGTATACTGCCTTTTTCTTGATATTTGACTGTGAAATGACATCATGTTATTTTTTTTTCTTTATCAGTTGTCTTGGAAGCTAGGAACACTGGATGGGGACGATGTTTACACAGCTTTTGAGTGGAATTTTGGACAAGTTGGTTGTCACACCAACTTCAGTTTGGTCTCTCATGGCTGTTATTTGGATGCATTTTCTGAAGATGAGGGAATGTCTCATCCAACTTAGTTTGTAGTGACTGACCGTTTCAAGAATTAATCATAATGTCTGGTTGTTGTTTTGGAGAACTTGAATTGTTCAAGATTTGTCTTTTTTTCTTTGTACTCATGATTGTCAGCTCATGTTCATGAGATCCCATGAACTTCAGTTGTAGTGTAACAGCTTCTGTGGATTTAGTTGTTGAACCTCATCTTATGATTTTACTTCGTACTTGTGTTGTTTGTTTCATTGAAGGCGTTAGATTGGAACCACCAAAATAATCATAGAATAGTACCTCGATTAACATAACATTGACGACAATCAACTGAAAGCTTAGACTTACACATGACCTCGACTAAAGACAACATTTGAATGAAACTTAAATTAACAAACGACGGCCTAGGTGAGCAGAAAAACACTCTTGACTAAAATGAAGTACACAACAAGCTGTTTCTTCCAAACTGTGGATTAGTTTGAGTTTTCCTCACTCACAAACCCCAGGTGTATTCCGAGTGTGGTTGTGGTAGGTAATTCCATGCTGCCATCTGATTCATTGTTCCTTCTAAGATTAAGACGGACAGGTTTGATCTTCATATATGCGTGACTTAGAAGATTTTGAATGAAAATGGCCTCATCTGTTCCCCTTTGTATCTTTACTCTCATATATGGGATATAGTTAGAGATGAGATTTAGATACTCTACATGGTACATGAAGCTATGACGATCAGCCATTTCCCATTCATTATTTTCCAACCCTTGCGTTCTCATTATACCATACAAGCAACGGAAGAGGGAATATCTTGGTGAATAAAAACTCACTGATCCTGCCATAATTCTGCCTCTGCGGACTCCATGAACACGCCAAGTTTCCTCAACAAAGTCATAGCTAGCAAAGACAAGGAGAGGACCGCATGTGATGTTAAGTGAGCTCACCCCACTTTCCCTCCATGAACGTAACGTCAGGTACAAATCACTTTCGGAAAATGTTTGGAACCCACTCATAGCAGATTAATGACAGAGACGATAGTCGATTGAATTTGGTACTGGGAGTGAATAGGTGGGTAATGGAAGTTTATGTGTTCGGTCCTTTTATACTCCGTGGGCCTAGAAATTAGTGGTCTTGTCGTGTTCGGTGCTGTTTGTTCAATTCTATTGTGGGTTGACATTTTAGCCGGTGGTTAATGTCTGTTCTACGTTTTATATAGTGGTTATTGACCAGTGGCGTTAATGAGTTGAAGACAACTTTTTGCTTGACCAGCTTACTGCATGGTCAATGGGGTTGTGATGACATGTTTAACTTTCCATATCCATTGACAATGCTTTCAATCATGCAGTACCATTGCGATGATACGTCCCTTTCATTGGACACGAGGGTCAAATAGAAAAGTTAAATGTCCCTTTCATTGTGATGATACGTCCCTTTCACCATTATGCCCTTATGCCATTATCCAAGATATGCTTCTCCACATGCTATGTTATTCCAGCATTATGTGTCTTACGATGCAAGCATCAAAAAACGCCATGCAGAAGTCAATTGCCTTATCTACATGACAGAACTATATCATATAAACAGCAACTGATAAAAGATCTCATTAAATGTGTTTCACATATTTGGTTCCTGCAGACTCAATCCTTTTGGTTTCTTCATTGCAGTATCATCTTCCTCATTGCTGCAGCACAATGTAGACGATTAATATATGTGGTTTTGTTGATAGGACAGGCCTACATTGGTCTTCCTACAGGCCTATATTAATATAACCACATCATTGATTTGAATTCATCAAGAGAAGGATTTTTTTGTGGGCCTATATCTGATATATTATATATGCCAGTGTCAAACATGAACGCTGGACTGTAAGATAATTACTGATTTAGTAAACTGTCTTCCTTTCTTTTGCTTGCACAATTGGCCATTAATAATTCAGGGTCCTATTTGCTTATAAACCACTAAAGCTGTCAAACCACCTGTTCCCTTGCTGTCAAACCTTTTAGCACCCATGATCATAAACTATAATGAACTTTGGCCTTATCTGACATATTTTATGAACAGAGTCAGTAATTGGAAATGATGTCACTGTAATGTTGCATTTCAGCTTTCTGAAGCAAGATCCGTTGATGCTTGAGAATGATCCTTCATGACTAAGTAAAAGCATTTGAATTTGGCGCCATCCTTTGAAAAATACTTACATTGACTGTCAGGCTTTTCCAGAACAGAAAAATACATGTTATATATGCAGAAGGATCAGAAGGGAATCTTCATGCCTAAGGAAGATTGATTGGATTGCATCCTTCTTGGCGGGAAAAACTTTTGAAATTTAAAAATCCGTTGCATTCATATGTGATTTGTTCTTTGCGCCAAGTCTAACAATTTGAACTTGGAAACAGCCTATAAATCCTGATTCAATCTGTTGCTAACTTCATCAGGTGGACATCTTTTCATACTTTACATCACTTAGTCCATAATTTGTCCATATTCCAAGCACTCATGGCTCCTCATTCTCTGCTTAAACAACTACATGATGGAACTGAGCGTTGGAGTATTGTTGTTCGAGTTTGGAGGCGATGGAATGTATACCAGAAAAAACATCCTGCTGACTTATTCTGTATTACCATGATATTGGTTGATCAGGAGGTATTATGTGCATCCTTGTATGTTGCTTATGTTCCACCATGTGTCTTGGTTCAATGTTTAGGAACTCACTACATCTAGGTCATATTTCTAAATGTGCTTCAATTTTCATTTCCTCTCACAGGGAAACAAGATCCAGGCTAGCGTTATTCCAAAGAATCTGCATGAGAGATTCAGAGGAGCCATAACTGAAGGTCAAACGTACTTTATAGCCAACTTTGTGGTTTCTCAAAATACAAGTCAATACAGAGCCACCAATCACCAATTCAAGATTAACTTCACCACTCAAACGTTTCTGAAGCAGCAAGCAGTAGAATTACCTCTCGATGCATACTGTTTCATGCCAATATCTGAGATTATGAAGAGCCAACAGAGGAATTTTCCTGAACATCTGATTGGTACTTCACTTTCCTCTCATAATTGATAAATTTCGGTGGTTGGATTAGACAACCTTAATGCTTACTAAGCCTTATTCTATCCATACAGATGTTGTAGCCTTTGTGCGATCAGTTGGTATGCTTGAAGAATTCCGCAGAGATAATGAAACAAAGAACAAGCTGAGAATGATTCTCACTGATGCTGAGTATAAGCTTATAACCATTTGAAACAAATAGCATACGACTTACTATTACTTCATTACTTAAAAGTGATTTACTTCATACATTCATTTATTAATATCTTCATGCGTATAGACTGTCATTGATGATGCTGATTCACTCATGTGTTATCTGTTGGAGGTTTATGGTTTCACTATCATATGAATGCTTATTTACTCAAGCTTGCTGCCTAACCATTTGTTTGCTGTTTCTTAGGAACAATGACCTTGAATGTGTCTTATTTGATGAGTGCTCTACCAATGCATACTTGTCACAATTAGAAAATATGGAAACACCAGTTGTGGTTGTCTTGAATCTTGTCAGAATTGCTTTTTCAGATGATGGTAAATGTATTTAATCCATCTTTCTAGCAGAGTCAATCAGTAGTATATTAGTAATGATACACCAATAAGTTGTTATGCCTTAATGCTGTTCTCTAATAGGGATTTTGTTCTTCATGAATATCAGGTAGGCCACAAGTTTGTAGCTCATTCAGTGCTACCAGAGTATTTTTTAACCCTGCAATCCGTGAAGTGAAGGACTTGATTGAAAGGTTTAAAATTGTCCTGCATTTACCACAGATTTTGTCACTTCCATGTGAATTTATTGTGTTCTTTATCTTTTATGTGCTGTTTCAATGTCAGTGCCAAGGACAATGATTCATTTCAAACCCCTACCATCAGTCAACTCATGGCAAACCAGTCAAGCCAGCACTCTAATTCCAGCATACTCAGCAACAACAACAAGATTTTGATATCCCAAATTCCGGATCAAAAAATTGTTTGCATCTACCAGTTTTGCAAACTAATTTTATTACTTTGAACTTTAATGGACAGTAGTAATTGTTGGTTTCATTCAACTGCACAGGGTCAGCCTTTTGTGGTTAATTGCTCATTGCAAAAACTGGAGACCCGACATGGATGGTGCTATGATGGGTGTGGGAAGTGCTCTTCAAAATTGAGAGATGAAGATGATGCAAGCTTTTGTCCTGGCTGTAAAAAAAAACCAGAATCCATTCAGTCCAAGTACAGTTAATGAAATCTTGGTCCATATGCCTGCGTACATGTCAAATATGCTAATAATGATTTGTTTAAATACACACAGGATTAAAGTACACTACACAGTTGCTGATAAATCTGGGGTTGCTTCTGTCATTTTCTGGGATAAGCTTGGTGTTGAACTGCTGGGAAAATCTGCTGCTGAGCTGAAGACAATTTTGAAGGAGGCATGCATAATTTTGTTTCATAATGCTGTTAGATTTGTAATAGTTCACTTATGTCATTATATAGTTTCTGAACTTGAAGCTTTTCTTTCCACATACAGGATGATCGGGAGTATGATTTTCCTGATGAGTGTGACTTAGTTGTGGGCAAGACTATGATGCTGAAGTTGAAGCTCAATGAGTGGAATGCCAAGCACACTGGTTCAGGAATAAGTGTGGTACAATATACTGTGTGTGAGAACTTGGCAGATGAATTCAATGATGTAGTTAATCAGGTTGTTATCTCCTGTAGATAATCGTATGTTTTTGTTATGCTGCTTACTAACTGATTAAGTGCAAATAAAAAAACCTCTAACTTTCACACCTTTGTTGAACTTTTTTTAGGATCAGCCGCTCGCACATAGCACAGCTCAGGAAGTCAGCCAGGTGTGTCATCACTTGCCTCTCATATGAAAATAAGGACCGTATCTGTTTCATTACTTAATAGGATTTCTATTTGTAAAAATCTTGTAGGTTAATTCTCAGGTTACTTTAGGGGAAGAAAGTGATGTCGTTGCCATGAATACCCCCATATCTGTAGCTGCAATTGGAGGCCCGACTGAATCTGATGCGATATCATTGTCACAGAATGGAAATAACGTTGTTGCTACCACCACAAAAGGAAGGAGGAGGTGTTACTTGAAGAGACATGGTGTGGTAGCCGAGTCAAGTTCCCAATCCAACGGTAAACAAAGCATACCAACTGAAGAACCAGTGTTGAAGGTTGTTAAGATAGAGAAGTAGTCGAACCTACATATTATGCTGTGTATACCATCATAATTAGCCTAGACTCATCACAGCATAACTACTTAGGATTGTCATGTTTCCGTTTTTTAAAAATTTCCATGGCGCTTGGTTGTTTCTTGTATCTGTTGTCTTTTAGGTGAAAAACTTGTACTGCTTAATTCCAGTTGTACTTTTGTGTTCGTCAGTCTTTCATTAAAATTTTAGACTTAGTGGTTTATGTGTTTTTTCACTTCCGTACATCTTATCTTGTCCTTCATGAAATGCAGTTCCATTTCCAGTTGACGTTCTCAGAAAGCGTTGCAGGAATCAATGTGCACTATACGCTAAAAACATTCAATTAAGCCAATCTTTAATTACACTTCAAGTAGAATCAGTTGAGGACAGCAGAGTGCTTTTTATAAGTACATATTTCCTGGTCCTACAGTTGTTACACGCTTGAGCAAACATCAAAACTCTGTAAATACATGGAGAAATATAATGTTTCCTTTACTGTAATATGTTTGAGATTTATATATATTCTTCCAGTATTAACACTGAAGTTTATTAATTATATTTGTATCAGATTTACAAATACCTAATGTGGATCAGTTCAAATCAATATTTAGTAAGCATCAATGAAGATGCTTGCATATGATAGTCCAATATTTGAACTATGTATGAGTATGAAAACATAGTAGCTGCAACTTATTTTTCATGCAGTATCAGAATCATCTTTAATATATAATCTAATCACGGGTTAGAAATGCGCTGGACAATTATAAACACATTGACAATTTGTTGCGAAGTGCCTCCATTTCACCTCCATCAATGTATGAAAACAAACTAATGGCCCTCTTACAGGGAATAATGTTCATCAACCGTTCTGCATCCATTAGAATTAGCACCACCCCTTAAGTGTTTTTCCTAACACCTTCATTTTAAAAATGCCAGTATCAGTCATGAGTCTTTTACATACCTTGCAACTTTATAAACTAAGATCTCCCTACATGAGTTTTTTAGATACCTTAAGTACTAATCCTGGAGTTGTAATTAAATTGCATCCACCTTATAAATACATTGCTCTGCCTTCATCTGTTCTCACAAAATTTACGCACTAATTATTTTTGGCAAGTAACCACTTAAATCAAGATTGGACTCATCTTATTACAAGTTGTTGTTCTTGGAACTGATATCAAAGGTTCCGACAGACATGTGTTTGTTTTACATGAGGACTTGACCCAATTAATAAGTCTCTTCACTCAGAGTTTGCATGCAGCCCATATTGTATTTATAAGAGTCCACACATTGGCATCTACTAAATTGGGCCCTGCAGTTCACAATCTGAAACGAAGGATACAAGTCCAGCAAATAACATATTTCTCATTTGATATTGATCTGGATGAATAATACAAATGTCAAGAAGTATGTGTGACGTTTCTTATCATAAGTCATGCCTATAATGCAGTGCAAACATATCACTGTCTTGCCAAGCTTTGGTTGGGAAAACTATTGCACTTTCTTTTTTGCTACGTGTATTGTCAACTTCAATGGTCAAATATATAATGTACTTTATATATTATGATAAAACAATAGTCAAAGATTCGATTGGATGATATACAATTAAAAAATTACTACTCCTATAGGTGAAGCGTGTACGTGGTCAGGAGAAGACAAAATTCTGAGGGATACAAAAAGGCATTCACCAATATGTCCTGTCGTTGTCGTTCTACGTAATAACGAAGAATTCAGCTGCTCAATATCCCAGAAAGACAACCTCATGTTATTTCCTTGTGCTGAGGCTGGAGTGTCCATTATCTTCCATTCACCATTGTCGTTAGAGATATTAGGATTAGATGTAACTGGAGCAGTTACAATACTTCATGCTGAAAAAAGCCCTTCCATTTCTGTTTAGCTAACACTATCATTGAGAGAGAATGCATTTTTGGAGATGCTGAGCGCAATATTGTTGTTATGAATCTGGGAAGCGCTTCCTTAAAAACCTGGAATCCCAGTAGTGTATTTGCTTAGGTTACTGAACCTGGTGATTTCTGTATATGCCGTGGGTTTTTTGCTGCTCGCCTGAATTAAGTGTGGCAAGATGAGTTCTTCAACTCCAACTACATGCAATGGAATAGAAGGAAGTCCAACAGCTACAGAAAATGGCAATTCATGTTCAACCAAACTCACTCAACCATCTGAAGTGGTTTCACGAAGAAGTGCAAGAAGTAGAGGGTTTTTGCAAGACTTAACACATGTTGCAACAAACTTGGAGAATCGTTTCCCAGGTGTTTCTGCCTCAGGTGATCTACTACCACTTACTTTTTGAACTCCTTCCTTCATTCTTATGAATAACATTGACTTATCATCCTACAAACAGTACCAGGTCACATAAATTCAACTGCTGATAGCTTACATGGACAAGAAAATATTTTCCAAGAGCCTATCCACCAAGTGTTTAAGCGACAAAGTGGTAGACTTAAGGGCTTAATGGCTAATGGACAACCTGAAATACCAAGAAGGAGGTCACGAGGATTGCAGCCATCTGAATGTACAACTTCGCATAATGAAATCAGACTTCCCTCTAAGGAACCAGGTCATTCCGTTCTCAAGACCTTTCTGTTTTAGGACCAGTTTGCTTTGCAATTTGCTAACCTTCATAATGTTGACCAATTTAAATGGAACAGAAGTAATGAGGCAGGAACTAAGGCTGCTTTCATGTAATCAAAAAAGGGAAATTTATTACTACATGGACATCAATAACCAAGAACCTAATTTGTCAGTAGAGCAATCCAGATTTCCTTGCACAGGTGTTTTAAATCTATTACTTCCTTCATTGTTTACGTTCCTAACTTTTAAATTTTACATATCTGCAGTTACAGTTAATTTTCCTATCCTTGCAGAACGAACATGCAAACAACAGAGTTGTTTAGACTATCAGCCAAGTTCAGGACAAAATAGGTTTCAACGACCAGCTGAACAAAACAGTAAGCGGAAGAGTGATTCATTGAAAACAGTAATAACGATGCATGATTCCGCAATGATAAAAGTAAGTAAAAGTGACACCAAAGCTCCTAAAAAAAGAAGTCGAGGAGAATCTATTATGCCTCTTTATCCTTCAGGTGATTTGCACTTCCAGTCGCTCAATTGTTGGTTCTTATAATTTTAGATTTCATTTCTGTACTCCCATTGATATCTCTTTTATATTTAATTGTTGCCACAGTCAATGATGATATGCATGACAAATTTGTGGAGGAGGTTTTCCCAAGTTCCAAACCTGAAGTTATAGTTCCCAATGAATTAAAGAATTCCAACCCACCAACCTACACAAGTACATATTTCAGATTTAACAGAAATAGCAATATATGTTCAATTTTTGGTTCAATGTATATAGACTTGTGCTGTTGTTTTTCCTTGCAGTGGACGGTGAACATTATAGGAATATTCAACTAAATCTTGAGTACAATGATGAGGAAATTCATAAGGACTTATCCTCCAGTTCAGATGAGGAGCAAGGTTGTTTATCTTACAATATTCCTGAAGTTATCTTTATGCTACTTGACTTAGTTCGCTAAGCACTTGGCTGACATGTTTACATCATGCAGAGGACATGTGTTCTTTGACATCAGACGTCAGTAATCAACATTCAACCTTGGTGGACATTTGTGACACCCAGCAATTAGAATTACAAGGTAAACTCTCTTGTGAGTAAATGCTGTACTATTACCACCATTGCCTACCATAGACTTATATATGATTTGATGCTATTACACTTTGATCTGTCACAGCATATATAGATGAAGGTGACCCCACATATACTTGCAAGTATTGCCATGCTACATTTTGGTATAATGAAAGAGCTAAAAAGGACAACCAGAAAAGAGTTCCCAATTCATTTAATATGTGCTGTCTTCATGGGAAGGTTGTCTTACCAAAGATGAAGACACCTCCACCTTTACTACGAAGACTTTTCTTTGACAAGAAAAGCTTGGAGGCAAGAAATTTTTATGCAAACATAAGGCAATACAACAATATGTTCTCCTTCACATCAATGGGAGGCAAGATTGATCACTCAAAGAATAATGGTGGCGGTCCATACTCTTTTGTTCTATCAGGACAAAACCACCATAGCATTGGGAGTTTATTACCTCCTGAAGGTTCACGTCCAGTCTACTCTCAGATGTATATTTATGATACAGACAATGAAGTGAGGAACAGAATTGATGCTGTCAGGTACTTTATTCAAATACTATACTTGAATTTCAATATTGAAAACCCATTCAGTAACTTGAAGTTCTTATGCTTTTCCAGCAAACATCAAAAAGACTCCACAATCGATACAAAGATTGTGACGGACATCAAGGAAATGTTAGATGAAGTAAATCCTTATGTCAAGCAGTATCGTTTTGCTTCAAACCTGTTAAAGAACAGCAAATCTCATGAGCTAAAGTTGTGTTTGATCAGCACCAGAGAACATGATGGAAGGACTTATAACACACCAACTGCCTCAGAAGTTGCTGCATTAATTGTTGGTGACATTGACATGGAGTTCAATATCAGAGACATAATAGTCAGGGAGCACTCAGGCATCCCACAGCGCATACATGAACTGCATGCTTCGTACTTACCCCTTCAATACCCTATTTTATTCCCGTATGGTGAAGATGGTTACAGAGATGACATTCAACATAGGGAAGAGTCTCTTAGTGCTACTAAGAAAAGAAAGAGGTTAAGCATGCGAGAGTTCTTTGCTTACAAGTTGATGTATAGAGAGGATCAGCTATCTATATTGCTACATGCATCTAGGTTGCTTCAACAATTCATAGTCGATGGATACACAATGATTGAAGCTCAACGGTTAATTTGGATTCGAACCCACCAGAAAGAACTTAGGGCTGATCTCTACCAAGGGCTTTCAGAGGCAGTGATCCGGGGTGAAACAAATGCTACATCTACTGGAAAAAGGATTATCCTACCATCTTCATTTACTGGAGGCGCTAGATATATGATTCAAAATTACCAAGATGCTATGGCCATATGTCGATGGGCTGGCTATCCAGATATCTTTTTAACCTTCACATGTAATCCAACATGGCCTGAAATAACAAGGTATTGTCAGGAACATTTAGTAAATCCTTCCGACAAGCCTGAGATTCTGTCAAGAATCTTCAAGATAAAGTTGCAATCACTAATGAAAGTTATAAAAGAGAAGAAGATTTTTGGAACAGTCCGTGCAGGTAGTATTTCTTTTTAAAATTACAAGATTATTTAATTCCTGGTTATCAAGTATCTATCTAACCCTATATTTGACATGTGTGCCTGTTTCCACATTTATATTTCAGAAGTCTACACCATTGAATTCCAAAAGCGTGGCTTGCCGCATGCTCACATACTTCTATTTCTCGAGAGAGGTGACAAGATATTAACATCTGAAGCCATAGACAAAGTGATTACTGCAGAAATACCAGATAAGGAAACATCACCTCTACTATATAAATTGGTGAAGAAATTTATGATTCACGGTCCGTGTGGTAGAAGTAATGCTAGGTCACCATGCATGAAGGACAACAAGTGCAGCAAGCATTTCCCTAAGAAATTCAATCTGAATACAACTGTTGATGAGAACGGTTATCCTACATACAGAAGAACAGACGATGGGCGATTCATTGAAGTCAAAGGTATACCCCTGGACAACCGTTTTATTGTACCATACAATCCTTTGTTGCTTGCTATGTTTCAAGCTCATATCAATGTTGAGAAATGCAATCAGTCAACAGCCATAAAGTATTTATTCAAGTACATAAGTAAAGGCAATGATAGAGTGGTGGCAGGCATATTTGACAAGAATGGGAATGCAAATAGTGAGGGTGTAGTTGATGAGATTCAACAGTATTATAACTTCAGGTACATATCTGCTTGTGAGGCTGCATGGCAAATATTTGGGTTTGAAATTCACCATAGATTTCCTTCTGTTGAAAGACTAAGCTTCCACTTGCCAAATCAACAGTATGTAATTTACAAAAATACTGATGATGTTTCTGAGTTATTGGATAACCCAAGAGTATGCGAATCACAATTCTTGTCTTGGATGAAAATCAATGATGAAGATGATTTTGCAGCTGGCCTTACCTATGCAGAGTTTCCGCAACACTATGTGTACCAAAGGAATGAGAGAAAATGGAAGCGCCGGCAGAAAGGATTTTCTGTAGGTAGGATTGCAAATGCAACTCCGAGCTCTGGAGAATTGTACTACTTGCGTATTCTGCTGACAAAAGTAAGAGGTCCAAAATCATTTGATGAAATCAAGATTGTTGATGGAATCCTATATGACACTTTTAAAGACGCGTGTGATGCTTTAGGTCTATTGGATGATGATAAAGAGTATATAAATGCACTCGAAGAAGCATCTTCTTGGGCATGTGGGAATTCATTGAGGAAATTACTTGTAACAATGCTTCTTTGTAGTTGCCTGCAACATCCTGAGTCAGTGTGGAAGGAGTGCTCGAAGATTCTATCCGAGGATTTATTGTACATCCCGCGTGATCATCCTAATTATTCAAGTAAGTTATGATTTATTCCACTTAATTGATATAATTAGTTCCTTAAATAGACCATTGCTTTACCATAACAGTTTCATACATTATGATTTTCCAGGTTTTTGTGTCTCAGCTTATGCCAAAGAACAAGCTGCTTTGCAAGAGATTGATGCTATGCTTAAGGAAAATGGGAAGAGTCTGCATGATTATCCAAGCCTCCCAGTCCCTGATGAAACTTCATCCATTGATGTTACAAATAATCTCATACTACAAGAACTGAGTTATGATCGTACTGCACTTCAATCTGAAGCTATGGTGTTGCAAAAAACTCTTACAGATGAGCAAAAAAAGATATTTGAACAAGTAATGAGTTCAGTACAATCATCATCAGGAGGGTTCTACTTTGTGCATGGTTATGGTGGGACAGGCAAAACTTTCTTGTGGACCGCATTAACTTCTACGTTGCGTGCTAACGGAGATATTGTATTGGCAGTTGCATCAAGTGGCATTGCAGCAACCTTACTTCCTTCAGGTAGGACAGCTCATTCACGTTTTGCAATCCCAATACAAATAACTGAGTTTTCAATGTGCTCAATCAGACAAAACTCTGCACTTGCAAATTTAATCGTTAGCACTAAGTTAATTATATGGGATGAAGCTCCCATGGTACAACGGTACTGCATAGAAGCATTTGATCGTACTCTCAAGGATATCATGCATTCTAATTTGCCTTTTGGTGGGAAATGCATTGTCATGGGCGGTGACTTCCGTCAAATCCTTCCTGTAATACCAAAAGGTACTAGGGCTTCAATTGTTAATGCATGTATTTCATCTTCATACTTATGGGATTATTGCACAATCTTCCATCTTACAAAGAACATGAGGTTGACAACTGGATCCTCAAATATTGACATCAATCAATTGCAATGGTTTAGTCAATGGCTTCTAGATGTAGGTGATGGGAAGATAGGTGATGGAAGTGATGGTGTGAATCATATTGACATACCAGCCAACTTTTTGCTGCCCGAATCTCAAAATCCAATAGAAATGATTGTACAATCTACATACAAAAATCTGGTGGATAATCTTTGCAACAATGAATACTTCAATGACAGAGCAATCTTGGCACCCACTATTGAGGCAGTTAATAAAATCAATGAATATATGTGTTCTTTGTTGCCAGGTGACTCTTTTGATTTCTTCAGTTGTGACTCTGTGTGTAAATCTACAGATGATAGTGATAACTTCGATAATCTGTACACAACTGAATTCTTGAACACTATTACTAGCTCTGGCTTGCCCCCGCACAAACTAACATTGAAAGTTGGAGCTCCTGTTATGCTTTTGAGGAACATTGACCAAGCTTCAGGTTTGTGCAATGGTACTCGGCTACGTATATCAAAGCTTGGCAAGAATGTCATTGAAGCCATTACATTGAATGGTTCGAAGCCAAACCAAAAGGTGTTGATTCATAGGATGGATATGAACCCTTCCGAAAGTAGATGGCCTTTTCATATGCGAAGGAGGCAATTTCCATTAAACCTCAGTTTTGCAATGACTATCAACAAAAGTCAGGGGCAATCTCTTCGTCATGTTGGAGTATATCTTTCTAAACCAGTTTTTACACATGGTCAATTATATGTTGCATTATCGAGGGTTAGGAGCATGGATGGATTGAAATTATATGTCCCTACAAATCCGCAAGGTAATAGTAGGACAACAACAAATGTGGTTTACAAGGAAGTTTTCAGAAACTTATGATGCTGCCTGACACTGCTTGATTCAGATTTTTATCACAAATGTCCTGTGTAACTTGACATCCTTATGTTCTTCGAACACTAATGTACGCTTATTTTTCTTAATAGACTTTCAGTATTTTCCAGTGTAGCTTTTCAACAATATTGGTGTTAAGTTTGTGTTTTGTGGTAATGAAATATTGGTCAGGTTGAAAGTTTCGCAAGCATGTATTTGAATGCATAATAATCTGCTCCCCGCGCATCGCGCGGGGAAGTCCCCGCTAGTTAAGGCTTATAGGAGTATCATATTTTATCCTCCAACAACGAAGATTCAAACTTGCCTTTTAAAAAAAGAATTAAATAAAAGATAGCGTGCCCAACATAAATTTATTTATATACAAAATTCAAACCCATAAACACAAGCACATACATCTTAAATATAAAAATTGGTTTAGAAGTAAAATTTGATTCTAAATATAATATTTTTTTTATCTCTTATATTCATTATTTTTTAAAATTTATTTATCTGATTTATAAATTAATATATAATTTAATTATACACATAAGTATTTCAAAAAAATCATATAACATATGTTATAATTAAGAAATTTATTTTACTTACTTAATTTCTTTAAATTAGTTAAATAATTCTTATATTAAGGATTAAAGATAAAAGTCTAAATTTTTTCCCAGTCAACCCAATTATCACGAGATCTTTTATTGTTTCCCCTCCTTGTCATCAAACCAAACAAAAACTTTCTGGGAAAATTCAAGGTTCATTAGGCCCTAATCCCTATGCTTTCCGATACCCAAACAAGACTGAGTCAGTGCCAACCAACCTATGATGCTCCAGTCAACGAAATATTGTAATGACTAATGACTCCAATTTTATATACAGTAACAAACAATTTCATCCTCATTGTCATCACAAAGTCTTCTGAAAAAACAATTTTAAAAAAGTTTGGTGGAGACTAAAACGTGCAATCAAATTTAAGTATACGTAGAATAATTCATTTTTATGGCTAAATAGTTAGTCATTTTGGGGCTATTTGTTTCTGTTTCTAAAAAAAAAAAAAAAGTATATTTGTTTGAAAATTGTTTTCAATTAGTTGTTTTTAAAAACAAAAAAAAAAGAGAATTTTTTTTTAGAAACTAAAAATCAAAATAATTTTTAGGTGTTTTCTTATTTTTGTTTATCTATTTCTTATGTTTTGAGGGTGCTTGTCACATATCCATTATTGACACCACACCACTGACTCCAACCACCACTACATCATCGTCGGTGATGGCCACCGCTACGTCACTTCAAAACTAGTTTTTCCTAAAACAACTATTCAAATAGATTTTTTTAAAATATTTTTTAAAAACTATTTTATAAAAATATTTTGAAAAGAAATATAAAAAAATAAGCAAAGAGACCCTTTATTATCTTGAGTTATATTGGTGTGTCTAACAATTCATTGAGATGTCGTTTTGTGGGGGAAAATTATAATCTGAGAAAAGTTTGACAAAAAGAAAGAGATAAATATATTGGTAGGATCCATTTTTTAATATTATGAGAATTTAATTGTTGTTTATGGATAGAAATATATAGAATCAAAATTTTTGTACTATTGTTGTTTTCATTTGGTTAAGGGAATAACCCATATGAGTTTTAAAATATAAAAAAAATTTATCTCTTTTAATAAGTCTTAAAATTTAAATTTGTGTTCTCCTTTAACCAGGAGGCGCTTTGTAATATTATTTTCAATAAACATTTAAAGGAGATTTTGCGTAGTGTAATTTTTAGAGAGTAAACATCAATTACGTCATTTTCATTGATAAAGCCTAAGGCGACAAACATCTCATGGCTTCTTTTTAATTTTATTTTTTCAAGTGAGCTCATAGACTAAACCAGATTAACTACTCAATAAACTATATATTCACATTCCCATGTTTATGATCGAAACTGATATTATACGAGAGTCCAATTTCAATTCAACTATTTATAATTAATTCGTAAGAATTAAGTAGTAAATATAGGTGATTTATCCGTTTTTAGTGTTACTACTTGTTGCTTTGTTTGGTTTAATAATACGGCTTATCCTAGTGAGTTTTACAGGCCCACTGGACCAGAAACTTCTCAAGCTCAAGTAATTACTTTTTTAGTTAGAGATCAACATCTTAGGGCTAACGTAGGATCCGCTCTAGGACCTACCCGTTTAAGTAAATATCTAGTGCGTTTCCTGATCAAAGAAGTTATTTTTGGGGAAGAAACTATGCATTTTTGGGATCTACGTGCTCCTGATTAGAATCTCTAAGGGGTCATCAATTAGAACTTTAAATTTATGTTAGGAAAAATAATAATTACAATAAAAGATTTCATAAGGACAACGATTATATTAGTACTATTAACATTAAATTTTAAAACACAGATAAAAATTATAATTGTATAAATTTATAATTTAAGATCTCATTCCATCTCTTTAATTGTCATGTTTTTAATTATAACTTCATAATTTCATTCACACCGGTAGAAGAAACATGGATTGATTCCATGGCGGAGACAGCACATTTATTTAGCCCACAATATGAAGCACAAGATGTGTCCATCTGAAGAAGATGAAGTGTTCCAAATTTTAAAGACAATGACCCAATACAATGACTAGACACAAAGCTTCTAGGATAAGCTTGCAAGTGTGTGGGGGTGAATTGAACAAAAGCTTTTATTTCCACTAATTAAAACTCCTCAGCCTCCATTATACTCTTGTTTTCGTCACTGCACCATGAAGTAATGGGAAAGAGGGAAAAAGAGAGAGAGAGAGAGGTCATGAGGAAGAGAGACCGAGAGAAACAGAATCGATGAAGGTCGCCGGAAAAGGGAAGAAGAAGAGTTTGAGCCCCACATGCAACCATAGATTCTGATCAAGGTGAGTCCCCAAAATCTGTTCCCATCTTCAGTTTCTTTGATTGGGGTTGTTTAGGAGTGAGAGGGGCGATTGAAATTTGGTACCTATGAGAGAAATTAGCAATAGTGTAATAAAGATATAGATAGGCATAGATTGAAGCTTAAATGAATAATAGTTGGGGTTGCATATCTTATTTGGTTCTGTTTTTGTGATGACTGAACCAAACCTCTCTGTTTTAATGGGTATATGGCTTTGGGCTCTTTAATGAAAAGATAAGAGGAAATGTATATGATTAATAGTGATGATTTAAGCTTGTAAGTTTGAGTTGTTGAAGCTGAAAAACTGACCGAGAGTTGTTGCTCAATATTTTCAAATGCTTATTAACTAATAGAGATTATTGAACAATGTTTGGAAATGGTGACTTTTAAACATATGGAATTTCCAGAAGGTTGTGTGAAGCTGAGACGAACCTATATGATATTTAATTGACCATGAAGCATATAGTTGTGTGGTGCTTATGATTTCAATGCTGAATGGTTTGAATTTTAAGACTGGAAATGAAGAGGGACATTGTTGCTTAATACTTTTGAGAGAAGTTAGAAATGATATACATGATATTGCTATTGTTTGAGGCTTCCGAATGTTAGATAAGTATCTTAGATTATTAAAACAATATTCTTGATGTTGGATAAATTTTCAGAGTTCTAAATGTAGTGCTGTCCGAATTTTTAACGCATATAATGGTCCTAGATAGTTGGATATAAGAGGGATGTAAAGGATGACTTGGAGGTTAATATTGAATCTGGAAATTTTGAAAGTGTAATACAAGGGCGTCGTTGAATTGTTTTGAAGGATAATGGTACTTAGGAATTGATGATTAAGTACCAAGTATTATCAGCATAAAGTATATTATGAATGTTGTTAAATTTGCAATGGGAGACTTGATTTAAAGTCTGGAAAACTTTTCAGAACAAGGCATAAGTTTATTCAGCATGTGAGGAAGGTGTAAATGCTTAAATGAGATGGTTGTAGAGTTATATAAATGCTACATTAAGGAAAGGTTGATGCATATCTATTAACCATTGAATCTTTAGGGAGAAGGAATTTAAAGAGATACCACTGTTCTGATGTTTCACAATATGACACAAGTGTTCTCAATAATTAAATCTAGTTATGTTCTAGAGGTTTTGTGAAATATTTGATAGTAATGGAAGTAAATTATATGAATTTTCTTTTTCCCCTGTTCTGGGAAGCTTTATTTTGTTTAGAGGGAGTTGGATTTTATTCCATTTGTTGGCTCCAGTGAATTTAGTTGATAGAGTTGTATGGGATGAGAGTGAGCAAAGAATTCCCCAATAAGAGAACAAGTTAAAACTTAAAGTAACAAGAGCAAAGTTAGAGAACCAATCATAAGGGGTTATAGCTTGGGAATGGAAGGGAGATTTAATATGGCATTAAAGTATAATATATAAGTATTAACCTACCCTTATATGTATATAAATTATAGGATTTGACTTGTGGCCAAGGCCACCGATGAATCAACAAAGAAAGAAACAAGGTGAAGGTAATTTGGAAGAAAATACAAGAAGTAGTAACTCTTTCCTCTCATGTTATTGTGCATTGGTTTCCACATGTTTGTTTGTGTCATTGTGCTGTAGTTAAGCATGAGAACATGTAAATTATCCTTGCATAGATATCTTCTATGGCCATATGCAGTTGATAGATCGGCATAGCAATTATCTACATAGTATGTGCATTAGTTATTTATTCATTTTATCTATTTGTAAAATGAATGTGCACAAATTATTTATATAGTTTATCTATCTGCAAGAGATTGTCACCAGTTAGTTATTCAATTCAGTTATCTGTAAGATATATGTGCACCAGTTAGCTTTCAGTTACCCACAAGGTTTTCTTCTCTATGGCTTATTTTTATATGCATAATTATATTAACCTTGTATGATTAACATGATGAAAAGTAGTTGCTATTAAGATTCCCCCGAATCTCACCCCTTTCTTCCATCATATGCAGTAAAGGAAAGTATCACTAAGGGTAAGGGCGTCGTGGTTGGTGAAGACTGAAGGTGAATGGAGCTGGAGAAACATGCTATTTAGTTGCATATATAAGCTCTATTATGTTTTTGGTAATATTTATGTTGATATTAAAGTCAAACATATGTATGTAACATTATATAATTTGGCGTGTAAATACCCTCCATAAGGAGTACTAAGGCTATGGTAGTCTAAGGGTTTGTTTGTGAGAGGGATTTGGAGGGGAAGGGATGTGAGGGAAAACTTTTATGAGTTGAATTTTAAAAGATTGAAGAAATGGGGTAATAAAATTTTAATAAAGAAAATATATAAGATAAAAGAGTAAGAAAAATTAATTAAAATTTTTTAATCTCACTTCTCTAATTTTTTTAAATTTAACTCAAAAATTTTTTCTCTCCGCCGATTTTCCCTCCCCTCCCCTCATACCAGACAAGGCCTAAGGTAAGTGTCATCTATGGTAATGGTAGTAAACTAAGTATCTAGCAGTAGTTATTAATGCATGTTTATTAGTAAGTTTAACTTTCTTTAAAATCAAGGCAAGCGCATTGATGATGCCCTTAGAATTTACATGCCAAAACTAAAATATGTAAAAAAAGGTCAAATAGTTAGTTAAGTAGAGATAATGTTATAAGTGTATGAGTAAAGGTTATCCTTTAGTTCAAAGAGAGTAATATTTATTACAGATTTGTAACATGAACAGGTTGAGTCTTGGTTTTTGTGATTGCTTAGAAATAGGGTAATTGACTAAGTTAGGTTATGAAGCTTTGTGATGTCAGTACACATTCAAATCTTTAAATGAGCCCTAATTCATAATTTTTGGATGTGTAGATTTAGGTATATGATTTTACAACGTTGACTCTAGAAAACTGAGAACTGTTTTCGAAAGTTACTCTATACAAGTTTGGGTTAAGTGAGTTTTTGGACTAAATGGGACAAAAGTGAGTCTCAGTTTTATTTTTCTTTCAAAAAGCTTTCCAAGCTAGAAAATAGAGCTTTGAACCATTGATTATGGAGTTCTATTGAATTACATATGAATTTCCAAAGTTTTAGGTAAATTCATTATTCATGGCACCCTAAGGTGTTACAAATTACATTTGTTGGCACCAGAAAAACAGAGGCTTCCTCTCATTGTGGACAAACTCTTCCTTTGATTGTTACCAAGAAGAAACTCACAAGAAGCAAATATACTAAGACGGCAATATTTAAAAATTCAACCTTGCAGCAGCAAGAAGACCAACACTTGTGAAACACCAATGCATTTCTAACACACCATATTGTATATGATATGAAACTACAGGTTTTATCAAAACACTATAATTCGTCATGTTTATTTCATGGTAATCCTTATATCCATGCTTCTATGACCAATGCCAGGTATGGAATCATAAATGTGAAATATAGCCTATAGACCCAAAAAAATTACTAGGGAATGCATGGGGTAATACTGTTAAACGCATAAACAAGCCAGGAGGTAATTGTAAATGACCATTGATCAAATTTCAAGACAGTTATGGTAATCAACACACTAAGGTCAAGGACACCAGATGCGTCCCACTTTTTTCTGCATTTCTTTCATTCACTCTTCTGAGTTTTTGGAAGTGTTGAGTATGCTGAACTCTTCGTGCCTTTCAAGAGGAAAACAGCCTAGAAAACAAGTAGACATGGCAGCCCTGCACAACATCTAGCAAAGGAGCTGTTTGACACGCTTCCTCTGCCGCACGATTAAGCCATTTTCCCAATATATTTTCAGCCATAGGTGCAATCTGGTGCTGCAACATTGCTGCCCCTAGAGGTCCCACCAAATTCAGCCTCGTTGCAGCAGAAATGACATCCCTCATTGTGATGAACAAGTAAGCTCTCTGAGAAAAAGTACTGTCGAATCCAAGTGCTCCACATATTAGTCCAAATATTGGAGCATGGTGAAAAGATACAGACCCTAACCGAAGAGAAGTATCCCTCATGGTTTTAAGGGAGGGAGTCTCAGTGAACATTGCTGAAGCCACCCTCATCAGTGCAGATCCTTGTGAGATTGATGCCTTTCGACTGACTTCATTGGTTAAAGTAGCATCCAACATTTTGTCAAGCCCGTGCCACGTTTCCAAATTCGGTGACAGGGTAGCTGAGTACACATAGGGAAGGAGTAAGCTTCCTGTGTTCTCCAAGATGTGGATAATAAAAGTCTTAAGCTCCTCGGGACCAGACACAAGGTGGGATTGAACTGCTGCTTCAAGGCCAAAAGAATGAGCAAATCCACCAGTAGGGAGAAGTGAGTCAAGCAACTGCCATTGACTCCACTGTAGAGAAGAGTCTGCTTGGCGAGGTCTATTACTCTCTTCATTTATTTGCATTCTAAATGGTGATGCTCTGGGGGGGTTGACTGAAAATTTTCAGATTAATGCCAGTGCCTGAAGGATCAAACCATGCTTATACATTCACTTTTTTACAAAGCAACAAATATTTCCATATTTGCAAGGACCATCTAATAGTGTTAAAGAATCACAAGATAGCAGCTATCTTAAACTGTACAGAGAAAATATTAAATAAAAACTATTATCTTTCCAGCAACCCATGAAAGAGGAATGTTCCAAATCTGTTTATGAACAATGACTCTAAAGCAATCTTGACTAGAGTAGATGTTCAAATGTGAGTGCCTTCACAATCAAGTAATCTAGAGTATATATAAGAGCTTCATGTCAGCAAACTTGTAATAAGATACAGAAGATCAAGAATGCAAAAAATTTCGCAACCATAAACCCCGAACCGGATACCGGATGATAATATTAAAAAAAAAAAAAAAGAATGCCAAAAATTTCTCTAATTAAGAAAATAAAAGAAAAAAAATTAAGTAAGCCACAATCACAGACTATTTGTCCCCCTTACTTCACCATTAGCATGCAGGAAGGAACCTTCACTTCAATCATAATTAACAAACCCAGAAGATTATTCTATTACTCCCTCTGATTAGAGACATAAATGGAATAACCATAATTTTAATCAACAAAAGATCTTAAAAATCAAAATTTTAAAAGTGCCAAGTACTTTACTTGACCTGTAAGTGGCAATCACAAAAAAAAGGGCAACAAGTAGCCTATTGGTTGGTTGTTAATTGTTTGGACTTTGGATCTTCCTAGATGTTGAAAATTCATCATTATCCCATTGATGTTAGTCATTTAGAAGAAAGATATGGACACTAACAATTGTAGCATGTCTGGGCCAAGCATGGACATCAGAATGTCTTACACCATCTTGAGTGTTATGCTTGCATAACAAGTGTCCATCTCACAACAGATTAAAGTCCGCATACCTTACAGATTAGATACTTTGGTCTTTACGTGTAAGCAACAACAATTTTAGTTCACTTGTACAGCAGTTTCTCAATTATATTATCTATTATATATTCAAGGTACTGAATACCAGCCAACATAAAACAATCATATAGCTCTATGATAGAAGTTTAAGACAATACATTAGCTGAGTTCACAATAATTAACTGCACTGTAACACTCCCTATAATATAGAACTAATCACTGGCAAACTAATAAGAAAAAATGTTGAACCTAAGACTTGTTTTCTCGGGATTGAATCTCATCCTTTTTCATGAAATGGAATCCCATAATATATCTATATTCTCCAGTCCCAAGACAGCGGGAGCAGTAATCAAGGCCACTTCCACCACAAGTCCTACACCACTTTGGCCATTCACCTTTTGGGAGCATTTCTGAATCAACATTGTTTGTCCTTCCTTTTCCATGACACCGGTGACAATCTACCCTTCCACTCCCCTCACCGACTACGCAAGGAGGATCTGGCTTCTTTCTTCTTTTCTTCCGAACATTTGACTCTGTACTCACAACCCAAGATGGCTTCGTTATTGAGAGATGAGGCACTGAGTTGGAAGCGTGAGGCCGAGGTAGATCATTAAAATCCGTGGCCTCAAACCGGACCATTGTTAATGAACTGAGAGTTCTGAGTGCCATTTATGCCAGCAAAACTCCAATTTCCACTTCAACTTCACCAATGAAATCTGAAACAAACGAGTCACCTACTTACTATGGTCTTCCAACAAGCATTGCTTACATATTGATCAGCAATAAGCATAATCGTGGCTGTGGGTACTTTTGCACGGTTTTTTCTGACATATAGGTCAAGTCTTTCGATCAGTAAGCTACTGAAGAGTTTTGATGAATTTACTAGCAGTTACTATGGAATAACCATGGGAGAAAAGGGCACCTATCAGAAGCCTCATCGATAATTAAACATTCCAAATCTAGAAGTCTTGCTAAAAGCATGGCAAACATAAAAATAAAGGAGACTGTTTCCCCACATGTTTTTCCTTTTTGGTTTACTTCCATAATTTGGCAGAAAATGAGAAGAAAAGATAATTAAAATTTCTTGTGTCTGCATAAAATTTTCTAATAAAAACTTCAGACAACGAAGTTACTCAGTCGTCAAAAAAATCCAAGTATTAGCATGCACACTAATCCGAAGTTCATAGCTACTTCCATCAACAAAACCAATCAATCAATTCATTAGTAATTAATGAATTTGTTTACAAGAAAAAACCAGAAAGCGAGATAAAGACTTACCGTAAACACATGATTCAAGCGTATACATCCAAAAACTCCCCAACAACAGTTTCGAGTCAAAGGACTGAAATCCTTCGGCGAGCCAATAAAAGTTAGGCAAGTAAGAAAGATTAAGGGTTGAAAGTGTTTACCAGTAATGAAAGTGAAGCTGAGGAATCCGAGAATTTGTATCAATCTCCAGCTTTGCACGTCGGCGAGAGAGATGGAAGTGACGATAGTAACCAACGGTGACTTAAATCCCCGCTAAATGCTTAACTCGACTGCTCCAATCTCTCCACTTCGATGAGCCACTGAAAATTCTGTTCCGTTGCAATGTGCAGCTTTGCGATATTTTTGTGCGTGTTTTTTGGGCCCAGATTGCAAGAGCTATACCTCATTCTGGGCTTAAATACAGTTATGGTTATATGGCACTATTGTTCAACATCTATTCTTATTTATAACACATTTTTAAACTGCTTCATAAAGATAGGAAAAACCTTAAACTTTATTAATTTAATTTTAAAAATCGAAAACTTTTTAAATTTTACCCTTATTTAACTATGCACTTTCTAAGAGAATAACAATCTATATGTTAAGAAATTAAAGATAAAATCGTATTGTGTAAAAAATTTAATTACATGCCTTATAAGTAGAACAAAAATATACTCTTTACTTTATAAATAGAATTGGAAGAGTAACCAGGTGTTAAAAAAAGGAAAACTAATTTGAAGGTCCTCATAGTTTGCCTAAGCTTTTAACTAGGTCCTTCAACCTTTTTTTCCCCTTGTTATTGGGTACTCTAAGTTTCTACCATTAGATCCCTTAGCCCCTCATTTTTAAAACCCTTAAATAAAAATTACAATGTTAACAATATATTGAATTTGGTGGGATTTTTTTTTTGAAAAGTTTAACAATTTTACCTTGCTTGTTTTAAGAATTTTGTTTTGTCTACTTAAAAATTATTCATCCGATTCTTAATATAAGACATATTTATTTAATTTGATTAGATTAAGGAAGTTAGTTAATATGACATGTATTATCTAAAGCACCCTACTTATCTTCCTTAATACCCTCATTTCCCTTTCCTCCTTGATTATTGTTGATGAAGTATTAATAGGGGTAAATTAGGAAATAATTGATAAATATAAAAACTATATCTTATATTTAAGACCAAAATTAACTTCTCAAATATGTCTTATATTAAGGACCGAAGAAGTACTCACTACAAAAAAAACAAAGAATTAGTGACGGAATTTCATTCCGGCACTAATCCCTCACAAATTCCATCACTAAAACTAGCGGTGGAATTTAGTGGCAGAATTTTTTCATCACTAAATTAGTGACAGCTTAGCGATAGAATAATATTCCGTGGCTAAATTCCGTCACTAATCTGTCTCTAATTCTGTCATACAAAAATTAGCGACAAAAATTAGTGATGGAAAAATTTCATCACTAATTTTTGTCAAAAATATTTTGTGATTGAATTAGTGACAGAAAATTTTCATCACTGATTTCGGTAGCTAATCCATCCCTAATTTCCATCACTAAATGTTTGTGATGGAATTAGCGACAGAAGTTTTTCGTTACTAAATTTGTGATGAGTTGCTATTCTGTCGATAAATTCTGTCTCTAATTTTGTCATAAAAAAATTAGTGATGGACAAATTCCGTCACTAATTTCAATCACTAATCCATCTCTCATTTCTGTCAAAAATATTTTGTGACGGAATTAGCAACAGAAATTTTTCATCACTGATTTTCGTCGCTAATCAGTCCCTAATTTCTGTCACTAAACATTTTGTGATGGAATTAGCATTGAAATTTTTCTGTCATTAATCTCTGTTGATAGTTCTGTCACAAACTATTTTGTAATAAAAATTAGTGACGGAAAAATTCCATCATTAATCTGTCAATAATTTTCGTCACAAATTTTTTTGTGACAAAGTTCCGTAGCTAATTTCAAATTGTATTATTTAAGATTATAATTTATAAAAAAAAAAACTTGTTTTATGTTTCATTGAGATCAATACTTCTTGTGCCTTAATGATAATGAATCAAATATGATAAGGGTTAGATTCCATGTTTTGATGATAATAAAACATAATTAAGCGCTTCACTAGTAGATAGGAAAAACTTAGTTATAATCTTGAGTAAGGTCATGATAATTGAGGATAGTATTATCAGTAGAAGACATGATCAATCAAATGAATCATTAAGATAATCAATTATAAAAAGAGTATAATCTAACAAGAAAACATCATCCTAAGAGAATGGGTTTTAGTGAAGAAGTTTATCTAAAGGTATCTGGATAAGTTAATGAGCTATAAAGGCTAAATAATCAAGTACAAATAAGTGAATAACCTTTTCAATTTATTTGATTTTGTTATATAACATGATTAGATTTTATAATAATTATATTTTGTAATTAGAAGTTTTTTTTATAATTATATAACAATGATATAAATTAGTTAAAAATATCTTTTATTTTGATAATATAATTTTAAAACGTGGATCAAATTGATATCACATCCAATCAAAAAAGATAATTTGATTTAGTCATAACTCACAATATAGAATAATTAATTTTTTTTTATAATCTCTCCAAATTAATTGATTTTTTTCAATAAAAAAATAAATTTTAAAATATTTAAATTTTTTAATAATTATATTTTTCATAATTATAAATTTCTTAAATAATTTAAATTATTATAAAATTATAATATAAATATATAAAAATTATTAATTCATATTTATTGTTGAAATTAAAATCATAATATGATATATGTGAATTTTAAATAATATATTACATACAAATAAAAATACCAATTTTATAAATACAAACAAAAAATAAAATATATAATAAAAAGAATAAAAAAATATATTAATAATAAAAATTTAGGTAGAATATTTAAGTAAAATAAAATAAGAAAACTAAATTGAAATATTTAATAATATATATATATATATATATGATTTTGCATTTAAATCACGCAATTTTTTTTTAGCTCAACTGGTAAAGGCACTAACACACGCGTGAGAGGTTATGACTTCGAATCCCAACTTGGTTACAAAATGCAACCAATTTGTAACGTGGACATGTGGCGAGTGACAAAGGTGACACGCGATGGTTGACTGGACATGTTGCGGTTAGAGGCGAGGTGGCGGTGGTTGATGGGGACACATGGCCGCCGGTGGGTACACGTGGCAGCAGACAGTGAGGTGGCAACCACCGGTGAAGGACATGTAGATGCTCATGGTGAGAACATGTGACAATTTAAATTATATAAAAAAAATATTTTGCGACTCTGTCGCTAATTAGTGATGGAAAATTTTGTCTTTAATTCGTTGCTAATTTAGGGGATAATCTTTTCCAATTTAGCGATTGAATTTTTCGTCCCTAATTAGTAATGGAAATCTGTCATTAATTTTAGGGATAGTCTATTCCAATTTTACGACGGATTAGTGATGAAAATTTTCCATCGCTAATTAGAGACAGAAAATTTCCGTCACTAATCCGTCGCAAATTAGCGACGAAATTCAAAATTCCGTCACTAATAAATTAGTGACGGTATTTTTACTGACGGAACAAATTTCGTCACTAATCTGTCATTAATTTCTGTCGCTAAAATGATAAATTCCATCACACTAATTTGATGTTTTTTGGTTGTGACTTATTAGAACCACTTAGTACTTTCTGGTAAGGAAGTTCTTCCCTTTAATCAGATATATCTCAAACTAACATTTTGAATCAAATAAAGTCAGTGTGGGGCCTTAGAAAGCCATCCCAATAAACACACTTCAATGTAGTATTTTGTTTGATGCTTATTGTAATGGTTGAATTTGAAGAGACAAATCAAACGTCTCAATCACCAATCTACTTGGTGCGTGTTTGTTTGATCGATTGAGAGCCCAATCGGACTTGCATAGTGATTTATTCATTTGCCCATTGTTTGTTTGGACTATGGGCTTTAAGAAAAAAGTCAAGAAAAGTCCCAATGGACATAAGCTCAAATTTGGAGCTTACTCAAGCGATGACTTCTGTTTTGAGGCTTATATGTGTGTGTATGTGTGTGTGTATAGATATATAAATATATATATATATATATAATATTGATAGGAGTATTTTCATATCTTTGAGAATCAATGAGGTACTTAAAGCCACTTCTAATCACAAAACTTCTTTTATGAAAAATGTTCTAAATAATTTTCTCTTTCTTTAGATAGTAATCTTCTGCTAATTAGAGAATACTTTGAGATAAGAGTTTAGGCAAGTTTTGAGTTTTATCAATATATGACTGTAGAAATGTAGAGAATAATTAATAATTAATTTTAATCAGTTTAGATTTATTATTTTGTTTTTTTTATGATTTCATAATCAATTTCTTTTATAAACATGTCATAAATTAGTTTCTATATGGTGTTTTCACCGATTAAACTTAGTTTAAATAATTTATTTGAATTATTGAAAGTATTATTGATGTTTTAATCAGTTTCTTTTTTCAGATTTTGAGCTATGTGAAAATATGAGTTAGGATTTAAAGTTAATTTTTTCAATTTTCATAATTTTTACAATTTTTTCTCTTAAATAACACAAAAGCCATTTATGCAAAAGTCAAACCAAACATCTTTCACTTTTACAAAAGTCACTTATCCAATCGCCAATCCAAACATTCAGCATTTTACCCAATCTTACTTTTTTCCAATCTTAATATTCTATAAGTTAAAGTAAAAATAAGTCACTTATCCAATCGTCAATCCAAACACGCCCTTGAATGACTCAATCACGCCTAATAGGCCCATTTAATGTTTGATAAGAAAGGTACATAAGAAAGGAATGGAAAGGAAGAGAAGCGAAGAAAAAATTTCATATATGTTAGCTAAATGTAAAATAAATCTTTAGGAAATTTTGGAATTATTGGAGAAGAAGAGAAGAGTGGGTTGAAGAAGAAGAATTAGAGAGGGACTAGAGAGAGATAGAGAATTCTAAATAGCATACTCCAGGATTTAGTTACGATGCCAAAATCTGTCTAATACAACAATAGTGTGCCTTATTTATAGAGGCAGGGGTATATAACCAACGCTTAATCCTAATTAGTTAGAGGATATATTTAAGGCTGTGTTTGTCTAGGACTGCCTTAATAATGGCTAGTGCCACTAACAACTAATGCCGCTCATCTCCCTAATTAACACTAACTAACATTTAAAAATTAACAACACAATTACAATTACAGTTACATAACAAAACCCCTCAAGACATTCATGCCCTCAAGGATTTGGAATAACAAATATAGGAAATTATTGCTGAAAATTGTAGGAGGCCTCCAAGATGCTTCCTCATCCGTTAGACTATTCCATTAAACTAGACCTCTGTAATCATCTTCTTCCTTCGCTTCTTTGTCATTCGATATAGAATTTTATCCGGTTTCATGGCTAGAGGTAATTTTGGAAACTCTATAGGAGGGTGTCTCGATCTAACTATGGTGTGCCAAAGTAGAGACTGAAAATGGATGAACAAGAGGAATGAAATTGGTATACTTGCTCAATCTATCAATAACCACCTAGAGAGTGTCTTTGCCTTGTGATTTTAGGAATGCCTTCTATAAAATCCATTGCAATTGATTCCAAAAGGGATAGGTTGGGGCTGCAACAAACCTGGGCAACATTCCTTGAGCCACGACATCAATATTTTGCTAGACTCCTCTTCTGATCAGCTGTCGCTCCTCACGAAAACCCAGAGTAGAGTCTTGTAACTTGTCAACCAAAGCTAGTTTTTCTACAATTTCCTGGGCCCTTACTTCCATAGTTCTTGTGGTTTCTTGAAGTCTAGTCTCAACCATACAAAATTGTGGAATCTAGCAGGCAATAACCGAAGCCAAGAATAGGAGGCTTTGATACCTCTGATAGCTAAATATAAAATGAATCTTTAAGAAATTCGGGAATTAGGATAGAAGAAGAGAAGAGAGGGTTGAAGAAGAAGAAGAAGGGAGAGAGAATAGGGATAGATCTAGATACTACACAATGTTATTCCATAATCAATCATTACTCTCAACCATACAAAACTAAGGAAACGACAGCCAATAATTGAAGCCAAGGATAGGAAGCTCTAATACCACTAGTAGCTAAATGTAAAATGAATCTTTAGGAAATTTGGGAATTATGGTAGAAGAAGAGAAGAGAGGGTTGAAGAAGAAGAATTAGAGAGGGACTAGAGAGAAGAAGAAGTATAGAGATAGAGAATTCTAAATATTACTCCAGGATTTCATTAATGCCAAAATTTGTCTAATACAATAGTGAGGTGCCTTATTTATTATATAGGTAGGGGTCAGGGCATATAACTAGCGCCAAATCCTAATTAGTTGGAGGATACAATTAAGGCTGTGTTTGGCTAGGGCCGCTCCTAATAACTGCCAGTGCCACTAACAACTAATCCAGCTCATCTCCCTAACTAACGCTAACTAACATTTTAAATAGACAATACAATTACAATTACATAATAATACCCCTTTGGACATCCTCCCTCAAGGATTTGGAACAACAAACATAGGAAGTTGTTGCTGAAAATTGTAGAGAGGCATCTAAGATGCTTCCTCATCCATTAGACCCTTCCATTGAACTAAGACCATTGTAATCATCTTCTTCCTTCGCTTCTTTATTTGTCATTCAATTTTGAATAAAAGGAGGCTCTAATACCACTTATAGATGAAAGTAAAATGAATCTTTAAGAAATTTGGACATTTCGGTAGAAGAAGGGAAGAGATGGTCAAAGAAGAAGAAGGGAGAGAGAATTGAGAGAGATATCTAGATACTACACAATGTTATTCCATCATTAATTATAATAACTGAGCCCAAGAATAGGAGTTTCTGATATCATTGATAGCTGAATGTAAAATGAATTTTTAGGAAATTTGGATATTTCCGTAGAAGAAGAGAAGAGTGTGATGTCCTAAATTTCTAAGCTTTGAATTAATGATTTGTAAAATATGAAGAGGCTAGAAGGGATTAAATAATAAGGCCTCACGAAAACAAAATTTGTTGGGTAGGCTTATTTTCGGGTATAAGAATTTCAAGAAAATAAGGACAGAAATAACTATTAAAAGTACATAAAGGCCCAGAATAAATAAGGAGAAATAGTAAATAAATATTTTGAGAAATAAAGGAATTTATGAAGAAGCTTATTTCCCAAAAATATTTATGGATAATTTTAAAGTTAGCTTCTTGAATTAAGGACATATTTTCTTGATATAATTCAAGAAAAACAGTTAGAGCTTATTATTTTCCTAAAAATTTTAAGAAAATTATTTGATGGGCTTCTTGAATTTGGAAGTAGCCAAATGCTCATTAATTTTAAGAGGACGTGGGTGCTGTCAGGAACTTCAGGGAGCATGTGTTTGAATCATTTGACTACATCTAAAATATGTTTAGATGGGAGATACTGGTGTCATAAAGGGGGAGGACCTTTGAATGCCCGAAGAGTAGCATTCCTAACATTGTGTTTAGAGGCATCATGGTGATGATTCCAGATATAAATCTGAAATATTTTCAGAATTAAAGAGAAGGGTTATTTGAAATTTATTCAAGGGAACAAAGTAATCAAATGCCAAGGAGAATAAAAGATAAATATTAGAACTTGATAGTAAAAGAGAGATTTAATACAACATTAAAGAAAAATTATATATGTCATTAACCTACTTTTATTTTTAACTTCTAGGTTTTGATTTGTGCTTAAGTCCAAGAAGACACCAAGGAAAAGCGTGAGAGAGCAAGATAATGTAGCTTTAGTCATTAATTTCGTATATTTGCATTATTGCTGTTAAACATGTGAACACATAAATTCCTTACTTTTATCATTGCCATGGCCATGTGTAACAATAGTTTCAGTTATTCAATTTTACAGATATTCAGTTATTGTTCTTTGTGGCTTGTTCTGTATGCTCAGTTATTTACCAAGCATTAAATATTGAAATATGATTATTGCTACTGAAATTCCCCAATCTCACCCCTCTGTTTATGTATTAACCACAGGAATAAGTTCATCTAAGATAATAAAGGAGAAGCTAGCTAGTGGAGGCTTAGCTAAGGTGGATGGAAGAAAGCATGTTTTGTTAGGCTAATTTTGCAATAGTGTGGCTTATTATAATTACCAAGGCATGTAAATTTAATGTTTGTTTTGGGTTGTACATATCTCTACAAGGAGTTTGAGATGAGCACTTATAAACATGGTAAAAGCTTATGTTATTGTGGATAATTAGCTGCACATGCTTGCTGAAACGCCATTGTTGCGTCTGACTTTAGACAGGGTAAACGTTCTAGTTACATCTTGATATTTGGCAGGTTAATAGTACACATCCTAAGATTTAAAACAAGTATATATGTGTAATTTTTAGATGTGTAGATACCAATTTATGAATTTTATAAGTTGGATCAAAATTCTGGAACTTTCTACAAAAATTCCTATAAACTGTTTGAGCTTTAACCAAATTCTGGACCCAGTGAAACCCTGTTGAGCCCGGGACTTTATTTTATCATGAAAGGCTTTGAAGGAGCTCAAGTTTGAGCTTTGAACCACTATTTTTAGTGTTGTAATGAGTTGGTGAGGCATTTCTAAAGTTCTTAGAAAATCCCATCCCACCAATAAGTGTTAGAACTTGAAATGTTGGAGAAAAAGTTTTTAATTGTTGGTGATTTCTGGGATTTCTAAAGATTAACAGTGATTCATTCTCAACTAAATATCTCTAATAAATTACCCTAGTGTAAGGTTTGAGAAAGAGAGGACTGAAGAAGAAGAAGAATTAGAGTGGGCTAGGGAGAAGAAGTAGAGATAGAGAATTCTGAATAGTACTCCAAGATTTCATTAGAATACCAAAATTTGTCTAATAAAACTGTAGTGTGCCTTACAGAGGTCTTCGATTATGTAAGCAGATGGGACTTTCTAAGATCAGGTTATTCACAGATTTTATACAGGCAATACATCTTCTGACTGTACACTGTGGGACAGACCACCCATTATATGACGTCATTTTGGATACTAGATCCCTTATTTATATGGACTGGGACTTAGAGATATCCCACAGCTATAGGGAAAATCTAAGATGTGCTGATTATTTAGCAAGGAAGGCTCACATGAGCAATCAGGATTACAGAGAAATAGGGACAACGCCAAGAGAATGTATTAACCTCTTTAGACGGGATTGTGAGATGTCTTCACATGACCATCAGGTGTTACCTAATCATAGGTCCTTGTAAATTTCAAGCATTGCTTGCCTTTGTACTCAAAAAAAAAAAAACTGTAGTGTGCCTTATTTATAGAGGCAGAGGTCTGGGATATATAATCAGCACCTAATCCTAATTAGTTAGAGGATATAGCTAAGGTCGTGTTTGGCTAAGGCCACTCCTAATAATGGCTAGTGCCATTAACAACTAATAATGCTGCTCATCTCCCTATCTTAAAAAATGACAAAACAATTACAATTGCATAACAATGTCCCATTTACATGCTTAATTACACGGTAAAATCACTTCCGAAAAGCTAATAAGCCAAAATCAAACTAGAGAGGGAGTACTAAGTGTTCGGTATCAAGCAATATTGAAGAAGGAGCCACCGATGGCAACAAGTAGATATGCAAATGACGTTAGGAACCAACCAACAAAGAGGAGCAGATCTGTGGAGACCGGTGAGCAGTGGTGGTAAGAAGACTAACCTTGGACGAACGGATAAGGGAAAATTTCCCACTGCCAGAATTTTCTCTCCTTAAAATGATCGCTTCAACCAATCGTGTTTTGTAATGGAAGAAGAAAAGAACCCCTCTTTCCTTTTCCATCCTCCAAATTTTCAACCTACCAAACAGCCTCCTATATATTAATACACATAAGCTGCTCTTCTAAGATGTCTGCAAAAATATTCATTTGAGTCCTCCTCAGTGCCACGCCAATTTCAATGGCAACTTCATTGCGCCTACCATCAGAAAGAGAAATTGATCCAGACAATTCAATATGAACCACTTCACTCTTCCTTGGCTTCCCCCATCCAAAATCAGTCTCATACACTCCCAATCTTGGGGAGCCTGCAATTGTGAACACATGTTGCCCTGATTCAGATAATTCTCTCAAGTCTGACATCAACGTCTCAATCCCTCTTAAAGGATCACTCTTTCTCTCTCTTACTTGCCTTTCCATGGCGGAAATTGCCTCGACAAACCCGTTTTCCGCCGCTAAGCGACCCCTCTCCAGAGACACAATGGCAATAGCCAGGTAGTTTCCAAAGTACGTGGAAGGTATTGTGAATAATTCAGGATGGTTTTTGCAATCTGCTACAAAAATCAAGTTGCTAATTGGTTCATCAACAAGACTATTATTATTCCTCGCAACTACTTTGCCATCATCTTGCGAATGATCTTCTTCTAATGATTTTATCATACACACCCACATCAAAGAACATGTCAACACAAAGGTTGATATATGAGGTGTCCCCGTGCCATGGTTTACGCATCGGAGGGAGGCCCATTTCTTTAGCTTCTCGATCTGGTCCCGGTTCAGAACAAATGTGGCCCGAACCTTGTCGTTGCTGGAGGAAACATCATCTGCGAAGCATGCAAACTCCATGGATTTTGACTCCGTCTTTGTCAGTTCCTTCAAGTAGATAAGCTTAAGCCCTTTAGGGTCTTGGATAATATCCCTTGTATGGCTCGGCAGGAGAAGATCAGAGCTCAGGAGGGAACCTACATCATTCCCTCTCGCTCGGCTAATAGAGGTCCAAAACTTGATGAAATGAAAAAAAGTTCGGCCGTCCCCAACGACATGGCTGGAAGTGAAGCCCATGACCAACCCAGAGTTGGGCAGGTTGTGACCTGAATGGTCATGAGAGGAGCCATCAAACGCGTGCCGTTCTCTAAGGTACGTGGCCGAGGCAAAGCCAGAACGAGATGGTGCAACTCAATAGGAGAGTCGGACGCAAGGTGGGAGAAGTCGGCGGAGGATTCAGTGACGTGAAGGGGAGGGCAGAGTCGCCGTCGTCATAGAGGATGTAAGGGTGGAGATGGAAAGGGTGGGGAGGGAGGACGAGGGTGGCGGCATAAGGGAAGAAGAGTTGGAGAGAGAGTGTTTAAGAGTGGGAAGGAGTGTGTGGAGAAAGTGGTGGGTGGGGTGAGGGAAGTCGAAGAAGAAGAGACGCTGGATTTGGGGGGCAATAAAGCCAAGGAAGGTCAAAAAAGGTGAGAGGACGAGTGGTTGAAGGAACAGAACCAGGTGGCGCTGAAACTTGACACTGATCGAGGATCTTCTTCATAGCCGTGAGAGAGAGAGAGAGACTAATAATTTGGAACACGCCAAGTGAAGCCTGGTTCAGGGATGAAGAAGGGAATCCATATTTGAAGGCCAAGAACAAGGAGGAAGGAAAAAGTATAGGACATGGTGGACCCTGCGAGTGCGAGGGTCGTTTTGTTTTGTTTTTTTTTATACTTGTTTATTTTTCTTTTTGAATAATCAAATGGGCACACATTCACATGGACATTATCTATATTTCCATCCCCATCTCCATGAAAAACAATTCTACCGTACCAAACAATGCATTAATGGAGGCCCAGTGTTTCACGGATTCATCTTTTCTCCTTGGCAGCTTCCTATCCTTTACCACACCGTTTTAGGTGTAAATTGTGAGGGGATCTACTTTTTTTTTTCTTTTTCAAAATAACATTAAGTGCCTTGAAGTGGTTTTGAAGTAGCATCTAATATTTTAAAATAATTTATTGCGTATTCTTCGATATAAAATATTTTTTCAGTAGCACTCAGTATTTAGTAAGCTGTATCTTGCTGAAGTATTTTTTGAGTAGCACCTAATATGTCTAAATGAAAAAGTTAATTTAAGACACAATGTTACTAAAAAAAATACTTCATATTGCAATTTGACAGATATGGAATGCTGTTGAAAAAATATTTTATGGCACATAGTGCACAAAAAATCATTTTAAGATATTGGATGCTACTAATAATTTTGAAACGCTAAAAATTGTGGAGGCTTGAGAGAATATTCATGATTTTTCTCTCTTCTGAAACTCGTGCCAAGTAAGTGTTTCTTCTTCATGGGTATCCCCGGCGACCGGGAGAAGCCGCCGGCGGATGTGTCGTGTGAAAAGGTCTCGGCTGCTGTAGCTAGGAGCGTGCTCTCCAAAAATGGCATCTCCATTCCCGTTGAAGGGGCGGACCATTTGGGGAAATCTTCAGATAACCCAGATAGCGTGAAGGTTGATTCCACTCCCAAATCTGGGCATGTCCCCTCATATAAAGACTCCCTCATGGGACTGCATGGCTCGTATTTAAATAAAGTTGGCCACGAAAACTCTTCCCCAGAGGTTAATGCTCTGCTTCCAGAGCTCCTGAACCAAAACTGGGAATTGCCAGAACCTTCAGATGACATGAAGTTACTCATGGATATATATCCATCTATGCAAATCACGCAAGAGGAACTCAACCGATGGGCAAGACCTTGGAATACCTCCCTAGTTATTACCATCCTCGGTGCCAAGGTAAATTTCTTCAGGCTTAAAGAGCACCTGCACAAAATTTGGCAGTCAAATGGGTTTGACTTAATTGATCTCCCAAACAACTATTACGTTGTGAAATTTAAAGATCAAGCTAATTGTGAACAACTCTACAAGAAGATCCTTTTTGGTGGTCCCTGGACGGTTGCCCAGCACTCAATTCTTGTTCAGAGATGGTCTCCTTTCTCCGACCCTCTCAAAAACCCTCTAGGTCGGGTGGCTACTTGGGTCCGCATTCCCAATGTCCCACTCCTCTGCTATAACAAGGAATGCCTTTGGAGAATGGGTGACATGATTGGAAAAACTATCAAAGTGGATATGAACACTATGGAAAATCCTGACGACAAGGAAACTACCATTCATAGGGGACGCTATGCGAGACTCTGTGTAGAAGTAGATTTACAGAAAGAACTCGTTTCCAGAATCATCACGGCATCCAATCTTTTTAATATTGAATATGAAGGCTTAGGACTTATCTGCTTTGGTTGTGGTAGATACGGCCACCGTAAAGAGCAATGTAGCTTTCCGCTTAAGCCTGAAGGATTGGCCACTGTGAAGTCTTCATCTTCTGTGAAAGATAAGCCGCTAGTGCAGAATCTGTGCACCACCCAGAATCCTCCTTCATCTTCCTCTTCGATGGTTCCGCCGGTGCTGCCCCCGCCGGCCAAGGATCAGCCCTACGGTCTGTGGATGCTGGTGCGTAGATGCGCCAGTTCACACCTCCCGAGAAGCTCTGTGAGTAGTGCACCATCCGAGAAGCTTTGTGGGCAAACCCATCTCGGCACATCATCCCAGTCCAGATTTGCAGTCCTGTCGGGTGCTGGTCATGTGGAAGGCTCGACTTCCCATCAGTTTTCAAATTTGGGATTAGGCTTGGATAAGAAGACTGAACAAGCTGCTGTGATGTCCATGGCCGAAGGAAAGATTATGAAGGGAAATAGGGTCAGTTTCGGTCAACACCCCAAAAGCAAGGGGGTCCACGTGGGGAGAAGAAAAAACTGGACAGAAAGGAAAAGTGATTGGATGATTAAACCCAACCCCACAGCCATCGAAAAAGAGAAGGAATTGGAATCCAATGTGAGCCCAAATATTCCGCCTGCTTCTCCCACTATGAAGCCCAAGAAAGCTATTAAAACAAGGACCCACAACCTGGTTAGAGGGAGCTTAACGGAACCAGATCTCACTTGTGTTTTGAGTGATTTAAATCACTCCCCAACCCCTCACAACGATGATCACAGGGGAGTTGTCCCCACTCCTCTTTCTATGGTAATTCCCAGTGAGTCCGTGAGACTTGAGAAGAGCAATTATTTGGAGTCTATGCCCATGTCCATAGCTCCCCCTAAACTTCCAAATCCTAATCAGGATCTGCTCGAACATGGGTCCGTGTTGCACCCTGTATCCCAGCTTGAAGTTGTGGTGCACTTGGAAGATAAAACTTCAGACTGATTACCTTGCACGATCGGCTCACTACAGTAACCTCAACTATGCCGAATTACGCTCACCTACGGTGGAATGTATTAGTCTTTTTGCGTTAGAACGTGGTTTACTGCCACAAGAGTAATCTTTGGGGCCTTGCTCCTGATCTTGTATCTTCTCAAGCTCTGCTTGCCTTTGTATCACCAAAAAAAAAAAAAAAAATTTTGAAACGCCAACTATCGAGAGAAGCTGGATCATGCTTCACCCGGTTTAAATGCTCGTCAAAAGTAGCAAGGTACTGAACACTCAAACTCATCAAATATTGATGGTTTAGATTTAAATTTTTCAACTAATAATTTTGAAATATAAAAAATCAAACTTTTTATTAAAAAATGAAAATTAAGATCGGTTATCTCTATTTTAGATTCTATATTTAATAAATAATTGTTTTAAAAAATAAAAATGTTAAATCTGGATCGAATAGACCAGATCAGGACAGTTGACACCTAATGAGTTTCGGTGCCCATAATGAACACCCAAACTCATTCCCTCACCTTGTGGGTGTACCGAAATATTAGAAAAACAAAATGAGAAATCAATTATACGATGTGAAGTCAACTATGCTGGCGTTTTGAATTAAATCTCCAATGAATGAAAGAAAACGGTTCCTATTTGTAACGTAGTGTGTATTTCTTTTGGATTCCCTTTTATCAAAAACAGAAGGAAAAAACAAAAATAAAACAATCAGTCAGTTCTATTCTATTTCTAATAACAAAGCTTTTTATTGCTCTAAGGGATTTATCATGAGGACCAAGAAGTTATAACCACACATTCCAATTCTAATTTGAATAGTTTGGACTAATTTTTATACTTATTTTTATTTTTAAAGTACATTTTAATGTGTACAAAATTTAAAATAAAGCTAGTTATTGTTTGATTCTGTTTTTAATTGTATTGGAAATTCATATATGTCAACACTGAACACTTAGAGACAAAAAGATTAATGCTCGAAAAACTTGTTTATGTTTTATTAAGGGTTAAGATGCTAAAGTAACCTTCAAGTTTTATGAAAAGTGTAATAATAATTATAAACTATTAAAGTAATCATAAACTTTTAAAATTAGGGCAAAACCGTTAAACCCAACTAACTTTCATTTATTACAATAAGGAAAATTAATCTTTTGGCCTTCAAAGTTTTGACTTACTCATAATTTAATCTCTAAGCTTTTGACTAGTTTGCAACTCAGTCTCTAATGTTTTTGAGTCATCCTATGTGATAAAAAAAAATGTTAAAATACTATTAAAAATTACTTATATGGATTTTACATAAATTAAAAAATAAAAAACAACATCCTCGTTCCCATCAATTCACATCCCCTCTACCTCTATTTTCCAGAAACCTCGTTGGGTATCCATGGCGTCCATGATATATCCTTCCGAAGCTACATCCAAGCATAAGGTGAGATCAATTTTCTTATATTAAAGGGCTTTAAAAATTACAAGTATCATGTAAAGGATCTATAGCTCCATTTGTAATTAAAAGAGAGATTGTGCGCTAGATATATTGTGACGTGAGTGTGCTTCGAATTTTTCTAATCCCATCCTCTTCCAAGCGCTATTCATCATTTATCATTCAAAAATTAAGAAAGCTCTTTTTCCACAATTGTTTTTTCTTACATACTTGGGTGTTTTATCACAATTAAAAACATCATAAGTGACTTCAATCTATTCTCCAATATGAGTCGTTCGCTACCCTCTGGTGATTTAGAAGGATCTGTCATGGATGCCGTGGATACCCAATAAGATTTATGGAAAACAGAGACGGAGGGGGATGAGAGATGGTGGGGACGAGGACGCTGTTTTTTTATTTTTTAATTTATATAAAATCCCCCTAAGCAATTTTTAACAGTTTTTTTAGCATTTTTTTGCCATATAAGAAGACTCATGAACATTAGGGATTGAGTTGTAAGCGAGTCAAAAGGTCAGAGACTTAGTTATAAGTGAGTTAAAACTTTATGAACCAAAAGATTAATTTTCTCCATTGTAATAAATAGAAGTTAGTTGGGTTTAACGGTTTTGCTCCCATTTTAAAAGTTTATTGTTACTTTTGCTCCAAAAAATAGTTTATAGTTATTATTGTACTTTTGTTAAAAATTGAAGATTATTTTATCAACTTAACCCTGTATCATTTATATCTATTTAATATATTCCTGGGCAAAAAGATATCTATTTAATATATTGAAATATCATATGTAACGAAAGATAAAAACCAGAATGAAAAAATGGACTTGTTTGCACATACCATCATTTATGATGGTTAAACAAGCTAATGTTGAAGGGAATCTCCAATATTCACATAAAATCTGTACCAAGAACTCCAAAAACGGCACAAGAAATTCATTCAAAACAACACCACCACAACTACGCAAGAAACTGAATTAGATGTGTGTGTGTGTGTGTGTGTGTGTATAGAGAGAGAGAGAGAGAGAGAAGGATTTGACAACCACATGGAGAGAGAAACCATAACCTACTATTAGACATGTTCAAAGAAATCAACATCATTTGTCTGTGACAAACACACACACATATATTTATCTACATCTTTGTCTCTGGTCGTGCTCCTTCTTCCATGGCCATCTCAGCAGAAACATTCCTATTCTTCTCGAGCTCTTTGGCAGTGTCATAAGAAGCGTGCAAGCCAAACAGGACGTAGTATACCAAAAGAAATGCCGTCCATACCCCAAACCTTATGAACGATTTTTTGTCTATGGAGCCTAGCAGGAAGACATTGATGGCTATTGACAAAGATGGAAGCCATGGCACCAGTGGCTCTCCCCAGTGCTTCGGCTGCTTCGGCTGTGGAACAAACAGCCACAGCCCCGCCGTGCCCATAAGCCAGAACGGCACCGCCACCGCATACCCGATCCAACCATCGCTCACCGCCCAGTAGTAGCCGGAAATGGCCGCCGAAGATCCCAGAATTAGCACTAGGCACACTATGAGCTTCGTCTGTAAAAACCAATAGGGTTTGTGAACATCAGAGTCTTTGAATACAGGCGAAAGTGAACTTGTATACTACACTACTATTCCTATGATTTATTTTATTCTCATCCATTAAATTTTATAAAGTGTTGTTTTAGTTTTCTTAAAAATGTTGATTTGAACCTTTAAATATTGTCAATGACCATTTAGTGTGAAAGGTTTTTGTATAGATGAGGTTGCGGGATTGATCCCACTTATAATCAAGCAATTAGTAACTTATCCCCTAAATAAAAAAGTTTTCAATGCTGACCAGCACCAATAGGCGCAATGGTCACCGAAGTGCTCTTAAATACTCCCCCCTCCCCATCCGGATTTGAACACGGTCATGTTGTAATTAAAAAAAAAAAAATTCCATTGCTGACAAAATTCTCAAATAGTGACATGTCAAGTTCATTTTTCAAAAGCAACAATGATTGACCCCAAAATATTATCATTTGACACTAATGTTGTCAGGGTTAAGGAATAGAAAAAATAATTTATAAAGGTATAGACTAAACTGAAACTTTGTATAAAGCTAAGGATCAAATAAAACAATTTTACCAAAACATAATTATAAAACTAGGGCCATCTAGGAAAATAAAATTCGGCCAGCTCTACCCTAAAAAGTCAGAGAAACACACTTGCTATACAGTTAAAAAAATCAAAGCAAATTTTTCTAAAGAAATTAACTTCAACTCAGATATATCATAATTCATTCAAATCGATAGAATTTTATAAACGTAATGTGGGACCATTACCTGGTTTGCTTTTGTCGTCACTCCAGTTGAATAATATCGCCGGACAAGAAGCCCTACAGCAATAAGCATGAAGATGAACAGTGTAGAAATCGACAACAGTTTCGACAGAATCTCCAGCTTCGTGAAGAAAGCTATCACCGCCGTCGCCACGATCATCGAGATCGTTGCGTTCACCGGCGTCCCCAGCTTGGCGTCCACGTGAGCGAACCACGGCGGCATCATGTGGGTTCGAGCTATATGTGTCAAGTACCGAGCTTGGCCCAAGGTGCCCACCAGCAGCACCGTCGTCATGCCCTTCAACGCCCCGGCGGCGACTATGTACTTTGCCCAATCCATCCCCACGCCACTGAAAGCGACGGAGAATGGCGCGTCCGCGTCAATTTTTTTGTAGGGTTGCATGAGGCAGAGGGTAATGGCTAGCAAGCAGTAAGCTCCGGTGGTTATCACCATGGAGCCGACGAGTCCGATGGGGATGTCTCTGGCGGGGTTCTTGGTTTCCTCGGCCAGGGTGGAGACGGCGTCGAAGCCGAAGTAGGCGAAGAAGAGGACGGCGGAGGCCTCAAAGATGCCACGTGGGCCGTAGGGAACGAAGTCTTTGTAGTTGTTGGTGTCAGCTTTCGTAAGGCCGGCGACGATGATGAAGACGATGACCGCTATGTGGAAGATGGAGGCGATGTAGTTGAAGCGAGATGAGGCTTTGGTGCTGAAGACAGCGAGGACGCAGATGACGGCGAGGACGACGACGGCGATGGGATCAAGGTGGCCGTAGTCTGGGCTCATGCTGTGAACAACTATGCGGAAGTCGTCGGAGCCTCTGTTGCAGAGGGTGGCGAAGTAGGAGGTCCATGTTCGGGCAACGGCGGCACCGCCGATCACATACTCGAGAAGTATGTTTCCAGCGGCTATGAAGGCCACAAAGTCGCCGAGCTCTACCCTTAAGTATGCAAATGATCCACCTGAGAGGGAAAGAATATGTTACTTTGAGTTTAATTGAAAATGAACATAATTAAGGAAGAATCTGGATCTGAACTAGTATCAACTAAAAAAGACCATGTTATTTGAATAAAATAGTAAAAATAAGAAGAAACCTAGCTTTCTTTTTTTGTCGCCAACCAGTAGAAACCCAGCTAATTGGTGAAGGTAAGTTAGAATGGTTGTATTCTGAGGATACTTTAGAATATTTAAATTAATTTTTTTTTTGTAATTTTATTAGTTAGGTTTTTTGGGGAAATAATAAGTATAGCTTGTATCTTTTGAAGACAGAAAAAAAAAAAGAAACACACAAAATATTAACTAGATTAGAGTAACTCTAATCCACCTTAAAATTAAAGTGATAAATTAGTATAATTAAATAAATAAGGTTAGCCAAACAAAAATATTTTGGTCAAACAAAAAAAAAATCGAAAAATCATGATCAAGAATCTGAGGGGTATTGAAAATGACATCATGAACTGGTGCTTTGATCCCAAAAATTGGCGACATGACGTGAATGTAAACAACAACCACATCATTCTCATCATCCCATGTCACTCTTTAAAAACCGAATAAAAAACTAATATGGAATTATATCATTACCATCAAAGTCTTCAAGGTGACGTGGTTATATTAAATATATTTTCATTAAGATAGAATTATGATGTTCACATTTATAAATACAAAACAGACAAAATAAAAAAAGGGTTAATATAACTTTTGGTCCCTAAAGTTTGATCCAATTTTGGTTTTGGTCCCTCAAGTTTGAAATCGGTGGTTTTGGTCCCTGAAATTCCACTCAATTTTGGTTTTGGTCCTTGAAGTTTGAAATCGATGGTTTTAGTCCTTGAAGTTTCACCCAATTTTGGTTTTGGTCCCTCAAGTTTGAAAATGACTTGATTTTTTTTCTGGGTCGGGTCGGGTTTTTTAATTAGGTCGCCAAGTCCTTTTCAAACTTGAGGGACCAAAACCAAAATCGGGTGAAACTTCAAGGACCAAAATCACCGATTTCAAACTTCAAGGACCAAAACCAAAATCGAGTGAAACTTCAGGGACCAAAACCATAGATTTCAAACTTCAGGGATCAAAAGTTATATTAACCCATAAAAAAAAATTAACTTATAAAATATTATAATAATAATTTTATAAAATAATAAATTTTCTTAATCTAACGATATGTATGGGATGCATATTTTGAAGAAAAGAACATGATCCGCTTCCTCTAATTCACACTTATTGATCATATCACATGCATGTTAGATTAAAGTTGAAATAAATCTTAAATTTTATTAATTTTATTTTAAAATTTAATAAATTTCAAAGTTGAGTATATATTTACATATTAATCAGAAGTCTTGGAAAATAACAAAACAATAAATTATTGACGAAGTTATATACTCATATAATAAATTTAATGATGAGACCTGTAAGAAAGGAAAAAAATGCTCTTTCTTAATAGGAGTATATTTAAAAATATTATTAAGTATAAGAATAATCTTCTTAACATAACTTTTTGTTATCTCCTCACTATATAAATATATAAATTTTCTCCTGCTTTTAATATAAAATTCACTTTAATAAAAAAAATCAAACAATAAAGTTATTAATGTAAGGAGTACTATAATATGAGTGTGTAACTTTATGTACAAATGCAATTTGAAAAAAAGGAACGACTAACTTAAAACCATATTCATACATAAAGCTAATAATAAGTTATTATACATTTATGAGAAAACGAGCACCAAGCTAGTGAAGCTACTGGACAAAATGCAGTTCAAGTAATTAAATTATTTATATATTTAAATGAAGAGTCCGAGTTGATAAGTCAAGTCAACTTAATGAACTAAATAAAATAATAATAACAATAATTAATAATATTCACGACATGCTCACGCAAGCGCCAGCTACCCAACATTAATAAGTCAACATACTGTAACCGTTGACCGAATAAATAAATAAATAAATAAAAGCCACATGCATAAACCCACAAGTTTTGCCGAGATCGCTGCTAAATTTTCTATAAAAATCAACCGTAATTAATAGAATAAAGTGATTTGATTATTTTTTGTCGAATTTGATTTTAATACTAAACACACCATTTAAATAATGTAACACAAACTTGACCAAAAAATAATAATAATAATGTAACACAAACAACATCCCCGTCCTATCCTGAATATCTATAGAATCAACATTTTTTATTGAAGAAAAGAGAATCAACTTCTTTTAATGCAGAAAAAAGATCAAAATTTTCACCAATAAAATCACTTAATTAATTGATTTCTTAATTACAATAATTAATTGTAACCTGAATTCACAATTAAAATAATATAACAGTCCGTCCTGCATACCTCATAGTCTTTTACTTTAAGTGTTAAAAATTTCAACATCTATGTAACTAATAATTGGGGGCATGTCTACAATCTTATCCAAAGTATTCCAATAAATAAATATGACATTCAATATATGCATATATGCACACACACTTTATTTGACCTTCTCTACATTTACACACTTGACAGACGCATAAATATATTTATATATATAGTATTCTCTTTACTTACATATTACTGGAAAATTCCACGTATTGTCTTGTATAAAAGATAAGCTATTAATTCTTCAGCAGGAAATTAGGGTTTGTTTAATTAATTTGATTTCAATTCTTGTTTCCAGAATATTTTTAGAATAATAAAAAAAACAGATAAATTTGCTTGCAATTTCTTTTTGGTTTGTGTTTTGAAAAAAAAAAAATATTACTTGTTCTGAAACTAGCGAAGAGGAAGAAAACGTTATATTTTCATTAATGACAATCATACTAATAAAGCAAACTATTATTTCACTATTCACTTCACCATTTTATAATTTTTTTAAATAATGATTTCAACAAATTTTTTAATTTTATTATTTTTAAAACTTGTCCTAAAAATTATTCTACAAGTTGTTATGAAGACATAACAAAATCCAACAACGACTAAATTGTTACATCCAAGCTACTGAGAAAACCATTAAGAAACGCAAGCAAAAAAAAAAAAGAAAGAAAGAAAACCATTAAGACATAGTTCAACTCATAAGTCAAAATAAATAAATACATACATACGAAGTTTGAGAAGTTTTTGTACGGGAGGAACATGTTGAACAATTACGAGTCAAGAGTAGCGTTTCTTTATGTAATAGTTCAATATCGTTTATAAGAAATTTATATTAGGGAAAATCGTTAATATATACTAAATAAGTAAATTAATTGCTCTTTACCACCAACACACATGGGGTACTGAACTTGCATTAAAATTAAACTTAAAAAGATAAAAAAGCCCTTAATTTGACAAGAAGATTTTAGGCGGGAGGAAGGAGAAAGTGCAGAACTTCTGAATCCCTTCTTCCTCTTCCATTTCTGGCATTCTGAAGAAGTTCAGCGTTGTCTCCCCTCACTCGGGCGTCTCCTTGGCTTATGTCCGTCGGCAGTGTCGTCTCCGGCTACTCCTCCAGCGGCCGGCGTCTCCTTGGCTCGTGTCCTTCGACAGTATTGTCTCGGGCTACTCCTCCAACGGCCGCCGCCGGCGCCTAGTCCTCAAGCGACCGTCGTTTGCTCCTCCAACCTAAATGCCTCCTTCATTCACCTGATCTTTTCCATACATGCCCAATGGTCATCCACGCCATGTGCAAAGGATGAAGATCCATTATGTGCTAATGATCTGTCGTTTTGTGCAATTACTCTTCCTTGATGTGCCAATGATTTGTTTTGTGCAATTACTCTTTAATGATGTGCAATTGATCTTCCATGCTGTGCACCTGATATTCCGTTTTGTGTAATTACTCTTTCATGATGTGCAATTGATCTTCCATTTTGTGTAACGAATCTTTTCCATACGTGCCCAATGGTCATTCACGCTATGGAAAAAAATTATTCCACAAAATGGGAGATCAATTGCACATCATGGAAGAGTAATTATATATAACGGAAGATCATTGGCACAATAGATCATCCTTTACACCATGGAAAAGATCCATTGCACAAAATGGGAGGTCAATTGCACATAATAGAAAAATAATTGCACAAAACGGAAGATCAGATGCACATCATGGAAGATCAATTGAATATCATGAAAGATTAATTGCACAAAACGGAAGATCATTAGCACATCAAGGAAGAGTAATTGCACAAAATGACAAATCATTGGCACATAATGGATCTTCATCGTTTGCACATAGCGTAGATAACCATTGAGCACGTATGGAAAAGATCCGTCGCACAAAATGGAAGATCAATTACAAATCAACGAAGAGTAATTGCATACAATGGAAGATCATTGGCAAAATGAATCATCATTTACACCATGGAAAAGATCCATTGCACAAAACGGGAGATCAATTGCACAACATGGAAGAGTAATTGCAAAAAACAGAAGATCAGATGCACATCATGGAAGATCAATTAAACATCATGAAAGATTAATTGCATAAAACAGAAGATAATTGGCACATTAAGGAAGAGTAATTGCACAAAAGGACAGATCATTGGCACATAATAGATCTTCATCCTTTGCACATAGTGTGGATGACCATTGAGCACGTATGGAAAAGATCAGGTGAATGAAGGAGGTATTTAGGTTGGAGGAGCAAGCGACGGTCACTTGAGGACTAGGCTCCGACAGCGGCCGCTAGAGGAGCAACTCGAGACAACACTGCCGAAGGACACGAGCCAAGGAAACGCCGGCCACTGGAGGAGCACCCGGAGACGACATATCCGAAGGACACGAGCCAACGAGACAGCGGCCGCTGGAGGAGTAGCCGAAGACGACACTGCCGACGGACACAAACCAAGGAGACGCCCGAGTGAGGGGAGACAACGTTGAACTTCTTCAGAATGCCGGAAATGGAAGAAGAAGAAGGGATTCAAAAGCTCTGCACTTTCTCCTTCCTCCCGCCTAAAATCTTCTTGTCAAACTAAGGGCTTTTTTGTCTTTGTAAGTTCAATTTTAATGCAAGTTCAGTACCCTATGTGTGTTGGTGACAAAAAATAATTAATTTACTTATTTAATATTTACTAGCGATTTTCCCTTTATATTATTTCTACATCATCAATAAAATCAACCCATGCCTTTCCGACAAAAAAAAAAAAAGAATTTTGTATGTAGGCAAGATGCTTTATGTAAAATCTTTTTTGCGAAAAAATGATGTCCGATTCAAAACAATCCATACTTACGGAATTTTTAAGTTTTTTTTTTTTTGTTCTGAGATTACGGAATAACACATAAATACATAATAAAATTAATTTTGACCATTGAAGATATCCAAACGAATGAGCTATTACCTGCTACCGGAATTTCAACGGCGAACTTGGTGTAACAGAAGACGGAAAGCAACGCCGATAAACCGGAGACGACGTAAGAGAGAACAACCGCCGGGCCGGCCTTCTCCTTGGCCTCACGACCAGTGAGAACGAATATTCCGGCGCCAATGACGGATCCAACGCCGAACCACATAAGGTCCCACCAAGTGAGCGTCTTCTTCATCTCGCCCCGACTCTGAGACTTGACCTCAATAAGCTCCGTTTGGTCCATGGACCGGGTCATGACCCGATTCTTGAACCGAAACGGAGTATCCAAAAGCGCCCTCCCATAATTTCCCCAGCTCCGAAACGACTCCTCAGGGAGGAAGTCGTTTTTGCGAAACGTACATCCCCTCCTCCGTAGTCCGCCGTCGTCAATAACAGCACCGCCGTTGCCGTCCGTCACCATTGTTGTGCCGTCGGCCGCCGCCACAACACAGAGAAATCGATCGTGGTTTTAGACTTATTGAGAGAGGAAAATGTGGGATTCTCATGTGATAGGTTGTCGCTATTTAAAGCAAGTATGAACCATAGAACTGTGTCTCCACTGTACACTGTGATTGAGATGTTTTTTAAACGAAATTAAGAAAAATGTTAATTGCAATTATTGGCCCAAATTATTTTATTTTTCAAATTATATATAGTCGCTTCCGATTCCCACTCTATTGCACGTTCCCACTTGTATAGCTATTTTTCATTTTTGACGACATATATAATATAGATATAAGGAAAATCATGTTGGTGAACAAAAATACAATAAAAGGTATAAGGAAAATTAATCATATAATTTAAATGGATGTTTAATTTTATATGGTCATTACTATTATAATTAATATATAAGGCTTTATTTAGTCAGTATTCTTTATTTATATCGTCATATCAACTCTGAAGGTTGAGATTCAATATCCTATAAAAACTGAAAAAGAGTATATAGAATAATTTAATAAAACTATAAATATATGAACTAATAGATTAAGTTTTAATGATTTAAATTTATTTAGTTATATTTTTTTCTTATTTAATATTATAATAATATTTTTATAGGATATTAAATTTCAACTATCAAAGTTGATCTAATGGTGTAAATAAAGAAGTGAAGGAAAGTGGATGGTAAGGGAAATAAAGCTGGCCCTTTCTCACCAAACAGACGCTTGATTGCATATTCATCACTTATGTTTGATGAGTCAGTATTTTTTGGTAGATAAAACTAACGGTGTTAGGAATGAAAGGTTAAAAATGTACTTTATAAACTTAAGAGATTAAAATAAACTTAATCCATATATAAGGTACCAAATGTATTATTGAATTAGCCTGCCCTTATTGTCCTTATCTAATAAAAAAAATAAATTTGCCAAAAAAATTCCTCATTACAGAGTACATATTGTCAAAAGGTATCTAAGCACTACTATAGATTTAATTTGCACATTTATAACATTTAATATATAACGGTTACAGCTAATAAATATCATATATGTTGAGACGGAGCTCGGACAAGGATATATAACACTTAAGAGTAACGGTTAATTATACACACTGTCATATATTGCGAGGCGAATTCCCAAAAATGCAGAAATAATGGTTGTAATTAATAACTATAATTTATTTAGTGATAAAAGTAACGGTTCTTTCGAAACAACCGTTATATAACACTTACAAATGATTTATTTTCAACCTTATATCAGCAAAATCACAGACATAACGATTATATCTATTGACCATAAAGTATGAATGACAAAAGCGATATTTTATAATAAACAACCGTCCTGTAATGAACAAATCTAAAAAGCACATTTTCAAAACCTTATTTAATCTAACACCAAGTAACAGTTCTTCTAAGTGTGTGTTTGGAACAGCGATTGCCAATTAGGCTTGTTTCAATTTGACGTTTTTGTAATATTACTTTTGATAAAAGCCAAATTGTGTATTGTGATTTATGTTTAGATTAACAATTGTATAAATGACTTTTATAAAAGTAAAACTTGTTGAATTGACTTAAGCATAAGTGACTTTTATGATAATAGTAAGAGAGAGTGGGTGAAAAAATATTTAAAAAATCAAGTAAATATTTAAAAATTACTTTAAAATATTAGGTGTTACTGACAAAATATTTTAGAGTGGGTGGAAATCAATAAATCAGTATTCTAAGTTTTGGGTGCTCTTTACTACTATAAAAAAATACATTAAAGGTAAAATTATAGTCAATCTCTTAAGACTGGGTACAACTGAAAAAATATTTTAAATGGTTAAAAACATCAAAAAATATTTTAAAGTAATTTTTGGAGTTGAAAAAGTACATTAAGGGTAAAATTGCAATCAGTCTGATAACACACTGGGTACAGTTGGAAAAATATTTTAAGGGGTTAAAAGCACAAAAAATATTTTAAATTAATTTTTGTAGTTGAAAAAGTACATTAAGGGTAAAATTGCAATAAGTCTGATAACACACTGGGCACAACTGAAAAAATATTTTAATTATTCACCCTCATGCCAAAAGTTCAATTGCATAAGCTAGCTTTTTGAGCTTATGGGCAAAAGCTGTTTTTATGTGATAAGCCCAATTGAAAAAAGTTGCTCCCAAACATAAGAAAAAGCCAAAAAATTCATAAGCTCAATTGGACCCCCTAAAAGCCCAACTGGAACCCCTCAAAAGCTCTACCAAACACACACTTAAATATACTTTAGATCGAAGTATTTAACTCTATTTATACTAACATATTCCTTTTGTTTGTAGTACTTTTTCAAAAAACAGATTTTCATAACCTTATCAGTTTCTCCTTTATCATGGTCAAACGCCAGAGAGCTCTTTCCATTCGCCCCCTCCTCCTCCTTATCATCCCCACCCTCCTCCTCCACAAGCTCCTCCTCTTCCACCACGGCCTCTACAACCACCACCACATCCACAAGCTCCTCCCCTTCCTCCTCCTCCACTACCTCTTGTCCCTCCTTCTCAAATGGAGACTCTACTGCAAACGTTAGCGAACCTTGACCACTCCACAAGGCGTCTTGCTAGATGCACCCAAATCTGAACAGGAAGTTATACCTTATCCTTCATCACAATCAGGTTATATGTGATCAATTCTAGTTAGACCCATCATCTCCTTCCTCAAATGGTGATGATGTGCCAGGCGAGGGGGAAGGGCAAGAGGAGGAGGACAGTAGTAGTGGTGATGACTGAAAACCACTATTGCTTTTTTTAATTTTTGAATATTAAAAATAATTAATTGTTAGGGCAATGTAGCAAAAAAATTTTTTTTTTTAAAAATAATTGTCTTTTCACGATTATTAGTAACACAACAATAACTAATTTGAGGAATATTTATGGTTATTAGTAAACAACAGTTACTTATGTTAACTAATGCAATTTATACTGATATGTTTGCCTCTATAACATAACCCTTTCCATTTCAAACGACATGATATGCTGGATAACTCGTGAAACCCATTTAGTCATCCACTTCTATTCCAACTTCTAACTTGTGTTCTTCATCAATTACAGGGGAGAGCAATGATGCATGGATAAGAGCAACAAGGGCGAAGTGACCTTATAGCATCCCAAATTTTCATTCATAAGACATAAATAATCTTATGAAGAAAATATTTAGTGGTAAATAAAATTTAGAGAATAATGGTTTAAATGAGAAAGATAGATCTAAAATAAATTAAAACATTATATTTAATGAAGTCTAATAAAAATATAATTAAGCAATTATTATGTTTGAATTCTTTTAGAAAATATAACATAATAAATTTAGTAGAGGTTAAATGAGAGTATTTAATCTTAATTTTAATTATGTGCGTATAAGTGAATAAATAATAAAATGAAAGACACTAAGAAGTCTTACATCGACTAAATAAGGAGAAGAGGGAGTTTTTAGAGCCTATATATAGGAGTAGTAAGAGAGATTCTAGGTGCAACTTTTCTATTTTTGCATATAACCGGGACAGCTTCCGTACAATGTCATTTGTATTTAAGAATTCAACCTTGCAGCAGCAAGAAGACCAACACATATGAAACACCAATGCATTTCTGACACACCATATTGTATATGATATGACACTTCAGGTTTTATCAAAACACTATCATTCGTCATGTTTATTTCATGGTAATCCTTATATCCATGCTTCTATGACCAATGCCGGGTATGGAATTATTAACGGGAAATATAGCCTATAGACCCAAAAAAAAAAAATACTAGGGAATGCATAGAGTAATACTTTAAACATATTAACAAGCCAGGAGGTAAGTGAAAATTTGTAGACGATCACGAACAGAAACAGACGAACAGTAGAAATCACGAGCAGCCTGAAACAGACGATCTGAGTCGTGTCCGAGGACACTGTCCTGTAGAGTTATTCCACAACCACCGACAGAGAGGAAGCGGTACTCCCTAGCATTAAATAGACCCTTCTTGATACAATCAAGGCAACAGAACTGGCGAAAGGTAATGGCAACGACAGTCACGAAAAATAGAACAGAGGAGAGGAGATGAGATTGTGATATTCTGAGCACCCTGCCTGTGTCTCTTTTATAGGCGTTTTCATGAAGAGTCATCGGTCACGAAGGAACCCGGACAATACGTCCGTTGAGACTAGATAGCCACCACCGAACAGACAAGTATGTGAGTTGCCAACGGAAAGGTCTCCTAATGAAGCGCCGGATCGTCAGCAATTTCCAGTCACGGAGGGTCATGAATTTTAAACCCTAAAATATAGTGACTTTTCGGCAAGCCAAAATAAATATTATTTTTTATTATCTAAAAAATAATATTTCCAGTGAGCAAAAATATTTTACAAAAAGTGCCAGTATCACATATTTATTCACGTGCAGGGGGGAAAATCGCTGAATTTCAACTACATTTGCCTTCCGGTGGCTTGTTGTTGTGCGCGTAAGCCTACCACTCCTCTAGGCCTCTTTACAAGCCCAAATTAGTATAGTAATATATATAGGCTTGTGACCTCTTACTCCTAAGCAATGTGGGACTAGCTTCTTTGACACACTCACTCAAATACTCATATTTTACAACAATCCCCCACATGTGTCAAAGAAACCCGATGTGTTACCCACAGAATATAACCATTGTATCTGGTGGTCCGTAGAACTATGAACCAGACCTAGATCAATAATACTTGATACACAGAAATGTCAGTAAAGCATGCTTCTATGAACTAACAAATCTTGGTGTGTAGCAGAGGCATTAAGAGTTAGATTATATCCTAACATTTCCGCTGTTAATGACGGTTTCGCTAGTTATGTCGGCCATACGCGTGCCTGGTGCGTAATGAATGCTCTAGAGATTTTGCCATGATCTCATAGGAGCGGCCACACTCCACATTTGTAGAGGTGATTTCATATAAGTGTACCAGCACTATGCACACTGTCTCGTTGGACTATGAAATCATTAAGAGCTTTGCTCAACCTATAATAATGAGTCTAGCACATTCAAAGTGTCATAAGAAGGAACGTAGAATATTTGTGCTAGTTAGAACTGACGAGCGACTTATTCTTACCCATTGAACCTTCTTTATGGGATCACCAATCACAAAGGTTGGGTTGTCATCGCTGTCAATTAGTAGTCGGCTTTAGTCCCATTCCTTTTGATGTTTCAACAATCATTTTCATCCCAAGAGGTTTTGTTAACGGATCCGCCAAATTCATTTCTGACTTTACATAATCGATTGAGATAACACCATCCTTTAGCAGCTGCCTTATAATATTATGTCTCAATCGTATGTGTCTACTTTTACCATTAAAGGTTTTATTCTTAGCTGTGGCTATTGCTACTTTATTATCACAGTGTAACGACACTGATGGTATTGGTTTGTCACCTAATGGGATATTCACTAAGAAGTTTTTCAAACACTCAGCCTCAGTACTAGCCAACTCCATAACAACAAACTCAGAGTCCCTAGAGGACAGTGTTATTATGTTTTGCTTGGCTAACTTCCATGTGACAGCACCGCCACTAAGAATAAAGACATAGCCACTAGTGGATTTTGTCTCATCTGAATCTGATATCCAGTTAGCATCACTGTACCATTCTAATACAGCGGAAAATCCACTATATTTTATACCATAATTCATGGCACCTCTCAAATATCGTAATAATCTTATAAAAGCCTCCCAATGCTTGCTGCCTGGGCAGTGAGTATACCTGCTCAATCTACACACAGCATATGCTATGTCTGGCCTAGTATAATTCATTAAATGCAATAAACTCCTAATGATTTGTGCATATTTAGATTGAGCTATTGGATCTCCTTCATATTTTTTCAAATGTATACCGCTATCATAAGGAGTACTCAAAGGCTTTTCATCAAACTGTTCAAACCTTCTCAAAATCTTTTCAACATAATGTTCTTGAGAAAGTTGAATACTATGTTCATTCCTTATGATTTTTACACCCAAGATTACCTTTGCTTCTCCAAGATCTTTCATATCAAAGTTTGAAGCAAGAAAATTTTTTGTTTCAAGTACTACCTTTAAACTAGTACCAAAGATAAGCATATCATTCACATATAAGCAAATAATCACACAATTATTATTCAAAGCTTTTATATAAACACATCTTTCTACTTTAATAATAGAGAAACCACCACTTGTTAAAACTTGATCTAATTTCTCATGCCACTGCTTCGGTGCTTGCTTTAAACCATATAATGACTTCTTTAATTTGCAAATTTTGTTTTCTTGCCCAGGAACAATACACCCTTCAGGTTGAACCATATAAATTTCCTCTTCTAAATCACCATTTAAAAATGTCGTTTTAACATCCATTTGATGAATAACAAGATTATGAATTGATGCTAACGCAATTAGAACTTTAATAGAGGAAATCCTGGTTACAGGGGAGAAGGTATCAAAATAATCAATGTTTTCTTTTTGGATAAAGCCTTTGGCAACTAATCTAGCTTTATATTTGTCTATAGACCCATCAAGAAAGTATTTTTTCCTAAATACCCATTTACACCCAATAGGTTTTACTCCTAGAGGCAAGTTTACTAAAACCTAAGTTTTATTTTGATTCAAAGAGTCGATCTCAGCTTTAATAGCTTCTTTCCAAAACTTTTCATCCGGAGAAGAAACAGCTTCATAAAAATTCTTAGGTTCGTTTTGCACTAAGTATGTATAAAAATCATCTAAAAAAGATGTATCTTTTCTTTGTCTTTTACTTCTCCATAAATTTTCAACCACATCTTCATTTTGTTCATAAAGTTGTTCAACTCCTTTAAAAATATGCTCAACTTTTAAAGGAAAAGTATTTTCAAAAAATTCTGCATCTTTGATTTCAATAATAGTATTATGCTCTAAAATATCACTTTTCAAAACTAAAAAACGATATGCAGGACTTTGTTGAGCATAACCAATAAACATACAATCAGCAGTTTTTGAACCTATCCTTTTTCTTTTAGGGTCTGGTAATAATACCTTTGCTAGACACCCCCACACTTTCAAATATTTCAGGTTTGGTGTAAAACCTTTCCACAATTTATATGGTGTCAACTTTGTTTTCCTATGGGGTATTCTATTTTGTAAGAAATATTTAGACAATAAAGCTTCCCCCCATAAATTATTAGGTGCAGCAGAACTTACAAGTAAAGCATTCATCATTTCCTTTAAGGTTCTATTTTTCCTTTTAGCAATACCATTAGATTCAGGTGAGTATGGGGGAGTTACTTCATAGATTATTCCTTCCTTTTCACAAAAATCATTAAGCAATAGGTATTCTCCTCCTCTATCTGACCTAACCCTTTTGATCTTTTTATTTAATTGATTTTCAACTTCTGCTTTGTATAAAAGGAATTTTTCAAAGGCCTCATCTTTATTTCTAAGTAAATATACTCTAGTATATCTTGAGAAATCATCAATAAACGTAACATAATATCTTTTTCCACCTCTTGTCTCAGTTTGTTTTAAATCTCCTAAATCAGTGTGTATTAAAGACAGAAGTTCAATTTTTATTTGAGTGACAAAATGTGTTTTCTTAGTTTGCTTTGTTTCTGCACATACTTCATATTTATTAACATTATTTATGTTAATTCCAGAAATTATCCCAAGATTTTGCAATCACTTTATATAAGATCTATGTATATGTCCTAGTCTAGCATGCCATAAATCAAAGGAATAAATCAAGTAAGCAGAAGAGGATGCATTATTATTATTTTCATCAACACTCAGTATAAAAAGACCTTGACTACAATAACCCTTTCCTATCAGAACATTGTTCTTTGTCATAATGATCTTATCTGATTCAAATGACACCTTAACCCCAAATTTTCCTAATAGAGCCACAAATATCAAATTTGCTCTAAGTTCAGGCACATACAAAACATCATTCAATGTTAATGTCTTCCCAGATGTGAGTTTCAGCACCACTTTTCCTTTTCCTTGAACTTTTGCAGTTCGTGAATCAGCCAAATAAATGTGGTCTTCTCCTTCTTCAAAGGAGGCAAACATGTCCCTATTGGCACATATGTGCTTAGTAGCACTAGAATCAACCACCCATTTCTTCACATCAGAGACCAATAAGGCTTGAGAAACTACAGCAACAATGACTTCATCATCACTGTTTTCATCTCCTTCAACCAAATTTACTTTTGGCTTTGGAGGATTTTCGTCTCTTTTACGATTTTCAACTTTTGCCTTTTTCCTACACTGAGCAACAAAGTAACCTGGCTTTCCACAGAAATAACAATTCCCTTTCTTCTTGAAATTGGGGTTAGGGTTAGAATCATTAGGCTTGTAATTAGATTTCTTTTTGTGCTGTTGTTTAGAGCCATACCTCTTGTCGTGCGGCTTTCCTTCTACTAAGTTTGCTTTTGCAGTTATTTGCCTCCCTTTTGCTGCTTGGATCGCTTTTCTGTTGGTATCTTCAATGATAATATGCGTAATTAGATCCGATAACGACAACTGCTTCTGCTTGTGCTTTAATTGTTGCTTGTAATCATTCCATGTCTCTGTCAACTTTTCTATTAAGACTCCCGCTACAAACTCATCTGGTAGATTAATCTTTTCAGCCCAGAATTCTTCAAGCAATTTATGAAACTCATTGATTTGTAGTTTGATGTCCTTATCCTCAACCATTTCCCATTTGTAGAAATTCCCCACAACGAACTTTTGTTTCCCGGCGTCCTCAGCAGTGTATTTCAAGATAAGTGACTCCCAAATCTTTTGTGCCTCCTTGTAGACACAGTAAACATCGAACAGATCATTAGAGAGAGTACTTATAACAGTGTGCCTGCAAACCTTATTAGCGTACGTCCAAGAATCCTTCACGACTTAGTCAGAATCTGATGAAGGTTCCGGTTGATCAAGAGCAACAGCCACCCCATGCATATCGAGAATAGAATAAACACTTCTTGCCAGCGCCTAAAATTTTTTCCGTCAAAAACATCAATGTTGGAGGTGTCAGGAAAAGGCCTCGGGAGTGACATGGCAAAAGGCACCGTTGTTGCAGTGGAATGAGACTCAAGAACTGTTGCACCGGGATGAGTCTAAGTCTCAGGAACGTTGCTATCAGCGTTGTTTTCCATACGTCCGTAGAGACCGGATAGCCACCACCGAACAGACAAGCCTGTGAGTTGGCAACGGAAAGGTCTCCTGACAAAGCGCGGAACCGTCAACAATTTCCAGTCACGGAAGGTCACGACTCTTAAACCTCAAAATATAGTGACTTTTCGGCAAGCCAAAATAAATATTATTTTTTATTATCTAAAAAATAATATTTCCGGTGAGCAAAAATATTTTACAAAAAGTACCAGTACCACGTATTTATTCACGCGCAGGGGGGGCAGTCGCCGGATTTCAACTACGTTTGCCTTCCGGTGGCTCGTTGTTGTGCGCGTGAGCCCACCACTCCTCTAGGCCTCTTTACAAGCTCAAGTTAGTATGGTAATATATATAGGCTTGTGACCTCTTACTCCCAAACAATGTGGGACTAGCTTCTTTGACACACCCACTCAAACACTCATATTTTACAACAAAAATGACCATGGATCAAATTTCAAAACAATTATGATAATCAACACACTAAGGTCAAGGAAACCAGATGCGTCCCACTTCTTTCTGCATTTCTTTCATTCACTCTTCTGAGTTTTTGGAAGTGTCAAGTATGCTGAACTCTTCGTGCCTTTCAAGAGGAAAACAGCCTAGAAAACAAGTAGACATGGCAGCCTTGCACAACATCTAGCAAAGGAGCTGTTTGACACGCTTCCTCTGCCGCATGATTAAGCCATTTTCCCAATATATTTTCAGCCATATATGCAATCTGGTGCTGCAGCATTGCTGCCCCTAGAGGTCCCACCAAATTCAGCCTTGTTGCAGCAGAAATGACATCCCTCATTGTGATGAACAAGTAAGCTCTCTGAGAAAAAGTAATGTCGAATCCAAGTGCTCCACATATAAGTCCAAATATTGGAGCATGGTGAACAGATACAAACCCTAACCGAAGAGAAGTATCCCTCATGGTTTTAAGAGAGGGAGTGTCAGAGAACATTGCTGAAGCCACCCTCATTAGTGCTGATCCTTGTGAGATCGATGCCTTTCGACTGACTTCATTGGTTAAAGTAGCATCCAACATTTTGTCAAGCCCGTGCCACGTTTCCAAATTCGGTAACAAGGCAGCTGAGTACACATAGGGAAGGAGTAAGCTTCCTGTGTTCTCCAAGAAGTGGATAATAAAAGTCTTAAGCTCATCGGGACCAGACACAAGGTGGGGTTGAACTGCTGCTTCAAGGCCAAAAGAATGAGCAAATCCACCAGTAGGGAGAAGTGAGTCAAGCAACTGCCATTGACTCCACTATAGAGAAGAGTCTGCTAGGCAAGGTCTATTACTCTCTTCATTTATTTGCATTCTAAATGGTGGTGCTCTGGGGGTTGACTGAAAATTTTCAGATTAATGCCAGTGCCTGAAGGATCAACAGAGAAAATATTAAATACAAACTATTATCTTTCCAGCAACCCATGAGAGAAGAATGTTCCAAATCTGTTTATGAACAATGACGCTAAAGCAATCTTGACAAGAGTAGATGTTCAAATGTCAGTGCCTTCACAATCAAGTAATATAAAGTATACAAAAAATAAGTGCTTCATGTCAGCAAACTTGTAATGAGATACAGAAGATCAAGAATGGCCAAAATTTCACAGCCACGAACCCTGAACCAGATACCAGATGATAATATAAAAAAAAATGAATGCCAAAAATTTCTCTGTTTAAGAAAATAAAAGAACAAAATAAAGTAAGCCACAATCACAAACTATTTGTCCCCCTTACTTCACCATTAGCATGCAGGAACCTTCACTTCCATCATAATTAACAAACCTAGAAGATTATGTCTATTACTCCCTCTGATGAGAGACATAAATGGAGTAACCATAGTTTTAATCAACAAAAGAACTTAAAAATCAAAATTTTAAAAGCGCCAAGTGCTTTACTTGACCTGCAAGTGGCAATCACAATAAAAGGGCAACAAGTAGCCTATTGGTTGGTTGTTAATTGTTTGGACTTTGGATCTTCCTAGATGTTGAAAATTCATCATTATTCCATTGATGTTAGTCGTTTAGATGAAAGATATGGACACTAACGACTGTAGCATGTCTGGTCCAAGCATGAACATCAGAATGTCTTACACCATCTTATTTGAGTGTCATGCTTGCATAACAAGGGTCCATCTCACAACAGATTAAAGTCCGCATACCTCACAGATTAGATACTTTGGCCTTTACGTGTAAGCAACAACAATTTTAGTTCACTTATATAGCAGTTTCTCAATTATATTATCTAGTATCTATTCAAGGTACTGAATACCAGCCTACATAAAACAATCATATAGCTCTATGAAAGAAGTTTAAGACAATACATTAGCTGAGTTCACAATAATTAACTGCACTGTAACACTCCCTATAATATAGAACTAATCATTAGCAAACTAATAAAAAAAAACGTTGAACCTAAGACTTGTTTTCTTGGGATTGAATCTCGTCCTTTTTCATGAAATGGAATCCCATAATATATCTATATTCTCCAGTCCCAAGACAGCGGGAGCAGTAATCAAGGCCACTTCCACCACAAGTCCTACACCAATTTGGCCATTCACCTTTTGGGAGCATTTCTGAATCAACATTGTTTGTCCTTCCTTTACCTTGACATCGGTGACAATCTACCCTTCCACTCCCCTCACAGACTACGCAAGGAGGATCTGGCTTCTTTCTTCTTTTCTTCCGAACATTTGACTCTGTCCTCACAACCCAAGATGGCTTCGTTATTGAGAGATGAGGCACTGAGTTGGAAGTGTGAGGCCGAGGAAGACCATTAAAATCCGTGGCCTCAAACCGGACCATTGTTAATGAACTCAGAGTTCTGAGTGCCATTTATGCAGCAAAACTCCAGTTTCCACTTCAACTTCACCAAAGAAATCTGAAACAAATGAGTCACCTACTTACTATGTTCTTCCAACAAGCATTGCTTACATATTGATCAACAATAAGCATAATCGTGGCTGTGGGTACTTTTGCACGGTTTTTTCTCACATATAGGTCAAATCTTTCAATCAGTAAGCTACTGAAGAGTTTTGATGAATTTAATAGTAGTTACTACGGAATAACAATGGGAGAAAAGGGCACCTATCAGAAGCCTCATCGATAATTAAACATTCCAAATCTAGAAGTCTTGCTAAAAGCATGACAAACATAAAAATAAAGGAGACTGTTTCCCCACCTGTTTTTCCTTTTTGATTTACTTACATAATTTGGCAGAAAATGAGAAGAAAAGATAAGTAAAATTTCTTTTGTGTTTGCATAGAATTTTCTAATAAAAACTTCAGACAACCAAGTTACTCAATCGTCAAAAAAATCCAAGTATTAGCATGCACACTGATCCGAATACTTCCATCAACAAAACCAATCAATCAATATAGTAATTAATGAATTAAGGTTACAAGAAAAAACCAGAAATCGAGATGAAGACTTCCCGCAAACACATGATTCAAAGCGTATACATCCAAAAACTCCCCAACAACAGTTTCGAGTCAAAGGACTGAAGTCACTCGGCGAGCCAATGAAATATAGGCAAGTAAGAAAGATTAAGGGTTGTAAGCGTTTACCAGTAATGAAAGTGAAGCTGAAGAATCCGAGAATTTGTATCAATCTTCAACTTTGCACGTCGGCGAGAGAGATGGAAGTGACGATAGTAACCGACGGTGAGTTTACTCCCCGCTAAATGCTTTACTCGACTGCTCCAATCTCTCCTCTTCAATGAGCCATTGAAAAATCTGTTCCGCTGCAATTTGCAGCTATGCGATATCCTTTGGTTATCCCCCGGATGTGTGCGTGTTTATTGGCCAAGATTTCTAGGGGCCTCATTCTGGGCTTAAATATAATTATACTCTCTCCGATCTTAATTATTCCCTCCGATCCTAATTATAAGATAAAGTTGACTTTTTTGGAGAAATTAAGGAAGCCAATTAAATCACTTTAGAATATTTTTATTTTTATTTTTTTCTTCAAACTAATTAATTTGACTAAAAAACTGATATATAATCTAAGGATACTAAAAATATAAGTACTCTAAAGTGATTTAATTAGCTTCCTTAATTTCTCCAAAAAAGTCAAATTTATCTTATAATTAGGACCGGAGGGAGTATAAGATAAAATTAATTTTTTTAGAGAAATTAAAGAAATTAATTAAATCACTTTAGAGTATTTATATTTTTAGTATTTTTAGATTATATATCAGTTTATTAGTCAAATTAATTAGTTTGAAGAAAAAAAATATAAATATAAATATTCTAAAGTAATTTAATTGACTTCCTTAATTTCTCCAAAAAAACCAACTTTACCTTATAATTAGAACCGGAGGGAGTAGTTATAATGCACTGTTATTTACTCACTCATCTTATTTATAAGTCACTTTTAACATGTTTTATAGATATAAGAAAAACCTTAAATTTCATTAATTTAAATTTAAAAATCAACATCTTTTCAAACTTTACTCCTATTTAACTACATACTTTTTAAGAAAATAACAATCTACATATTAACAAAATAAGGATTAAATTGTGCATTCATATAAAAAATTTAATTACATCCCTTATAAATAGAACAAAAAAATATTGTTTGCTTTAAAGATAGGATTAGAGGAGTAACCAGGTGTTAAAAAAAGGAAAACGAGAAGGAAAAAAAAAAAGGAAAACGAATTTGAAGGTCCTCATAGTTTTCCTAAGCTTTTAACCAGGTTCTTCGACCTTTTTTCCCCTGGTTATTTGGTCCTCAAAGTTTCTACCATTAGACCCCTGAGCCCCTCATTTTTAAAACCCTTAAATAAAATCTAACAATGTTAACAATATATAGAATTTGGTGATGAGAATTTCGAAAATTTTCTTTTTTTTTCTTTTTATTTTTTGAAAAGTTTAACAATTTTACATTGCTTGTTTTAAGAGTTTTGTTTTGTCTACTTAAAAATTACTAATATGATTCTTAATATAAGATATATTTACCTAATTTGATTAAATTAAGAAAGTTAGTTAGGTTAGTTAATATGACATGTATTTTCTAAAACACCCACTTATCTTCATTAATTCCCTCATTTCCCTTTCCTTCCTGACTATTGTTAAAGAAATATCAATAGAGATAAATTAAGAAATGTTTGATAAAAGTAAAAACCATATTTTATATTTAAGACTACAATTAAATCCCCAAATATATATTATATTAAAGATAAGAAGGTACTTACTGCCACTGGTAAGGGAGTTCTACCCCTTAATCAGAGATATCCCAAACTAACTTTTTGAATGAAATAAAGTCAGTGTGGGGCCTCAGAAAGCCATCCCAACACTACAAAAAAACACCCGATTTCCAATAGAATTTGCGATGGAATTTTTTCCATGGCGAATTCCGACGGAAATTCCGTCACAAATTTTTCTAAAGGAATTTCCGACGGAATTTTCCGTGGCAAATTTAGCTACAGAATTTCAGATGGAATTTTTTCCGCGGTAATTTCCGACGGAATTTCTGATGGAAATTTCCATTGCAAAGTTTTCCGTTGGAATTTCCTACCGAAATTTCCGTAGCAAAGTTTTCCGACGGAATTTGTTTTCAAAAATTTTTTGTGGAAAATTCCAACAGAAATTTCCGTGGCAATTTGCCACGGAAAATTCCGTCGGAAATTCCATCTGAAAAATTATTAATTTTTAAAAAAATAATATTTATAAAATTAAAATATTAATTATTAAATAATTATATTTAAATTTAATTATTATTTATTAATATATATATATGTTATTAATATTATATTTATAATTTATATTAAAAATAATATTTATAATATTAAATTATTATTTATTAAGTAATTATAATTAAAAAATTATTTAATTTAAATATATAAATATTTTTTTCGTTTTTATTAAATTTTTCATTATTTTTAATAATATTATATTTAATTAATAATTAATTATATGTATGTATGTTTATATATATATATATATATATATGATAATATTATATATATAATAATATGTAATAATATAATACAGGTTTATTCCAACGCAACTGGCAAATACTCGAGCGTGAAGGTGTCTGCACTCTGAGGTCGCAGGTTCGAATGGGAGGAGAGGCATTTGAAGGAATTATAAGGAGACAACACGTGGCAGCCAGGGGAGGGGACACGTGGCAGTCAGGGGAGAGGGACACGTGGAGCTCTAAGGAGCAAACACGTGGCATTTGTAAATTAAAAAAATTATTGCTTTTTTTAAAAATAATTTTTGATTTTTTTAAAAATTGTGACAGAAACGAATTCCGTCGGAAATTTGCGACGGAATTGGATTCCGTCAAAATTTCCGACAGAACAGATTCCGCCGGAAATTTCTGACTGAATTGGTTTCCGTCGGAATTTGCGACGGAAAATTCCATCAGAATTTCCGATTGAACAGATTCCGTCAGAAATTTCTGATAGAATTTCAATTCCGTTGCAAATTTTTTTGTGACGCTATTATTACCGACGGAATCCATTCTGTCGGAAACGCTAATTCCGTCATAAATTCTGTCAGAAATCGGATGTTTTTTTGTAGTGCAATAAACATACTCCAGCATAGTTTTTTGTTTGATGCTTATTGTAATGGTTGAATTTGAAAAGACAAATCAAATGTCTCGATCACCAACCTACTTTGAATGATTCAATCACGCCCAATAGGCCTGTTTAATATTTGATAACAAAGGTACATAGGAAAGGAAGCGAAGCAAAGACAAAATTTCATATCTGATAGCTAGCAGAATATAAAATAAATCTTTAGGAAATTTAGGAATTACGGTAGAAGAAGAGAAGAGAGGGGTGAAGAAGAAGAACTAGAGAGAGATAGAGAATTATGAATAGTATACTGTAGGATTTCATTACAATGCCAAAATCTATCTAATACAATAATCGTGTGCTTTATTTATAGAGGCAGGGGTAAGGGGTATATATATAACCAGCGCCTAATCCTAATTAGTTACAGGATATAGCTAAGGCTATGTTTATCTAGTGCCACCTTAATAACAGCTAGTGCCATTGACAACTAATGCCTCTCATCTCCATGATTAATACTAGGGTTAATATAACTTTTGGTCCCTGAAGTTTAATCCAATTTTGGTTTTGGTCCCTCAAGTTTGAAATCGGTGGTTTTGGTCCTTGAAGTTTCACTCGATTTTGGTTTTGGTCCCTGAAGTTTGAAATCGGTGGTTTTGGTCCCTGAAGTTTCACCCGATTTTGGTTTTGGTCCCTCAAGTTTGAAAAGGACTTGGTTTTTTTTCTGGGTCGGGTCGGGTTTTTTAATTGGGTCGCCAAGTCCTTTTTAAACTTGAGGGACCAAAACCAAAATCGGATGAAACTTCTGGGACTAAAACCATGGATTTCAAACTTCAGGGACCAAAACCAAAATCGGGTGAAACTTCAGGGACCAAAACCACAGATTTTAAACTTCAGGGACTAAAACCAAAATTGGATCAAACTTCAGGGACCAAAAGTTATATTAACCCTTAATACTAACTCACATTTAAAAATTAACAATACAATTACAATTATATAACAATACCCCTTTTGTACCACCCTTACCTTGTATGGTCATTTGATAAGTTTTACGCAGTAAATTCTAACCACAAAGTGATATTCATTTCTAAAGTTCTTTCAATTCCCAACCTCAAGACATGATTTGAACCTGTAGTTGGGTGGGTTTTTCAGAAAATTCCAATCTCTTACAGAAGCGTCATTTAGTGGTTCGCAACTTCATTACTATTTATTAATTCTCATATTTATTTGATTCAATCAGAGTGATTCGCTACTCATTTATTTAGCCAGATCATTCCTCTGCTCATTCTTAGTTCATTCATTTGCATATATATATATATATATATACAGACAGTGTAGCCATAGAGCTACTAAAGTGTTTAAACCCATTACAAGTATTGTAGACATATCCCCGTCTTCGTTCCACCACTACAGTCATCTCATACAAAACTCTTCTCTGTTCCCAGCACACCTCCTATGTTCCCCTGTCTAAATGGTAGGCTAGAGGAGAGTGAGATTTGGGGGGAATCTCAGTAGTAAATAATTACAGACAATACATGCAAGATGAATGCTAGTGCATGACATGCTTGCCTTACATAGGCTCATATTCACATAATGACCTATCTACATAGTCAATGTTTCATGCAACATACTCATGGCCACAGTGTAACATAAACAGAGCTACAATAATCCATACATGCTTCACATAATCAAGCAAAGCAATATATCAAATCAATACACTGCATAAACATCAAGTACATGCAAGTAAGTTCTCTACCGTTGGTCTTTGTGTCCTCCTCTTGTACCTTTTCTCCTAACCATTGTAGTTGCTTCTTCTTTGTCACCTCTTGGCCTTAGATATATATAACCATATTATTAGAGCCAGGACAATTGAATGTCCAATGGACTGCTTTAGCCACTAAGACATGTCTCTTATATTTGGTCCTATACTTGTCCCAATTTTAATAACTCAAAACACTTTGGTTGTTTAACTTTAAAGTTAACACGTTAAAGTCCAATGGATATTTAATGGGCCCACACTAACTTTATGGTCTTTACTTAACCCTTGGAAGTTAATTTTTATAATCAAATGCCATTACTTTTTCATTTTCGCACTATTCCAGAAAGTTGGCAGATTTTTAACTTAACTTTGAAAAATCATAACTAATTCTATAAAAATCCAAATGAGTTGGTTGCAATGGCTAATTAAATCTCTTTTAAATCCTCTTTAAGGAAAAAATATCACAAAGCATCAATTACTGCTACATATTACCCAGAAATTCGTCAAACACAGACTGCCACAAATTTCATTTTAGAATCAAGGTCAAACTTTGAAAAATCAAAACTTTCAATCTACTAGTCCAAATGACCCATATTAACTATCAAATTAAAGCATAGGATGTCTACTTTAATTCTGTAAAATTTCATAGCATTTGGACTAAGTTTGACTAAACAAAAACACGTTGCAAGTTCTCTGCCTACAGAAAACGAATTCAGGCATACTTGAACATAACTTCCAAAATCATCATAAATAATCATTTAACCATAAACACATGATTAAACCATAATTAAACCTTAAAAATATCCCTTGGCTGAATTATGAATAGTACCCACCCTAAAAAATACTCATCCAAACAACAAACCAATCGGTTCAAAACGGAAATCCGGCAGTACTCCGACAAGTGAGACGGCACCAAACCCCTCCAAATGAAAATAAAAAACTGTAGAAATAAAGCTTGGGATGAGTAGAAGAAGGCTTGTGAAGGGTATTTCGAGAGAAAACACTAATTCGGAGGTGAAATCGACTCGGAGCTCAAGAACGATTACTATTCACACTTTCTCTTTCCTCTTCTAATTTCTCAACGTTTTTTGATTTTTTTCCCCTGAATTTTGGGGTTGTTTGGCTGAAAATATATGACCCTTAATGAGTCTTAAAAGTTTTTCGACCTGTGTCGAAATTCTGTGGTGCCACTTGTCCAGTGATCCAATGATTCAATGACACATGTCACTTGCTTTAATAAAGTGGGTCCCGCCTCTTTTCTCGGCCCTTTGGCTGTCCAACTTGTTAGGGAAAATGAGGGTTTAATGATTTTCCTAGGCTCCTGGGTTCATTGTTCAGAAAGTCAAGTACACGACCGGACCGGAGAGCAGTGGATTTCTCTGACTATTGTGCTAGGTGTCGTCTCCAAAGAGTGCCAACACAAAAGTCAGTTTATGAATCTCATGATGAAGGGACATATGTCCTCCTCTCATTTGTCCAACACAAAAGTGAAATGTACTTTGTCATGATGAGAGGACACTTGTCACTCTCTTATTTATCCAACACAAAAGTTGTGTCATTATTACTTACTTTATTAAAGCTACTTTAATAAAGTTACTTTATCAGTGTCTACTCGGGTTTCACTCGGGACTTACTCGAGATTGGTTCACATATACCAAATCCCGCCAAATGATGCCAGGTCAAAGTATATGTGTGTAGGCCTTATATGGCACCACACACCAGCATCCACTCTAAAAACGCAAGGTACACATGTCTGCCCTGAAAATATCATGTGCACACCTACACCGACATATTTCGCTCAACTAATCAGTCTCATACCTTATGACATAGCTGGGTAGCATCTTTCAACCAACCTAATGACACCATATATGTGTCCCATACATATCTGCACCAACACTTAATCATACTGCCTACAAATATCGAGCCCTCTGCTCGGTAGGGCCAAATCACATAGTCCCTAAGGGTTTTTCTATCTCCCATCATTCATGTGACTCTTCCCAAACTAGACTTAATAGTCCGCCTTATTCAAACTTATTCTTTAGCCTTTAGACTCGAAATTGGGATATTACACCTTAAGACATCCTTGCCCTCAAGGATTTGGAACAACAAACATAGGAAATTATTGCTGAAAATTGTAGGAGGCATCCAAGATACTTACTCATCCGTTAGACTCTTCCATTGAAGTAGACCTTTGTAATCATCTTCTTCGTTTGCTTCTTTGTCATTCGATTCAAAATTTTCTTTATTTTCATGGCTAGAGGTAATTCTAGAAACTTTATAGGAAGGTGTCTTGGTCTAACAGTGGTGTGCCAAAGTAGAGGCTGAAAATGGATGAGTAAGAAGAATGAAATGGGCATATATACTTGTCAATCTATCAATGACCGCCCATAAAGTGTCTGCCTAATTTAGGAATGCTTTCAATAAAATCCATTACAATTGATTCCCATACTCTACTAGGGATAGGTAAGGGCTACAACAAATCCGATAACATTTCTTGAGCCACGACATCAATATTTTGCTAGACTCCTCTTCTTATCAATGTGTCTCTTCACCAAAACCCAAAATAGAGTCTTGTAACTTGTCAAATCAAGTTAGTTTTTCTACAACTGCTTAGACCCTTGCGTCCATGATTCTTGTGGTTTCTTGAAGTTTAGTCTCAACCATATATAGCTAAGGAAGCTGGCAGCCAATAAACGAAGCCAAAAATAGGAGCCTCTGATACCACTTATTGCTAAATATAAAATGAATCTTTAAGAAATTTGGGAATTAGGATAGAAGAAGAGAAGAGAGGGTTGAAGAAGAGGAAGGAAGAGAGAATAGAGAGATCTGGATACTACACATTGTTATTCCATAATCGTCTCAACCATTCAAAACTAAGGAAACGATAGCTAATAACTGAACCCAAGAATAGGAAGCTCTGATACCACTGGTAGCTGAATGTAAAATGAATCTTTAAGAAATTTGAGAATAATGGTAGAACTGTAGAAGAAGAGAATAAAGGGTTAAAGAAGAAGAAGAAGAATTAGAGAGGGACTAGAGAGAAGAAGTATGGAGACAAAATTTTTTTAATAGTAATCCAGGATTTTATTAGAATATCAAAATTTGTCTAATACAACTGTAGGGTGCCTGGTTTATAGAGGTAGTAGTCAAGGGTATATAACTAGCACCAAATCCTAATTAGTTAGAGGATACAACTAAGGTTGCTCCTAATAACGGCTAGTGCCACTGAGAATTAATGTTGCTCATCTCCCTAACTAACTCTAACTAACCTTTAAAATAAAAAGTAAAAGTACAATTACATAACAATATCCCTTTGGACATCTTCCCTCAAGAATTTGGAACAACAAACATAGGAAATTGTTGCTAAAAATTGTAGAGAGGCATCCAAGATGCTTCTTCATCCATTAGACCCTTTCATTGAACTAGGACCTCTATAATCATCTTCTTCCTTTGCTTCTTTGTAATTCGATTCAGAATAATAGGAGGCTCTGAGATCACTGATAGCTGAATGTAAAATGAATCTTTAAAAAATTTGGATATTTCGATAGAAGAAGAGAAGAGAGGGTCAAAGAAGAAAAAGGGAGAGAGATATCTGCCTACTACATAATATTATTCTATCATCAATTATAATAACCAAGGCCAAGAATAGGAGGCTTTGATACTATTGATAGCTGAATGTAAAATGAATCTTTATGAAATTTGGATATTTCAGTAGAAGAAGAGAAGAGAGTAATATCTCGAATTTCTAAGCTTTGAGTTGATGATTTATAGAATATAAAGATGCTAGGATTAAATAAGGCCTCAAGAAAACAAAATTTGTTGGGCTAAGCCGCTAAGCTTATTTTTGGTATAAGAATTTCAAGAAAATAAGGAAAAAAATAACCAATAAAAGTACATAAATGCCCAGAATAAATAAGGAGAAATAGTAAATAAATATTTTGGGAAATAAAGGAGTTTATGGTAAAGTTTATGTCCCAAAAAGAGTTTTGGATAATTTTAAAGCTAGCTTGTTGAATTAAGGGCATATTTTCTTGATATAATTGAAGAAAAACAGTTAGAGGTTATTAGTTTCCTAAAAATTTTAAGAAAATTATTTTATGGCTAAAGAAGTTAAATAAGAAAGAAAATTCTTATATTGTATTAAATATTAATATTGAGAGATATTTCATGAAGAAATGCCATACTGAAAAAGGGTTAATAAAAGGGACAATTACAATGAAGTCCCACACAAGAGAAAAAATGAAAAAATGGTCCCTGAAATTGTTAATGATAAGTCGAGGAGCGTCCATTAACAAGTCGAGGAACTTACACTGACAATTTCAAGGATCCTTTTTTTATTTTTTCTCTTATATGAGATTTCATTATAATTACCCCTTAATAAAAAGGTACTAGCTCATGACTTGTGAAGTTTGGGGAAAAAAATGATGAGGATTCAAATAGAAGACTCAATCGATGAAGGATGAGTCACTCCCACACGTATATCCTTTTGTCTGGAAATTCTTCTGCTGCACGATATCTCTTCTCTTCTCCTCATAGGGCAAGTCTTCCCTCCGTTGCTCACACACCACCGAACTGAAGAAGGCAGCCGAGAGAAATTGAGAGAGACTTGGATTGAGAAGGAGCAGAGGATGTGAGTGTGGGAGAAGGTGTGGTTGAAGAAGAGGCCAACGTGGAGAAGCTAATCTATGGGCACGTCAGTCTTGGAATCAAGGTAGGTCTAATCCTCTTCTGGATCTAATCTGTGATTAGAATTTTGGTTCTGAGATGTGGGGGAAAACACCGATTAAGAGAGGGATAGGTGCCCTATGTGATTACATGATTTAAGCTTGCTTGAAACTAGACGATAACGGTTAAATTGAGTATATGCTTGAAGGCTTATGAATGACGCTGTTCGAACTCTGGGAATACATTTTTCTTGAATCTGAAACTTTTTGGGTCTTGATGTCATGTGTCCGTGTGATTGAAGGGTGTTGAGATTTCTAAGAGTTAGCAATCTCATAATATTGAAACAAGTTTAAAAAGAGTTAACGTGGGTGCTGTGACTTTACCTTCCCTTTAGTGAAGGTTTTAAAGAGAAGGATTGAGTTTCCGAAACTTAAAAGCATTGAAGGTACCTTAGTATAAGTTATTCTCAAATGACTAACGTAGTGTCCATAATATTGAGATAATGGTTTAAACAATGCATTGAATTTGGAAGTAGTCAAATGCTCATTATTTTTAAGAGGACGTGGGTGCTGTCAGGAACTTCAGGGAGCGCATGTGTTTGAATCATTTGACTACATCTAAAATATGTTTAGACGGGAGATACAGGTGTCATAAAGGGGGAGGACCTTTGAATGCCCCGAAGAGTAGCATTCCTAACATTGTGTTTAGAGGCATCATAGTGATGATTTCAGATATAAATCTGAAATATTTTCAGAATTAAAGAGAAGGTTATTTGAAATTTTCAAGGGACCAAAGTAATCACATGCCAAGGGGAATAAAAGATAAATATTAGAACTTGAGAGAAAAAGAGAGATTTATTACAATATTAAAGAAAAATTATATATGTGATTAACCTGCCTTTATATATAACTTCTAGGTTTTGATTTGTGCCCGAGTCCACCAAGAAGACACCAAGAAAAAGCGTGAGAGAGCAAGATTAAGGTAGCTTTAATCATTAATTTTGTATATTTGCATTGGTTGCATGTTCATTTGCTCCATTATTGCTGTAGTTAAGCAGGATAACATATAAATTCCTTACTTTTATTATTGCCATAGCTAGCCATGTGTAATAATAGTTTCATTTATTTAATTTTACAGACATTCAGTTATTGTAAGGTATTGTTCTTTGTGGCTTGTTTTGTATGCTCAGTTATTTGCCATGCATTATATACTGAAATATGATTATTGCTACTGAAACTCCCCAATCTCACCCCTCTCTCTATGTATTAACCATAGGAATAAGTTCATCTAAGGTAAATGAGAAGCTAGTGGAGGCTTAGCTAAGGTGGATGGAAGAAAGCATGTTTTGTTAGGCTAATTTTGCAATAGTGTGGCTTATTATAATTACCAAGGCATGTAAATTTAATGTTTGTTTTGTGTTGTGCATATCTCTATAAGGACTTTGAGATGAGTAGTTGTAAACATGGTAAAAATTTATATTATTGTGTATAGTTAGCTGCACATGCTGCTGAAACGTCATTAGTTGCGTCTGACTTTAGACAGGGTAAACATTCTAGTTACATCTTGATATTTGGCAAGTTAATAGTACACATCCTAAGATTTAAAACAAGTATTAATTTATAATTTTTGTATGTGTAGATAAAAAGTTATGAATCAATATATACTTAAGAGGAATAGGGAAATAAGCCGTGCACTATTCATTGTCTCACAAATTACTGTTTATAACAACAGTAACAGCTAACTCACATGAGCCGTTCTCACTCCATTTGGCTTGGTTAATTTTCAACTCCAAGTGAACAGTTCATGGTTGCAAAAAGCAGATTTAAAGACACGGTGACATCATATTGGCTTTGCCCATTCGCTTTGTCATTTCCTTTGTCAGTCATTGAATTGGGGTTGGTGAGGTTTGAGAAAAAAGAGTTAACGGTTGTGAAAAAAAAAATTTCCTTCCTCCATAGCCCACTCCTTCGTCGTCATTCGGTCTTTGTTATTGAAGAAAGAAGATTGAGCTTTAGCCCTATCTCAATGTTCCGTGTATGCTGTCGACGGAAAGCCAGGCCACCGTTCTGGTATTTCATTTTTTTTTTTTGTTTTCTGTTTCTAAATTTTTTTCTCGGCACTTTCGTGGGCATTCATCTCGGCTAGAGCTGAATCTTTGATCTTCGAGTTGGTCAAGTTGGAGAAAAAGGAGATATCGGTTCTGTAAAAATCCTTTCCTTCCTCCATAGCCCACTCCGTCGTCATCAATCGGTCTCCGTTACAGAAGATCGAAGATTCAGCTCTAGCCCTATCTCAATGTTTTGTGTATGCTGTCGACGGAAAGCCATGCCACCGTTCGGGTATTTCTAAATTATTTTGTTTGACAATGCATTATTTTAACAATAAAGTAGGATTCACATACATGGCTAAAGTTATTGTTATGTAGGATCATTTAACTTTCAGATGGTCTATTCGTTATGACCTCTATGAAGGATTCACATACATGGCTAAAGTTATTGTTATTGTTATGTTCGATAGTTTGTCTGCATGATAAATGTATGTTGATGCTTTAGTTTATTTCTCTATGCGACATTCTCATTTATCTTTTTATCACTTTTCCTCTGATCAACACTAATTTGTATTTCATAGAGTGGTAGGTAGATATGTAGAAGCATACAGTGGTATGTAGCTCAGTTTATTTCCGCAGCTCAACCTCCTCATAAAGCTGGTGGTGATTTAGTACTCAGCAAGTTATTTCTTGATGCCTGTAGCTCAGTTTATGCTGTATTCCTTGATGGTCAAGAAAATAAGGGGCAACCCTTTGTTTCCAAGCATTTCAATGTTATTGATCCATTTCGTGTCAACAACCTTGGGCGGAGTGCCAGTAAATATGTTTTGAACTCTAAAATTTACAATTTGGTTTATTTTATGCCTATTAAGCTACTGTTTATCAGGTTTTTATGTGGGCTTTTGAGTTGGTGTATGTGTGGATCTGGTCATATTGTTAATTATCTATATGAGAAGTGTAGGTGTTGAGCAGAACTTTACAAGGTTGCAAGAACTGTTAGATTACAGATGCATAATAGCTATATTTATCATGTTCGGATTGGCATGGATGGTTGCTCTCTCTTTTCTCTTCGCTGAGAAATGCATATAATAGATAAATTGTGAAGAATGGATTTATCATAAACTGTATTTTTGGTTTCATATTACCAAGAATGTTTCCATATATAATTATGTCTGCGAGGTACTTTATTTTCTGAAGTGATAGCTATATTGGAATCGAATTGATTAGGTTTGGTGAAATCAATCATGGGCCTCTGTTTAATAGGTTAGACTTTTGGGTTGAAGTGGTTCTTGACATGGAATCTTCCCTTTTCTGATTAAAATGTTATTTGTGTGAAGTTTTGGGCATGCTTTGGAATCTTCCTTTTTCAAATTTTAGTTAAAAATATGATATGATTCAAATGAAAAACCTAATATACTGTTTTCTTTTTTTTTGTGTGCATACAGTGGTAGTTAGATATGTAGAAGAGAAGATATGAAAAACCTAATAATCTTCCCTTTTCTTTTTTATAAGGTCTTGCTTGACCTTTTTCTTAATAGCTTTGTGTGCTCCATAATCAAAGTTAGAACAATGGTTGTATCAGAAAACACCTTTACAATGATGTTAAAATATGGTACTAACCAAGGTATTTTAATCACAATGTATATTGCAGAATGAAGCTTACAACCATGCTTATTGGTATTTGCTTTTGGTTAGTACTTAGCACACTCACAAAGAAAGTTGTAAAGGTATTTTTCTTAATGGTCATGAAAAAAAAATCATTTCTGATACAGGAAAAGGCATTTGAGTTTAAAATCTGTTACTAACCAAAATGGCATTTGATGCATTTGAACAATAAATTAATGCAGTTTTTCTGCTATTTATCTTGGATTCAATGGGTTTCCATCTAAAGGTTTTTAAACTCATTTATTGTTTCTATTTTCTCATAATGAGCTAAGGAAAAAGTTCTCAAGTTCAATGAAGGCTGTCATTTTTCTTCCATCACCCATCTACAAGGTATTGGAACATTGTATACGATCTGTCCAATATTAGTTGAAATTAAACGTATCTGCATATTCCTCTATGTTTAATTTTAAAAGGGATTATTCACACCCTTTGCCTATTGGTTGAGGAATCTTTACTAACTCTCTTCTCTTCTTCTTCCTTTTTTTTTTTTTTTTTTTGCATGAGTGACAATTAAAGTTGTTGAACTTAATATCTCTACAAGGGATTTTGCTGGCAATTTCTGAACTTCATCTTCACCTCTATATATGTGTATATATAGCCAGGCTTATTCACTGTACATTTCAGGTAGAGATTATTTGCCTGTTGTGTTTTGCGTTTTGCTTCTTTGATTGAGAAATCAGTTGAGCAGATAGATGTTCCTGACTATGAAGCTTTAATACAGTTGTGCAGAGGTTGAAGATATGTAAATATGATTTTTCCCCCCTAATCAAAGATCAGTAAATTTGGTGAAGTTTGATTCATTAGGAAAGAGAGAGAAGATTTAGGAGAAAACCCCATATCAAATAAGCTTGAAGAAAATTCAAGGCGGTCAATTACAAAAGAATGGATTATGGATATATGAGACCTTCTGCAGCATGAAGGCTAATTTAAATTAAAACTGATTATCTTCCATCTTCTTTTCCTTTTTTTTTTTGTTGGGTTACAGGACTTAAAAGTTGTGAAAGATCAATCCGAAGATGACAGTGCATCTTGCAAATATTGATGACTATGCTTAATTATGGGGTGATGCTTGTGTATGGGTTAACTGTCATCAATCAAGTTGGATATGTAACAATTCTAAATCCCAAACCTGTCATTACTTTGTCTTCTTCATACCACTTCTATACAATTAACTTTTTTTCAAAAAAAAAAATATCGGTGGTATGTATTTTGATTTGATGTAAGGAGATAGATTTAAGTTTGATAGTGAAAAAGTTTGAGAATGTTCATTTTCAAAGTTGGATTTAAATCTCGGTAGAGTAGGTAGTTGTTTAATGCTTGTCATTTTGAAAATTTTTAGTTGCAAGGAGATGGATTTAATGTAATTGAGTACAACTTAAATGCCTATCAGTTCAGGTATCATCATCAAGATTTTTTCCCTGATCTGTTTTAAATACAGAACAAGTTCCATGATATGACAAGTAGGTGTAGCTCTGACTATGATGGCTAAGGAAGTAGGTGATACAGATGCTCCATACTTGATACTGTATGAACAGTGACCATATATAGTATAGTTCCACCCTACTTCTGATCTTTTTTTAAATTCCTAATGATTAATGACTAATGCTTAATGCCTTGCAGACTAATAAACTAATAATAAACTGAAGTGCATGTCACAAGTGAATGCCTATGTTGGATTGAGTTGTTCTATATAAGTCAGATTAGTTGTTAAGTTTTATAAATGTTGATCAGTTTGGTGTTTGTTTACATTGTGAATAGCCTGAACTAAGCAACCAGTAGCTTCTCCACTATTTTGATGGTTTTTTTTATTATTGTCAAGCGTATTTAATATAAACTTTTTGCTCCATATAATATCAGGTTGGAACTGTTCTTCTTAGTTGTGCCTTCCTATATGACATCTTATGGGTGTTTGTTTCTAAATGGTGGTTCCATGAGAGTGTGATGATATTGGTGAGTGTGTTGAATAAAGCGCTCACTTCTCTATCAGCCTTTTCAAAGCTTGAATATGGCCTCATAAACATTGCGTATGAAAAACAAGAAATTAATGCTTTGAATCTGTGCAGGTAGCTCAGGGTGATAAGAGTAGAGAAGATGGCATCCCCATGCTTCTCAAGATACCACGTTTGTTTGATCCTTGGGGTGGTTACAGCTTTGGCTTTCGGTTTCCTTTTTGAGCAGATTGGTGTATGTTGGAGAAGTGAGCTGATTCCTTGAGGTCAATGGCTGAATTACCCATGACATGACCTTTTTTTTAATAGCTTTGTGTAGTCCATGATCAAAGTTAGAGCAATGCTGCTTTTTTCTGTTTCATTCCTCCATTACTTCTGTTTAATGTTACTACTTAGTACTTACAAATTAATTAGTGTTAAGGATGTCGCCTATTGGTATTTGCCTCAATCTCTATTTGATGGATGGGCATGGACAACCAGCTTTGCTTTATACAGTCCCATTCACACTTGGTAAGTATTATCAGTATGTCAAGCTATTATGTAATTTTTCCCATTTTAGTAATAATGCATCTGTAATTAAGAAAATGACTGAGGCTTTCAGGTGCTTAGCATATGGATTTTGTATGTATTTTGTGACTGTAGATGTTGATGGGCAGTGAATGATGTATGGTTAAGGAATATTTAAGACAGTTGTATTAAAATTGTTTTGTATTAATTTGGAGCATGTACATGATTTATGAATGCAATAGAAATGAATACATATAAGGTTAATTTATGAATTAATTTTTATAGATGTTGCTCCCACGTAACGCTTGGGGGAATTGTTGCTTGTTTTATAAGTTGGATCAAAATTTTGGAACTTTCTACAAAAATTCCTATGAACTATTTGAGTTTTAAGCAAATTCTGGACCCAGTGAAACCCTGTTGAGCCCGTGACTTTATTTTATCATGAAAGGCTTTGAAGGAGCTCACGTTAAGTTTGGGCTTTGAACCACTATTTTTAGTATTGTAATGAGTTAGTGAGGCATTTCTAAAGTTCTTAGAAAATCCCATCCCACAAATAAGTGTTAGAACTTGAAATGATGGAGAAAAAGTTTTAAATTGTTGGTGATTTCTGGAATTTCTAAAGATTAATAGTGGTTCATTCTTAACTAAATATCTCTAATAAATTACCCTAGTGCAAGGTTTGACAAAGAGACGACTGAAGAAGAAGAAGAATTAGAGTGGACTAGGGAGAAGTAGAGATAGAGAATTCTGAATAGTACTCCAGGATTTCATTAGAATACCAAAATTTGTCTAATAAAACTGTAGTGTGCCTTATTTATAGAGGCAGAGATCTGGGATATATAATCAGCACCTAATCCTAATTAGTTAGAGGATACAGCTAAGGTCGTGTTTGGCTAAGGCCACTCCTAATAATGGCTAGTGCCATTAACAACTAATAATGCTGCTCATCTCCCTATCTTAAAAAATGACAAAACAATTACAATTGCATAACAATGTCCCATATACATGCTTAATTACACGGTAAAATCACTTCCGAAAAGTTAATAAGCCAAAATCAAACTAGAGAGGGAGTACTAAGTGTTCGGTATCAACCAATATTGAAGAAGGAGCCACCGATGGCAACAAGTAGATATGCAAACGACGTTAGGAACCAACCAACAAAGAGGAGCAGATCTGTGGAGACCGGTGAGCAGTGGTGGTAAGAAGACTAACCTTGGACGAAATTTTCTATATTGAAAAATCAGTTCCCCTCAAGGAATTAAGAGGAGGGGAAGTAGGCTTGGCACGGATAAGGGAAAATTTCCCACTGCCAGAATTTTCTCTCCTTAAAATGAACGCTTCAACCAATCGTATTTTGTAATGGAAGAAGAAAAGAACCCCTCTTTCCTTTCCATGCTCCAAATTTTCAACCTACCAAACAGCCTCCTATATATTAATACGCATAAGCTGCTCTTCTAAGATGTCAGCAAAAATATTCATTTGAGTCCTCCTCAGTGCCACGCCAATTTCAATGGCAACTTCATTGCGCCTACCATCAGAAAGAGAAATTGATCCAGACAATTCAATATGAACCACTTCACTCTTCCTTGGCTTCCCCCATCCAAAATCAGTCTCATACACTCCCAATCTTGGGGAGCCTGCAATTGTGAACACATGTTGCCCTGATTCAGATAATTCTCTCAAGTCTGACATCAACGTCTCAATCCCTCTTAAAGGATCACTCTTTCTCTCTCTTACTTGCCTTTCCATGGTGGAAACTGCCTCGACAAACCCGTTTTCCGCCGCTAACCGACCCCTCTCCAGAGACACAATGGCAATAGCCAGGCAGTTTCCAAAGTACGTGGAAGGCATTGTGAATAATTCAGGATGGTTTCTGCAATCTGCTACAAAAATCAAGTTGCTAATTGGTTCATCAACAAGACTATTATTATTCCTCGCAACTACTTTGCCATCATCTTGCGAATGATCTTCTTCTAATGATTTTATCATACACACCCACATCAAAGAACATGTCAACACAAAGGTTGATATATGAGGTGTCCCTGTGCCATGGTTTACGCATCGGAGGGAGGCCCATTTCTTTAGCTTCTCGATCTGGTCCCGGTTCAGAACAAATGTGGCCCGAACCTTGTCGTTGCTGGAGGAAACATCATCTGCGAAGCATGCGAACTCCATGGATTTTGACTCCGTCTTTGTCAGTTCCTTCAAGTAGACAAGCTTAAGCCCTTTAGGGTCTTGGATAATGTCCCTTGTATGGGTCGGCAGGAGCAGATCAGAGCTCAGGAGGGAACCTACATCATTCCCTCTCGCTCGGCTAATAGAGGTCCAAAACTTGAGGAAATGAAAAAAAGTTCGGCCATCCCCAACAACATGGCTGGAAGTGAAGCCCATGGCCAACCCAGAGTTGGGCAGGATCGTGACCTGAATGGTCATGAGAGGAGCCATCAAACGCGTGCCGTTCTCTAAGGTACGTGGAGGAGGTAAAGCCGGAACGAGATGGTGCAACTCTGTGACGTCAATAGGAGAGTCGGACACAAGGAGGGAGAAGTCGGCGGAGGATTCAGCGACGGTGAAGGGGAGGGCAGAGTCGCCGTCGTCGTAGAGGATGTAAGGGTGGAGATGGAGAGGGTGGGGAGGGAGGACGAGGGTGGCGGCATAAGGGAAGAAGAGTTGGAGAGAGAGGGAAAGAGAGTGTTTAAGAGTGGGAAGGAGTGTGTGGAGAAAGTGGTGGGTGGGGTGAGGGAAGTCGAAGAAGAAGAGACGCTGGATTGGGGGGCAATAAAGCCAAGGAAGGTCAAAAAAGGTGAGAGGAAGAGTGGTTGAAGGAACAGAACCAGGTGGCGCTGAAACTTGACACTGATCGAGGATCTTCTTCATAGCCGTGAGAGAGAGACTAATAATTTGGAACACGCCAAGTAAGTGAAGCATGGTTCAGGGATGAAGAAGGGAATCCATATTTGAAGGCCAAGAACAAGGAGGAAGGAAAAATTATGGGACATGGTGGACCCTGCGAGTGCGAGGGTCGTTTTGTTTATTTATTCACGAAGGGAAGCAAGACTAATCAAATGGGCACACATTCACATGGACATTATCTATATTTCCATCCCCATCTCCATGAAAAACAATTCTACCGTACCAAACAATGCATTAATGGAGGCCCAGTGCTACACGGATTCATCTTTTCTCCTTGGCAGCTTCTTATCCTTTACCCCACCGTTTTTGGTGTAAAATGTGAGGGGATCTACTTTTTTTTTTCTTTTTCAAAATAACATTAAGTGCCTTGAAGTGGTTTTGAAGTAGCACCTAATATCTTAAAATAATTTGTTGTGCACTCTGTGATATAAAATGTTTTTTTTAGTAACACTCAGTTTTTGGTAAGCTGTATCTTGCTGAAGTATTTTTTGAGTAGCACCTAATATGTTTAAATGAAAAAGTTAATTTAAGACACAGTGTTACTAAAAAATACTTCATATTGCAATTTGACAAATATGGGATGCCGTTGAAAAAATATTTTATGCCACATGGTGTACAAAAAAATCATTTTAAGATATTGGGTGCTACTAATAATTTTGAAACGCCAACTATCGAGAGAAGCTGCATCATGCTTCACCCGGTTTCAATGCTCGTCAAAAGTAGTAAAGTACTGAACACTCAAACTCATTAAATATTGATGTTTTAGATTTAAATTTTTCAACTAATAATTTTGAAATATAAAAAATCAAAATTTTCATTAAAAAATGATAATTAAGATCGGTTATCTCTATTATAGATTCTATATTTAATAAATAATTTTTTTAAAAAATAAAAATGTTAAATCTGGATCGAATAGACCAGATCAGGACAGTTGACACCTAATGAGTTTCGGTGCCCAAAATGAACACCCAAACTCATTCCCTCACCTTGTGGGTGTACCGAAATATTAGAAAAACAAAATGAGAAATCAATTATACGATGTGAAGTCAACTATGCTGGCGTTTTGAATTAATCTCCAATGAATGAAAGAAAACGGTTCCTATTTGTAACGTAGTGTGTATTTCTTTTGGATTCCCTTTTATCAAAAACAGAAGGAAAAAACAAAAATAAAACAATCAGTCAGTTCTATTCTATTTCTAATAACAAAGCTTTTTATTGCTCTAAGGGATTTATCATGAGGACCAAGAAGTTATAACCACACATTCCAAGTCTAATTTGAATAGTTTGGACTAATTTTTATACTTATTTTTATTTTTAAAGTACATTTTAATGTGTACAAAATTTAAAATAAAGCTAGTTATTGTTTGATTCTGTTTTTAATTGTATTGGAAATTCATATATGTCAACACTGAACACTTAGAGACAAAAAGATTAATGCTCGAAACACTTGTTTATGTTTTATTAAGGGTTAAGATGCTAAAGTAACCTTCAAGTTTTATGAAAAGTGTAATAATAATTATAAACTATTAAAGTAATCATAAACTTTTAAAATTAGGGTAAAACCGTTAAACCCAACTAACTTTCATTTATTACAATAAGGAAAATTAATCTTTCGGCCTTCAAAGTTTTAACTTACTCATAATTCAATCTCTAAGCTTTTGACTAGTTTACAACTCAGTCTCTAATGTTTTTGAATCATCCTATGTGATAAAAAAATGTTAAAATACTATTAAAAATTACTTATATCAATTTTACATAAATTAAAAAATAAAAAACAACATCCTCGTTCCCATCAATTCACATCCCCTCTGCCTCTATTTTCCAGAAACCTCGTTGGGTATCCATGGCGTCCATGATATATCCTTCCGAAGCTACATCCAAGCATAAGGTGAGATCAATTTTCTTATATTAAAGGGCTTTTAAAATTACAAGTATCATGTAAAGGATCTATAGCTCCATTTGTAATTAAAAGAGAGATTGTGTGCTAGATATATTGTGACGTGAGTGTGCTTCGAATTTTTCTAATCCCATTCTCTTCCAAGCGCTATTCATCATTTATCATTCAAAAATTAAGAAAGCTCTTTTTCCACAATTGTTTTTTCTTACATACTTGGGTGTTTTATCACAATTAAAAACATCATAAGTGGCTTCAATCTATTCTCCAATATGAGTCGTTCGATACCCTCTGATGATTTAGAAGGATCTGTCATGGATGCCGTGGATACCCAATAAGATTTATGGAAAACAGAGACGGAGGGGGATGAGAGATGGTGGGGACGAGGACGCTGTTTTTTTATTTTTTAATTTATATAAAATCCCCCTAAGCAATTTTTAACAGTTTTTTTAGCAATTTTTTTGCCATATAAGAAGACTCATGAACATTAGGGATTGAGTTGTAAGCGAGTCAAAAGGTCAGAGACTTAGTTATAAGTGAATTAAAAATTTATGAACCAAAATATTAATTTTCTCCATTGTAATAAATAGAAGTTAGTTGGGTTTAACGGTTTTGCCCCCATTTTAAAAGTTTATTGTTACTTTTGCTCCAAAAAATAGTTTATAGTTATTATTGTACTTTTGATAAAAATTGAAGATTATTTTATCACCCTAACCCTGTATCATTTATATCTATTTAATATATTCCTGGGCAAAAAGATATCTATTTAATATATTGAAATATCATATGTAACGAAAGATAAAAACCAGAATGAAAAAATGGACTTGTTTGCACATACCATCATTTATGATGGTTAAACAAGCTAATGTTGAAGGGAATCTCCAATATTCACATAAAATCTGTACCAAGAACTCCAAAAACGGCACAAGAAATTCATTCAAAACAACACCACCACAACTACGCAAGAAACTGACTTAGATGTGTGTGTGTGTGTGTATAGAGAGAGAGATGGATTTGCGAACCACATGGAGAGAGAAACCATAACCTACTATTAGACATGTTCAAAGAAATCAACATCATTTGTCCGTGACAAACACACACACATATTTATCTACATCTTTGTCTCTGGTCGTGCTCCTTCTTCCATGGCCGTATCAGCAGAAACATTCCTATTCTTCTCGAGCTCTCTGGCAGTGTCATAAGAAGCGTGCAAGCTAAACAGGAAGTAGTATACCAAAAGAAATGCCGTCCATACCCCAAACCTTATGAACGACTTTTTGTCTATGGAGCCTAGCAGAAAGACATTGATGGCTATTGACAAAGATGGAAGCCATGGCACCAGTGGCACTCCCCAGTGCTTCGGCTGCTTCGCCTGCGGAACAAACAGCCACAGCCCCGCCGTGCCCATCAGCCAGAACGGCACCGCCACCGCGTACCCAATCCAACCATCGCTCTTCGCCCAGTAGCCGGAAATGGCCGCCGAGGATCCCAGAATTAGCACTAGGCACACTATGAGCTTCGTCTGTAAAACCCAATAGGGTTTGTGAACATCAGAGTCTATGAATACAGGCGAACGTGAACTTGTATACTACACTACTATTCCAATGATTTATTTTATTCTCGTCCATTAAATTTTATAAGGTGTTGTTTTAGTTTTCCTAAAAATGTTGATATTGAACCTTTAAATATTGTGAATGACCATTTAGTGTGAAAGGTTTTTGTATAAATGAGATTGCGGGATTGATCCCACTTATAATCAAGCAATTAGTAACTTATCCCCTAAATAAATAAATAAAAAATTCCATTGCTGACAAAATTCTCAAATAGTGACATATTAAGTTCATTTTTTAAAAACAACAATGATTGACCCAAAATTTTTTTTTGAGACTAATGTTGTCAGGGTTAAAGAATAGAAAACATAATTTATAAAGTTAAAGACTAAATTGAAACTTTGTATAAAGTTAAGGATCAAATAAAACAATTTACCAAAAACTAATTATAAAACCAGGCCCATCTAGGAAAATAAAATTCGACCGGCCGCCTCTACCCAAAAAAGTCAGAGAAACACATACTTGCTATACAGTTATAAAAATCAAAGCAAATTTTTCTAAAGAAATTAACTTTAACTCAGATATATCATAATTCATTCAAATCGATAGAATTTTATAAACGTAATGTGGGACCATTACCTGGTTTGCTTTCGTCGTCACTCCAGTTGAATAATATCGCCGAACAAGAAGCCCCACAGCAACAAGCATGAAGATGAACAGTGTAGAAATCGACACCAGATTGGACAGAATCTCCAGCTTCGTGAAGAAAGCTATCACTGCCGTCACCGCTATCATCGAGATCGTTGCGTTCACCGGCGTCCCCAGCTTGGCGTCCACGTGAGCGAACCACGGCGGCATCATGTGGGTTCGAGCTATATGTGTCAAGTACCGAGCTTGGCCCACGGTGCCCACCAGCAGAACCGTCGTCATGCCCTTCAACGCCCCGGCGGCGACTATGTACTTTGCCCAATCCATCCCCACGCTGCTGAACGCGACGGAGAATGGCGCGTCCGCGTCAATTTTTTTGTAGGGTTGCATGAGGCAGAGGGTAACGGCTAGCAAGCAGTAAGCCCCGGTGGTTATCACCATGGAGCCGACGAGTCCAATGGGGATGTCTCTGGCGGGGTTCTTGGTCTCCTCAGCCATGGTGGAGACGGCGTCGAAGCCGACGTAGGCGAAGAAGAGGACGGCGGAGGCCACGAAGATGCCACGTGGGCCGTAGGGGACGAAGTCTTTGTAGTTGTTGGTGTCAGCTTTCGTAAGGCCGGCGACGATGATGAAGATGATGACGGCCATGTGGAAGACAGAGGCGATGTAGTTGAAGCGAGATGAGGCTTTGGTGCTGAAGACGGCGAGGATGCAGATGACGCCGAGGACGACAACGGCGATGGGATCAAGGTGGCCGTACTCTGGGCTCATGCTGTGAACAACTATGCGGAAGTCATCGGAGCCTCTGTTGCAGAGGGTGGCGAAATAGGAGGTCCATGATCGGGCCACGGCGGCGTGGCCAATCACATACTCGAGAAGTATGTTTCCGGCGGCTATGAAGGCCACAAAGTCGCTGAGCTCTACCCTTAAGTATGCAAATGATCCACCTGAGAGGGAAAAAAGATATTACTTTGAATTTAATTGCAAATGAACATAATTAAGGAAGAATCTGGATCTGAACTAATATCAAGTATCAACTAAAAAGATCATGTTATTTGAATAAAATTGTAAAATTAGGAGAAACATAGCTTTCTCTTTTTGTTGCCAACCAGTAGAAACCCAGTTAATTGTTGAAGGTAAGTTAGAATATTTATATTCTGAAGGATAATTTAGAATATTTAAATTAATATTTTTTTTTTGTAATTTTATTACTTAGATTTTTTGGAGAAATAATAAGTACAGCTTTTACTTTGAAGACAGAAAAAAAAAAAGCCACACAGAAAATATTAACTAGATTAGTGTAACTCTCATCCACCTCAAAATTAAAGTGAAATATTATTATAATTAAATAAATAGGATTAGCCAATTTTATAATAGCATAGGTTTATGAATCATAGTTGGCAAAAAAATTGTGAATTAAAAAAAAAGGCAAAAATATTTTGGTGAAACAAAAAAAAAAAGAAAAAGAAAAAGAAAAACCACGATAAAAAATCTGAGGCATTGAAACTGACATCATGAACCGATACGTTGATCCAAAAATTGACGACATGACGGGAATGTGAACAACAAGCGCACATCATTCTCATCATCTCATGTCACTCTTAAAAAACTGAATAAAAAATTAATATAGAATTATATCATTACCATCAACTGAACAAAGTCTACAAAGCGACGCTTGCTGTTATATTAAATATATTTTCATTAGGATGGAATTATGGTGTCCACATTTATAAATACAAGACAGAAAAATAAAAAAAATAACTTATAAAATATAATAATAATAATTTTATAAAATATTAAATTTTTTAAATCTAACGATATGTATGTGATAGATATTTCGAAGAAAAGAACATGATCCGCTAGCTTCCTCTAATTCACACTTATCGGTCACATGCATGTTAGATCGAAGTTGAAATAAATTTTAAATTTTATTAATTTTATTTTAAAATTCAATAAATTTCAAAGTTAAGTATATATTTACTTATTAATGAGAAGTCTGGGAAAATAACACAACAATAAATTAGTGACAACGCTATATACTCATATAATAAATTTAATGATGAGACATATATGAAAGAATAAAAATACTCTCTCTTGCCCTACTAATAGGACTATAGGAGTGTATTTCAAAATATTATTAAGTATAAGAATAATCTTCTTAACATAACTTTTTGTTATCTCCACACGCACACTATATATATATATACACACTTTTCCTTTAAACTATAAAGTGATTAACGATAGTAAGGAGTACTATATAATATGCGTGTGTAACTTTATGTACCAATGCAATTTGGAAAAAAGAAAAAGAACGACTAACTGAAAAACATGCTCATACATAAAGCTAATAAGAAGTTATTATATATTTATGAGAAAACGAGTACCAAGCTAGTGAAGCTACTGGACAAAATGCAGTTCAAGTAATTAAATTGTTTAGATATTTAAATGAAGAGTCCGACTTGATAAGTCAAGTCAACTTAAAGAACTAAATAAAATGGTCATTTCGCTTCCATTATTAAAAGGACCACCAATATAATAAACAAAATTCACACCCTGTGAACTAATTGGTCAATCATAGAAATCAATTTACTCAGAGATATTTTGCCAACTAGACATTTCCTATATATTTGGCCAAACAAAGACTTTTCACATTCCCGCACTTGAATATAATTGGCTAACCAAAGATCTTTTTTTAATAATAATAATATTATTATTAACCATAATAAGAACAATAAATAATTACATTCACGACTTCACGAAGGCGCCAGGCCGCCAGCTACCCGACATGCATAAGTCAACACACTGTAACCGTTGACCAAAACAAATAAATAAATAAAAGGGTAAAGGTGCATTCAGCATCCTGATATATTTTTGGAGGAAGGGTAGAGATGCATTCAGTATCATGATCTATTTTTGAAGGTGCAATCAGCACCCTAAAATATTTAAGGGAGCAATCAGCGCCCTAAATTAAACCATTTTTTGACGTGTAATCATCATCATAAAATATTTAAGGCTGCAATAATCACCATAAACCCGGGAGTTTTGCCAAGATCGCTGCTAAATTTTCTATAAAAATCAACTTTAATTAATAGAATAAAGTGAATTGATTATTTTTTGTCAAATTCGATTTTAATACTAGACACACCATTTAAATATTGTAACACTAATAACATCCCTATCCTATCCTGAATATATATAGAATCAACATTTTTTATTGAAAAGAGAATCAAGTTCTTTTAATGCAGAAAAAAGATCAAATTTTTAACCAATAAAATCACTTCATTAAATTGATTACTTAATTACAATAATTAATTGTAACGTGAATTCACAATTAAAATAATATAACAGTCAGTCATGACCTCACAGCCTTTTACTTAAGTGTCCAAAATTTCAGCATCTATATAACCAATTATTGGGGGCATCTCTACAATCTTATCCAAAGTATTCAAATAAATAAATAAATATCACATTCAATATATAGTATTCTCTTTACTTCCATATTACAAATTTGTTTTTGGTTTGTGTTTTGTTAAACCAAAAAAATAAAACTATTAGTTGTTCTGAAAAACAAAAAAATTAGAACACCTTTTATATGTTTTGTTACTTTGTGTTCTATAAAACTAGAGAAGAGGAAAAACACGTTATATTTTCGTTAATGACAATCGTACTAATAAAGCAAACTATTATTTCACTATTCACTTCACCATTTTATTTATTTTTTTAAAGTAATGATTTCAACATTTTTTTTTTATTTTTAAAACTTGTCCTAAAAAATTATTCTACAAGTTGTTCTGAAGATATAACAACAAAATCAAACAAAACTAAATTGTTACATCCAAGCTACTGAGAAAACCATTAAGAAACAGTTCAACGCATAAGTCTAAATAAATAAATACATACATACATACGAAGTTCGAGAAGGTTTAGTCCGGGAGGAACGTGTTGAACAATTAGGAGTCAAGAGTAGTAGCTTGTCTTTCTGTAATAGATCAATATCTTTTATAAGAAATTTATATTATTTCTACATAATCAATACAATCAACAAATGCATTTCTGGCAAAGAAAACATATGAATTTTGTATGCAGGCACGATGCTTTATGTGAAATTTTTTTTTGCAAAAAAATGACGTCCGATTCAAAACAATCCATACTTAAGGAAATTTGAAGGTTTTTGTTTTTGGCGCTGAGATTACGGAATAACACATACATACATATTAAAATTAATTTGACCATTGAAGATATCGAAACGAATCAGTTATCACCTGCGACAGGAATTTCAACGGCGAACTCGGTGTAACAGAAGACGGAAAGAAACGCCGATAAGCCGGAGACGACATAAGAGAGGACAACCGCCGGGCCGGCCTTCTCCTTAGCCTCAAGGCCAGTGAGAACGAATATTCCGGCGCCGACGACCGCTCCGACGCCGAACCACATAAGGTCCCACCAAGTGAGCGTCTTCTTCATCTCGCCCTGGCTCTGAGACTTGACCTCGACAAGCTCCGTTTGGTCCATGGACCGGGTCATGACCCGATTCTTGAACCGAAACGGAGTATCCAAAAGCGCCCTCCCATAATTTCCCCAGCTCCGAAACGACTCCTCCGGGAGGAAGTCGTTTTTGCGAAACGTACATCCCCTCCTCCGTAGTCCGCCGTCGTTAACAACAGCACCGCCGTTGCCATCCGTGACCATTGTTGTGCCGCCGGCCGGCGCCACAACACAGAGAATCGATCGTGGTTTTAGACTTACTGAGTGAGGAAAATGTGGGATTCTCATGTGATAGGTTGTCGCTATTTAAAGCAAGAATGAACCGTATAGCTGTGTCCCCACTCTCCACGGTGATTGATATGTTTTTTCAACGAAATTAAGAAAAATGTTAATTGCAATTATTTATTTTCCAAATTATATATATTCGCTTCCGATTCCCACTCTATTGCACGTTCCCACTGGGCACTTGTATTTAGGGGTGGAAACAGGCCAGGCGGCCTGTCAGGAGCCTGTGGCCTGGCCTGTTTCCGGTTTGATCAGGTCTGACCTGTTAGAATAAAAGGTCAGGCCTAGTCCTATTCAAAGCCTGTTTTACTAAACAGGCCAGGCCTATGCCTTTTAGGCTTATCAGGCTGGCCTGTTAATATATATATATAAAAAAAAAATTTTGAGCCATTTGTTTCAACCCAACAGCCCAACAGCGTCAGCCCAATATCTCTAGGTTTTTTAATTTCTCCACCAACCTCCCCCCTCAAACCTTCGCTCTCACTCTCGCTCCCTCTCCCGCTCCCGCTGCCCCTCCGCCTCTCCTCGCCTCGCCTCTTCCTCTCTTCGCCAGTCTTCCGTCTCTGACTTGAAGCTCGCTGAGTTCTGTCCATTCTTCATTCTAGTAAGTTCCTCTCACTCTCTTCCTCTTCTCCCTCGCTATTTCCTCTTTTTCGAAGAAAAGAAACTGATTTGGGGATTAGGGTTTTGTTTGAGCTTGGAGATGGAAGGCACTACTCACGCTCGACTTCCTCTTGCTCTTAATCGGTGGGAAGTTCGTGGATGCAGCTTCTGGTGAGTTTTTCTTTTCTCTTGCTTTTTTTTTGGGTCAAAACAATCAGGCTGAGATTTTCTGTCTTTTTTTCTTGGCTTCTGTTATGAAGTTCTTTGCGGTATGAACAAAACAATCTGACTCTTTGTCTCGATCTCTTACTCACAAGCCACTGCAGGTACCTTCGAATGCTTAACTCTAAATCTCTCACTCTTAATCAATCGCAAAGTATGCCTCTAAAATTCATTGTATTTGATTTCTTCTTTTCCGGGTCTTTGAACTAGAAGAAGAAATTACATTGATGGGTTGTGGTTGGTGGCCATACTGATTTGGTTTAAATTGTAATTGAAGGCTCTCTGTTTGCAAGAAAAATAGTGATTTTTTTTATTGTTCATATCCATGGTTTAGGTATTTCTTCAGAACTCCATTAGGTGCATCCTTGAATTCCTTTGCATAAGGAAGCCCATTTACACTTTGATGCTTTATTGTGAATTACAATGCTTAAAATTCTGCGTGTATGCATGCTTTTCCTTTTTTATTTCCATTCTACTTAGGTGCAAGTGACTGTGGCAGGAAGAAAAAGAAATGTTAATGTATCTGTTCTGAAAACGTTCATTTTATCATCAATGTGATGTATAAAGTGAAATTATTTAGTATATGTTGCATCTAGCTCTAGAAAATCTGGAACTCATAAAAAAATTTCCTATAAAATGGATTAGCATTTGATCTTATCATAACAGCTTTAAAAGCCAGTAAACATGGATATTGACAGGGACATGGGATACAATACTAACATAGACATGGGCAAAGCTCTTTCTTAATGTGTATGTTTCATATTTAAAAGGCTTCTTATTGTTCTGTGTGACTAATTAATGGTGGATGCTCTTTTAAGTACATGTTAGTGTGCTCATATCCCCTTTTTCTTAGAATATATTGTATTAAAAATTTCTTTTTAGGGCTTGATTCCTTTTGACAAACTAAGTGATGCTTGCATCTTCTTTTCAGATGAGTTCAAAAGAAATCATGAAGAACGCTGGATAGGTTGTGGTGTGTTTGATAATGTTAAGTGCAGCCACTGGTTGTAATTGGTGTTGTAAATTGTCACTTGTTGATGATTTGGTCTGTAATTGTAATAAAAATTATTATATTGTTGTATTTGGTGTTGTATAGTTTGTTTATTTACTGTAATTTTGGATTGATTAAGTTATTTTGATTAATTTAAAAATACAGGCTTCTTAACAGGCCACAGGCTAGGCCAGGCCTTTGTATAGGCCAGGCTTAGGCTGAAAGAAAGCCCTATGATAGGCCACAGGCCAGGCTCAGGCCTGTTTGTTACAAAACAGGCCTGGCCTGTTTCCACCCCTACTTGTATTGCTAGTTTTTATTTTTTGACCACATATATGATATAGATATAAGGAAAATCATGTTGGTAAACAAAAAATAAAATAAAAGGTGTAAGGAAAATTAATCACATAATTTAAATGGATGTTAAATTTTAGATGGCCATTAATATTATAATTAATATATAAGGCTTTATTTAGTCAGTATTTTTGTAAACCATAAATCTCATAACTCATCCCTGTATGTATGAGTAAATGTACCTAGACGATAATGCTTACCTCTAAAATGTATTTAGCCAGTATTATAAGAAGTATTAGTTGAAATACTTATACAGTTACCCTTCATCGGATCCCAAAAAAGGAAGATAAATATCACTAATTAAGATTAGCAAATTCTAAAATGGTCCTTTGAAATGACCTGATTTCTATTATTGTTTTACTACTAAAATATACATTTGGTCATTTATATGTGTATTAATTTTATTTTAGCCCATTAAGTGTATAAAGTGAATTTTTAATCATCTATTCTTCACACAATTAGTTTTATCTAACAGAAATTGCTCTGGTTAAAAAAAACACAGAAATTGTTTAATGATCAAACTTGCTATGCAATTAGACACTAACAAATCATGCTTACATTTTAAATCTTTTTAATATAATATTTTTTTAGTGAAAGTCATGTAAATTAAAAAATGAAAAAAAATCTATCATTGTGAATACTTTTTCAACATTTAGGGCTTGTTTTGTACAAGAGAAGGGAAAGGAAAACGGGCGAAGGGAAAATTTTTCGAAGTTATATTTTTTTAAAAAAATTAGAGAAGTGGAGTTAAAAAATTTTAATTAATTTTTTTTTACTCTTTTATCTTATATATTCTCTTTATTACAATTTTCTAACCCTACTTCTCCAAATTTTTTAAATTTAATTCATAAAAATTTTTCCTCCCATGTTATCCTCTTCCCTCTAAATCCCTCATACCAAACAGGGGAAAGGGGCCTCTCCTTTCCCTTCTGTCTACTTCCATCCACTTCTTTATTTACACCATCAGATCAACTCTAACGGTTGAGATTCAATATCCTATAAAAAGTGAAAAAGAGTATATAGAATAATTTAATAAAAGTATAAATATATGAACTAATAGCTTAAATTTTAATGATTTAAATTTATTTAGTTATATTTTTTCTTATTTAATATTATAATAATATTTTTATAGGATATTAAATTTCAACCATAAGAGTTGATCTAATAGTGTAAATAAAGAAGTGGAGGGAAGTGGATGGTAAGGGAAATGGTGAGGGTCCTTTCCTACCAAACAGATCCTTGCACATTCATCACTTATGTTTGATGAGTCAACATTTTTCATTAGATAAAACTAACGGTGTTAGGATTGAAGGGCTAAAAATGTACTTTATAAACTTAAGAGATTAAAATAAACTTGATCCATATATAAGGTACCAAATGTATAATTGAATTAGCCTGACCTTATTGTCCTTATCTAATAAAATAAATAAATTTGCCAAAAAAATTCCTCATTACAAAGTATATATTGTCAAAAGGGATCTAAGCACTACTATAGATTTGCACATTTATAATAATTAATATATAACGGTTACAGCTAATAAACGTCATATATGTCGAGACAGAGGTCAAACAAGGATGTATATAACACTTAAAAGTAATATTTAATTATGCACATCATCATGTATTGTGAGGCAGAATTCGCAAAAATGCAAAAATAATGGTTGTAATTTATAACTGTCATTTATTTAGTGATAAAAGTGACGGTTCTTTCAAAACAACCGTTATGTAATACTTACAAATGATTTATCTTCCAACCTTACATTAGTGAAAACACAAATATAACGGTTATATCTATTGACCATAAAGCGTGAGTGACAAAAACGATATTTCATAATAAACAATCGTCATGTAATGAACAAATCTAAAAAGCACATTTTCGAAACCTTGTTCAGCCTAACACCGAGTACTAGTTCTTCTAAGTTAAATATACTTTAGATGAAAGTATTTAACTCTATTTATACTAACATATTCCTTTTTTTCTTAGTACTTTTCTAAAAAACACATTTTTCTAACCTCGTCCTTCTCTCCCTCATCATGGTCAGACGCTAGAGAGCTCTTTCCATTCGCCCTCCTCCTTATCTTGCTTATTATCCTCACACTCCTCCTCCACAAGTTCCTCCTCTTCCACCACGGCTTTACCACCACCACCACCACATCCACAATCTCCTCCCATTTCTCCTCCTCCACTACCTCTTTTGCCTCCTTGTCAAATAGAGACTCTATTGCAAATGTCAGCCAACCTTGACCACTCCACAAGGCGTCTCAATAGACACACCCGCAATCTGAATAGGAAGTTGGACCTCATTCTTTATCACAATCAAGTTGTATATGATCACTTCTAGTTAGACCTATCGTCTCCTTCCTCAGATGGTGATGATTTGCCGAGCGAGGGGGAAGGGCAAGAGCAGGAGGACAATAGTAGTGGTGATGACTGAAAAACACTACTTCTTTTTTAATTGTTGAATATTAAAAATAATTAATTTTTAGGGCAATGTAGCCAAAAATATTTTTTTTAAAAAAATAATAATTGTCTCTTCACGGTTATTAGTAAACAACAATTACTAATTTAAGGAATATTCATGGTTATTAGTAAACAACAGTTACTTATGTTAATGAATGCAATTTATATTGACATGTCTGCCTCTATAACATAACCCTTTCCATTCCAAATGATACGATCTGCTGGATACCTTGTGAAACCCATTTAGCCATCAAATTCTATTCCAACTTTCAACTTTTGTTCTTCATCAATTACATGGGAGAGCAATGATGCATGAACAAGAGCAGCAAGGGGGAACTGACCTTATAACATCCCAAATTTTCATTCATAAGACATAGATAATCTTATGAAGGAAATATATTGTGGTAAATAAAATTTAGAGAATAGTGGTTTAAATGAGGAAGATAGATCTAAAATAATTTAAAACATTATGTTTAATGAAGTCTAATAAAAATATACTTAAGAAATTATTATGTTTGAATTCTTTTAGAAAATATAAAATAATAAATTTAGCTGAGGTTAAATGAGAGTATTTAATCTTAATGTTAATTATGTGGGTATAAGTGAATAAATAATAAAATAAAAGACACTAAGAAGTCCCATATCAACTAAATAAGGAGAAGGGGGAGTTTTTAGAGCCTATATATAGGAGTAGTGAGAGGGATTCTAGGTGTAACTTTTCCATTTTCGTATACAATTGGGATAGTTTCGATACAATGTTGTTTGTGTTTTCTTTAACCTTGGATCTGGCTAAAGTTTTGTTAGCCAATCTGAGACATCCAACTCGTCCTTTTCAACATTTGGATTATCTATTGCGATCGTAGTTTGAGTTATGAAGTATAGAACATGATCAGGGAAAACAAACCCTAGAAGGAAGAATTAATGTTTCCAGTTTTGTCCACTGTTGGATTGTCATGAAATTTTGTGAGAAGGTTTGAGACATCACTTTCTGCAATTGCAATGATGGGATTGACAATTGAATGCGCTGGGTAAAAGTAATTTATCACACTTTGAATGTATTCTTTGAAAAACAGGAATTAAGTTGTAGATTTGGGAGTTTTCTAGAGATTCTAAATGTTAGAATCCCAAATTGAGATTATAGAAACATTAGACAAGGCTAGTCTAATGCTCTGATAATCCCAATTCTCAAATCTAATATAAAATTTCCTACTTGTAGGAAATTTTGAGCAACTCAATGGAGGAGAAATTATAAATGATAAGTAAAATATTTGCATATTTATTTTTCCTTATATGATGATTTTGTGGATGATATTTGAGCTTAATTTAATGAATTTGGGTGTAATTGATAAATAAATAATAATTTTGGCATAAAATAGAATTTATTGAAAAATACTAAATTTGACCATGTTTCAGTTTTCAGGCAATATCTGGAGCTCTAGATGTCAGATTGGGACGTTCTTTATATGAATAAAAAGCTAAGAAAAAGCTCTACAACTTTTATATTGAGACCAAACTCAGTTCTGCCTTCAAGGGTTTCATATTTTGCTTGGATGTTGAGAACGTGAATTTGTCTCAGACTGACCTTTACTAACTGATTTGACCATAACTTGAGCTACAAATGTTGAAATGCAGAGTTTCTAGTTACGTCCTCAAGCTAAGATTTAGAGCCACAACTTTCATGAAGATCACATTATGAAATTCCACCGTTTTGACTGTCAAGATTAGGCTGCCATCAAGAAGTTTGGCTGCTACAAGGTCAATATTGATGGCTTAAGGTCAAGATTCATGCCTAACAATGTGGAAATTTTTACACCCCTCCATCTATAAATAGAGGAGCTGAAGACACAAGGAAACACACCATCTTAGAGTTGAATTTCATGCATTGTAATGTTTCTTGCATGCCTCCTTCATGGAAGGCTTATGTAGTCCTCCTTTATGGATGGCAAAAGTTGCCACGTACATGGAAGGTTTTACCTCCTATATGGACAGATAGATTTTTCCATTTTCATGCATCTTGTAGTTGTATCTTTGTGTTTTAGAGTTTAATAATTAAGTTTTATGCAATATTTATAAAGTTTTCAATTTATTTTGGTTTTGTTTTTAATTGCATCATGAGCTAAATTTTCATTTTCTTAGGGTGATAATGTAGCTTGCTAATGACGGATTGAAACTATAAACATATAGTGTTACAAAAAGACTTTGTAGTAATTAAGTTTCTCGTTACTCTAAGCTTTGGGATAAGGATTTTTCTTGGGTGGAACTTAGAGAATACCATGTAACATGATCATATCTATCTTATTTATCGATGCTGCTCATAGATTTTTTTGAACAATTCCACAAGCCTATAATGAGTAAAACTAGTATGAACATTGCTATTTTATTACCAATAAGCCTTGTGGGACCTTTGTGTGAATCATTGGACTGGATAGATTGATTTTTGAAATCATTAGAGACAATTATAGTTCTGGATGCGTAAAATGAACTGGTTTTAGTATCTTTGTGTTTCATGCCTAGCCAGTGGCCTTGTATAGGCAATTGAACTACTTGTGCAATTTGTTTTTGAGAATGGACTTGGCAAATATGTGTTTTTATGTGATGCATTGAGATTCTGTATTGTTCATATATTGTTGATTAATTGAATAAAGAATATATACCTATGTTGGAATATGGTGATTCTATGTGAAGAATTGGAATGTATGAGCATGTGAATATAAAAACCCCTTGAGAATAATGTGATATAAATGGTAGAGTTAGTGACTAAGTTGTGATTGATAAAAACTGAATATCACGTGTCAGGTCGCTAGTTAATGTTCCCACTGGTACCAATGTTTTCACTAGGCAACCCAAAAATGAGACCGCATAATAGGCTTTAGAATGAGTGCAGGATACTATATGGAGGGGCCGCTATTCCTTGACTTTTGAGAATGAAGCAAAGGCTGTGAGCAGAAGATTTGAGGTGACATGGAACAATAACTATCAACCTCTTCATCCCTCATACTTCATTAGCTACATCATCTTAACGATAAGGACCAACGTTCCTATCTCGGTAAGTGACTGGCGTTGGGTAAAGGAAGGTTATACAAAAGTTATTTGGGACAATATTAGGGTAAGGTATATATGCCTGCTAATTACTTGCTTTATACTTGTAAAAAATGTTAACTTGAACTATGTGCTTTGCAGTCTGCATATCATGTAGATGAATATTACATCAGGAACTTTGTCATCAAGAAGGCTAGCCAATCACTATGCACATTCTATTATGTATTGACGAAGGCATATTTGTAGAATTTTAAAGAGGCTGATGAGACAGAAATTCCTATGGATCTTCGATCCACCATCAAGCTAGATGATTAGAGAGAATTTGTCATCTCACGTATGACCCGGCATTACAGGTAATTGTTATTGTAATTCATAACACTTGCATGTATCTATTTAATATTAACTCGAGTGTTGCGCATTTTCATAGGAATTAAGCTAGGTAAATAGGAGAAGAGTGAAGAACAATAAGTATCCCTATAAGGGAGGGCGAATAGGGTATGTTCGGGTTGCTGAAACGTTAGCTATTGAGAGTGGGGACGATTATAGACCTCCCCACTCATGAACTTTGGTAGGTGGCAAGGCAAAATAAAAATGGCTCTTATGATGATCCTCAGGTGAAGGAGGTTGTCGATAAAATGGTAAGTATTAATATTAGTCTCCGATTCATGGAAATAATGTCTTCAATTAACTATCAATATTAACATTACTATTAAATGTACAACAAACCATGTCCCATTAAGTTTCAATACAAGGGGCTGCCTTTATGCGAATAAGGACGTATTGGCTAAGACATTGGGGCCTGACCATTCTGGTCTTCTTAGGAGTGCTAACTTTGGATTGACCAAGACAAAATATTATGGTCAGCGGCAACCTTAAAGAAATAATAGGGACAAAAGGTATGAGAAGCTTTAGAAACAGTGTGATGAAATGTAGGAACAAATACAGTTTCATGAGTCTCAAGTCATCTTCCCTGACCAAATTAATAACTAGGGTGACGGCATGAAGGAAGATGCCAAGCAACGGCAAGCAAGGTTTATGGGGGATTGATTCCTTAGGAGAGAGTCATACAGAAATGACACTTACTTCTTGGTGTCTTACATTCAAGGGTGGGAATATCATTAACTCTACTTGAATACGTTTTTATTTATTTTGTAATTGTCTTGATGTTGTGATCTATTATTTTATTTAGGAACCACTGGATGCTCATAGTCATAATTCCAATGTGCAAAAAGATTTGGTACTATGACTTTATGAGCTTTGTTTTAGACACGAGACCATACATGCAAGAGACTTTCAATTAGTAAGTTATTCATTTATTATCTCTTATAATTCAATTCATTTTGTATGTTTCTATATATATAATTTTATATTGTATCTTCTCAGAGCGGTCTAAATTTACCACACTCAAAATAGTGTTGAGTGCAACAAAAACAAGGTCATTGATGGCAACTACAAATGCTTCTTCCACTAATTGTGTATGAACGTATATATATATTATTTACCAATAACTGTAATATTACTAAATTGATGAGGCACACAATATAGTTTATATATATATATATATATGACTGACTGCAAATTTTTCTTCTCATTTCTTTATTGTGCCCAAAGCAACTAGACAACAACAACAATTGTGGGTACTACGTGTTGAGTGAATAAAAGACATTATCTAGCTATAACATTCTAAATTTTGCTTTAGGATTTAATTTCAATTAAGAAAGAATAATTTATGAAAAATGGATTTATGAAAGAATATAGGTAATCAAAATTACTTTTTTTCAATAAATTTCCTTTATAAAAGTTATTCCATGTACTTTTCTCTGTCTAATGAGGGTAATATGGTACTGATTGGTAAATATTTGGGGGTTAAGATTTTTGGAGAGTTTTGATTTTGGACAATATATGACTGTAGATATGTAGAGAATAATTAATAATAAACTTTAATCATTTTAAATTTATTATTTAGTTATTTTATGATTTTATAATCAATTTCTTTTATAAACATATCATAAATTATTTTCCATAGGGTGTCTTTGCAAATAAAATTTGGGTTAAATAATTTATTTGGGTTATTGGAGGTATTATTGAAATTTTAATCAGTTTACTTTGTTAGATTTTGAGTTATATGAAATTATAAATTAGGATTTGATATTTGAGTTAGAGTTTGATATGATTTTGATTATGTGAAGAGTTATTTAATAATTGAGCTATGCTCATATAAATTAGAAAAAAAAAAGATTTAATTTGTCTAAGATGTTGATATTGAAGATTTTGACTATAGGTGTGCTGGAAGTGAAATTTTAACTTATGAAATTCAGTAATTAAAGTGAGCAATTTTAAAGATTTTAAGGTGATTAGAGGAAATTATTGTTGTTAAAAATTTTATTTAGAGTTAAGAAATTTTAAGATTTGTGGTTTGAGAGGATGATTTGAGGAATAGATAAATTGTTGTCATTTTTCTAAGGAAATTAAAGTGAGCCAATCAAAGGGTTTAATTACTATTATTTACTATTGTATTATAGCAATTATTATTAATATTATTACCATGTAATTATATATTTATTGTAGAGTGAACTTGAATTTGGCTTGTTGAACTTGAATTTTCTCAAGTGTAGTTATATCAAGAACTTGAGGTAATCACTCTCTAATTTACCCTATATGCTTGTTGAGGTGATTATAAATTTATATTCGTATTTTCAAATATATATATATATATATATGATTTAGCATTTTACATATGGAAAATGTATATATGTGAAATGTATATTTGAGTAAACTTTTTAGTTAAGTGAGCTTAAATTGTTTATCTTATGATTGGGGTTGATTATGCATAGCATTGAATGTTGAATATGATGAGGATAAAGTATTGATGTGGAAGTTTGGAATGTTGAGATGCATATTGTATAGGATTGGGATGAGATGTGATTGTAGGAGGTTGATTTTTTTATACCATGTGGTCTAGGCACCACTATGCACATAGTGGATGACATTGACATTCTCAGGGCCTTTGGCATCGCTCTTTTCCTTTGGTCGGGTTAAGGGTTAGTTCCAGGGACATGTGACACCTTTCCATATTCGATGGAAAGGGAACCCATGGTCTAATATGAGTTTTGTAGCCTTTGATCGGGTTACACCTCATTATTGGAGAGCTTGGTGCAGTCTTGTTAAAGAGACTAATACTATTATGTGTAGCCCATGGGTTCTGTTAGCAGTTATAAGGAAGGTTCAGGGAGTTCTATGCATTTTGAATGATTCTCTTAAATTACTAATATTTTTGGAAAAACTATAGACTTTGTTATACGAATGTATACATTGCTCTCTTAACTATCTTGTAATCATTCCCTACATACCTATTAAATGGAATTGTGGTTATTGGATCTATTTGACTCATCCTATCGTTTATTATTTTTTAGGCGAGAGTTCAGGCGGTGCTACCAAGGGGAAGGCGTACGAGACTTGATTTGATATCAATCGTACGCCTTATTTTGTTATATGAATACAGTTTAATGTATATTGCTGAATTTAAGGGCCTTTTTTGGTATATGTTGCATAATTTGAAGGGAGAATCCTAGATAAATACCATATGAAATTTCAAAACCCCCAAAGGTCTGTTAACATTTGTAAAGGACATAAAGGTGACATGGATTAAATTAGGATTTTAAAATGTTGATGAATTTACCATTATGCCCTTAGTTTTTAAATGAAAAGAAAGAAAGATGAGCCCTCAGGTTCACGTGTCCGCGGCACTTTCCTGGTTTGAATTGTCATAGGAAAAAATAGAGGTCCAGCGATAAAGACAGAGACGATAGTGTGGAGGTGGTCAATGGTGGTTGAGGAAAGAAGAAGAGAGGGAGTAAGGATGGAGGTGGTCAATGGTGGTTGAGAGGCATTTGAAGGAGGAAGGAATTGGTTGTTTGTTGTGGGTTCTGAGAGGTTGCACTAGGAGAGAAGATTTATGCAGCTGGAGGAAGAGTTTGGTTGAGGATATTGGAGAAAGCTAGGAGACTGAGGAAGAAGAAGGTGAATAGTAAAAGATGGTGAACAGTAATGAGATTGACAAAATCCGTAAGTACTGGCAATTATGTGGAAAGGACTGACACCAATTAAGTAATGAGATTGACACAAATATTGGTGAATCCTATCTTACATGTTTTCATTAGCAAACATTTTTGTCAAAATGATTACAATTCTTGTAAAAAATCATTACTAAACTTGTCAATCCCATTACAAATTTTGGCGAAATGCCACAAATGTTGGTGAATCCTAACTTACATGTTTTCATCAGCAAACTCTTTTGTCAAAACCTTTACAATTATTGTCAAAACCATTACTAAACTTGTTAATCCCATTAAGAATTTTGGTGAAATGCCACAAATGTTGGTGAATCCTGACTTTACTCATTTAGTTAATACATTTATTCATTTTGTCACAACTTGAGATCCTCAAATGTCAGCAACATTGTAATCAATTTCACAATTTTTTTCCTTTTTGGTTAAAACCATTACAAGACTTGTCAATCCCTTTATGACTTTTGTCAATGAAGAAAACAATTTTGACAAGAATAAATTTGATCTTTATCGAGCCATGAAAGAGGCTTTCCTCCTCCTAGAGCTATGAATGATTCAGTTGAGAAAGAAAATACAATTCGCAAGTCCAAGTAATAAACACATCGGCATAATGAGAAAAGTGGGGCCTATTATTGAAGTTTGGCCAAGAAGGAAGCATCTAACTAAATCCCAATCATAAACACGATCCCCATCCATAACTACAACCCAACTACTAGATCAAGGCAGCTGCACATCTAGGTGATGGTGTCGAGCACTATTCTAGGAGATTTTGAAATGGAGAAAGAAGAATGAGTCTTATCATACCTCCATAGTCGTCGGTGTTTAGCAAGAAGGAAAGGAATCAAATGGGAGTAGGAGGAAGGTGCAATGGTCAGACTTTGGCCTTCGATGAAGTAGACGGAGTGGACGAAGAAGACGATGAAGAAGAGAGAATGGAGTGGAGAGAGAAGAGATGAAGGGATAAAAGGAAAAAAAGTAATGAGAGGAAGGGCATTTTTGTCTTTTGTCCAAACATTAAAAACCAAGATTCCTACCTAATTACCACTTTGTCCTTTGCCTTTTTTAGTAGAATTTTTGAGGTTTTGCAATTTCATATGGTATTTATTTATCATTGTCCCTAATTTGAATACTCCGCTGCATACTGGGATTTGTACTATGGGCAGACCTCTTTGATATGTTGTTTATTATGTAGTACTACTTAATGTTTTACTTTGTTTGAAGTGATTAATTATATGGTAATTATAGGAGGTTATTATATTATCACCCATGGTTTTGAAAACATTGATACAACTAAGGTATATTATATGTTTAATTTGTTCATATATACATTCGATCAACTATATATTACAATATCTAACTTTCATCTTTTTTTGCGCGCACAGTATTTTGATGCCTCCTACACAATGTTTAGCAACTCACAAATGGAAGAAGTTGTTGAAGAGTTGGCGATATCTGTGCAACATCAGTGGGAGAGTAAATATATATAGAATGACTGTAAATTTCTAGATACTGATGATTTGTTTGTTTTAAAGTTTTAGTTTTAATAGTGTATACATGTACATAAATGACTCTAAATATATTCTGATTTGTTATATTGTTCTATATATAAATGAATGTAAATATATATTATGATCCATTCTTTACAAATCATATGCAGGGGATATCAAAAGCAGAACCCTTTTTTTTTTTAAAAAAAAATAGCTTCGATAAATCACGATTGTTATCTAACAACAATTATTTATGTCAACTATATATAGTGGTTGTTAAAATAACTGTTATATGTTATATATGTTAACATATATAAGGTTGTTAAAGCATGTAAGCATGATCATATATTATGATGGTTGTTTACGTGTGCTCATTAATTATTATCACAGCAATGGGCATCTCAAGGCCTTATACCAAGCCACAATGCATACATGTGTTATATTATAACTGTTATAATAGGTTTGAAATAAATAATGGTTCAGAACTATAATACATTTGCGCTGAGCTTTTATAGCGCCCACATAAATGACGATTTCAGAACTGTGATGTATGATTGACAAATCCCTATTTTATTATATATTTTCATATTTTATTTTAGGGTTTTATCATAATAATTGAGCTTAAAATGTCTCTTTTGTAATTAATTGTGATTAAATGTGTTTAAATAAAATTAAGGTTGAAAAAGGTCAAAAATGTCATATATTTTATGATTTACCTTAATTGATTAATTTTTGGAATATAAGGTATTACATTTTGGGTTCATTTTAATTACATATCGGTTTGGGAGCAATTGCAGAAAAGAGCCCAAGATTTTTAGCAAATACAACTTGATGAAGAAAAGATTCAGAGATAATTTCAGAACAGAACCCAAATGTTCTAAGAATCATGTCTGAACCCATAAAGGTTTCAAAGTGTTCAAGCTAGTCCCTCTACAAAAACTTCTAAATATTTCATTTAGTCCCTTAGTCAAAATGCATTTGACTAAGGGATCCGAAACAGCGGACCTGACTTGGTTGTTTGGTGATGATTTAGAGAGATTAATATGCAAGGTGGCTTGGTGTTAATCAATCTAAGTTAGGCCTAATCTAAGGAGTGGCCCGTAGAGTTATTTTGGAACTAGCATGATTAATTCTCCCATAATCATTTTAAGCGAGGATTGCTTGCGCCATTGTTATGAGGGATTGCTTATTCCATTGTTGATCTTCTTATTTCTTTCATTTCATTAGTTCCATCACCATTCCATCTCATATTTTCAAGAAAAATTCCAAAAAGAAGTAATTTAGGACCATTTTAATTCTATTTGCAAAAGTAGTTTTTCATAGATAAAAGACCAAACCATTTTCTCAATTTGTTAGCTAGTCAATTTTGATACTTAGTTTACTTAGGAATCATTTTCATTTTTGGCTCCATAAAGTGAACACGACCCGGATCGTGTTGCTATATTGCAGTATTATTCGGTATTTGAACCCCAAGGAGACTAAATGGGAGTTTCAAATTGGCGCCGTTGCCGGGGAGCTAAGAAATTGGTTTCCTAGTAATTAAGTGTCAAGTACTTTTGACCGGGGTGAGCCTTAGGATTTTTACTTTCTAGTATTTTCATACTTAATCATAGTTTAGGTTGCATTTTAGTTAGTTTAGGTAACATGCATGTTTTTTATAGCATATTGAATCTTTTCATAGAAAAATTTGAAGAAATACAAACAAATATCTTGATTTTCCTTTGTTTTTGCATTTTCATTTTTAAGACTTAGGATTCTTTAGGATTTAATTGATTGCAATTTGAATGGCTTGGTTTAATAAGAATCATAAGTTTCGGGTTTACACTAATCCTCATATGCATTCTTGTTTAAGGAATGAAAGAACCTCAAGTTCTCAATTCTCAGATGAATCTTATGGCACTTGGAGACATGGATCATTTTCTAATCTTACATATTCTCAAAAGCTTGATTTGCTTCAACAAGAATTGGATTCCCTCCATGCAGATATAAATCGAAGAGGAGCCTCTGAATCTCAACATCCTCAATATCTCCATACACATTTGGACCATTCTTGTCCACAAACCTCCTATTTTGACCATGAACCTACCTTTCAACCACCTCAATCCCACTTCAACCATACTTCTTCACCATACCCATTTCATCAAGAATCACCCACTCTACTCTATCAAGAACCATCATATCTATTTCATCTTCCCCCATTTCCCCTACTTCCATCAAATGTAGAACTCCCTATGAACCACCTTCTCCATCATTCTATGAACCTCTACCATAATCTCTTACCCCTCAACTTAGTGGATTGGATGCCTTCTTCTCATTCCACAACATAGATTCCCTAACAAGTGCATTGACAAGGAAGTGTGAAGCACTCCAAGAGCCATGCCTTCAGTTACTCTTTCATCAAGGCACAATTGGAAGCTCTAGGGAGATATAACAGCAATTGTAAGACATTGATGAGTTTTTCAAGGTATACTATGCTCATATGTTGTGGGTAAAGACAAGAGGTGAAGATGGAACCCCTTGGCCCCATGACCTACAAGAAGAGGCACAAGGAGTCCAAGCTCAAGAGCCAAATGCCACTTCAGAAGTGAAAGATTTCATACCTCTAGTGCGTACTCCCACAAACAATGTTAGGACAAAGCAAGTGCATTTTCAACTACCAGAGGAGCCACTTCCAAATAATGGTACTATTCCTTCTCTTCTTGAAGAGGTTGACCCTTCTCATACTACTATTCTTGATGTTGTGAGTGATAATGAGGTAGATAAAGAAATTGTGGTCATATCCCCTCATATGCTTGATGTTGAAAATGCTCATTATGATATTTCTAATAGTAGTTGTGTAGTTGATGATATTGCTTGCACTGTCAATACTCCTATGTGCGCTGAACGTGTTCTTTTCCCTGGTTTTAGGAGTGATGAACACATGCAGTATGATATTGTGGAAATTGATGATTATGCTTAGATGCTCAAATTATGGTAAAGTGTGAACCTGATGATAGCTCAAATAATTATCAAAATCATGATTGCTTACATGATTCTTCTTTTGTTTCAAGTGTTGGCAAGCATGATTTGGAATTTTTTAATGCTATTGAACAAGAAGAAGAACTCATTTTTCCCTCTTCCCTACATTTTACTTTTGTTTGTTCATGTGAGGGTGAAATGTCATGTGCTATTTGTGTGGAGATTGATAATTGGCTTTCTTCTTCACATAACATTGATTCTTTATCTAGTTCAATTGATAACATCAAAGTGCATGCTACACTTGCTACAAGCCTTGAAAATTGTGTACCTTTGGACCCATATGAATTGCATGATTTAGGTAGTTTCATAAGAAAAGATTCAATGATTTTGAATGATAAAATTGTAAATGAAAATGAATCTTTCCATTTAGTTCTTTCTTGCGATTTGCCACCTGTTATAGAAAATAAAAATACTTGTTTTGAAATTTTAGGTGGTAATAGCTTGATCAATTCTCATTCTTCTTCCACTCTTTTACCTTCCATCTCTTGTGATTGTAAAAGTGATGCAATGCACTCCAACACTAAATTGGATTCCATATTTTCCCCATTGCAAACATAAGAGGATTTTCAAAATATGACTACTTGTTCAGTTCCTACTGAAGGGAACCAAATTGATTTTCTTGGGTGTGATTCCTACTTGGAGAGTTTTATTCTTAATATGTGTGCACATTACTCTAAGTCTCTCCATGTTTATATCTTTGGATTTGATAGTGCTTCTTTCTTGTCTTCTTTGTAGGCATATACTTGGAAGAGTCCTTTGCGGTACCAAGCTCCACCCTACATTCTCGGACCTCTTTTGATTGATCCTGAACCGCCTCCTCCTAAGAAAATCAAGCAAAGAGAAGTGTGCACTATGAAGACCATCATGTTTCTCATATTGGATGAGAATTCTCTTTTAATTGCTTTAAAAGATTCTAACAAAGGTTGTCTCTTTCCTCACTTGTTTTCTTCCTAATTTTTATGATTATTTGAGCTTAATTGTTATGTGAAGAGAATAAGTGTGGGGGAGACAAAACCATTAGTAAAATGTAGACTTCTTTGTTTTTCTTTTTCTAAGAAGTAAATAAATACTCCATGTTCATATGCTATTCTCACTTTACACTTAGTCTTTACTACGTTTTGAACTTCATTGTTAACTCACTTCACTTGTTTCTTTCTTCTTCCCCTCATGGTGATTATTGAAGTGTTGTGCTTCAATCTTAAATTGGACTTCACAACTTACTACTTCGCTAAAGAAACAAGTTAATTTAGTTTCTATTTGTTGTTTACATTGAGGACAATGTAAAGATTAAGTGTGGGGGAGGGATTGCTCTAGCCACAATGTTTTGGTTCATGAAATTTGAGAGAAATTGAAAATTTTTGAACTTGTGAATGGTTTTGCAAAGTGCTTAATGGACCCCTATCTTCACTTTCCTAATGCAACTCCTTGGCATGTTTTTTGTGAAAATTTAAATGTATGATGATTGTGAAAGTCAAGCATTTCCAAATGTGATTACATTAAGCTTGAACAATCCCTTTGCTTGATTCATCAATTGAGTGAATGGAGTATCTTTAGTGCAATTTTATTAATTTGGATACCTAGCTTGATTTTAGGAAGTTGATATGGTGAAGAAAAACCTTGTTGGAAGATTCTTGAGCCTTGATTCTATTTTCTCATCGCGTGTGTGCATTCATCTATTCTCTAGTTAATCTCTAGAACTTGTCTAGGTTCTTTTTTAAAGCTACATTAATGCCTTGGATTTGTAGTATGATAGGGGCATCCATTTCTAAACCCATTGACCCCAAACACAAACCACTCGTCATTTACCTTTCTTTACCCCCTTGAGCTATTCACTTTCGTTTCTATTTCATTATACAAATGCTATGTTTGCATCCTTTATCAAATTCTTCCTAGCACGATTTGGAAAAAAGAGAGAAAGAAGTACTATTGTATATGCGAAAAGAAAATTGCCATGTGAATAGAAAAATATATATAAAAGAAAAAAAACAAATAAGGCACTATAATAAAATGTGTGAATCAATTTTAGTTGAATGGTGCTAAGTGATCTAACAATTTATTTGGTGCAAGCATAGTATTTTGTTACATTTTCCATTCCATTTAGCCTTTTTCAACAATACAACCCTAAAAAGTCACCTTGACTATGGATTTATGACAAAACTAGTGGTGGAGATAGTAGAACCTTTACAAGCCTATGGTAGATGCTAGAATAGATGAATTGAGTGAAATTTCCTATGATTTCAAAGATGAGAGAAACGCTTATTCCTTTGAGAGCTCTATCATATTATTCTTTCTTGGTTTTTTTGTGTTCAATTTGATTTCTTTGCATTAAAAATTTCCATGAGCTTTAATTGATTTGGGATTATAGTTATTCAATCTTAATGTAATTGTATTCTTGAATAACTTGATGATTACAGCATTGAGCATATTTTTGAAAATATTGGTTCAATTTTGCTCAGGAGTGCAAAAGGCTAAGTGTGGGGGAATTGACAAATTCCTATTTTATTATATATTTTCATATTTTATTTTAGGGTTTTGTCATAATAATTGAGCTTAAAATGTTTCTTTTGTAATTAATTGTGATTAAATGTGTTTAAATAAAATTAAGGTTGAAAAAGGTCAAAAATGTCATATATTTTATGATTTACCTTAATTGATTAATTTTTGGAATATAAGGTATTACATTTTGGGTTCATTTTAATTACAGATCGGTTTAGGAGCAATTGCAGAAAAGAACCCAAGATTTTTAAAAAATACAACTTGATGAAGAAAAGATTCAGAACAGAACCCAAATGTTCTAAGAATCATGTTTGAACCCACAAAGGTTTTCAAGTGTTCAAGCTAATCCCTCTACAAAAACTTCTAAATATTTCATTTAGTCCCTTGGTCAAAATGCATTTGACTAAGGGATCCGAAACAGCGGACCCGACTTGGTCGTTTGGTGCTGAGATGATATTCAGACATGGAGATATATATAGCCACAACACCTCCGGACCAACTCTTCTTCATCCCTTTACCTTTTTCTTCCTCTTTCTCGCCAACGGCTCATCCACTACCACAGGCCACCGGCGAGCTCATCATCCAGAGACAGAGGAGAAATAGAGCTGCGAGTAACAGAGCTGAGAGGTGGAGGAGAGAGCTGTGAGTGTTGAGGACAAGAAGCTGGGGGAAGCATAGGGAAAGGAAATCGGAAGTCCACTGCCATCAACCACCATTCACCTTCCTTTAACCTTCCACGTTTGAGCAGCTGGGTGAGAATCAGTAAGAGTTGAGGGTCGGATTCAGGGAAGGTAGCGGCAAGCTCAATCCTCATTCACCACCGCCATTCATCACCTTCATCATTCCCTCACCGCCGACAGCCACCACATCAACCACCATTCTTGCCTCAGCTTCTATTATTCCGTCGGTCTCCTACTGCCTGAAATCATTCCAGACCATTGCCTCCTCTGTTCAGCCAGTAGCTCTAGCTCCCTGTTGTTCCCAACAGTGGTAATGATGCTTTTTGAGGCTGGTTCCGTGGGTGTTTGTGGCTAAGCTTCTCAATCCCTTGTAGCAAATGGTTATGGCATGAGCTTGGAGTTTTAATAGGGGAGTTTTTGCTATTTCAATTCTCTATTTCTACATTATATTTGTGATTCCTAAGTCTTAGGATGAATTTTATAATATTGAATTTATTTATTTTAATGTATTTGGAGATTTGTTGTGACTTAAACCTTTGTTAGACATTTGACATTGTAGTTAATTAGCTTAATTATCATTTCTTTGTGCTGGGTAGTTAGTCATTGAATTGATAATTTTGTGAATATTTTGTGCTAATTTCAAGGTGGCTTGGATATTGGATCAATGATGTCTTGTGTTTGCATTGGTTAATTGAATATAAATTTATCAATTATATTTAGCATTGGGCTTTAACATCATTAATCTTGATTTTTCATATGGGTGACCATTGTTAAATTAAGATTAATGAGAAAATTAAGTGGTAATGCGAGGTGGCTCGGTTATTGGATTAAAAGCTAAATATGATTTTTAAGTTTATTTAATTGCTAGAGTGCTTAATCAACCTAATTTAAAAAGATTAATATGCAAGGTGGCTTGGTGTTAATTAATCTAAGTTAGGCCTAGTCTAAGGGGCAACCCTTAGAGTTATTTGGAACTAGCATGATTAATTCTTCCATAATCATTTTAAATGAGGATTGCTTGCGCCATTGCTATGAGGGATTGCTTATTCCATCGTTGATCTTCTTGTTTCTTTCATTTCATTAGTTCCACCACCATTCCATCTCATATTTTCAAGAAAAATTCCAAAAAGAAGTAATTTAGGACCATTTTAATTCTATTTGCAAAAGTAGTTTTTCATAGATAAAAGACCAAACCATTTTCTCAATTTGTTAGTCAATTTTGATACCTAGTTTACTTAGGAATCATTTTCGTTTTTGGCTCCATAAAGTGAACACAACCCCGGATTGTGCTACTATATTGCAGTATTATTCGGTATTTGAACCCTAAGGTGACTAAATGGGAGTTTCAATGACAGTTAATAACCCTCATATATCGCAATTTCTGTAGTAATGAAGAAAGACTTTAGGTTTTTGAGAGGGTATAACTTTTCAACCGCTATGTTCAATATATATCTTGAGCTATATACAAATATCTTCTGTTTTATACATATATAGCTAAAAATAAGTTGCACATATAGCTAAAAAAGAATTGCATGCCATGAAACTAAGTTGCATATAGGTCTTTAAACAAATTTCAGGCATCTCTAAACAATAAATTTTATAATGGGCTTTTCCAGCAAATTTTCCATTAAAAAAAGACTTCCTCACCGTACCGTAACTCCTCCGGACATTGTTAAACTACAATTAAACATCTTGTCTAAAAAATTGTAAACGTACTGACGTTTGAATTGAACAGATTTGGAGTATTATAGTTTTTAATATGATTTTCTTAAAAATTTAAAATGTAAGAAAAATATAACTAAAAGGAGATTTGGCGTACCGGGGCGAATCCATGTTCGGATTTGGGTCAAAGCTCCAATGCTCCATACTTGTGTCCACACAATTATTAGACTAATAGAGCCTAATTGTGATTTGCACAGCAGATCACCAGAATCAGAAAGATGGTAGGAGAGAAGAGAATTGCCAGAAAACTTAATGGCGGGGTGAATTGCAATTGAGGAGGCACACCCTATTTATAGTGGTTTATGGAGGCCACTAATTAGGAAACGTGTGCACTCCTTCTTGCCCTCCAAGACAGCAATTAATTGATTCTCGATTAATTCCCTAATTATGGTGATTTGTTCCTCATTTAACAAATCCATAATTATTGGTGAATTATTCCCCAATCTGCAATTAATATGCTGATTTTATTCTTATTTGATTAGGCTACTTATATCCTAATCAAATAGTCTGGCCCATCAAGGGCAGACTTGGACCCAAAGTCTAACATCTCCCACTTGCACTTGATGGGCCTCCCATCGTGCGTGCGTTACTCTTTCTTGTTTCATACTTGGCATCTGCCATGACCGCGTGGGCAAAAACGTCTTTAAGATTTGGTGCTTGTGATACTAGAAATCCTTTATATCGGATTAGCATCCAAGGACACCTTTTATATATAACCATAAGCAATATATTCATTGCCTCATATGCCCCAGATTCTCCCATACATATTACTCATGGCATATCTAATCCCTCTCGAGTTAATATGTTGATTAACTCAGATTGCCTTCTACGTACATAGTATCCGCACTTACTAGCTACACATAGAGCTAGTAAGGAGTCGACCACAAATACTAGCACATCTTATGTATCTATAAGTAAATCTTCCTTTTTGACTAAACATCAGTCCATCTTGACTTGGTTGCTTTCCTAGTTTTCACGCGTCTGATCGAATTGAGTGTGATCATGGAGCTTCAGCTAAAGTAGCTGCCACCAAACCAAGCTTTCATGATGCCGCCTAAGTCTTAAAGGCATCGTGGAAGGATTCTTCCTTCCTGGGACTCACACTGTAGTGAACTAGGGATCTTTCATCTATATCCCGTATTGCAGTTTAACTCTTAAGCAGATGCAGTATGAATTGCATGCTATGGTGAGGTGTACGTCGATTTCTTTATCTTTCACCGTACAGATATTAGTTCCAAAATGTACTCAACATTCGAACCTCAAACTTTCTTTTTCACAATATCTCTTTTACAATCTCATTTGTGAAAAAGAGTTCTTTGCCTGGCTACAGGTCTATATTCATGCTTCGATCCATTTTTTGTGTATATGCACACATGTAGATCTTATCTCAGTTTAACCGAGGTGACTCAAATGCAAAGATTCTTCCTAACCATCTCATGATGATCATTTGCTCTTCTTACCCTCCCATGCCCCCGCAAAACATGGGAAGATGGTTTTTCGTGTGAGTGAACCAACCTTTTCTGACCTATACGACATACAAACTTGTATACCTTGTATGTATTTACTCATAACATATATACTATTTCTTTTATCTTCATATAAAAGAACTTCACGACCTTACAATTTATTCACTCCACAAGATTTTCACTAAATGAAAATCAAGCTATGGGCTCATTAAGGGGATCTACCAACATTCTGTCAGTAGAAGGTCATTAAACTGTCACTTTCCCTCTCTGAAAGCATATCTCTTATAGAGATATAACAAAAAGTATGTTTCGCCTTGCTGTGATACTTAGGATCCTCATCATAAGATGTTATTGCTTGGATCCTTCTATCCACTATTCATTCCCAATCTCTCATAAGAATTACTTTAGCCATATGGCACTTTAAATAATGGCAGAACGCGCCCTGCGTTCTATTTCCATGAATAATAGGAAAAAATACTTTGTATATTTCCTTACTCCATCACCATTTGCTTAGGTCTTGTATTGGAGTATCCTTTCAAAAGGAAAGTTGTTGTCTTGACAACTTAATCCATGGTTATTCTCATAACCCATTTCACAGCAGGACCAAAAACAACTTCCAAGTCTAACCAAAAACATTTGGTCTTATGTACACCAATGTGTACATTCATATTACCAACTATAGTCTCACATGGGACTCTATCCACCTTTTTTATATTGGATTCCTCATAGGATATGTAACCTCTTTAGGTTTATACCCTTGACTTCAGGGGTGTCCATGGGTTTGCAGTTTGATATCTTAAGATGTCTAAAGATTACACTTGTACATGTCTTAGGTGGAAAAGACTGTATCTTTCTTGTGCAACTCCGTTTATCTTGTCATTCAAGATATTTGTTCAACCCATGACTTTCTCAACTCATAATTTAAGGATTCTCTGATCTTTTATTCCTTTGACTCCCTTGACACTTGTTTCATATGTCATTTAACAAATGATGACTTCACAAAGAATTATCACTAGACCGTTTGGGACTTATGTAGTATTCTTCGATTATTTCAAAGTTGGTGAGGCTTTCACCTTGTGAAAACCTCATATACTACTATTTAGGTGATTGCTTCTACGAAGCCCTTAAGCTACTTCATGTAGAGTTCATCATCCAATTTCCAAAATTTCAAATTGGAAGGTAGTCTTTACATCATCTTGATGCAATTTCAAGACTAAGCTTGTTGTCATAGCCAAAGTTCAGAGTTAAAACGCATAACAGACAACCTTCCATTGTATTACCCCCTAGCCACTAAGTGTTTTAGGTTCTACATGCCCCCAACAGATTTGAGAACCTACTTGTTCCCAATCACCTCTTGGCTAGGTGACAAATTACCCAAACACGTATTTGGCTTAAAAAGAATCCAAATCCTGCTGTATGACACTTTGCAATTCATCTTAGCAGGTCCTTTTAGTGTCTTTCAGACACTTATAGGTAGTTATCATCACCTTCTAAATGATGAAGAGAGCATTCAATCCATTAGGGAATCCATCCCTTATCGTCATTCGTTAGATGACAATTTGCTCCGAGGTTGATTTCATAGGATTCTTTTCCTATGTATGAGTGAGGTAATTCTCTCGTAACTTACCTCTTACCTCTTTCGTTGTGAAAATGGTCTCAATCCTTCCACTCGGATCAGTGAACTTAGGAATACTTGGTTATTCCTTGTCACTTGTGAATCTCTTAAAGAGATTTATTGTGATTAATGCTAATTTCCTTCTAGGAAATTTAGGTTTTATGAACGTTGTGTCCCACGGTTTGCTCTCAGTCACTGAACTGTCATCATTTTCACTAATGAAGATGTGTCATGTCTAATTCTCATGTCATCTCACAAAGAGATACCTTGTATACCTTAGCCCTAATCTTCCTTACTTATAAGAAGAATTGTGAATATAAAGTTGATGACCCTTATGGTCTTAACGAGCTTGGCTCTGGTCTAAGGGCCATCCACGATTCATAGGGTAAGGTCATGATTGACATAGAGAGCATTTGGTTAAGTGTGAATATAATAACTGTGAGTCTACCTATCAACATATGGCTAATAGCCTCATTGATGTCATTATATTCACAACCAAATCAAGGAGAGGTCTATCTCTCCATTTCAACAACTCTATTATGTTGAAGGGTTTTAGGTATTGATAGTTGCCTAACAATGCCTTTCTTGTACACAAAACTGTTTGAACTAATCACATGGGTGTCTTAAACCCTTGTTAGTTCGAAAGGTCTTATTCTTTCAGTTTACTGATTCCTGACTAGTTCAGCCATTATCTAACAGCTTCACACTTGCTAAAAATCAAGTAAACATTACTGTATTTTGAGTAAACATCCACAACGTTAACAAAACACCAAGCTTTATGTCTTGCCCTCACGTTCACTGATTCACTAATGTCATATTTTGCCAATTGTAGTGGATTTTCTCAAAAAAAAATGTTTCTTTGTCTTTCTTGCCTAGTAGAATAAGTTCTCAACTTCCTCATAAGGGTATTAACCCTTTAGCACACATTTAGTAAACACTCTTTTGCTAGTTTGATCATTCCCTTTGATCAATGTGTATATGTGGCAAGAAATAGAATCTTTTATCCCTAGAAAGAAACATAAAAATCCAATGAAGGATTTAAGAATCATAGTCCCATCGATCCTTAACTAAAGTGATAGCAAAGATGTGATTTGTCAATTGTAATTGTATGGTGTGAATCAAGGCGGTTTATCAGTGCAGAGTTAACATGCAAGTTCTAATCCCTTGATTCTATCTCTTTGTTGCTTTGCATTTGACATGAAGCCATATACTTCTCTGAAATATCTACAACTCATGTGAATTGCTACTTTTACAACCCTTAAGGATTATGAATGTAGCTTTTTATCTTTGTAGTAACCATTTGACCTCCTCTAGATCAAGTTTACCTCATAGGTTTCTTGCCCTTGGGCTTAGAGGATGAATCTTCCCACTTTTTAGCTAAGTTCGTCTGATTGATGGATCTTGAATCATTCAGTCTTTCACACTCAAGTTCAATGTGGTGAATCACATTGTTGAAGGTTACAATATGCATATCAGAGGCAATCTTTACTTTCATATATGCCCACTCACTGGAAGACATGGCTCACTCCCACTCACTGGGAGACATAGCTTCCTCCTACTCACTAGGAGATGTCTTATCACAACATACACTTATTGTCTGTTAGAAAGAACTTGGCATTTAGTTTGTCTCAACTTCTTAGTTTGACATCTGCCTCAAGTGTTGCCTAAACAACATGTTAGGACTTAGTACATTATGTTAAAACTTAACTTAGTTTTAACTTTATAGAAGAAGATAACCTATTTCACTGTCTTCCAACACTAGCCACACAGCTTGGATAAGGTTACATTGCTCATACCAACATAAGTTTAAGTAATGTTGTTCTTTCTATACTTGATAGCATAAACCTTTTGTATCCTTCAGTTGCTTCAACCTTTAAATGCTGAAGACTAGTTGGTAAGATGTCCCTGACATCTCATTCTTCTTGAATGAAAGAGATTTTAGAGTTTTTAACTCCACAGATATCTCTATTGAGCTTGTCTTCATAAGCTTAGTCAAATAGACTTGGTTATAATTGGTCACTTAGACAATTATGGTATACAAATCATATTTGTTCAAGTTAGACAAATGATAATTAGATAATAAGTTCACTAGTTTCATGTTCAGGAGACAACTATGTTGACTCCCATCCTAATCATGCTAGTTAGCTCATCACCCTTTTAACCATAGTCTTCCTTGAACACATTCCCTTTGGATTTCTAGACGCATTCTAGAAACTCCCACTCAATCAAAAGCAGTTATATCAACAAGATAATAACACAATATCATCTAATCAGCATGAACGTTCAAGGAAACAGGAAGAGAACATACTTAATTCAATTCCAAAAAAATAGAGAATTTAATCATAAATTCAGTGGAAAAACAAGAACATTCAAAAGTTTAAGCCTCATATTGTTGTCTCTTAACTAGGTTCTCCTTCTCATAGGCCCTTCTGACCATATTCACTTATGTAGCGTCTAGCTACAATGTCCAGCTCCTCTTTGCCATGTTGACATCCACTTACTTGGATATAATTGCAGCATACCTCCCATTTGATGAGATGATTCTAACATCTCTATCTGTCTTATCCTTTGTCACAACATTTGTGATAAAGGATTGACTTTTAGAAGTCATTGCTTCAATCCAAGTGGATCAATGTGGTTAGAAGCATGGGAAGACTTATTATTATTCAATAATTATTAAATAATTTTAAGTTGCTGCAATTTTTTAGGTTTTTATCTCTAAGAGTTTGAGTCAAGGTTGGATAGGATTTTATATTCAAAAACTCATTTGAATAATCCCTTTTAAAGAATCTTGCAGTATTAACCTTATGTTGTAGCTGAAATACTCTTAATAAGTAAGTCAACCTATCCTAAAAATAATAGAATCCACAAAGACTCAATTTCAATATTTTTGGGAATCTCTAGGTGCATACAAGCACCTTTTTGACTCAAAACAGATCCAAATGTGCTTCAAATATATGCAAATTATATATCAAATTGAAGCTCTCGAATTTAGAGATTTTTAGGAACCAACTACGTCTCAATCGGAGGTCCCACGTGCCATCAAGCACCCCTAGAACATCTTTGGATCAAAAAATCCTGAAAAATTGGAAAATTCTAGTGTTGGCCACTCTTGGCGGTGGTGCGTGACGTACATGACCCGCCTTGCGGCCGTCCGCCGGTGACATGCACCAGTGATTGTCCTCTCTCCGACGGTGCTTGCTATGTGTCAAACGGAGCACCCAGTGGGCCCCACGCGCCTCTGTCAAAAAAATTTTTTTGTTCAGTGCTGACTGTTGACTGGTCAACGTTGACAATTGACCAGTCAACGCTAACTGGCCAACCTTGACATGTCACTACTGACGTTGTGCTGACGTGCCTCGGTTGACGTGGCTGGTCAACGGATGACGTTGCCTTCGTTGACCGATGCTGACGGGGCTTTTGACGCTGACGTGGCAACCTCTTATTGGCGCCACGTTGCATTGGTTGATCGATGACGTGGCGTTGACTGCTACGTCATCATCTTCAACCTCCAGCCGGGTCAACCTGACCCGGTTGGAGCTCTGGCGGGTCATCGCGACTTGACAACTTTGGGAGGCCATATCTCCCTCGTTTTAGCTCTGTTTTTCACGTTCTTGGTGTCATTGGAATCGTAGTTTAGTTAACTATAAATCTATGGCATTTATTTGATCTTAAAACCTCTGTTTTGTTGATCAAATCACGAGTGAAGTGGCGGCGGTGACTAACGACCCGCAAACTTCTTTCCTTTGTTTCTCCCTCATCCGAATTCCGTTTGACGTGTTTTAAGCATCGTTGGAATTGTCTCTTCGAGTTCTACACATCATGGCTTCTTTTGGGGCAAAAACACTCAGTTTTGAACACCCCATTTTTCTCGACATTGACGGCACTGCGTAATCCGACCTGGATGTGTGTCCTTTGAGGGGTTAAGTCTTTTTTTTAGTTCCACATAAGTTCCAAAAACTCAACTCTAATCAAATCGAAGATATGAAGAGGAGAAGAAGAAGAAAATTTGTACCATAAAATATATATACACATGCGCATATATATATAATAGTCGAGGAGCAGAGCGTGCAAATGTAAAGCCGAAAGCATACATGTATACATTCATATTTTTGAAAAAAAAAGAACATTATTTTGGGCATTCAAAATGACTTTCAAAAATAGCACTGGGAGTCACAATGAAAAGAGAGATGCTTCATGCGTTCAAAGCTTGCATGTTCATGTATGAACAGAATTATGTACGCAGTAGAATATTCATATGGGCATGTAGCATTCAGAAAACACACATATGCGCACATATTAACACATGTATAATAGCACAGGAATTAGAATATTATGGAGATATAAACAAATTATATCATACTGTTATTCACATAGAATAAATCACAACCTCAAGGATCAAATTGCTCTGATGTTAATTTTCGGGTTAATTTGAAAAGGTTTGAAAATTAAGTCAGATTTTCAGACTAAAAGATCTGATTTATTAAGAAAGGTTAATCAACAAATTAGCCAACTTCAAACTACGACTGTCCCAGACACACCCTAAACGTCATCAACCAAATCAAAAGACGTCATGACTTTTGAAAAAGATTCCCAAATTGGAGATACAGACTCTAACCCTTCTGAGTCGCAACTCCAGATCAACCATCTACACTGGAAAAAGCCTTCAAAACTCTATTACCATAGAGCTAGCCCTCCAGACATTCTGGTTGAAGAACGAATAAACCAAAACTTTAAGTCCTTTAACGCTGACAATATCTATGAATGGAACATGGATGGTCAAAATGAGTCAAACATTCTCCAAACTCTTCAACAAATGTCCATGGTAAGTACCGCATACCAAACTCAACATGATTATTCAGATGAGATGATTACCAATCTTATAGTTTCCGGGTTTATTGGACAACTCAAAGGTTGGTGGGATAATTATCTTTCTTCTGAAGATAAACATACCATCTTTACATCTATTAAAACTGAATATGATGGAACACCCATTACCTCAAACGACCAACCCATTCCAGATTCAGTAAACACTCTTCTTTTTACAATTATTAAACATTTTGTTGGAGATCCATCTATCTAGAAAGATAAGCCGGCTGAACTTCTTTCAAATCTTAAATGCAATACCTTATTCGATTTCAGATGGTATAGAGATACTTTTTTTACTAGAGTACTCACTAGAGATGATGCTCATCAGCCATTTTGGAAAGAAAAATTCCTAGCTGGATTACCTAAGTTGTTAGGTAATAAAGTTATAGAAAAATTTAGAAACCAAAATGATGGCAACATCCCTTATGAGCATTTGACGTATGGTCAATTAATCTCTTATGTCCAAAGAACTGCTCTTAAAATTTGTCAGGATGATAAAATCCAACGTCAACTTAAAAAAGAAAAAGATACAAGCAGGAAAGAATTGGGAACCTTTTGTGAACAATTTGGCTTTCCTCCTTGTAAGCAATCTAAACCTCACTGCAAGCCTTACTACAAAAAGAAAAAACATATCTACCAAAGATATAAGCCCAATACACCTCCTTGTAGACTTGAAAAGGAATTTCGCTCTAAACCAAAAGTTGATTTTCCTAAACAAACAAAAATTACTTGTTTTAAATGTGGTAAACTAGGTCACATTTCCAAATATTGTCATTTGACTCGAAAATTGAAGAAGATTAAGAGTATTGAAGAACCTCTTCTAGAACAAATAAACAATCTTTTGATTGAAACTTCTGAATCTGACTCTGAAAGTAGTTCTTCTGAGGATCTTAACCAAATTCAAAATGAAGATCTTCCAGAAAACTCTTCTTCAGAAATTAATGTTATCACGAGGGAACATGATTTACTTCTTGATATCATTACTAAACTCCCAGATTCTGATAGAGGAGAGTATTTGTTCAAACTGAGAGAAATTCTCAATCAAACTCTGACTTCTTCAAACTCTAAACTTCCTATTCTTTTCAACAAATATGATTTAACAAATGTTTTAAACAAGTTTAAACATTCTGTCAAACCTACAACCCTCCAAGACCTTCAGTACGAGGTAAATAACCTTAAAACTGAAATTAGTCTTATTAAACTTCAACAAGAAACCCATGCAACTGCTATATCCCAAATACAGGATATTCAACTTGCAACTCAAACTGAAGGACAACTAAAAACATCATCCGATCAAGAAGGCAATAATCTTTCTGAACCATTTTTAAACTTGATTTCAAAAATATCAATCCAAAAGTTTTATGTTCAAGCCAAGATTATTATTAATAATGATTTTGTCTTGGACCAAACTGTTCTGTTTGACACATGAGATGATTCTAATTGTTTTAAAGAGGGAATCATTCCTACAAAATATTTCGAGAAAACAACCGAAAGGTGTAATGGCGTCAATGGCTCATGATTAGATGTTAGATACAAAGTTTCAAACGTTGTTATTGAAAATGAAGGTTTAAAGATTCAAACCCCATTTATATTAGTTAAAGATATGAGAACCCAGATTATTCTTGGGGCGCCATTTGCAAGGCTATTATTCCCATATATGACTGATGAAAATGGAATTTCAAAAGAACATCCGGGTAAAACTATCTTATTTCCTTTTACTTAAAAGCCCAGAGTTAAGGAATTAAATCTTCTTTCTTCAAAACAACAAGAAGTTAATTTTTTGAAGGAAGATATCTCTTTTAAACATATAGAAGCTTACCTATGTCAAGCACAAATTAAACAACAAATTCAAACTTGTCTTGCGAAAATCCATCAAACTATTTGCTCGGACTTACCAAATGCGTTTTGGGATTGTAAAAAACATGTTGTTAAAATTGCCTTATGAAACAGGTTTTTATGAAAAACAAATACCAACTAAGGCACGACCAATTCAAATGACTGCAGAACTTCTTGAAACCTGTAAAAAGGAAATTCAAGAACTTCTGAACAAAAAATTGATTTGCAAATCTAGAAGCCCTTGGTCTTGTGCTGCTTTTTATATAAATAAAAATGCAGAAATAGATCGTGGAGCTCCTAGACTTGTAATCAATTACAAACCTTTGAACGAAGCGTTACAATGGATTAGGTATCCAATTCCAAACAAATATGATCTACTTAAACGTTTGTATTCTGCAAAAGTTTTTTCAAAGTTCGACATGAAATCTGGATTTTGGCATATTCAAATTTCTGAAAAAGATAGGTATAAAACTACTTTTGCTGTGCCTTTTGGTCAGTATGAGTGGAATGTTATGCCTTTTGGTTTAAAAAATGCTCCTTCTGAAATCCAAAGAATCATGAATGAAATCTTTAATGACTATAGCCAATTCATCATTTTATACATTGATGATGTTTTGATCTATTCTCATTCTATTAAACAACATTTCAAACATGTTAATCATTTTATTAAAATTGCAGAAACAAATGGTTTAGTAGTTTCTAAGCCTAAAATTAGTCTTTTTCAAACTAAAGTTAGGTTTCTTGGTCATTGGATTTACTAAGGGTCCATAACGCCAATTGAACGTGCAATTCAATTTGTAGATAAATTTCCCGATCAAATCATTGACAAAACACAACTTCAATGATTTTTGGGATGTTTAAACTATGTTGCTGAGTTTATTCCTCATCTTAGCAATTTCATTAAACCGCTACACCAGTGTCTTAAAACGAATCCTCCTCCATGGATGGATATTCATTCAAATGTTGTCAAGCAGATTAAACTCCAGGTTAAGGAACTTCCTTGTCTTAGCCTTCCTGATCCTTCTACTTACAAAATTGTTGAAACTGATGCCTCTGACATTGGTTATGGTGGCATTCTTAAACAACGTTTAGACGAAAAAGAAAAAATTGTCTCTTTCACATCTAAACATTGGAATACTGCACAGCAGAATTATTCCACCATTAAAAAAGAAATTTTGGCAATCGTTTTATGCATTTCCAAATTTCAATCTGATCTTTTAAACCAAAGGTTTTTAGTTCGTATTGATTGTAAATCGGCAAAAGACGTTTTGCGAAAAGATGTTAAAAACCTTGCATCAACAAATTTTTGCCAGGTGGCAAGCAATTCTAAGTGTTTTTTATTTTGACATTGAATTTATCAAAGGCACTTCAAACTCCTTACCAGATTTTCTTACCTGTGAGTTTCTTCAGGGTAGGTAGTGAGTGAACCAACAAAATGCCCAGAAAAAAGAAAGAACCTGATGATAAACAAAAGAGTGATAAACTCCCTAGTGTCATGCAAGATGCTAAAAATCAAATAGTCTCTAGCGCAAGTCTGGAGGTGATTATGCAACAAATTCTACAACAATATGGATCCCAAACACAAGGATCCCAACAGCAGAAGCAGTCTCAAATAGAGTCATCTACTCCATCTGGGTCATCGATCCAAAAACCTCAAACAGAAGCAACCTCTACAAATGAGATTTTAAAATCTTATGAATAGGCATATGCTCAGAGGAAACTTCCAAACCAAACATGGGAACAGGTAGTGAAAAAAGGGAAAAACACAGCCCTTGTACCATTTTCCCCAATGACTAAACAAGAGTATGACAGGTTAAACCAAGCACCCCAAAGTCTACAAGTTTGGCCAAGACCCTCTACTCCTCCAACTCAAAAACAACTGACAACTGCAGCTTCTTCATCCAAAGCAATTATCAGTCAACTCCAAACACAAGCCAGCACGCATACACCTTATTTCCATAAAGAGGCTTATGCAAACACTACTACAAAAAGGTTGAAAGGTGGCGCACATTTTGTGGCACTTCCTTAATGAAGTGCCACAGCTGCTCATTTATTATTTTTGTTATATTTTTTTTTAACCAGCTGTGGCGCCTAAAAGGGTAGGCGCCACAGCTGGTATGATTAAGTGTAGCGCCTGGCCAGCCAGGCGCCACACTTAACTTGCTAAGACTAGCGCCAGGCGCCACACTAGTGTCTGGGTCAGGTGTGGCGCCTGACCAGACAGGCGCCACCCCTGACCTTTTTTAAAATAAAAAAAAAAAATTTGTTAAGGGTAGCGCCTGCCTGGTCAGGCGCCACTCCTAATCCTTTTTAAAAAAAAAAAAAAAATTTTTAGTCATGGGTGGCGCCTGCGTGGTCAGGCGCCACCCCTGACCCTTTTTTTTTTTAAAAAAAAAAAATTTTTTATCAGGGGTGGCGCCTGTCTGGTCAGGCGCCACCCCTGACCCTTTTTTTTTAAAAAAAAAAAAATTTTCATCAGGGGTGGCGCTTGCCTGGTCAGGCGCCACCCCTGACCCTTTATTTTTTAAAAAAAAAAAAATTTGATTTTCTATCCCTTCCCAACCAATTAGAACCCACCCCGCCCCACCCCCTTATCCTTAATGTTTCCCGCCTCCCTCCCCCCAATCTCTTTCATTTCCCGCGTGCCGACACCCCCTCCCTTTCTTTACCTTTTTCTCATATCTTTAATCATTCCCTCTCTCATTTTCACTTCCAATATCTGCGTTCTCTCCCCTTCCTTCCATTTTCTTATCTTCATTTCTTAAAACGACACTCACACGAGCACACGTCTTTGTTTATCCCAATTGCCAACCCCACTCCTGTCCCTATTATTCCCTTTTCTTTGTACTGTCTACAAGTTTTTGGTCCCCACTTCATTTGGTAGCTCAAATTTCTTCGTTCCCTCACTGAAGATTGCGTCACCAACGGCAATTACGTGGTCCCCCACTCCACTGCCCTGATCAACCTGTAAGTTAAAGTTGCGTTTTGTTTTTATTAATTTTTTTTTCAGGTTGTTCTGCTGTTTTTTTTTTGGCATGCTTGATATGGTTTTTTTTCCCTGTACGCATGCTTGTATATTTATATATCATATATAGTCATCTTCTTCATGGATGGTGTTATTATACTAATACATAAACCAATTTAGAAATAGATATGTACATAGTATGTAATTTCATCCGATCAACAGAGGAAAAAAATATAGAATAATGTAACTAAAATTATTTTTTTTTGGCATGAAATGTAACTAAAATTATTGAGCACGATGACAATGGCCATATATATGTATTATGCGTGCGCTCTCTCTCTCTCTCTGTCGGCAGGAGTTTTTTTTTGTGGGACCATCTAGTTTTGTTTCTTTGCTCTTTACATGTACAACACCTATATATATATATATATATTATATATATAATATACAAATGTGTTTGTTGTTTGTAGCTAGGCGTGTGTGTATTGTAGCTAGGCGTGTGTGTACATATATATTCCCATTACTAGAGACTTATCCGATCCCCATTGTAGGCGTGTGTACTGTGTTTTAGCTCTCACTAGTTCTAAGAAATTAATGCAACAAGTTACAAGAACAATGAAAGAATTGAATTTATATGTTATATATAACCATAAATTTGAACAACAGTAATTAATATACAAGTGACTTGAAATTAGATAATCAAATTAACTTTTAATAATATTGCTATTTCTTTTAAAACTTCTTCAAATTATTTGTTTCCAAAAATCAAAATCATTTATTTAATATTATTTCACGTATTAAATATATATTTGTGTTATTAGTGCTATTTTGTAGAGGTAAGAAAATAATTTTTTGTATTATCTTATTAAACTATAATAGAGAAAATCCTATATAAACCCAAATGAAAATAGGAAAAATTGAAATCAACAGAATAAATTGAATAATTCGTTAATTGAGTCATTAACTTATTTAAAGATTTTAAAATATGAATAAAATGACTTTAATATATCAATGTTAATATTTAATAAAATAAAATATAATTTGTCTATATTGTTTAACTTTAAATATATTAACTAAAACCGTAAAGGGAAAAACATACAATAAGGATTATGCTTTCTTTTTAATTTTATTTTTTTTTCTTTATTTTTTTTTTCTGAATCATATTTTTTGATTTTATTATATTTTGATGTTTATTACACATATTATTATTTAAAAAAATAACTTAGAACCTGAAATATTTTATTGATTTATTTATGTTTAATTTGTGTTTGTAGTTTCAGTTCATCAGTCTATTGAAGCTTCTATTTACGGTATGTTTTTTAAATTTTGAGCTTACAAATGTGATTTTAGTTCAATTTAATAGTTATAATTTGTAGGTGTTCTAATGATTGTTATTGATTAATTGCATAAGCAAAATAATTATTTATATATTCTTAACACTTGTATTTTATTTATTGACTTGTAATGTTTTCTAATTTAAGTATGATATATTATTGTGGCAAATATGGTTTCTTTTGTTATGAGTTGTAAAATTTTATTATAATGCCTGAGAATAATTAATGAATTATTTAGCAATTTAAATATTCAGTTTAAGACTTAGAAAGCTTCAATTATGAAGATTCATGTGGTGTATGTTATTTTAAATTAAAATTGGTAAGAGAATATAAAAGTAATTAGTAAATGCAATAGTCATACAACTAACCACGTAATTTTTTAAAAAAATAGATTGAAGCCCATAGATGGATCGTAAATGGATGTCATCTAATCGATGTTCAAGGGAATATATAGATGGGGTGAAGGATTTTATTACATTTGCAACTGAGCACACAAAAAATCCTGGCAAAATCTTATGTCCTTGCTTATCCTGTTGTTTTGGAAAGCGGATTAGTCAACTTGATTTGCTAGATCATTTAGTGTGTTATGGTATTGATCAAACATATATACGATGGACAAGGCATGGTGAGACCAACGAGCCATATAGTGATCGCGTGCATACCACGGGTAGTGCCTCGGATGAATTTGATCAAAGCATGTTTGATGAAGATGATGCTCTTGAAGAAATGGTAAATATGGTTGAAGGGGTGCTTCATAACTGCCCTAACGAATATGAGAAGTTGAAAGGTGATGCAGAGAAACCATTATATGTCGGAAGTACTAAATACACAAGATTGCTAGCAGTGTTGAAGTTGTACAATTTTAAAGCTCGCTACGGATTGAGTGATTCGGGTTTTACCGCATTGCTTGAACTGTTGCAAGATATGCTTCTAGAAGAAAATGTACTTCCTACCAAGACATACGAGGCAAAGCGAATTCTTTGCTCTACAACCGGTATGGGATATGAGAAGATACATGCATGTCCTAACGATTGCGTATTATTTCGAAATCAGTATGCAACGTTGGAGAAGTGCCCTAAATGCAACGCATCTCGATATAGGAAGAAGAAAGGAAAAAGTCCTTTGAAGGTGCTATGGTATTTTCCCATTGTTCCGAGATTCAGGCGACTGTATAGTAATGCAGAGATTGCTAAGCAGTTGACATGGCATGCAGATGAAAGGATTAAAGACACGAAGCTTAGGCACCCTGTAGACGCTCCTCAATGGAAAAAAATTGATCATGAGTACCCTGACTTTGCTGATGAAGTCAGGAACCTTCGCCTTGCACTGTCAACTGATGGAATTAATCCGCACGGTGTTCAGAGTAGCACACATAGCACGTGGCCGGTGATATTGATGATTTATAACCTTCCTCCACACTTAATCATGAAACGCAAGTTTATGATGTTGTCCATGTTAATTTCTGGGCCAAGGCAACCTGGGAATGATATAGATGTATACTTGGCTCCTTTAATTGATGACTTGAAGCTGTTTTGGGATGAAGGCGTTAGTGTGTATGACGGGTACATGGAAGAAAGTTTCACTTTGAAAGCCATGTTGTTTGGCACAATTAATGATTTCCCTACTTATGGAAATTTGTCAGGATACAGCGTCAAAGGATATGGTGCATGCCCTATATGTGAAGATGACACTCATTCAATGCGACTTCATCATTGTAAGAAAAATGTTTACATGGGGCATCGAAGATTCTTACCATCACAACATCGTTGGAGGAAGTGGAAAAAGCCTTTCAATGGTGATGCAGAAGAAGGTAGCCCGCCGAAGATGTTGACCGGTTCCCAGGTGTATTCCAAGGTAAAAGACTTGGAGAACAATTTTGGCAAACCTTTTGCGAAACAAATCGAGACAAGCGGTTGGAAGAAAAAGTCTATTTTCTTTGAACTTCCATATTGGAAGTCTTTATATGTGAGGCATTTTCTTGATGTGATGCACATAGAAAAAAATATCTGTGATAGTCTAATTGGCACGTTGCTTAATATCCAAGGAAAAAGCAAGGACAATGTCAATTCGAGGTTGGATTTAGTGAACTTGGGAATTAGAGAAGAGTTGGCACCGATTGAGCAAGGGTTTCGTACCTATCTACCGCCAGCGGCATACACTCTGTCGAGGAAAGAGAAGAAATTGTTTTGTGAGTTTCTGCAAGGAATTAAAGTCCCCGAGGGCTACTCTTCAAATATAAAGAACCTTGTATCGGTAAAAGAGTTGAAGTTAAAGAACCTTAAATCTCATGATTGTCATGTGCTCATGCAAAATTTCCTACCGGTTGGTATACGATCCATTCTTCCCAAAAAATTAAGGAACACTATCACGAAACTTTGCGTGTTTTTCAAGTTGATCTGCAGTAAAGTGGTTGATTCAACCAGGTTACAAGATTTGCAAAGGCTGATTGTGTGTACTCTGTGTGAACTTGAAATGTATTTTCCGCCTTCTTTTTTTGACATTATGGTACATCTAACTGTACACTTGGTCAAAGAAACTCAATTGTGCGGTCCAGTGTACTTGAGATGGATGTACCCAAATGAACGATTCATGAAAATATTAAAGGGGTATGTGAAAAATAGATACCGTCCAGAGGGTTGTATCGCTGAAAGTTACATGGTTGAAGAAGCAAGTGACTTCTGTGCTGATTTTCTATCAAATGTTGACCCTGTAGGGATCCCCAAGTCCAGTCATGATGGCCGAAGATCAGGGAAAGGAACAACGGGGAGTGATGTAATAACGATATCAGTGACTGAACGGGATCAAGCCCACTTGTATGTCCTACATAACACTGATGAGGTCGAACCGTATGTAGAAGAACACAAGGATGCTCTCCGATTGGTACATGGTGATGGGAATGAAAATTTATTAACAACAGAACACAATAAACAATTTGCAGGCTGGTTGAAAAACCGTATTAACGATGAGATGGAGAGGAATCCTGATTCAGTTTCTGAAAAATTGAAGTGCCTGTCGAAGGGACCAAGCTTACATGTATTATCTTACAATGGTTATGCAATCAACGGTTACACATTTTATACACAAGACCATGATAAACAGAGCACGATGCAGAATAGTGGGGTAACACTTGTTGCTGATTCTTGGCATAGATCCAGTGCTAAAGATACACACCCTATCTATGCATCAATGTCATACTTTGGTGTCATTGAACGCATATAGGAGTTAGATTACTCTATGTTCAGGGTCCCTGTCTTCAAATGTCAGTGGGTTAACAACAACAGTGGATTGCGGATAGATGACTTAGGCTTTGTGCAAGTGGACCTTTCTAAGGTTTGGTATAAAGATGATCCTTTTATTTTAGCAGCACAGGCAGAACAAGCATTTTACATTCCTGATCCTGCTAAGAAGAATTGGTCTATTGTACTTCCATCCAACAAGAATCGTCAAGCAGAAGTTGATTTTGAAAGTAATGAATATTTGAACATCAATAATGATGATCCTTCATTTGAGAATTTGTGGTCAGCAGAGATTGATATAGATGGAGATGCAGATGAAGATGAAGATGGAGATGGACCCCTATACGTGAGACATGATCATAAAGAGGGAACTTGGGTCAAGAGGAACACAATTCTCAATCCAACACGAATTCTGAAGAATAAAATTTTAAATCAAACAAGAAAAAGGAAAAGATAATGATTGCCTTGACTCATTTACTTGTACGTATGTTTTTATAAATTTCAAAATAATTTGCTTTCGTTGACATACAAGACCATTATGTACTGATGTTTTGATTTGGTTTATTTCACTTGCAGGAGTATGGACTCACCACATCATGACATTGATGACGTTCCCAGTCCCGTACCTAATGACATTGATGACGTTCCCAGGCACATTGGTAGACAGAGATTTGAGGTGAACGTCAGACGTAGCAGGACAGTTATGGCGAGGTTGATCAGACTGAGAAGTAACGGGATCAAGTTACAAGTAGAGTGGAATGAACTTGGGAACCCGGTTGGGGAGAACAGTACCTCGTTAAATAACTTCATCGGGACTACGGTTCGAGACAGAGTCCCTATTACAGTTCAAAATTGGAAAATGGTAAAGAAAAGTTATGAGGATGGGATCTGGGCTGAAATACAGGTAACACCTTAATTATATATTTAGGAGTTGAGCTTTGTTTCACTTCATTTCAATCTTACATATGATATATGTTTTTTGACTTGTTAACAGAGTGTTTTTATTATTGATGATGATCGGAAGAACTTCGTAATGAGAAAAGCCGGAAAAATTTTGCGAAAGTTTCGTTCTGATCTCGTCAAATATTTCTTGAGGGATGATAATGATGATATCATTACTACACCGCCTTATCCATTGTACGAAGGAATCATCACTCAAGCAATGTGGGATGAGTTTATCAAAACACATACAACTCCTGATTTCCTGGTAAGGGGATTTGTTTATTTTTCCCTATTACGTGTAATGTACGTATTTGTAAGTAACATTTATATATTTATATGAATCATTTTGATCTATCTAGGAGTTGAGCGAGAAGAATCGAGCTAACGCGACCAACATGCAATACCGATACACACAAGGACCTGTTTCATACGGAAATTTACAAAAACAAATTGTACGAATTGATGATTATTTCATTCATAATAAAAATTATATGAATATCATTTAACTTCGACTAACTTCGATGTGCAGATACAAGAATCAGGCTCAGATAGTACACAGGTTCCACGACATGAGCTGTGGGTCAAGGGTGTCACAAATAAGAAAGGTGAAATTCGTAGTGAGGAAGCAAGAAGAGTAGCCGAATATTGTGTAAGTATTCAATTATATTATGCGTTCAATAAATAATTGGCTTTACTTAAATGAACTCCATTTATAATAACTAATTTTCATTGTAATTCTTTTTGGGAAAGCGACAAATGACACAGGAGGATCCTGCGTTGGCGACCTATGTTGGTCGGGACGATTTATTGAGCAGAGCGTTACCAGTACCCGAGTATGATGGTCGTGTTTGGGGTACTGGTTTTGCAGTCACCCCATCAGCATACTTCGGACGTCAGAAGCGCTCGAGTAGAAGTGATGTTTCCCACCTACGTGACGAGATGTCTAGCTTTAAGCATCAAATGCAAGAACTTCAACAACAAATGCGCTACAAGGAACAACGAGAAGAACAATTCACCGAACAAATGCATTTGCTGCAAGAACATAATGCGTTGTTAACAACGCAAATACAACAGTTGGTCCAGGGTAGGCCAATACCAAATGTTCCATTCTGTGATAGCCCAAGTTTCAGAGATAGCTGTAATTCCATGCCTAAAGTCCCTTTTCCTTCGGTAATTAATTTCTTTTCTACTTAACTTTATGTTAAATTATAATTAAGCGAATTTAACATATTAACTCTGTTTTCTGTAGGGGGAATTTCAATGCAAGCTATATGTCGAGCAAGCATCCAAGCACGCGGTTGCAGTAGGTGTTGCCTACAACACTGGTGAGGACATACTGCACAATTCACCGTTGCCGGATAACACACTCCGGGTTAGGGTTGACGTCTGCACGAACGAAGACGCCCTCTTACCGATCCCGTCTCAAGATGAGCAAAATAAGGTGGCAGATGTTGTAGGTGGCTATGTTGCTTGGCCAATAGGTCTTATCGAGCCATGTGGAAAGGTCGTTCATTCAAAATTCCCTGCACTTTTCCTTCGAACTTTCATCTCGAACTGTGATTTAATTTTCTGATTTGCGCAGGGTAAGATTCCAAAGTCTTCAACAACACAACCCAAGTCAAAAGCATCGGCCAGCCAACAGAGCAGAAGAAGACATACCTCATATCTCGATCAATTAATATTGATTGCACCACAATTGATCGGTGAGGGAGTAGTGGCATTACGTATTCCAAGACATATCTACAATGTTGGTGGTCTAGTTGATTATATTACTGCCGAGGTCGTGCAGGAAATATGTGCTCGTGATTGGGTTAGTGCTTCGGCTATCAACATCTGGATAAGGTACTTCACTATCATTGTTTATCACTGTTATTAATATATCTCGTTCCATTTCTTTTGTTTCTCATGACACTGTATGTTTTATACCAGGCATTTGGACCAGGACGTTTTAATGGATACACACAGGGTCCAATTCGCATTTGTCAACCCTTTTCTCGTTGGTAATCATAAGGGTAAAATAGATGTGACTGCGCAGTCTAATGGGCTGAAAGATTACTTTACCAAGAAAGCGACAGCAAATACATTATTTTTAGTGCCGTATAATGCGGGGTAAGTTATTATTGGTACCATTTTTGTTTTTATTGTTTAACTTCTATCATAACATGATTGTTCAAAAAATATTTTTAAAATATATTTTAGGCGCCATTGGATATTGATCGTTATCAATCCAGCGGAACCTTCAGGCCCTCGCATTTATTATGTGGATCCTCTGCAAAATGGTCTTCCACAAGACCGTTTTGATATGATGCTATTGATCAGTAGGTAAGTATACGTGCCTATGTATAAATATTTGCGAACGTGATTGAATAATCAAAAGTAATCATTTTCTGTTTCTTTTGTTAGCGCATTGACTGCATATCGGTCGTCTGTCACGTTAAACTATTCTAAAGCTACTGACCCCCGCCTTAGTTATCCTTGGAAGAAGATACAAGTATTGATATTTGACTTTACTTAGAATTTGTTAGTAAACACTTTTTATTCATGAACAGAGTTAAATATTGCATTATATTATTGCAGTGCCCTTTCCAACCTAATGACAATGATTGTGGGTACTATATCATGAAATTTATGAAGGATGTTATTATGCATGATCAACCATTTATTCCTCAAAAAGTAAGTCATTTAGTTGCACTTCATATTGTGTTGTAATGAAATTGAATTAGTGCCTGACAGTTATGTTTTACTGATTTCAATTCGTTCTAACTTGTGTCTGATTGTATATATCTGTAGTATTATGAAGATCAACGTTGTGACGCTTTGACAGACCATCAGGTTAATGAAGTGATCGAGGAATGGTGTGAATATGTGTTTAGGCAAATCCCTAAGTAGCTATATTTACTATTAAATTCACTAGCTAGTTTTTTTTGTGTTGTTTCTAATTGCCAATATAATTGTTGTGTCTTGCATGTTTGTTCAAGTTGAATTTGTTGTATTATACTTCATTCAGCTAGGTTTACAGTATATTGTATAACAATTTTCATTACTACTTTAGCTAATCAATCATTTGTTGGTATCATTTTAAAGTTATCTATTATTATTCTTATTAAACCTTACAGACTATAATTATATATGCATGAGAAAAAATATGCTAAAAGAAAACCAATACGAAAAACCCAAAAAAATATGAGAAAAAATATGCAAAAAAAAAACCAGAACGAAAAAAAAAAACACTTACTGTGGTGCCTGGCCAGCCAGGCGCCACAGGAGGTAGTGGCCTACTGTGGCGCCTGGCTGCCCAGGCGCCACAGGAGGCTTACCTCCTGTGGCGCCTGGCCAGCCAGGCGCCACAGCTGGCCCCCCTACCTGTGGCGCCTGGCCAGCCAGGCGCCGCATGAGGTATGCTTCCTGTGGCGCCTACCAGGTTAGGCGCCACAGAAAGCTATTTTTTAAAAAAAAAATTTAAAAATCTGTGGCGCTTCCAAGCGCCACAGCTTTTTTTAGTAGCGTTAAGATAGGTGGCATTTCGCAAGCGCCACAGCTAATGCAATTATAAGCGCCACAGATTTGGTTTTTTGTAGTAGTGAAAACACATTCTACAGGTGGAACCAGAGTTCTTTCACCAAAATCCAAATCAGGTAGCCTTGAATATCTTTCCTCTGGGATTTCATTTCAGGCCTTCTGATTTGTCAAAAACTTGAGAATGGTATGAGATAATACTGGTTCATACTGGGTCCATTAAAATTGAACGAAAAATGGACAAAAGAACTGGACCAATGATTACTCATTCCTCTCTCCAGATTTTAAAAGTTCTCACCCCTTCCCAGTGGGGACAAAATTTATTTAAACCAAAATTTTGGGAAATTGACTACGAACCCAAAGGATATACTTACTGGGATTATGTTGATGCATGGTCCAATGTCTTTTAGGATCAGAATGAACTTTTTACACATACTTGGTTTATCTACTTCAAAACAAAAACTGAGTATGATTTTCCTCAATGGTTTGTTCACTGGTGGGGATTCTTTGGTCCAGTACTAGAGATATTACCCCCAAAGGTTGTACAAGCCTTTGAATTATTTAAACAAAAATTCAACATTGGTGAGGATCCTTTCCCAATTGATCTTCACTATTTTCAAAATTATCTGTATCTTGGGTCTTTGCCTTGAGTTACAGATTTTCTAGAACAAACCAAGGATCTACCCTCTTACCAACTCTACAAAGACTTCCCTTGGTAAGATGGTGGGCCAAATTTGACATCAGCAGAATTGACAGTAGAGCAGTTGATAAATGGTTCAAAGAAAATCCTCAGCATATTTGTATGATGGAACAAAGCAAATTCCTGAATCAAAAATCAAGGATTACGTCTATCTTAGCTGGAACCATAGATAAGGCTAATCTTATCAGTCAACTCAGCTCAATGCTACAAGTTCTACAACAACAACAAGACCAAACGGCTTCGACCAGCCAACCAATCTCTTCAGCAGCCTCAGACAATCAAGAGGATGATGAAGAAGAGTTTGTTGTAGATTTGAGTCAAGATTAAACTCTCGAAGACTTAGAATTATTTTTAGGTTTTCTATGTAAACATACGAAAGCACTGTAGCACTATACACCGTAGTACACACAGTAGCTTTCACCGTATAGTACTGTAACACCACATGTCAAACAATAACACTGTAGTGTCGGCAGAACTGTGCAAATAGTACCAACCGGAACTGTTTAAACAGTAACAAGTCACCGATCAACTGTTCACCGGAACTGTGCAAATAGTATAGGTCACTAGCCGGTTACTGGTCACCCTAAACAGTGTCCTCGCCCGTCTATTTAAAGACGATTCAGTCTCATTCTGAGGCAGCTTCAGTTAGGCACTTAGAGAGAGAACTAGAGAGAGAAGTTCTGAACTCCTCCGATGAGTCTCCTCCCTCTCCTGCCTCCGGTGAGTTTTCTTCCCTCTTCCCCTTTCTCCTTTTGTAAGTGCTTATGCTTTCTTTTCAATAAAATTAATCAGTTCCTTCTACTTTTCTTTGCATCATATCCTTCCCTCCTCTGATGACCCGGGATTAGCAGATTTAATGAGTTAATCACTGGCAAGTTCTACCGCCACCGATTAATTTCATTCGCAATCTCAGTGGACATTACAGAGCATCCCCCTGCATGCATCATTTAATACTTTAATTATGTTTGTGATTTTGCCTTAAGAAGTCCGTCTTCTTTCCTCTTCACATGCTCCTCCCTTTCTTTAGTTAGATCCGCCTTCGGGGCCCCTCCCCGGTCTTGGTATCAGAGCCAAGTAGCCTAATCAAATAGTCCAGCCCATCAAGGGCGTACTTGGACCCGAAGTCCAACATAACATGTAAAAGGGAAAGAAACAATTAATTGATCTATTTTTAAAGAAAAAAGTTATCTCTTCAAGAGTTTATTATTCTTCCTATGCTTTGGAGAATGATAAATTAGGTAGGGATGGGGGACCGTATCGCAGTCTAGTGCTGAACGGAATCTACTTGTGTATGTACAATATTTATTTATGGCATTGAAATGTGTAATTTTGCTACTAGTTTTATATATTATATATTATCTTTATAGTTTATACATTGTAATTACCGGTAGCTGGGTATTTTATAAAGATACTTACAATGTACATCAATATATCATTATAAACTTTATGACAAAAAGAATTGCTGATAGCCATATTATAACTATAAATAAATTATGTGGTTTATTACGCACTTCATTTTTCTATGGTATAAGAAGTATTAAAAATGCCAAAAATGGTACAACTAGTTATATATATATATTTAGGAAGGGGAAATAATTCTACAAAAGAGTTTATATTTTTTATGTAGCAGGGAGAATATAACAAACATATAAAAATAAACATAGGTCTAAGTACATGGCACAAAATTTAGATAAACCCTTTGACCAAAATGGGTGTTCGGCTGTTGAGCAAAAGAGAGAGACAATTGAATCCTCATCAAGAGTGATAAACACTCAAATTAAATTCATAATTTGAACTATCTAGATTTGAAATTTTCAAACGACACTTTTCAAATAAAAAATTCATTTTTTTAAAAAAAATGATGGTTAAGATATTATCGTTATTGTAGGTTATATATCCATTAAAAATATTTTTTAAAAAAATAAACAAAATAATATTAAATTTTGGGTGCTTATCACATAGAGAATGAGTTAGACAATGCTATTTTTTGAGTCCGACAATAAAATCCTTATTATGTGTCTTAACAAAGAGGATTTGACTACAGAGTGGAGATGTGACATGGTACTGGAATAGATCCCAACTGTTTCTAGGAAAAGAAGTTAGGAAACCATTATTGTGCATGGATTTTCATATCAGTGGCAAACTTGACAACTGACTGGGTTACTGAAACGTCGTTAGATGGTTCAATACCCTCTCCAAGTTTTGTTTTTAGGGTTTAAGTATTGGCTCTCTCTCTCTCTTTTTTGGGTCAACAAGTATTGGCTCTCTTTTAATGGGGAATAGTATTACGTACTGCATCATTTTCAGAAATCGTCTCCCACACAAACATGATCTATCCACTCTGTTTATTTTATTTTCTATTTCAATTTGATTTTATTCTAATTTTATTTTAATGTTAAAATTTTTCACTTATTGCAGGATAATATAACGTAACTCGTATTGAAGATATTAGTAATTGCGACAAAAGTGTAGAAGACAATTTTTTTACCCAAAAAAAAAGTGTGTAGAAGATAACGAAGCTAATTAAACAGCCTGAAAATATGCGTCAGAATTATTTTTTTATATAAAAATAATTTTTGACAAATATAATTTTTTAAATAATTATTATGCTAAAAAGGGTATTTTGGTCAAATATAATTATGTTGGTTTTGAAGAATCCAGAGGTGAGATATAGGACTATATTTTGAGTAACTCTTGGATCATACACATTTTTGTCACTGGATTTTTTGGCTAGTTCCTCTCGAGAAATCAATTCAACCTAAGTATTGCTTTTCTTATATATCTAATTGTTTTAAAGGTTCTCTTGTTTGAAGTTTAGATCCTGGTCTTGTAAGCTGTAACATCCGAAACGAAGCCTCCTCTCTCCTTTTATTGTGTTAATAAATGCTTCTTGTAACTCCCTGCTAATTCCACATATATGACCAGCATTACATTCCAGGAAATACTTTTATTGCCATATGATTTTAACCTTTTTTGGTGTGACAATTTCTTATAAATACTTTTGCCTTTCTTTTACTTCTTCAGTATGATCTCTTACGGTATAAAATATGTAAAACATTTCTTATTTAATAATACCTTCATTCTTAAATATAAGATGTAGTTCAGGCCAAAAAAAAAAAAAAAAGATGTAGTTGGAAAGTGAGTTTTTGTCTAAATATAAGACATTTTTCATTTTATCTTTTATATTTATCATTTTTTCAAATTAATTTATCTGACTTATAAATTGATATATAATCTAATAATGCACTGAAGTATTTCGAAGAGATCATATCACATATCTATAATTAAATACGCCCTCCAGTTTTATTTATAAGAGTTCAATAACTGAATTACAAGGTTTAAGAAAGCAGTTAAAATTAGTTAAAAATAATAAGTATGTCTTAAGTAAACTTTTTTTCTAAGTACACCTTTATTTATAAATGGCAATTAAGAAAGAGAAATAGAGTACATATAAATATCATCAGCCCTTTAATTAATACAATATATATAATTAATTAGGGGCATAAATGATAAAACACTCATTAAATATTGAGACAATTTTTATCAAACTCATATAAAAAGAATCAAGATAATTCAAATTTTAGGTTCCTATAAAAAGAACATGAGAAAATAATTTATTTAGTTTTTTAATCTCATTAAATTAAATAAAGATGTCTCATATTTTGAACTAGAAGTATTATCATTTTGTCTTGTATATCAGCCCTTTAATTTACTTTATTTATACAAGACAAAATGATAATACCTCTGGTTCAAAATATGAGACATCTTATTTACCAAAAAAAAAAAAAATAAGAGACATCTTTATTTAATTTAATGAGATTAAAAAACTAAATAAAGTGAAACTCTTATGTCAATTATCAGTGCCATGCTGGTTGGTTGCGCACCGACATCGGTCACGGGAAAATGAATCAAAAAGTGAAACTCTTATCAATTAAAAAAAATAAAAACTACAATTGGAAAATGAATCAGTCAGTTGGGCCCACCATCGATTCCTAACTTGAGAAAATCTTTTTTTTTTTTTTTTTTGGCATCATAAGTTGAGAAAATCCTTATTTTCCACAAAATGGGCCAGCCTATCTTATTCCAGTATTCTATGGTCTGAGAAAATTCTGCCCAAGATGCTATTTTTTTTTTTTGATAGAAAATGAAATACTACAAAAAAATAACCTCAGGAATTATCCTCCTGAGTCAACAACCAGTCTTAAACTATTCCTATCAGTAAATAACAAATTCATAATAGCTGTAGGTGGCGAATCGATAATATGGAGATCCATTGCCATATTCCAAGCTTCCTTTGCCATAGCATCAGCAACTGTGTTAACATCTCGGTTACAATGAAGCATCTCCACTTCCCAATCTCTGTCCATCAACGTGCGAACTTCCATGATAAGATGAAAATCTGGATGTTCCTGAGACACCGTGGCTTGAATAAGTTCCAAGATTTCACTACAATCACACTCAACAAGAAGTCTTCTATATCCTCTATCCCATGCAAGTTTGAGTCCCCACAATACACCCCAAGCTTCAGCGGAGACCACCGACCCATGACCAATCCGATACATAAATCCTAGCAAAAAATCCCCGTTGTGATCCCGCAACACACCTCCACAGGTACACTTCCTTAGGTTTTCATTCCAAGATCCATCAGTATTAATCTTCACCCATCCAGTAGGAGGTGGCTTCCAATAGATACGACCTCCTTCCACATTATATTTTCGAAGCAGGCTTATATTCCCCCATGCTAAGCAGGCACGAGCACGGGCTAAAATGGCCTTACTACTCCAAGAGATGTTATTAAAGCAGCGTTCATTACGAGCCAACCAGATATATCGACATAGGACCGTAAACCAAAGACGAAACTCAAATCCCTGAATTATGTCCTTACTCCCTATACATGATGCAAGCCAATCATTCGTATCCAACATAAACTGCGGTAGAAAACCATACCAGAACTCAGAAACGACCGGGCAATCCCGAAGAACGTGAAGAATTGACTCACGTGAATTATGGCAAATTTCACAATTACCCGTGGGATGAACACCACGCTGGAACCGTACCATGTTTGTCATTAAACGCCCGTGAAAACACAGCCACAAAAAAGTACGATACCTTTGAGGAACCTTAATCTTCCAAAGACATCTCCACCTGTATTTAGCTTGAGACCGCGGGATACCCATAAGATATTTATAAGCAGAGCTTATGGAAAATATTCCATCAGAAGACCATCTCCATACTGGGAAATCTTGCCCATTTAACTGACAGATATTGACACGTCTGATAGCTGCACATACATATCCTGGAAGTAGATAATCAAACTTGCTCATATCCCACTGTCCGGAAGGAGTGATACAATCAGCTACTCTCCACTCAGTAACATCCCTTGGTAATGCTTGGGTTGCTAAACTATTAAGCTTATCCAAATGTGGCACCCAAACATCCTTCCAGAAAGAAATGTTCCTGCCATCAGTGACTCTCCATGCAATACTATCTGTGATCTTCTCCCAACTTTTACATATACCCTTCCACGTACTAGACTCTGCCCGACGCTTCTCAACTTTAGGAATAATATCTTTGCCAGCTTTATACTTTTCACGCACAAACCTGACCCATAACAAGTCACGTCTATTAACCATACTCCATCCAAGCTTCATCATGAATGCCTGATTTTGGAAACGAGCCTTTCTAAGACCCAAGCCGCCATCATCCTTTCTAGCACACACCAAATCCCAGGAAACAAGATGAGGCTTTCTGTTAGCCGAGCTACTCCCCCAGAGAAAGTTACGACATCGTTTATCAATTTCATCACAAGTCCCTAACGGAAGAGGCACTGTCTGCATAGCATAAGATGGCATAGCCGACATTACAGAAGATACAAGGGTATGTCTTGCTGCCATCGATAACATGTTGGATTTCCAATTAGCCAGACGAGCATCCATCTTTTTCAGTAGAAAATTATACGTTGCCTTTGAACTCCTTTTATGTAATAAAGGCATTCCCAAATATTTCCCTAAATCTGATGTCTGAGTGAAATTCAAGAAATCACTGATTTCTTTGCTCTTGATGTGGTTAACATTCCGTGAGAAGTAAATTCTTGACTTGCCAGCATTCACTTTCTGTCCTGAAATGTCGCAAAAATCATCCAGAATGGCTTTCACAATTCCTGCGTGATCCAGATCTGCTTCTGCAAATAAAAATAGATCATCAGCAAAAAAGAGATGAGAGACAGGAGTACCTCGTTTGGATAGCCTAAACGGCTGCCAGTCACCCTCTTCCACTGCCGTTTGGATAAGATGCCCCAACTTTTCCATCATGATAACAAAAAGGTACGGTGATATTGGGTCACCCTGTCGAATACCACGGGAAGGACAAAACATATTAGTAGCCTCTCCATTCCAAAGCAGTTGCATTTGAGATGTCGACATACAAGCATGGATAACTTTAAGAAGATAATCAGGAATCTTGAGGTCCCTTAAACAGTCGGTTATAAAATCCCATCTCACACGGTCATAAGCCTTCTCCAGATCAATTTTAATGGCCATGAAGCCCTTCTTCCTTCTTAAAGACTTCATAGAATGAATAATCTCCTGAGCTAGGATAATATTATCCGAACTTTGACGCCCTTTAACAAAACTACACTGGTTCGGGGCAATTATTGAAGGCATGACAGCCTTTAGTCTATTTGATATAACTTTCGTAATTATCTTATACACAACATTGCAAAGACTTATGGGACGAAAATCACGAATTGTCTCTGGATGGTCCACTTTTGGAATGAGGACTATTTGAGTACTATTGATATGCCGAATCCACAAAGGATCATCAAAGACTCTTGTAACTAAGCTAATAACAGAAGTTCCCACAGTTTCCCATAGGCTCTGGTAAAATAACGGATTGAAACCGTCAGGTCCTGGCGCTTTTAGAGGTCCCATATCAAACAAAGCCCGTTTAATCTCGTGATCTGCAACCGCTCTCCCCAGGCTCCGCAAGTTTACATCATCAATATCAGGGTAAGTGCATCTGAATACCAATGATCCATTATAAATGTAGGTCTCTTTATACAAATTTTCAAAAAACTGACTTCCCATTCTCATAATTTCCGCAGCATCATAAGTCCACTCCCCAGAGTCAAGTCTCAAGGCCTCTATTTTATTCTTTCTCCGTCTCCCATTAGCCACAGAATGGAAATATTTAGTATTTCTATCCCCATCCACATACCAGTTAGCCCGAGAGTATTGAATCCATATGACTTCTTCCTTTGCCAAGAGCTTCTCAAGCTCGCCCCATAGCTCACCTCGTAACTTTTCAAGATGTTGCGAAATACCTCCCAAAGCCGTTTTTGCGTTAATCCCATCTAGTCTTTTATATAATCTGTCTTTCATGTAAGAGATGTTACCAAAGACCTCCTTGTTCCATAACCTCAAATCCTCAGTAAACTGACTAACAGATCCGCACCAGTCATCATCCATCCCCCAATGAGATTCTACAAATTTCTTGAAATCATCATGCATAACCCAAGGGGCAAAAAATCTAAAAGGCCTCCGATTCTTAGCCGTAAGAACATGGGATTCAGTATCAACCAACACCGGACAATGATCGGATTTATATTTAGGCAGATGTGTGACAGTGGCATTAGGGTTATTAATAAACCAGCTGTTATTCACCCATGCTCTGTCAATTCTGCTCTGACTAGACAAATTACCCCAAGTATATTGAGGACCAGTAAAACCAATATCAATTAAATTACTACGCAAAAGCCAATTACGGTATGACCTATCAATACCAGTATTGACCCTATGATTTTTATTCCAGCGATCTTCAGGACATGAAACAGCATTAAAGTCTCCAATTACTACCCATCCTCCAACAACCAACTGTTGAATATCCTCAAGAGATTGCCAAAGTTGGCGTCTAATAACCATATTTGGATGCCCATAAACCACTGTAAGCGACCACTCATCGGTTGAGCCTTTATTAATCATTCCATGAATGAATTGATTCCCTGAAGAAATCACAGAGAAAGATAATGTAGAGTCCCAGAACAGCCATATACCACCACTAAATCCTCGTGCTTCAACAACGTGCATATTCGTCCAACCCAGCTTCCTAGCAATGAGCTTCGCTTTCATCCCAGCCTGTCTAGGTTCTAGCAAAGCAAAAAAATTCACACCATGCCTGGCCACAACATCGCTAATTAACCTGAAAAAAGAGGCACCACCGGCACCTCGGGTATTCCAAGTCATAATAATCATTAAAAACTTAATGCAAAGGAAAAAGAACACAACCAAACCAGGCATTATTGAGGCATATGATCCTCCTGCACAGAATCAACACCATGCATCATCACGTTATCAATGCCACCAAGTAGATTAACTTGAGTTTCATTAGATTCCCTTCCTCCTGCTCTTAGGTCAAGCGGATTGGACGCTTGAATACGAATAGTGGGGGAAATGGAATTCTTTTGTACAGCATTTTTTTTAATTATTGACCCCACCTCCCCACTCGAACTACTCGACGGTCCAGATTCTTGATTTGACAGATGAGAATTCAACAAATAAGGTCTTTGGGAAGCTCCTTCTTCGATCCCCTTCTTTTTATCTGCCTGAATCCCACGTGGTTTATTCAACTTTTTTAAGGGGCCAACATTATTCACAGCATCAGAAATTCTATCATTTCTTCCTACATTTAACATATCCGATCCATTATTCCCTTTACTCCCTTTATTTGATTCAGATAATTGACCAGATTTAACCTTTGATACACGCGATCTCTCCCCTATCTTCGAATTAGCACGAATCTTCTCTTGATTTATACTATCATCATGACCTCCATCAACAGTTCCCATATCTTCAGCAATAAGAGCATCAAAACGTGATCCTCCTCCCATATTTCGAGAACGTAAATCACGCCTATACTCACGCCCGTTATTATTGTTCCCTGAATTTGAGATCCATTGCCCCCTTCTCCTACGCGGCGCCACCATCCACTCACCATACATTCCATCGGTATGCTCTGGTGTTGAATCTGTAGAAACCGACTGGTTCGCCATACATGACGAATTTGACGTGTTTTTTGTTTGATTATTAAGACAATGTTCAGTATCATGACCATATCGCCCACATGAGAAGCAAATCAAATGCAAACCCTCGTAAACAATCTTCTTTTCTTTCCCATTTATTAACAAAGACGGGAGTAAAGGCGCATTCAAATCAATCTCAACACATATACGAGCAAAACGCCCTTTGGTTTGCTGAAGAGTATTTGTATCCACTTTTAAAACCCGTCCAATTTGGTTACCCACCACATATAAAATACCTTGATCATAAAAATCAACAGGAAACTTAGGAATTCTTACCCATGCTGCAATCTTTGCGACCTCGCCAACATCAGGATCGAACTCTGATTTCCATGGTTGAACAGCCAGATAATGATCCATGTATAACCAAGGGCCACCTGTCAACGCAAACTCATAATCCTCCTTATTACTCATACGAACCATAAAATACCCGGACCCTATCTCAATAGTTTCGACTTGCCCTCTACGTCCCCACAGTTGTTGTAGCTTACGACCCAATTGATCCTCCCGCACCATCCTTCCAAGAAGTCTAACGATCAACGATGTCGACCATTTCCGTGCTAGCTTCTTCTTAAATTCAGAAGACACAATAATATTTGGTCCCTTTTGCGTCATTTCTACCTCAATTCTTGATTTCCAACCATCCCCTTTCCACCAATCATCTTCTTCATCTGAAACATCATTTAATGTCTGATCCTCGGTGCATGCATCTTTGTATGACCTTTTCGGCAACTCTGGTGTAATGGTTTCCTCTCCAGTAATATCATCATTCATCCAATCCTCTACCCGTGGGGCTAAAGATTGTTTATTTGTGAATTCTACATCATCATCCCTAATTTTCTTCGTATTACGCTCCAAGACCTCAATCTTATCTACTCTTGGAGATGAATTCATTCTCTCGCGGCTCCGATCTCTCTCCCTTTCACTCATCATTTGTATTCTGATTAAAGGAACTTATCTTAAACTGTAGTAGACCACTGACACTTTCCCCAGCCGCAGCCCCAAGCCGTCAAAACGGAGGCTGCGGCGAGAGAACACAACAGCAAATTCCTCCTTTATCCTTTTCAAATCCAGAACTGATCAAAAGAATTATAGAAAAAACCAGAATTACAACAACAAACAGAGCAACAGAAAACGATCACCGGACTCACAGAACCAGAACAGAATAACGACGGAAGATCAGCAAGGCAACTAACCAGACTTCCAGATCCACAGAACCAGAACAGAATAACGACTGGAATTTTCAGTTCAACAGAAAACAGAAAACGATCACCGGAATCACGAAAACAAACCTGGGCAACTATGGAAGACAGCAGCCCGACGGCTCATATCAGCAGGCCGACCGAAGCAATTTCCAGATCCCCAGAACTATCTCAGACGCACAACAGCAGTGAGCAAAACAGATGAACGGAAATCAGCGTCGCACACTCAGATTCACCTTCAGAAATTTTCAGAAACTTTCACGTCAGCACACTCGGCGTCGCAGACACAGATCGAAGAGTAAGCCACCCCGATCTAGCATACACAGACCGGAACCGGAGACCGTTGCCGATGCAACGGTCAAAAAGCTCAGAATCTGCTTCTCAGAGAAAACTAGCACTGTTCACAACGGATAGAAACCGATGCCATCTCCTCGAAATACGCTTGCCCAAGATGCTATTAAACACGTAATGTGGACATATTTTTTAGAGAATACTTAAACATTAGTTTGACATATTTATACTTTTTATGTAGGAGAATTTTTGAAAATGGCTAAAGTATATTTTTAGTCCTTGAAGTTTTACATGAGTATATTTTTAATCCTTTAAATTTATAAAGTATAATTTTGATCTTAAATTTCTAACATCATTAATGTTATTAACGGAAAATGTTGACACAGTAAACTCAAGTGATAACTTTATAGCTTGTAAAGCATATTTAAGTTTTAATTTTTAATATAATATATTTAGATTATTAAACTAAAATAAAACAACAAATTGTTGCAAATGAAATCTAGGTTTTGATATTTATATTATTAAACTAATTTTTTTTAATACAATCGAGATTTTGATGTTAACTGCTTCATTAGGTTTTTAGATATTTTTTAATTTATTTATATTTTAAATTTAAGATTAATAGCATTTAATTACCCAATCATCTATTAAGTTTACATAATCATTGCTTGAGTTTGTTGCGTCAGTGCTTTCTGTTAGCAACATTAATGGTGTTAGAATTATTGGACAAAAAGTATACTTTATAAAGTGAAGGGACCAAAAATTTACCTTATGTAAATTTAAAGGATTAAAAGTATACTTTAACCTTTGAAAATTAGTTCCTACTGTTTGGTCGGAAAAATCAATTTTGATGGAAAGGGAGAAAAGGGAAGGGAGTGGAAGAGAAGAGAAAAATTCTTGATGCTAGTTAAGATGTTTGGTAGGCAATGAAAAGAAAGATAAATTGATGAGAAAAATTATGTTTGGTAGCTAGGTTGAAAATGATAGCTGATGAGAAAGAGAGGGTATTAAATGATCATAATGCCCCTAATAATACAAAAATTAAAAAAGATTATTTTTTAAATATCAATAATAAAGTATAATTTAAGCATAATTAGTATATATTAATTAATAGTAATAATTAAATGTTCATTAACGGTAACATTTTAAAAGTGACATTGAGTTATTTTGTATTCGGGGTAATTTATCTTTTTGCGAGATTTTCCAACAGGAGCTTATTTTCCGTAGGTCATCGAAGGATATCAATTTGGCCATCATTCAGAAAATTCAGCTAATTACATCATTTTTAGCTGTGGCCTATAATGAGTTAATGACTCATGTTTGGTTAATAACAACTAGTGCCTGTCTATTTTTATTTATCTAATTCCTCGATCTCACTCAATGCTGAGACTGAAGGTTGGGATATATATTATCCATCACAAATATAAAAGCTTGAATCATCGTTACTGTCATGGAATCATCAGTCATAGGGTCTCACTTTCCTTTTTAAATGTTTAAGAGTCTCATTGTTTTGTGTTCATATATTTGTGTTCACTCCAAACCTCCTCCCACAATCTATTGTGTCAAGAAATGTTTTTTTTTTTCGTATTCTTGCACAGTCCTCTTACCCATTGGCTATGATTTGACAGAAGATTCTGGCATTGCTTTTTGACTTTTTCTTTCATTGGTATCAGACCATTTCTTTGTTTTCGTTTATTAAGTTATTTAGTTTTTATGTTAATGTTCTAACTATTATTAGTTCTAATCTTAAATATAAGATAAAGTTAATTTTTTTTAGAGAAATTAAGAAAATTAAATAAGTTATTTAATTATATCATATGTTATGTATCATTAGTTATTTATTAATTTATTAGTTGAACTAATTAGTTTGAAGAAAAAAATAAAAAAATAAATACTCTAAAGTAATTTAATTAGCTTCCTTAATTTGTCTAAAAAAAATCAAATTTATCTTATAATTAGGACCGGAGGGAGGGAGTACGTAACTTGCTTTTATCATTTTGTCTAGAATAAAAACAATGAAATGATATCAATTTCCCTAGTGCAAAGGAAAATCAATACCCGCAGAAAATTCCACTGTGATTTTCCTTGGTCAAACAAACACGCCACATTATTGTAATTTGTAAGAATTGTAAGAATGGAAGCCTTTTTCCATTCCCTTCCACAGATTTTCATTAAACCAAACGGGACGATATATGTGACAAGCCAATAATGCAACTTCATAATAAGCTACTAAGTTCACAGAATTACCCCTAAAGAAAATATCAAAATAGTGATACAAGAAACAAAGTGAAGCAAACGAATGGAGAAATTTTAGTGACAGTGGAAGAAGTAGTGACAATGGAAGAGTGTAGAATAGGCCTCGGAAGGGAAAAAGAGATGTACGTGATCAGCAGTAGTGATGATGATGATACATTTATATTCACAGAGTTTGAGGCATTATTAATAATATTGCTTTACTAGCAAGTCATGGTTAAATTTGCATACACTTGTATATATGCTCAAATGTTTTTCATTGCCTGTGGTAGCCCATGAACCCTGACCTTATGATAAACAAGACTCAAATCTCAAAAGAGTATTTTATTAAATGAGAAAGGCTCTTGAACTTTGTGGGTCGCGCTCTTCTAATTAATTTATTACTAAAGGTAGGAAAACCCTTTAAACTTAGAAACCATAATTCACTATAAAGGTGAAAATGGACTAAGCGTTTCGGAGTCATCTCCTTAACTTAGACATGACATATAATAATTTCTTAGGAGTATCGCCACACCTTCTAGCATTAGGCTCACTCTGAATAAAAACTAGTAAAATCTTTATGCTCAAAATCCCAATTATAATAAGAACCGGCACAAAAAAATCTAACACGATTACCAGTCTTGAATTTTTTTTTTTTTTTGGAAAAAAAAATGCCATAATCAGCCACAGCTTTCTACACCCTTTGATTTTAAATACAATACAAAAACATAACTGGAAGAAACTCCTTTTAAATTTGTACTAAATGATTGCAGCAGAGTTATAGAGAAGAGATCACTGTAGAAGCTCTAAGACTACTCCTGAAGCTATATATATAGAAGCTACATCTATATATCTATCTACGTTGTCTGTGAAGCAGCCACACTACCTTCTTCCATTACAAGATCATTATTAGAAGTAGTGTTATTCTTCTTCTCAAGCTCTTTGGCAGTGTCGTAAGAAGCGTGCAAACCAAACAGGACGTAGTATACGAAAAGAATTGCCGTCCATATACCAAACCTTATGAATGAATCCTTGTCTATGGAGCATAGCAGGAAGATGTTGATGCCTATTGATAGAGATGTAAACCATGGCACCAGAGGCACTCCCCAGTGCTTCGGCTGCTTCGGCTGTGGAACAAACAGCCACAGCCCGCCGTGCCCACCAGCCAAAACGGCACCACCACAGCGTACCCGATCCAACCGTCGCTCGTCGCCCAGTAGCCAGAAATGACCGCCGAGGATACCAGAATCAGCTATAGGCACACTATGAACTTCGTCTGTAAAAACCAATATATAGGGTTTGTACCTGATGAGACATACATGTGTGTGCGTGTGTATAGAGAGAGGGGCTAAACTTGATAAATAAAATACTGAGATAAATTCTTTATACGTTTTTAGATTTTTTTCTATACATGATTTGAACAGATCATTTTTTTTATTTTTAAAAGAAATTTATATTTTTATATTAAAACAATTTAACTACATGCAAGAAACAAATACCCTACCAAATTTGAACAATCTTAATTATAAAGAAATTAAATTCAGAATTTACAGAGAAGTCAAAATAACAGCCCTATTATGAATATGATATGAATTAACCTTGAAAATAATTTTTGAGAAATTTGGGGAAAAGTCCCCCAACAGAAATTTTGTTAGTGAGAATGGCCTAGATTTGGATAGTAATAAAAGTTTATCAGGTCATTTTCACTAATAAAATCTTCAATGGGTACTTTTCCCTGATTTCCCATAATTTTTGTAAGCAAAATCTTCAATGGGTAATTTTTGTAAGCAGCGTATATAGCATATTATTATAAATATTTTTTTCAATGTGCATGACATCAAGACTGTGATGAAGTAAATTAAATTTCCAATATGAAAGAGTGAAGAAAATACTTATCTTCTTCCATTGTTGAGGCGCTAAAGTCCTGTGCGTCTTTTGGTGAGCTGGTGCTGAATCGTCGCTTTTTTTGAATTCAAATTGAACATTCTCAAGCTGCTATAAGATATTTGTACCGGACAAAGTCTGAGGTGGTCCTCTTTTTTCTGGTTTCCCATTGAAGTGATTCCATTACAATATGAACTTATGCCTTCCATTGAGAAACCTTCGATGGCCCATGAAGCACCATATGGGGAAGGCGCAATGTGTCAGAGTCAAAATTAAAAGCTGGACACGCTCACCCAGTGCACATTCCAACAATATAATGTGTCAAGGCCAGGAAAGTCACTAATCGTCTACATCAAGGCTGAATGCAAGTTGAACAATATCTTCCCATAAGCGTCGTATGTCTCAATGCCGACATTCCACAAGTCAAGCAATTCCACAATAAGTGGTTGGAGATACACATCGATGTCATTACCCAGTGCCTTTTTGCCAGGAATGATCATAAACATAATGAAGGAGTTTTATTTTATACACATCCATGGGGTAAGTTGTAGGGAACTAAGACTATCGGCCAAATACTGTAACTTGTGCTAAGATTCCCCAATGGATTGAAACTGTCATTCGCCAAAGCAAGCCGAACATTTTTGGGGTCAGTCGTGAAAGATGGAAAGGCGTTGTTAAACGTTTTCCAAGTGTCTGCATCCCAGGGATGTCCTAATTTACCGTTTTCATTCTTATCAATGTCATGCCACCTCATGTGCTCCACCGTTTTTTATGATATAAACAATCTTTGTAAGCGCGGCTTCAAAGGGAAGTACCTGAGAATCTTTGCATGGTTCTTCTTCTGCTTTTTTCCCTTTTGAATTGTCTTGTACCTCGATGTGTGACATCTCTTACAAGTCTCCCTGTTGGAATCGTCTCCCCAATATAGCATACAATCATTGGGGTATGCATCAATTTTTTGATAGTTCAACCCCAATCTGTTCATAATCTTCTTGGCCTCGTAGAACATTGTGGGAATCTCCGCGTCAAGGAATACATCTTGTAATAATTTGAGCAACATTGACATTCCCTTATTTGTGATTCCACACAAGCACTTGATATGATACAACTTGATTAAGAAAGATAATTTAGAGTATTTCCGACAACCTTATATAAAGGACGATCTGCTTCATCCATCAAGCTGAAAAATCCCGAGATGCTTCATTCCTTATGAACACTAGCTCTGAACCTTGCACTTCTTTGTTGAAGTTGTCACCTTAAAATCCAAATGCACAGCATCATTAATTGGATCATATTCATTTACTTGAATTCCTACTTGTGAACTTCAAGGAAAAGCATCATCATATCCCATACCAGGCTTCTCACCATGAACTGGCCATAATGTATATTCTTCCGGGAAAGGCTTCACAAGCAAATTTTCCTTAACAACTTGGCGTGTATGCCACTTCTTGAACTTGCATCTCCGACACGAACAGACAATCTTGCCATTACAGCTGGCATGAGTGAATGCGAAATCCAAGAAATTGTTTAATTTGTACAAATATTCCGGAGAATTGCATGGAAACCTGATCCATGACTTATACATAACTACTAGTGAGAGAGAAGAAAGTATAGAGAAGAAGATGAGTGAATAGAGAATTAAGAATGCCTGGAAGCTTATATTCTGATTTTCCAACGTTTAACATTTTTGAGCGGTTACCAAAGTTTGAATAAAACCGCTACAAAGTTTCTGCCCATTGGCAGGAATTAGAAAAATTTATGTTAAACTTGTAGAGGTTTAATAATGTAACCACTACTAATATATATTTGTAGTGGTTCTATTTTATTAATCGCTACAAAGTTCAGGCGGTAGAGAAATTCAAATTTCAAATTTTTTTCACTTTGTAGCGGTTATAAGAAAATGACTGCTACAAATGTTCTTGATCACTTTGTAGCAGTTATTAGGCTAAACCGCTACAAATATAGATGACATTGGGGAGGCAATTCAAAATTCAAATGTTGAATATTTGTAGCGGTTATTACTGTAACCGCTACAAAAAGTCAACATTTGATTTTTGAATTTCCCTCCCATGGTCCTTTACATTTGTAGCGGTTTAGACTAATAACTGCTACAAAGTGAATACGATATTTGTAGTGGTTTTTAAAATGTAACCGCTACAAATATTTTAAAATTTATTTTTTTGAATATTTGTAGCAGTTTTACAATAAATCCGCTACAAAACATGTTCCTTTTTTTTCTGTGGTTAGTTTTAGAAATATCAATAAAACTGTCGTAAATGCAACAAGAATTTAACAAGTCTCTGAAAATATAACGTAACAAGAATTTAAATTCTGAAAATAAAATATCCAAGTTTATTTACAAATGTTTCAAAAAAAATATAATTGTCCTAAACTAACTACCCGGAGGCGGGGCTCTCTCTGGTCCTCCATCAGGTGGGACTCCCTCAGGTGCAGCTGTATCGAGGCGTTGGGTAGATGTAATAGCACCATCATCATCAGCAGGAGGAGTAGGCTGGACGACGAACTGAGGGACAGGGGGAACCTGTAGATGCTCCTCATCAGGGAACAGGCGACTCCATGACCGCTCAAGCATGAAGTTTGTGATATCACGCCACTGCGAATGATGAGCGTAGTAGTAGTCGGCATGCTGTTGTATCTACTGCTGCTGCTAAGCCACTACAGCCTGTGTCTAGGCCAAATCTGAATTTAGCTCCTCAATGGACTCATCCCTCGGACATCTGGCCCTAAACGTTTGTGCTCGAGAGCTGCCAGCCTCAGAGGCGCCGCTCCTGCCGTAGACCATAATAGGTCTGGCGCCTATTCCCATCCCCCTTACATGTCTGGGGTACTCAACCTAACCCAGACCCAATTTCAATGGCACAGTGGGGTCCACAGACCCTTGTGACTCCTAGGTCTGGGTCTCTCGCAGCTCAGCCTACGACTGCTGCATCCTCTCCTGCTATTTTATGAAACAATTACTTATTATTATTTTTCATAATAAAGTTGATATTATAAACAATATAATAATAAAATCACTTACAATGACCGTCTCTGCCTATTGAGAGGTCGGAGTCCCATTACAGTGTCTATGGGTTAGTGAACAACTCCTTGTAGTTCGTCTGACGGTTCTCCTGCTATGCCTTCCTCTCCTAATAAAACAATTACAAATTAAATTAGTATTATGAAAAACAAAATACTAAATTTATAATATGAAATAACTAGCTAAAAGTAATTGATGTTGCGAAAAGTTACCAGCTCGCTGTAAGTGACAGCAAAGATATTCAATCCTGCTGTGTGGTGGATCGTCTGCTGCCCTCGGCACCTTGTGTTCCTCTGAGAAAGTTCCTGGAAAAAAATATTAAAAGTATTAAAACAATATAAAACACTTATAATTAATAAAAACATAAAATTTATTAAATTTAAATTAAAATTATAAATACATTACCTGCCCCTTAGCGCTCCTCCTGAACTGGACGAAACTCGCCCAGTCGTTCGGCGGGACGCCGTTTGGACGTTCTCGATCAGCTGCTGTAGAGGAATCGTCTCATCTTTATCCATACTATGGAAGAGACGGTTCCTCTTGTTCTTCCAGCCGTCGCCTATCTTCATCAGCGTGTACGTCTTCCTGTTGTCTTAGATTGCAAACCTAAGCTGTAATACAACTGAATAAAAAATAATTAAATATAACTAATTACAAATAAGACAATTAATAAATATTAACTAAATATAATTAATTACAGAAATTATAATATAATTAAATACTATTAATTATCTTCACTACCTCATCCCACGCCAAGTCCTTCGAGCCCTTCGGAACGTTGCTCCACGTCTTGAAGTGAAAGGGTGATTGTATCCAATTTGAGCCCAGCTTGTTTTGGAAGCGGTTGAACAGGTGACCCCTATTATCAATGGGCTGGTCCGTGGTCTCATTCCACGGAACTACAACTCATAGTGTCCGGTCCAATCTGTTCAGACCAGCCACGTCCAGCCTCCTCGTGGAGATGTTCCCCTACTCATCTGCATAATTTACCATATACGTTAGATAAATTGAAATTCAAATATAACATTTCGAATTTAAATATTTTATTTATTAAATAAAAAACTATTTTTACCTTCGACCTGCACCTCAAACCTAGTAAATCGTGAAGACAACCATCGTGGGTTGTTCTGGTCCCGCGCGTCCTCCATATCCAGGAACTACTCCATGTCTGCGATCAGAATCAAGATCTTAAAATCCTCGTTTGCCTCATAGTCTCTAACACTGAGCTCTCCTTCTCCCAGATTAAGCACCTCTGTTGTGGTCGCCTCTTGTGGGACCATCTGCGGTGGCTGTGGTATAGCCGACTCCCATGACTATTGTGGGGAGATGGGCTGAAATGGCGCGGTCGCTCTCCCTCCGCGCTGCCCCCTCCTTGCTACTACTACCCCGTAGAATCAGTCTGGGGACCTCGGGCTCCTTCCCCTTATCCCTCCCTGAAGCCATATCAATTGCAAAAATTCAAAAAAATAAAATGAAAAAAACCAATTAGCCGCATTTATAATGTAAAATAAAAATAATAATAATAATAATAATAATAATAATAATAATAAGTATATTTTTCATACCTCAAGTGAGATGAATGAAAAATGATGCAGCGAAAACTCTCAGACAATCCTTAAACGCTTAGATCTGAAGGAAAACTATCAGAGAAATTTCAGAAAATGAAATGGCCAAACAAAATAGTGAAGGGAGCGGTGACTATTTATACATCCATATTTTGTAACGGTTTTGGAAAAAACTGCTACATTAACCGCTACTAAACGGCTAAATTTTGTAGCAGTTATATAATGACCGCTACAAATGTGTGACCTTTAAAGTTCTATAGCGATTAACCTAACTGAACCGCTACAATGGTGTCTTTTGGAGTTCTGTAGTGGTTATAAAATATGAACTGCTACAAATAGGTGTCTTTTGGACTCTCGTAGTGGTTTATTTCGTAGTAATCGCTACAAGAAAACTGACACAATTGTCGCGGCTTGTTGGCACCAAGTGGTGCCACATTTTGTAGTGGTTTTATTATTGTAACCACTACCAAATAACCATGAGAAATTAAGGCGGGAATCTCGCGCTATATTTGTAGCGGTTTTATCCTTTTAACAGCTATAAATTACGTTGTCAATCACTTGCACCACTTGGCACGTGGCTTACCGCTACAAGTGTGTAGCGGTTTACGTAATAACTACTACAAATGTCAATATTTGTTGAGGTTAAATATAACTTCTATAAATTCACCGCTACGAAATGTCTTTTTTTTTTTTTTTTTGTAGTGTATTGTTGCTCATCTCCCTACCTGACATTTAAAATAAAAAATAAAATTACAATTGCATAACAATACGCCTTTGGAACAACAAACATAGGAAATTGTTGCTAAAAATTGTAGAGAGGCATCCAAGATGCTTCCTCTTCCATTAGACCCTTCCATTAAACTAGGACCTCTGTAATCATCTTCTTCCTTTGCTTCTTTGCATTCGATTCAAAATAATAGGAGGCTCTGATACCACTGATAGCTGAATGTAAAATGAATCTTTAAGAAATTTGGATATTTCGGTAGAAGAAGAGAAGAGAGGATCAAAGAAGAAAAAGGGAAAGAGATATCTGGATACTACACAATGTTATTTCGTCATCAATTATAATAACCGAGGCTAAGAATAGGAGACTTTGATACCATTGATAGCTGAACGTAAAATGAATCTTTATGAAATTTGTATATTTCGGTAGAAGAAGAGAAGAGAGTAATATCTCGAATTTCTAAGCTTTGAGTTGATGATTTATAGAATATGAAGATGCTAGAAGGGATTAAATAAGGCCTCAAGAAAACAAAATTTGTTGGGATAAGCTTATTTTTGCTATAAGAATTTCAAGAAAATAAGGAAAGAAATAACCATTAAAAGTACATAAAGACCCAGAACAAAGAAGGAGAAATAGTAACTAAATATTTAGGAAAATAAAGGAGTTATGGTTAATTTTATTTCCCAAAAAGATTTAGCTTCTTGTATTAAGGGCATATTTTCTTGATATAATTTAAGAAAAACAGTTAGAGGTTATTATTTTTCTAAAAATTTTAAGGAAATTATTTTATGGGCTAAAGAAGCTAAATAAGGAAGAAAATTCCTATATGGTATTAAAGATTAATGTTGAGAGATATTTCACGAAGAAACGCCATTCTGAAAAGGGATAATAAAAAGGTACCAGCTCAAGACTTATTAAGTTTGGGAAAGGGATAATAAAAAGGTAGCAGCTCATGACTTATTAAGTTTGGGAGAAAAATGATGAGAGTCAAATAGAAGACTCAATCGGTGAAGGATGAGTCACTCCCACACGTATCCTTTTGTCTGAAAATTCTTCTGCTGCACGACATCTCTTCTCTTCTCCTTATAGGGCAAGTCTTCCCTCCGTTGCTCACACACCACCAAACTGAAGAAGGCAGCGGAGAGAACTTGCGAGAGACTTGGATTGAGAAGGAGCAGAGGACGTGAGTGTGGGAGAAGGTGTGGTTGAAGAAGAGGCCAACGTGGAGAAGCTAATCTATGGGCACGTCAGTCTTGGAATCAAGGTAGGCCTAATCCTCTTCTGGCTCTAATCTGTGATTAGGATTTTGGTTCTGAGATGTGGGGGAAAACACCGATTAAGAGAGGGATAGGTGTCCTATGTGATTACATGATTTCAGCTTGCCTGAAACTAGACGATAACGGTTAAATTGAGTATATGCTTGAAGGTTTATGAATGACGCTGTTCGAACTCTAGGAATACATTTTTCTTTTTTCTTTTTTTGGTAAACGATAGGCAGACATGGCCTTTGGCTCCCTAACCCGGAATCCCCCCGGTATCCGGCGCCTTTTCCTGAGTCCCTGGCCTTCTAACACTGGACCAGGTAACCCGGGGCAACCAACTAATCCGGAGCGGGGGATATTTTTAGGCACACCTCTGTAAGGTGCTTTGCACCAAGGGTGGGTTCCCCCTCCCAACAAGAGCTTCTCCAAGGTTCAAACTCTCGTTTGTCTAGGGAGTGTCAGATGCCTTATCACTGCACCCGGCACTTTGTTGGTGGGAATACATTTTTCTTGAATCTGAAACTTTTGGGTCTGGATGTCATGTGTCCGTGTGATTGCAGGGTGTTGAGATTTCTAACAATTAGCAATCTCATAATATTGAAACAAGTTTAAAAAGAGTTAACGTGGGTGCTGTGACTTTAGCTCCCCTTTAGTCAAGGTTTTAAAGAGAAGGATTAAGTTGCCGAAACTTACAAGCATTGAAGGTACCTTGGTATAAGTTATTCTCAAATGACTAACGTAGTGTCCATAATATTGAGATAATGGTTTAAACAATGCATTGAATTTGGAAGTAGTCAAATGCTCATTATTTTTAAGAGGACGTGGGTGCTGTGAGGAACTTCAGGGAGCATGTGTTTGAATCATTTGACTACATCTAAAATATGTTTAGATGGGAGATACAGGTGTCATAAAAGGGGAGGACCTTTGAATGCCCCGATGAGTAGCATTCCTAACATTGTGTTTAGAGGCAACATAGTGATGATTTCAGATATAAATCTGAAATATTTTCAGAATTAAAGAGAAGGGTTTTTTGAAATTTTCAAGGGACCAAAGTAATCACATGCCAAGGAGAATAAAAGATAAATATTAGAACTTGAGAGTAAAAGAGAGATTTAATACAATATTAAAGAAAAATTATATATGTGATTAACCTGTCTTTATATATAACTTCTAGGTTTTGATTTGTGCCCGATTCCACCAAGAAGACACTAAATGGAGGCCCATCCCAGTGCTTCACGGATTCATCTTTTCTCCTTGGCGCTTCCTATCCTTTACCACACCGTTTTAGGTGTAAAATGTGAGGGGATCTACTTTTCTTTTTCTTTTTAAACTAACATTAAGTGCCTTGAAGTCGTTTTGAAGTAGCACCTAATATTTTAAAATAATTTGTTCTACACTCTATGATATAAAATATTTGTTCAGTAGCACTCAATATTTAGCAAGATGCATCTTACTGAAGTATTTTTTAAGTAGCACCCAATATATATAAATGAAAAAGTTAATTTAAGATACACAGTGTTACTAAAAAAATACTTCATGTTGCAATTTGACAAATATGAGATGCTGTTGAAAAAATATTTTATGCCACAGAGTATATAAAAAATTATTTTAAGATATTAGGTTCTACTAATAATTTTGAAACGCCAATGAGAAAAGCTGGATCATGCTTCACCTGGTTTAAATGCTCGTTAAAAGTAGTAAAGTACTGAACACTCAAACTCATTAAATATTGATGGTTTAGATTTAAATTTTTCAACTAATAATTTTTAAATATAAAAAAACAAATTTTTTATTAAAAAATGATAATTAAGATGGTTATCTCTATTTTAGATTCTATATGTAATAAATAATTGTTTTAAAAAATAAAAATAAAAATGTTAAATCTGGATCGAATAGACCAGATCAGGACAGTTGACGCCTAATGAGTTTGCTCATAATGAACACCCAAACTCATTCCCTCACCTTGTATTAAAAAAACAAAATGAGAGATCAATTATATGATGTGAAGTCAACTATGCTGGAGTTTTGAATTAAATCTCCAATGAATGAAAAAAAACGGTTCCTATTTGTAACGTAGTGTGTATTTCTTTTGTATTCCCTTTTATCAAAAACAGAAGAAAAAAAGAAAAATAAAACATTCAGTCAGTTCTATTTCTTATAACAAAGCTTTTTATTGCTCTAAGGGTTTTATGATGAGGACCAAGAAGTTATAACCACACCTTCCAAGTCTAATTTGAATAGTTTGGACTAATTTTTATACTTATTTTTATTTTTAAAGTACATTTTAATGTGTACAAAATTTAAAATAAAGCTAGGTATTGTTTGATTCTGTTTTTAATTGTATTGGAAATTCATATATGTCAACACTGAACACTTAGACACAAAAAGATTAATGTTCGAAAGACTTGTTTATGTTTTATTAAGGGTTAAGATACTAAAATACCCTTCAATTTTTATGAAAAGTGTAACAGTAGTTATAAACTATTTTTTGAAGCAAAAATAGTAACTTTCAAAATTGGAGCAAAATCATTAAACCCCAACTAACTTCCATCTATTACAATAGAAAAAATTAATTTTTTTGCTCTTAAAATTTTGACTTACTCATAACTCAATCCCTAAATTTTTGACTTACTTGTAACTCCGTCCCTAATATTTTTGAGTCATCATATGTGACAAAATTTGTTAAAATATTGTTAAAAATTGCTTAGATGGATTTTACATAAATTAAAAAATAAAAAACAGCGTTCTCGTCCCCATCAAATCGCATCCCCTCTACCTTTGTTTTCCAGAAACCTTGTTGGGCATCCACGGCGTCCATGACAGATCCTTTCGAGAAGCTCCTTCCAAGCATAAAGTGAGATCGATTTTCTTATGTTAAAAGGCTTTCAAGGGTACGAGCATCATATAAAGGACCTATATTTACATTTGTTATTAAAAGGAGAGATTGTGGGCCAGATATGTTGTGAAGTGAGTGTGCTTCGACTTTTTATAATCTCATTCTCTTCCAATTGTTATTCATCATTTATCATTCAAAAGTTAAGAAATATCTTTTTCCTCAATTGTTTTTCTTACATACTTAGGTGCTTTTATCAGAGTTAAAAGCATCATAAGTGGCTTCAATCTGTTCTCCAATATGAGTCGTTCACTGCCCTCTGGTGATTTAGAAGGATCTATTATGGACGCCGCGGATGCCCAGTAAGATTTATGAAAAACAAAGGCAAAGGGGGATGAGAGATGGTGGGGACGAGGATGCTCTTTTTCTTTTAAATTTATGTAAAATCCAACCAAACAATTTTTAACAGTATTTTAACATTTTTTTTGCCACATAAGATGACTCAGAAGTATTAGGAACTGAGTTGTACGCGAGGCAAAAGGTCAAGGACTCAATTATAAGTGAGTCAAAACTTTATGGTCAACATATTAATTTTCTTCATTGTAATAAATAGAAATTAGTTTGATTTAACGGTTTTGTTCTAATTTTGAAAGTTTATGATTACTTTTGCTCCAAAAAAATTAGTTTATAGTTATTGTTACATTTTTTATAAAAGTTAAAGATTATTTTATCACCTTAACCCTTGTATCATTTATATCTATTTAATATATTCCTGGGCAAAAAAAAAAAATCTATTTAATATATTGAAAGATCAGATGTAACAAATTAAAAGATAAAAACCAGAATGAAAAAATGGACTTGTTTAAACATACCATCATTTATGATGGTTAGACAAGCTAAGCTAATGTTGAAGGGAATCTATACCAAGAACTCCAAAAACACTGCGCAAGAAATTCATTCAAAACAACACCACCAAAATTACCCAAGAAACTGAATTAGAGAGATATATATATATATATATATATTGAGAGAGAGAGAGAGAGAGAGAGAGAGAAGGATTTGCGAACCACATGGAGAGAGAAACCATAACCTACTATTAGACATGTTCAAAGAAATCAACATCATTTGTCCGGGACAAACACACACACACACATATTTATCTACATCTTTGTCTCTGGTCGTGCTCCTTCTTCCATGGCCGTATCAGCAGAAACATTCCTATTCTTCCCGAGCTCTTTGGCAGTGTCATAAGAAGCGTGCAAGCCAAACAGGACGTAGTATACCAAAAGAAATGCCGTCCATACCCCAAACCTTATGAATGAATCCTTGTCTATGGAGCCTAGCAGGAAGACATTGATGGCTATTGACAAAGATGGAAGCCACGGCACCAGTGGCACTCCCCAGTGCTTCGGTTGCTTCGCCTGTGGCACAAACATACACAGCCCCGCCGTGCCCATCAACCAGAACGGCACCGCCACCGCGTACCCAATCCAACCATCGCTCTTCGCCCAGTAGCCGGAAATGGCCGCCGAGGATCCCAGAATTAGCACTAGGCACACTATGAGCTTCGTCTGTAAAAACCAATAGGGTTTGTGAACATCAGAGTCTTTGAATATAGGCGAAAGTGAACTTGTATACTACACTAGTATTCCTATGATTTATTTTATTCTCGTCCATTAAATTTTATAAGGTGTTGTTTTAGTTTTCTTAAAAATGTTGATATTGAACCTTTAAATATTGTCAATGACCATTTAGTGTGAAAGGTTTTTGTATAAATGAGATTGCGGGATTGATCCCACTAATAATCAAGCAATTAGTAACTTATCACCTAAATAAAAAAAAAATTCTAATTCTGACAAAATTCTCAAATAGTGACTTATTAAGTTCATTTTTTAAAAACAACAATGATTGACCCAAAAAATTTATCATTTGAGACTAATGTTGTCAGGGTTAAAGAATAGAAAAAATAATTTATAGAGTTAAATACTAAATTGAAACTTTGTATAAAGTTAAGGATCAAATAAAACAACTTTACCAAAAAATAATTATAAAACTAGGGCCATCTAGGAAAATAAAATTCGACCGCCTCTACCCGAAAAAGTCAGAGAAACACACTTGCTATACATTTATAAAAATCAACGCAAATTTTTCTAAAGAAATTAACTTTAACTCAGATACATCATAATTCATTCAAATCGATAGAATTTTATAAACGTAATGTGGGACCATTACCTGGTTTGCTTTCGTTGTCACTCCAGTTGAATAATATCGCCGAACAAGAAGGCCTACAGCAACAAGCATGAAGATGAACAGTGTAGAAATCGACAACAGATTCGACAGAATCTCCAGCTTCGTGAAGAAAGCTATCACCGCCGTCGCCACGATCATCGAGATCGTTGCGTTCACCGGCGTACCCATCTTGGAGTCCACGTGAGCGAACCACGGCGGCATCATGTGGGTTCGCGCTATATGTGTCAAGTACCGAGCTTGGCCCACGGTGCCCACCAGCAGCACCGTCGTCATGCCCTTCAACGCCCCGGCGGCGACTATGTACTTTGCCCAATCCATCCCCACGCCACTGAAAGCGACGGAGAATGGCGCGTCTGGGTCAATTTTTTTGTAAGGTTGCATGAGGCAGAGGGTAACGGCTAGCAAGCAGTAAGCTCCGGTGGTTATCACCATGGAGCCGACGAGTCCGATAGGGATGTCTCTGGCGGGGTTCTTGGTCTCCTCGGCCATGGTGGAGACGGCGTCGAAGCCGACGTAGGCGAAGAAGAGGACGGCGGAGGCCTCAAAGATGCCACGTGGGCCGTAGGGGACGAAGTCTTTGTAGTTGTTGGCGTCAGCTTTCGTAAGGCCGGCGACGATGATGAAGACGATGACCGCCATGTGGAAGACGGAGGCGATGTAGTTGAAGCGAGATGAGGCTTTGGTGCTGAAGACAGCGAGGACGCAGATGACGGCGAGGACGACGACGGCAATGGGATCGAGGTGGCCGTAGTCTGGGCTCATGCTGTGAACAACTATGCGGAAGTCGTCGGAGCCTCTGTTGCAGAGGGTGGCGAAGTAGGAGGTCCATGATCGGGCCACGGCGGCGCCGCCGATCACATACTCGAGAAGTATGTTTCCAGCGGCTATGAAGGCCACAAAGTCGCCGAGCTCTACCCTTAAGTATGCAAATGATCCACCTGAGAGGGAAAGAATATGTTACTTTGAGTTTAATTGAATGAACATAATTAAGGAAGAATCTGGATCTGAACTAGTACCAACTAAGAAAACCACGTTATTTGAATAAAATAGTAAAAATAAGAAGAAACCTAGCTTTCTTTTTTTGTTGCCAACCAGTAGAAACCCAGCTAATTGGTGAAGGTAAGTTAGAATAGTTATATTCTGAGGATACTTCAGAATATTTAAATTAATTTTTTTATTGTAATTTTATTACTTAGATTTTTTGGGAAAATAATAAGTATAGCTTGTATCTTTTGAAGACAGAAAAAAAAAAGAATAAACACACAAAATATTAACTAGATTAGAGTAACTCTCATCCACCTCAAAATTAAAGTGATAAATTAGTATAATTAAATAAATAGGGTTAGCCAAACAAAAATATTTTGGTCAAACAAAAAAATAATAGAAAAACCATGATCAAGAATCTGAGGGGCATTGAAAATGACATCATGAACTGGTGCGTTGATCCCAAAAATTGGCGAATGTAAACAACAACCACATCATTCTCATCATCCCATGTCACTCTTTAGAAACCGAATTATATCATTACCATCAAAGTCTACAAAGTGACGTTCGCTGTTATATTAAATATATTTTCATTAAGATAGAATTATGATGTTCACAGTTATAAATACAATACAGACAAAAAAAAAAAAATCAACTTATAAAATATTATAATAATAATTTTATAAAATATTAAATTTTTTAAATCTAACGATATGTCTGGGATGCATATTTTGAAGAAAAGAACATGATCCGCTTCCTCTCTAATTCACATTTATTGATCATATCACATGCATGTTAGATTAAAGTTGAAATAAATCTTAAATTTATTAATTTTAGTTTAAAATTTAATAAATTTCAAAGTTGAGTATATATTTACATATTAATGAGAAGTCTAGGAAAATAACAAAACAATAAATTATTGACGAAGTTATATACTCATATAATAATTTAATGATGAGACCTATATGAAACGAAAAAAATACTCTTTCTTAATAGGAGTATATGTAAAAATATTATTAAGTATAAGAATAATCTTCTTAACATAACTTTTTGTTATCTCCTCACTACATAAATATATAAATTTTCTTCTGCCTTTAATATAAAATTCACTTTAATAAAAAAAATAAAACAATAAAGTGATTAATGTAAGGAGTACTATAATATGAGTGTGTAACTTTATGTACAAATGCAATTTGAAAAAAAGGAAGGACTAACTTAAAACCATGTTCATACATGAAGCTAACAATAAGTTATTATATATTTATGAGAAAACGAGTACCAAGCTAGTGAAGCTTCTGGACAAAATGCAGTTCAAGTAATTAAATTGTTTATATATTTAAATGAAGAGTCCGAGTTGATAAGTCAAGTCAACTTAATGAACTAAATAAAATAGTACTTTCGCTTCCATTATTAAAAGGACCACCAATATAATAAAGAAAATTCACACCCTGTGAACTAATTGGCCAATCATAGAAATCAATTAACTCAGAGATATTTTGCCAACTAGACATTTCCTATATATTTGGCCAAACAAAGACTTTTCACATACCCGCCGCACTTGAATATAATTGGCTAACCAAAGGTTTTTTTTTTTTTTAATAATAAGAATATTATTATTAACCATAATAATAACAATAATTAATAATATTCACGACTTGCTCACGCAAGTGCCAGCTACCCAACAGTAATAAGTCAACATACTGTAACCGTTGACCCAATAAATAAATAAATAAAAACGACATGCATAAACCCACAAGTTTTGCCGAGATCGCGGCTAAATTTTCTATAAAAATCAACTTTAATTAATAGAATAAAGTGAATTGATTATTTTTTGTCAAATTTGATTTTAATACTAAACACACCATTTAAATAATGTAACACAAACAACATCCCCATCCTATCCTGAATATCTTAGAATCAACATTTTTATTGAAGAAAGAGAATCAACTTCTTTTAATGCAGAGAAAAGATCAAATTTTTCACCAATAAAATCACTTAATCAATTGATTTCTTAATTGCAATAATTAATTGTAGCGTTAATTTACAATTAAAATAATATAACATTCCGTCCTGCAGACCTCATAGTCTTTTACTTAAGTGTTAAAAATTTCAACATCTATGTAAGTGATTATTGGGGGCATCTCTACAATCTTATCCAAAGTATTCCAATAAATAAATATCACATTCAATATATGCATATATGCACACACACTTTATTTGACCTTCTCTACATTTACACACTTGACAGACGCATAAATATATTTATATATATAGTATTCTCTTTACTTACATATTACTGGAAAATTCCACGTATTGTCTTGTATAAAAGATAAGATATTAATTCTTCAGCAGGAAATTAGGGTTTGTTTAATTAATTTGATTTCTTGTTTTCAGAATTTTTTTAGGAAAATAAAAAAACAGATAAATTTGCTTAACAATTTGTTTTTGGTTTGTGTTTTGAAAAACAAAAGAATAAAATTATTAGTTGTTCTGAAAAACAACAAAGTTAGAACACCTTTTATATGTTTTTTTACTTTGTGTTCTATAAAACTAGCGAAGAGGAAGAAAACGTTATATTTTCGTTTATGAAAATCATACTATTAAAGCAAACTATTATTTCACTTTTCACTTCACCATTTTATATATATTTTTTAAAATAATGATTTCAACATATTTTTTAATTTTTTAAACTTGTCCTAAAAATTATTCTACAAGTTGTTATGAAGACATAACAAAATCAAACAACGACTAAATTGTTACATCCAAGCTATTGAGAAAACCATTAAGAACCACAGGCAAAAAGAAAGAAAGAAAGAAAGAAAACCATTAAGACACAGTTCAACTCATAAGTCAAAATAAATAAATACATAAATACGAAGTTTGAGTAGTTTTCGTATGGAAGGAATAGAGCCGGGAAAACGGGCCGAGCCCGTCGGGCCGGCCCTTTTAAGCCCTGGCCCTTCAAGGGCCGGGCTTGTAAATTGGAGCCTTAAAAGGAAGGCGTTTGGCTTCGGTCCTTTTCTCCAAAGAGTTAAATATTTATTATAATAATATTTATTATAATAATATTTTTTATAATATATTAAATCTGGACCGTTGAGATCTCAATCCGACGACCCACACTAAGAAAAGGATGGTCCTTTTCTTTGGGAGAAAAGGACCGAAGCCAGCTCCAAAAGGAAGTCGGGTCTAAAAGGGCCGGCCCTGTAGGGCCTCGGGCTTAAAAGGGCCGGCCCTGGAGGGCCTCGGGCCGGCCCTTTAGGCCCTTTTATTTTTTATTTTTTTTACTTGGAAAGGAACCATGTTACATTTTTGAATTACCTTATTGAATCTATATGTCATTCTGTCCTCATATTGTATAGAGTATGATTTTTGAGTATATTATTTTGTCTAATTGAATCATATTGTGATTTTTGAGTATGATTTTTGAGTATATTGTTCTGCCTATTTAGACTAAAATCATATTATATACTATTCTGCCTGATAGATTATGATTTTTTATGGAGGTTGTGATTATTTGACTACTTAAACCTACTGCTTAAAGTGAAACACAATCAAATGTCCTTGAAATTGATGATAGTGGCGAAGAAGGTGAAAATGATAGTCGTCGTACTCATGTTTAGATGTTAGAGTATTTACCTTCTTGCCTTCTTATACTTTGACCTTTGTGTGAGTTATTATGGATGTGATTTTACCTTTGATTATACATTAGTAACTGTGTTTGTTTGTTGCAAGAGGAGTGTTATTTAAACCTTAATGTTGACAACATTTATGTATTAAATTAGAACTTTAATCGTTGTTATTTACTAATTATATCTCTTTGGGGAAAATACGCAGGAAAAATAGTTAAATATTGTGAAAAGGATTTTCCGGCCCTGCGGGCCGGCCCTGGCCCTGATGCTCTCGGGCCGGGCCTTGAAAAAATGCAATTTTCTTGACCCCGAGCCCTTTAGGGCCGGCCCTGATTCCCAGCTCTAGGAAGGAACATGTTGAACAATTACGAGTTAAGAGTAGCGTTTCTTTCTGTAATAATTCAATATCGTTTATAAGAAATTTATATTATTTCTACATCATCAATAAAATCAACCCATGCCTTTCCGGCAAAAAAATAAGAATTTTGTATGTAGGCAAGATGCTTTATGTAAAATATGTTTTGCGAAAAAAAGATGTCCGATTCAAAACAATCCATACTTACGGAAATTTTAAGTTTTTTAATTTTTTTTTTGGTTCTGAGATTACGGAATAACACATAAAAACATAATAAAATTAATTTTGACCATTGAAGATATCCAAACGAATGAGCTATTACCTGCGACCGGAATTTCAACGGCGAACTCGGTGTAACAGAAGACGGAAAGCAACGCGGATACACCGGAGACGACATAAGAGAGAACAACCGCCGGGCCGGCCTTCTCCTTGGCCTCAAGGCCAGTGAGAACGAATATTCCGGCGCCGATGACGGCTCCGACGCCGAACCACATAAGGTCCCACCAAGTGAGCGTCTTCTTCATCTCGCCCTGGCTCTGAGACTTGACCTCGACAAGCTCCGTTTGGTCCATGGACCGGGTCATGACCCGATTCTTGAACCGAAACGGAGTGTCCAAAAGCGCCCTCCCATAATTTCCCCAGCTCCGAAACGACTCCTCAGGGAGAAAGTCGTTTTTGCGAAACGTACATCCCCTCCTCCGTAATCCGCCGTCGTCAACAATAGCACCGCCGTTGCCGTCCTTCACCATTGTTGTGCTGTCGGCCGCCACCACAACACAGAGAAATCGATCGTTGTTTTAGACTTATTGAGAGAGGAAAATGTGGGATTCTCATGTGATAGGTGATAGGTTGGCGCTATGTAAAGCAAGTATGAACCGTATAGCTGTGTCTCCACAGTGATTGAGATGTTTTTTCAACGAAATTAAGAAAAATGTTAATTGCAATTATTGGGCCAAATTATTTTATTTTTCACATTATATATAGTCGCTACCGATTCCCACTCTATTGCACGTTCCCACTTGTATTGCTATTTTTTATTTTTTGACCACATATATGATTAGATAAAAGGAAAATCATGTTGGTAAACAAAATTAAATTCAAATCGGCGACATAAGAGATAAAAGGAAAATTAATCACACAATTTAAATGGATGTTTAATTTTAGATGGTCATTAATATTATAATTGTTATGAATATTGTGGTAGTGGATGTTCATAATCTTTTAGTATTCCATAACCTTTCAAGATGAGTCTTTTGGAATTCTACACTTAAAGCTATATAACCCATGAATGGCTTAGTGGGAGTTTTCTATTATTAATGTAAATAACCTACAAAGACTTTATATTATACCATTATGTAGATTTACTCTTTTGTTGTAACTCTTGTAATGGAAGTTAAGGATTTGTGGCCTATAAATAGTAGACATGTATCAAAGGTTGTAAGCTTGAAATGAAATAAGAATCACTCCCTTCTTACTCTCTATTTCTCTCTTGTATTTCTTTATTCCCTTCATCTCAATCTCTTATACTTTCTTGATTTTATAACACGTTATCAGCACGAATTCGCTCAGAAGACCTATGGTTTAGTTTTCTATCTCTTCTACTCTCTAACTTTCTCATTTACATACTTTGTTTTATATTGTTTATTATCTATGTTATTTTATCTTTCTAGTCTACACTATCAATCTATTGTTCTATATTATTTTTGTTATTTTTCTTTTACGCTATCTATTTTTATCCATCCTGTTGTTATCTTTTACATATATATAGGATAATCTAAGTCATTACATGGAATTAAATAGACTCTTTTACCGATTGTTTTATACATCGGGTTCCATGGCTAAGATTTGAGATTATATTATCCTCTGCAAGTTTTCTTTCTTTTAACTTTTATTTATCGTTTTCCCATTAATCTCTTATTATGCAAAATTTATATTTTTTTTTATATTCTAGTATTCTTTACATTTTATGTTATTATATTATGTTATTTCATTTTATTTACACTTATTTTACATTTCTTTATTTTATTTACATTTTATGTTATATATTATTGTTTGTTTCTTTATTTTATGTCATTTATTTCATCTAGTTTTATTGTTATTTTATTTACATTTCATTTATTTATATTAATACATTATTGTTTTATCATTATGTCAATCTTTTATTTTCATTTGTTTATTATATTACATTAATATATAATAGTGTTATATATGAGTATGTAATGTGGTCTATATGATCATGGGCTTATCTATTATTTATTTTTTATTATGAATTTGAATTTATTTAATTTATTTTCTAGTATTTTGATTTTATCGAGAAGCCAGAAGCCATAATATTCTTAATTTCGTGATCAGATGACCAGAAGTCACATCACTTTTGTAATAGCTCTTATGAAAAAGAATGCTATTGGTTTCATTAAATTGCAAGATTGACAAGAATAATTTTGGCACTTTGATGATTTAATTGTTACAAATATCAAAGCCCTGAAGGCTAAAGGTTCACATATCAAACTAAACAAAGATTTTTGCTGTGGTGTGGTCCTGAAGACCAATATTTGGAGAAATTGATGATGCTATTGAAAGTAAAGAAAATATGTAAGAGTGAAAATAAACATGATCACATTGCATTTGTGGAATTGATAGTTGAAAGCTAAGAATACTTTGTCTTAACTATTGAATTACAATCGTGGAAATAATAACATTTCTAAGGCGATTAAAATTATGAGCAAATATCATACTATGACTAGAAGTCATATGAATAGAAAAAAAAATGGTATAATATGACCAGAAGTCATATAGACTAATATGTACTAATTTATTGAAAATAGAGATCAAAATGGCTGTGAAGCCAAAAAGACAATGAAATATTGTGAAAAATATCAAAAATAGTTATGATGCTTAAAGCAATAAGTTACGGAGAAAGATGATCAGCTTGTATAGCCAAAAGAAATAATTGTAAGCCCTGAAGGCTATATGATAATTGTAAGCCCTGAAGGCCATATGATTTTGATTCTTTATGTTTAAATTTAAATTGATTGTGATTAATTTGTGAGAGAGAAATTATTATTTAACATTGTGATATCAACATGAGTGATATATGAAATCAAATAGATAAAAAGGTAATGATTGGTCATTTTAAAATTTCAGTATAGTGCCAATTTATTTATAAATTTAAACATTATTGGTAATTATTGATATATTTTGATTTCATGGCCTTTTAGCATTCTAACTACCTCATGGTTAATCCTTATAACTCCCATATCAAATGGTTTTCACTATTTATTCATATAACCTTCAATTATAAAGTTAAGTTGTTTATCACCTCTATTTTCTTCTTGGGACTTGTATTTCTCTGTTACACGAAAGATTTCCCAACAAACATTCAACTCATATACCTCAACATCAAGGTACTTTCTTTCATTATTAGTCATATTTTTCATTTTAGCCTTGTCTTCCATCTCTTTTCTCTTCTTGAGCACTATTATGTTGCCATATATATATATATATATATATGCAATTTTTCTTAGTTCCAAATTTTCATTATTGAAAGGCATACAAATACTTCTCAATTTATATTTTATTTTAGTATTGATAATTTATTGCCTCCTCTCCCAATTCATTGTATTGAAATTTCTTCTACTCCTTAACATTCTTATATGATATGTGCAAGTTTCATACATTAATTATGATACAATATGATATATATTGGAATCAAATTGGTTATAATATGATATATATTGGAATCAAATTGGTTATAATATGATGTATATTGGAATCAAATTGGTTTTATGTGACATTTGTGAAGAAAAAAAATCATATGTCATATTTGAATTAAGAAAGTGAGAATTTATTTAATTTTATGAGAAAATTCATAATGAATAGTTTATGATTTGTTAGACAAAATCATTTTCGTAATGTGCACGAATTATATAGTGCAAGTCAAATTTATGGATGATCAAACAGTAAAGAATATTTGAAAGAAGACTATGTATATCATAAGTATTTGTTATTTTATATTATAATGCATTTGTCTTTACATTTCTCTCAAATTAATTTTAGCCCCTAAACATCAGAATTCATTGCAATAAGATCTTTATGTATTTTGATTATGGATCTCATATTTTTCTTTATGTAGTGGAAAATTCTAAACATTTCATATTTTGAACATGCATCAAAAGAGGCAAATTGAAGCATATTATTATTAATAAGTAGCAAAATTATATAAATATGCAAGAATATATGTTAGTTCCTGAAGAACATAATTGTAACAAAGTCGATATAGTTCCTGAAAAACTAATATAGTTTTTCTTAAATTCTATGGGCAGAAGAAGAATTGATTAAGGAAAGTTATAACTCATAGATTTACATTAGAGTTTTACTCTATTACAAGGTTTAAATGATAGTCCAATTGACTGAAATCCATGATTAGTTGTGAGTTATGAAGTACTTGAGTTTTGAAATGAAAGATATATTATTAGCTTGCTATATACAAATTTGTCTTTGAAATAGAGAAATAAAGAAAGTATATTTATATGACTCACACTTGAGGGGAAGATTGTTAGAATATAAGTGAGTTAATATTGAAGAGTTAATATAAGTGTGATTGAAAAGTTTTACTCATATACTTCCTCACAAAACCTATTGATCTCCGAAAAATGGATGTCATATTGTGGTAATGGATGTCATATTGAGATTTTATATCAATACTTATGGAAATTGAAAAGTTTTGTTGTTGGTTAAGCAACATGTCATAGTAAACCAGCAGTTTACTGATCCAAATAAATATATTGTTAGCATGACTTGTTTGATTCATTCGAATCATATATAAAAGATTACGTGTGACATCTATTGAAGAACTAGAAGATTCTTCATAAATAGCCAACATATTATATAATTTAAGAGTTATCATGTGCTGCTTGTTCTCAAAGAAATTTGATTATGAGAGTATCACAAGTTATGATTTGGAATGGATCTCTATATTTCTGGAAATACATCAAGCTGATATATGGGCCCATTCAAATAACATGTAAACCATACAAGTATTCAATGAATTTGATAGATGCATCTATAAAATGGTTACATATAATATTAATATTAGTTTGCAACCTGAAGTTTGCAAGAATATTTAAATAAATTATTATGTTACGCGCAATTTCCAGATTATACGATTCATTCATTGAAGCCTCCATAAATAGCTAGATTAATACTTATGAGAACAAAAATTTATGTTTCAGTGTTGGCATATTTGATCTTACATATTGCAGCACTTATACTAGCCAACCAAATTCTCCCGATAAAATTGGCTTTTAATCAGGAGCCAGGTATATTCCATCTTAAAAGTTTGAATGTGCATTCCTATTAATTCACCACAATGCACATAGATGGATATTTAAAGGAAGTTAAGATAAATGTTGGGTAAGAACCTCCTTATTCTTGTTTGTCTCTAAATGAAACAAAGGGATGTTTCTAATGGAAACAAATGGATTTAGGAGACTTATATCGCATGATTAGTCGATTGTCATTTGACAAATTTTTCCTAACATGAGGGGGAGAAATTAAATAGCTGGAAAAGAAAAGAAAAAGAATGCATTATTACTATCAAATATAGATCCTCGAATATAACAATATGAACCAGAAGTTCATTTGGTTTGCATTCATGAAATATTACATAAAATCTGCCAGATGCAATTACTAACCTAAATGGGAATTACTAAATCTCATATTCCAGCTATAAGTGGTCTAATCAGCATAAATGAAAGTGAGACATATCCGAAGTATGAGAGAATAATCAGTTCCAAAAGAAAAAAGAAAGAAGCAAATAATCAAGATAATCATATTAAGGAGGCAGACACTCTAGAAGAGGTCAATACATAACTACTTGCAGAACCCTCAAAAGAGGTTCAGGTACCTGAAAGTAATAAAGAGATCTCAATGAATTATGTCACAACAAGAAAAATGGAACTGAAAAGATAAAGTTGTCGACTACAGTTTTAGTAATAATATCACGTGATCAAATGAGGATCTTATACATAAATATGTCGGTAGAAAAAAAAGGTGATTGACCAACTGAAGAAGGGGACAAGACGCAATGAAAAATGTTTTTTCAGCATGTGAAATTTATGAACCTGTAGTCCAAAACATTTGAAATATTAAGTTATTTGTGATATATGAATATTCATGTGAAAATAAAGATTTTCACAAGGTTTAATGATGATTATGATGAGGTACAACATTTGGTAGTTGATACAATAATTGTTGCATATATTATTAGTCTGACAGTATATGCAAACAAAATAATGCGTCTATTAGATATCATTATATATTATATATAGCATATGCATATGGATAGGGAATATTATATGAGAGTCTTTGAAGGATCTAAAATGCCAGAAGCATATACAAGAAAATCATTCTATATATAAAATGTTGTGCGAGTTTGAAAATAATTCAAGTATATATAATTGATTGAAAAATATATTGAAAAATGCGTAATTTTACATTTTACTTGACTTGTAGATCAAGTTATCAAATGCATCAATGATTTTAAAATCACATATTTTTATCGTAGTGAATTTTCTTGTAAAAATGCATTGAATTTAATGGTTCAGAAGTACCTTATACTTTATGAGAATATTTTTGTATTATGCTAATATTGTATCTATTATGATTTTTTTGATAAAAATTAGTTCTTGCAAGTGCACAATGGATAACAAAAATGAGATTTGGTGTGATAGTTTTATTAACATATTATATAATATTATTTTGTTCAAAACAAACTGAATATGTGGATGTAAGATATATTTTGATGATTTTCAGAATAATTTTTCTTTATTTTTTTCACGATGAATAAGATAAAGGCATAATATACTGATATTTTAGCATATCCAGAAGATATGTAAGAGGAATACATCTAGTAGAATATTTGGTGACAATGTATCATTCATAGTTTGGTGGCTAAAAGAATGATATGCTCAACAATACATGAGAAGTGATGTTCTTATCAGGGAAGTAAAACTGATGTTATTATCATGGGGAGTAAATATGATATTATCATTGAATGAAATAGGGACCATGCTGTACTCTTTTCCTTAACCAAGGTTTTGTCCCACGAGGTTTTCCTGGTAAGGTTTTTAATGAGGCAGTTTCGATTTGTATTTTGTACTCTTTTTCCTTCACTAGGTTTTTGTCCCATTGGGTTTTTCCTAGTAAGGTTTTAATGAGGCACAATATTTGTTTATGAACATCCAAGGGGGAGTGTTATGAATATTGTGGTAGTGGATGTTCATAATCTCTTAGTATTCCATAACCTTTCAAGATGAATCTTTTGAAATTCTACACTTAAAGCTATATAACCCATGAATGGCTTAGTGGGAGTTTTCTATTATTAATGTAAATAACCTACAAAGACTTTATATTATACCATTATGTAGATTTACTCTTTTGTTGTAACTCTTGTAATGGAAGTTAAGGATTTGTGGCCTATAAATAGTAGACATGTATCAAAGGTTGTAAGCTTGAAATGAAATAAGAATCACTCCCTCCTTACTCTCTATTTCTCTCTTGTATTTCTTCATTCCCTTCATCTCAATCTCTTATACTTTCTTGATTTTATAACAATAATTAATATATAAGGCTTTATTTAGTCAGTATTTTTATAAACCATAAATCTCATAACTCATTCCCTGAATGTATGAGTAAATGTACCTAGACGATAATGCTTACCTCTAAAATGTATTTAGCCAGAATTATAAGAAGTATTAGAAATAGTTGAAATGACCTGATTAATAGTCCCCAAAAAGGCAGATAAATATCACTAATTAAGATTAGCAAATTCTAAAATAGTCCTTTGAAATGACCTGATTTCTACAATTATTTTAACTACTAAAATATACATTGGGACATTTATATTTGTATTACTTTTATTTTAACCCATTAAGTGTATAAAGTGAATTTTTAATCATCTAATCTTCACACAATTAGTTTTATCTAACAGAAATTGCTCTGGTTAAAAAAAAAAAACAGAAATTTTTGAATCATCAAACTTGCTATGCAATTAGATACTAACAAATAATGCTTGCATTTTAAATCTTTTTAATATATTATTTTTATAGTGTAAGTTATGTAAATTAAAAAAATGAAAATAAATCTGTCATTGCGGATACTTTTTCAACATTTAGGGCTTTTTTGGTACGAGGGAAGGGAAAATTTTTCTAAGTTATATTTAAAACAAAAAAAATTAGAGAAGTGGAGTTAAAAAAGTTTAATTAATTTTTTACTCTTTTATCTTACATATTCTCTTTATTACAATTTTCTAACCCTACTTCTTCAATTTTCTTAAATTCAACTCATAAAAATTCCCCCCATGTTATCCTTTTCCCTCCAAATCCCTTATACCAAACAGGGGAGAGGGGCCTCTCCTTTCCCTTACCATCTACTTCCCTCTATTTCTTTATTTACACCATCAGATCAACTCTAATAATTGAAATTCAATATCCTATAAAACATGAAAAAGAGTATATAGAATAATTAAATGAAAGTATAAATATATGAACTAATAGATAAAATTTTAATGATTTGAATTTATTTAGTTATAATTTTTTCTTATTTAATATTATAATAATATTTTTATATGATATTAAATTTCAACCATCAGAGTTGATCTAATGGTGTAAATAAAAAAAGTGGAGGGAAGTGGATGGTAAGGGAAATGGAGAGGGCCCTTTCCCACCAAACAGACCCTTGATTGCATATTCATCACTTATGTTTGATGGTAAGTATTTTTTGTTAGATAAAACTAACAGTGTTAGGATTGAAAGACTAAATATGTACTTTATAAACTTAAGAGATTAAAATAAACTTGATCCATATATAAGGTACCAAATGTATAATTGAATTAGCCTGACCTTATTGTCCTTATCTAATAAAAAACAAGAAATTTGCCAAAAAAATTCCTCATTACAAAGTATATATTGTCAAAAGGTATCTAAGCACTACTGTAGATTTACACATTTATAACATTTAATATATAATGGTTACAACTAATAAATATCATATATGTCAAGACGGAGGTCGGGCAAGGATATATAACACTTAAAAGTAACGCTTAATTATGCGCACCGTTATAAATTGTGGGGCGGAATTCACGAAAATGCAAAAATAATGGTTGTAATTAATTAATAACTGTCATTTATTTAGTGATACAGATGACAGTTCTTTCGAAATAATCGTTATGTAACACTTACAAATGATTTGTCTTCCAACCTTACATCAGCGAAAACACAAACATAATAGGTATATCTATTGACCATAAAGTGTGAATGACAAAAACGATATTTCATAATAAACAGCCATCATATAATGAACAAATCTAAAAAGCACATTTTCTAGACCTTGTTCAATCTAACACCAAGTACCAATTTTTCTATGTTAAATACACTTTAGATCGAAGTATTTAACTCTATTTATACTAACATATTCCTTTTGTTCTTAGTACTTTTCTAAAAAACACATTTTCATAACTTCGTCTTTCTCTCCCTCATCATGGTCAGATGCCAGAGAACTCTTCCCATTCGCCGTCCTCCTCCTCCTCCTTATCATCCTCACCCTCCTCCTCCACAAGCTCCTCCTCTTCCACCACGGCCTCTACCATCACCACCACCACATCCACAAGCTCCTCTCTTTCCTCCTCCTCCACTACCTCTTTTGCCTCCTTCTCAAATGGAGACTCTATTGCAAACGTTAGCCAACCTTGACCACTCCACAACGCGTCTCGCTAGACTCACCCATAGTTTGAACATGAAGTTGGACCTCATCCTTCATCACATTCAGGTTGTATATAATCAATTCTAGTTAGACCCATCATCTCCTTCCTCATACGGCTCTGATGTGCCGAGCGAGGGGGAAGGGCAGGAGGAAGAGGACAGCAGTAGTGGTGATGACTAAAAACCACTACTGCTTTTTTTAATTTTTGAATATTAAAAATAATCAATTTTTAGGGCAATGTAGCCAAAACTATTTTTTTAAAAAAGTAATTGTCTCTTCACGGTTATTGGTAAACAATAGTTACTAATTGAAGGAATATTCCTGGTTATTAGTAATCAACAGTTACTTATGTTAACCAATGCAATTTATACTGACACATTTGCCTCTATAACACAACCCTTTCCATTCCAAATGACACAATCTGCTGGATAACTTGTGAAACCCATTTAGCCATCAACTTCTATTCCAACTTTTGACTTTTGTTCTTCATCAATTACATGGGAGAGCAATGATGCATGAACAAGAGCAGCAAGGGGGAGTTGACCTTATAACATCCCAAATTTTCATTCATAAGACAGATAATCTTATGAAGGAAATATTTAGTGGTAAATAAAATTTAGAGAATAATGGTTTAAATGAGGAAGATAGATCTAAAATAAATTTAAACATTATGTTTAATGAAGTCTAATAAAAATATAATTAAGCAATTATTATGTTTGAATTCTTTCAGAAAATATAAAATAATAAATTTAGTAGAGGTTAAATGAGAGTATTTAATCTTAATATTAATTATGTGCATATAAGTGAATAAATAATAAAATAAAAGACACTAAGAAGCCCCACATCGACTAAATAAGGAGAAGAGGGAGTTTTTAAAGCCTATATATATAGGAGTAGTGAGAGGGATTTTAGGTGCAACTTTTCTATTTTTGCATATAACCGGGATAGCTTCGGTACATGTTATTTGTGTTTTCTTTAACCTTGGATTGGGCTAAAGTTTTGTCAGCCCATCTGAGATATCCAACTCATCATTTTCAACGTTTGGATTATCTATTGGCATCGTAGTTTAAGAGTTATGAAGCATAGAACATGATCATGGAAAACAAACCCTAGAAGGAAGAATTGATGTTTCTAGTTTTGTCCACCGTTAGACCGTCATGAAACTTTGTGAGAAGGTTTGAGACATCCCTTTTTGCAATTGCAATGGCGGGATTGACCATTAAATATGCAGGGTAAAAGTAATTTATCACACTTTGAATCTATTATTTGAAAAATAGGAATTAAGTCATAGATTTGGGAGTTTTCTAGAGATTCTAAAGGTTAGAATCCCAAATTGAGATCATAGAAACATTAGACAAGGCTAGTCTAATGCTTTGATAATCCCAATTCTCAAATCTAATGTAACATTTCCTATTCGTAGGAAATTTTGAGCAACTCGATGGAGGAGAAATTATAAATGATAAGTAAAATATTTGCATACTTATTTTCCCTTATATGATGATTTTGTGGATGATATTTGAGCTTAATTTAATTAATTTGGGTGTAAATGATAAATAAATAATGATTTTGGCATAAAATAGAATTTATTGAAAAATACTAAATTTGACCATGTTTCGATTTTCAGGCGATATCTAGAACTCTAGATGTCGGATTGAGACGTTCTTTATATGGATAAAAAGTTAAGAAAAAGCTCTGAAGCCAAAACCCTTCTACCTTCAAGAGTTTCAAATTTTGTTTGAAAATTGAGAACGTGAATTTGTCCCAGACTGACTTTTGCCCACTAATTTGACCATAACTTGAGCTACAAATGTTGAAATGAGGAGCTTCTAGTTGCGTCTTCAAGTTAAAATCCAGAGCTACAACTTTCATGAAGATCATATTGTGAAATTCTACCATTTTGATAATCAAAATTAGGCTGCATTCAAGAAGTTTCGCTGCCACAAGTCAACATTGGCGACTTAAGGTCAAGATTCATGCCTAACAATGTGGAAATTTTTGCAACCCCTCCAACTATAAATAGAGGAGCTCAAGGCACAAGGAAACACACCATCTTAGAGTTTAATTTCATGCATTGTATTGTTTCTTGCATGCCTCCTCCATGGAAGGCTTAGGTAGTCCTTCTTTATGGATGGTATAAGTTGCCACCTACATGAAAGGTTTTACCTCCTATATGGAAGGTTAAATTTTTTCATTTTCATGCATCTTGTAGTTGTATCTTTGTGTTTTAGAATTTAATAATTAAGTTTTATGCAATGTTTATGAAGTTTTCAATTTATTTTGGTTTTGTTTTTAATTGCATCATGAGCTAAATTTTCATTTTCCTAGGGTGATGATGTAGCTTACTAATGACGCATTGAATCTATAAACATATAGTGTTGCAAAAAGACTTTGTAGTAATTAAGTTTCTCCTTACTCTAAGCTTTGGGTTAAGGATTTTTCTTGGGTGGAACTTAGAGAATACCATGTAATGTGATCCTATCTATATTATTTATTGGTTCTACTCGTGGATTTTTCTGAAAAATTCTACAAGCCTATAATGAGTAAAACTGGTATGAACCTTGCTATTTTATTACCAATAAACCTTGTGGGACCTTTGTGTGATCATAGGACTAGATAGATAGATTTGTGGAATCATTAAAGACAACTATAGGTTTAGATGCGTAAAATGAACTGGTTTTAGTATCTTTGTGTTTCATGCCTCGCAAGTCGCCCTGTATAGCAAATTGAACTACTAGTGTGATTTGTTTCTGAGCATGGACTTGGCAAATATATGTGTTGTTTATGTGATGCATTGAGATTCTGTATTGTTCATGTATTGTTGATTCACTAAATAAAGAATATATGCATGTGTTGGAACATGGTAATTCTATGTGATGAATTGGAATGTACAAGCATGTGAATCTGAAAACCCCTTGAGAATAATGTGATATAAATGGAAAAGTTAGTGACTAGGTTGTGATTGATAAAAAATGAATATCACGTGTCAGGCCGCTAGTTAATGTTCCCACTGGTACCAATATTTTCACTAGGTAACGCAAAAATGAGAGCCCCACATTACACATTAGACTTTAGAACGAGTGCAGAATATTGTAAGGAGGGCCGTTATGCCTTGACTTTTGAGAACGAAGCAAAGGCTGTGAGGAGAAGATTTGAGGTGACATGGAACAATGACTGTCAGCCTCTTCATCCCTCACACTTCATTAACTGCATCATCTTAACGATAAAGACCAACGTTCCTATCTAGGCAGGTGAATGGCGACGGGTACAAGAAGGTTAGACAAAAGTTATTTGGGATAATGTTAGAGTAAGGTATATATACCTACTAATTACTTGCTTTATACTTGTAAATGACTTGAATTATGTGCTTTGCAGTTTGCATATCATGTAGATCAAGATTACATCAGGGACTTTGTCATCAAGAAGGTTGGCCAATCACTATGCACATTCTGTTATGTATTGACGAAGGCATATTTGCAGAATCTTAAAGAGTCTGATGAGACATAAGTTCCTATAGATCTTCAATCCAGCATCAAATCAGATGATTGGAGAAAATTCGTCATCTCACGTCATGACCCAGCATTCCAGGTAATTATTATTTGCAATTCATAACACTTGCATGTATCTATTTAATATTAACTCGAGTGTTGTGTGTTTTTCATAGGAATTAAGTGGGGTGAATAGAAGGAGGGTGAAGAACAATAAATATCCCTATAAGGTAGGGCGAACGGAGTATGCTTAGGTTGCTAAAAAGTTAGATGTTGAGAGAGGGGACGGTTGTAGACGTCCCCACTCAGCAACTTGGGTCGGTGGCAAAGTAAAATAAAAATGGCTCTTATGACGATCCTCAGGTGAAGGAGGTCGTCGATAAAATGGTAAGTATTAATATTAGTCTCCGATTCATAGAAATAATATATGTCTTTAATTAACTATCAATATTAACATTATTGTTAAATGTACAGTAAACCATGTCCCAAGAAGTTTCAATACAAGGGGCTACCTTTATGCTGATAAGGACATATTGGCTAAAACATTGGGGCCTGACCATTCTGGTCTTCTTTGGAGTGCCAACTTTGGATTGACCAAGACAAAATATTATGGTTAGTGGCAACCTTAAAGAAATAATATGGACAAAAAGTATGAGAAGCTCAAGATACAGTGTGATGAAATGCAGGATCAAATATAGTTTCATGAGTCTCAAGTTCATCCGCCCTGACCAAATCAATAACTAGGGTGACAACATGAAGGAAGATGACAAACAATGGCACGTGAGGTTTATGAGGGATGAATTCCTTAGGAGAGAGCCATACGAAGTGACACTTACTTCTTGGTGCTTTACATTTAGGGGTGAGAACATCATTAACTCTACTTGAATTAGTTTTTATTTATTTTGTAATTGTCTTGATGCGGTGATCTATTATTTTCTTTAAGAACCACTGGATGCTCATAGTCATAATTCCAATGTGCAAAAGGATTTGGTACTACGACTCTATGAGCAGGGTTTTAGACATGAGACCATACATGCAGGAGACTTTCAATTAATAAGTTATTCATTCATTATCTCTTATAATTCAGTTCATCTTGCATGTTTCTGTATATATAATTTTATATTGTATCTTCTCAGAGCAGTCTAAACTTACCATACTCAAAATAGTCTAGAGTGCAACAAAAATAAGCTCATTGAAGGCAACTACAATCACTACAAAAAAAACGTGATTTAGTAGCAGTTAAAAATGGGGTATTAGTAGCGGTTTTAACCTCTACAAAAAACATTAGTAGCGGTTAGCAAAATTGCTACTAAATCATATGTTGCAAGAGGTTTTGTAGCGGTTATATAAAGCCGCTACTCAAGAAAAATAACCGCTACATATTTTCTAGTGGTTCAACCCAACTGCTACAACATCTTCATGAGTGAAATTTTTTTCAGAGATATTTGTAGCGGTTATATAACGCTACAAAAATAAAAAACTGAAATTTTGAAGGCAGGAAAAGAGAAATGAAATTTTTTTTTCTATTTTGTAGTGGTTAAAAAACCGCTACTAATTTTGAATTTTAATGAAATTTGTAGCAGTTATATTTAATGAAATTTGTAGCGGTTATATAACCGCTATAAATTTCACAAAAATTCAAAATTAGCGCAAAAAGATTAATTTCAGTTTAAAAAAGGCGCGTTAATTAGTAGCGGTATAACAACCACTACAAAAATTAATTTTTTTTTTAAAACACGATTATTTGATTCTTTTTTTTTAATATTAAATTAAATAGTTTATTTTTTTATTAGTTTATCTAATTTAATTAGCTTATTATTCAATATTTTAACTTATTTATAAAATAAAAGGAATAATTTAAATTAATTGGATTAGTATAAAAATTGTATTGATAATATTATTAAGGATACGTATGTAATAAGGAACTTTTATGTTTTTTACTATAATGTTATTGTGTATGAAAAATAGATGAAAATGAAATAAACTTGTAAAATATCTAAATAAAATGGTGAGAATAAATTTTATACAAAGGAAAGAAGTATTGAAAAAAAAATTAAAAAACTTGTTACCATATTTGATCGTATTGTTCAGCTCCTCAACTCATACAAAAGAAGTTGTAAATGAGAGAAAATGAAAGAAAGGTAAGGTGGAAAGAAATGAGGGAGCGTTTGAAATGAGTTGTGGTAAGGGTATTTATAGGGATCCACGTACCATTTATAGCGGTTAATATATCCATTTTGTAGCAGTTTTTATTAAGTATCGGTTATTTTTATTTTTGTAGCGGTTTTTAACTAGTAGCGGTTATTTTTTATTTCTGTAGCGGTTATTAAACCGCTACAAATATTAATTAATTAATTTATTTTTTTACATTTTTTTTAAAGACAAAAGTTTAATTAGAATTTGATCACTCATCGTCGTCATCCCTACAGAAATTATGTAAACTAATTGGTCAATCATAGAAATCAATTTACTCAGAGATATTTTGCCAACTAGACATTTCCTATATATTTGGCCAAACAAAGACTTTTCACATTCCCGCACTTGAATATAATTGGCTAACCAAAGATCTTTTTTTAATAATAATAATATTATTATTAACCATAATAAGAACAATAATTAATGACATTCACGACTTCACGAAGGCGCCAGGCCGCCAGCTACCCAACATGCATAAGTCAACACACTGTAACCGTTGACCAAAACAAATAAATAAATAAAAGGGTAAAGGTGCATTCAGCATTTTGATATATTTTTGGAGAAAGGGTAAAGATGTATTCAGCATCCTAATCTATTTTTGAAGGTGCAATTAGCACCCTAAAATATTTAAGGGAGTAATCAGCGACCTAAACCATTTTTTGAGGTATAATCATCACCCTAAAATATTTAAGGTTGCAATAAGCACCATAAACCCAGGAGTTTTGCCAAGATCGCTGCTAAATTTTCTATAAAAATCAACTTTAATTAATAGAATAAAGTGAATTGATTATTTTTTTTCAAATTCAATTTTAATACTAAACACAGCATTTAAATAATGTAACACTAACAACATCCCTATCCTATCATGAATATATATACAATCAACATTTTTTATTGAAAAGAGAATCAAGTTCTTTTAATGCAGAAAAAAGATCAAAATTTTAACCAATAAAATCACTTCATTAAATTGATTACTTAATTACAATAATTAATTGTAACGTGAATTCACAATTAAAATAATATAACAGTCTGTCCTGACCTCACAGCCTTTTACTTAAGTGTCCAAAATTTCAACATCTATATAACCAATTATTGGGGGCATCTCTACAATCTTATCCAAAGTATTCAAATAAATAAATAAATATCACATTCAATATATAGTATTCTCTTTACTTCCATATTACTGGAAAATTCCACTTATTCTCGTGTCTAAAAGATAAGATATTAATTCTTCAGCAGAAAATTAGGGTTTGTTTAATTAATTTGATTTCTTGTTTCCAGATTTTTTTAGAAAAATAAAAAAGCAGATAAATTTTCTTAAAAATTTGTTTTTGGTTTGTGTTTTGTTAAACCAAAAAAATAAAATTATTAGTTGTTCTGAAAAACAAAAAAATTAGAACACCTTTTATATGTTTTGTTACTTTGTGTTCTATAAAACTAGAGAAGAGGAAAACACGTTATATTTTCGTTAATGACAATCGTACTAATAAAGCAAACTATTATTTCACTATTCACTTCACCATTTTATTTATTTTTTTAAAGTAATGATTTCAACATTTTTTTTATTTTTAAAACTTGTCCTAAAAAATTATTCTACAAGTTGTTCTGAAGATATAACAACAAAATCAAACAAAACTAAATTGTTACATCCAAGCTACTGAGAAAACCATTAAGAAACAGTTCAACGCATAAGTCTAAATAAATAAATAAATAAATACATACATCCAAGCCACAACACAGAGAATCGATCCTGGTTTTAGACTTACTGAGAGAGGAAAATGTGGGATTCTCATGTCATAGGTTGTCGCTATTTAAAGCAAATATGAACCGTATAGCTGTGTCCCCACTCTCCACTGTGATTGATATGTTTTTTCAACGAAATTAAGAAAAATGTTAATTGTGTTATAAAAGTATATGTTCTAAGAAAGAAGATTGATAGGATTCAAAGAGAATTGATAGAATTTCTAGAGAGAAGTTAGAGAGATGTTCTCATTCAGTTCAATTGAAACAATCGATTACAGCCCTTTATTAGAGGCAGAAATTTAACCCTGGTTGTATTACCATGGTTATATTTAAATGACCGTGGTTACTTTATATCGTCTTTTTGTCCTTGTCTTCTTTTCTTTACGTCATTGTCTTCTTTTGCTTTTGCTTTGTGTCATGTCTTCTTTTCTTCTTTATGTCAAGTTGACTGGAGGATTAATATGAGTCAATGGACATCCACATATTTAATATTCATAACACTCCCCCTTGGATGTCCATTATGAATGTGCCTCATTAAAAACTTTAACTAGGAAAAACCCAGTGGGATAAAAACCTAGCCAAAGAAAAGAGTACATCATTCATTGATACACCGTCGAGTGCTGCCTCATTAAAAACCTTTCTAGGAAAACCCAGTGGGACAAAACCTAGATAAGGGAAAAAGAGTACAGCGTGTATCGACTCCCCCTCTTGATAATATCAGTTGAAATCTTTGAATCTCCGAAGACCAATATCATGAACAAGTTTTTCGAAAATTGTACCAGGAAGTGACTTGGTGAATAAATCTGCTAGATTTTCACTTGACCTGATTTGCTGGATATCTATTTCACCATCCTTTTGAAGATCGCGAGTAAAGAAGAATTTTGGTGAAATATGCTTCGTTCTATCGCCCTTGATATAGCCTTCTTTAAGTTGAGCGATACATGCAGCATTATCCTCATAGAGGATTGTTGGGATCATTTTGCCGGAAGATAAATGACAAGTTGTACGTATATGATGTATTACTGACCTCAACCACATACATTCTCGACTTGCTTCATGTATTGCTAGAATTTCTGCATGATTAGATGATGTGGCTGATATAGTCTGTTTCATAGATCGCCATGAAATAGCTGCACCTCCACATGTAAATAGATAGCCCGTTTGTGATTTACCATTATGTGGATCAGATAAAAATCCAGCATCTGCATAACCAACCAGTTCATGCTTGGATACATTTGAGTAGTATAACCCCATGTCTGTTGTACCTCTGAGATAACGAAAAATACGCTTTATTCCATTCCAATGCCTTCGTGTTGGTGAAGAACTATATCTTGCTAGTAAATTAACAGCAAATGATATATCAGGACGTGTATGATTAGCAAGATACATTAGTGCTCCAATAGCACTAAGATATGGTACTTCTGGACCAAGTAGTTCTTCATCACCTTCTTCTCTAATTTCTCGAGGTCTGAATGGATCTTTATCCACCATCAAAGATCTTACAATCATTGGGGTACATAATGGATGAGATTTATCCATGTAAAATCGCTCTAGGATCTTCTTTGTATAAGTTTCTTGATATACAAATATCCCTTTCTTGAAGTACTCGATCTGTAATCCAAGACAGAATTTTGTTCTTCCCAAGTCCTTCATCTCAAATTCTTTCTTCAAACAATTAATTGCCTTTTGGAGCTCTTCAGGAGTTCCAATGATGTTGATATCATCAACATAAACAGCAATTATAGCAAACTCACTATTAGATCTTTTCATAAAGATGCATGGGCATATCGGATCATTTTTGTATCCTTCTTTCAACAAATATTCATTAAGGCGATTATACCACATGCGCCCTGATTGCTTCAGGCCATACAGGGACTTATTTAACTTAACTGAGTATTGTTCTTGAGAACTTGAATTAGATGCTTCTGGCATCTTAAGTCCTTCAGGGACTTTCATATAAATATCACTATCAAGTGATCCATATAAATAGGCAGTCACAACATCCATTAGATGTAAATCAAGTCCTGCATCTACTGCTAGACTGATTAAATAACGAAAAGTAGTCGCATCCACTACTGGTGAATACGTTTCTTCAAAATCAATGCCAGGTCTTTGTGTAAAACCTTGGGCTACTAGACGTGCCTTATATCTAGTTATTTTGCCCTTTTCATTTCTTTTTCGTACAAAGACCCATTTGCATCCAACTGGTTTTACATCTTCAGGTGTAAGGACTACAGGTCCAAATACTTTTCTTTTTGCCAATGATTTTAATTCTGCATTAATGGCATCTTTCCATAGTGGCCAGTCTTTTCTTTGTTGGCTCTCACTAATGGATTTTGGCTCATGATCCTCATTATCATTCATTACATCATATGCTATATGATAAGCAAAGATGTCATCAACATTGACTTCATTTCTATCCCATCGGATTCCATTCATAACATAATTTATTGAGATCTCATTATTTTCACATATATCAGGTACCTGGGTCTCTTCTGGGACTACAATGTTCTCTTCTGGAGATAATATCTCTTCAGGAGATGGCTCTTCTGGAGCTACTAATTTTTCTTCATTATCCTCGACTTGACCATCTATATTCTTTGCTCCTTTTCTTTTTCGAGGATTTTTATCTTTGGAACCGATAGGCCTACCACGCTTCAGGCATGTTTTAGATTCATTCATAGCAGGTTGTCCTTCAGGGACATCAATTTTAATAGGAGCATTAGCAGCTGGGATATGTGACTTTGTCACTTTCTTTGGGTCAGTAAATGCTTCTGGCATTTGATTAGCTAAATTCTGTAAATGAATTATCTTTTGAACTTCAAGTTCACATTGTTTTGTACGAGGATCAAAATGAGCCAATGATAATTCATTCCAACTAATTTCTTTACCCAGCTGCTTGTTTTCTCCCCCTAATGTTGGGAAAAATGATTCATCAAAATGACAATCGGCAAATCGTGCCGTAAATAAATCTCCTGTAGATGGTTCCAACCATTTTATAATTGATGGAGATTCATACCCAACATATATTCCCATCTTTCTTTGTGGGCCCATCTTGGTGCGTTGTGGCAGTGCTACAGGCACATATACCGCACACCCAAAAGTTCTTATATGGGAAATATTAGGTTCCTGACCAAAAACCATTTGTAAGGGGGAAACCTTTAAATAACTTGTTGGCCTGATGCGAATTAACATTGCTGCATGCAAAATGGCATGGCCCCAAGCAGAAATTGGTAGATTAGATTTCATAAGTAAAGGTCTTGCAATAAGTTGCAACCTTTTAACCAATGATTCTGCAAGTCCATTTTGCGTGTGAACATAAGCTACAGGATATTCAACATCAATTCCAAGGGACATACAATATTCATTAAAAGCTTGTGATGTAAATTCACCAGCATTATCAAGACGTATTTTCTTGATAGGATAATCAGGGTAATGTGCTCTTAATCTAATCAATTGAGCAAGTAGTCTCGCAAACGCCAGGTTGCGAGAAGATAATAAGCAAACATGCGACATTTAGTTGATGCATCAATTAAAACCATATAGTACCTAAATGGTCCGCATGGTGGGTGTATTGGCCCACAAATATCTCCCTGTATCCGTTCTAGAAATGTGAGAGACTCACTTTCTACTTTGCTTGGTGAGGGGCGAATAATTAACTTTCCCTTGGAACATGCAACACATGAGAAATCATGGGATTGTGGTATTTGTTTACACTTCAGGGTATGTCCACATGAATTCCCAATTATTTGTCGCATCATTATTGAACCGGGATGGCCTAACCGGTCATGCCAAACATTAAATTCATTAGTAAACTTCTGGTTTACATTATCAAACTGCTGGTTTGTATTGGCAAACTTCTGGTTCACAATAGTATGTGTTTCAATTGTGCTTATACATGTGTAATACAAACCAGAAGAAAAAATAGGAAAATTTTCTAGTATGCATTTTCTACCAGCAATTATATTTGTAATAACAAGATATTCTTTATTATCTTTAGTTGTTGTTTCTAAATGATATCCATTTCTGCGGATATCTTTGAAACTCAGTAAGTTTCTTTTAGACTTGGTAGAATAAAATGCATTATCAATGCATAATTTTGTTCCTTCAGGTAACAAAATATTAGCTCTTCCGGAGCCTTCAATTAAATTTATATTACCAGATATAGTCTGAACATTGGCTTCTCGTATTACCAGGGAAGAAAAATATTTATCATGTCTGAGTATGGTGTGGGTTGTTGCACTATCAACGAGACATAAATCTTCAGGATTGATGCCAATAGAATTCATTCTTCATAAAAACATAAATAAAATTAATACATATGATAGAAACAACTGTAAATAAAATATAACAGTTTAAATTATATTAAGAAATCCGCAACATCCAAATAGTTATTATCTATATCAGCATACTCAGAATTCTCGCCTTGATCAACATGATTAACTTCAACATTTGATCTTTTACCAGTATTTTTTATTGATTCTTGATAAAGATCAACTAGGTGCCTTGGTGTACGACAGGTACGAGACCAATGGCCCTTTCCACCACATCGATAGCATGGATTATCAGCATATTTGTTTTGCCTACTGCTTTCTCCTTTTTGGTTCTTATCATTCTTTTCCCACTTCTGGTAGGGATTTGAACCTCCATGATATCGACCACGACCACGCCCACGGCTGTAGCCACGCCCACGTCCACGTCCATGTCCACGTCCACGGCCACGGCCACAATAAGATTCATTAGTGACTACATTCACTTCAGGGAATGGAGTTGAGCCTGTTGGACGGGATTCATGATTTTTCAATAAAAGCTCATTATTTTGTTCAGCCACAAGGAGACAAGAAATTAACTCAGAATATTTCTTGAAACCTTTTTCACGATATTGCTGCTGCAGGAGCAAATTGGATGCATGAAATGTGGAGAATGTCCTTTCTAACATATCATCATCAGTAACATTTTCTCCACATAATTTCAATTTCGAAGTAATTCTGAACATAGCTGAATTATATTCGCTTATAGATTTAAAATCTTGCAAGCGTAAATGCATCCAATCAAAATGAGCTTTTGGAAGAATGACCAACTTCTGGTGATCATATCTTTCTTTCAAATTGTTCCAAAGGACAAGTGGGTCCATAACTGTCAAATATTCAGTTTTTAAATCTTCATGTAAGTGGTGGCGAAGAAAAATCATTGATCTGGCTTTATCTTTGTTGGATGCCTTATTTCCTTCTTTAATCGTGTCTTCCAGACTTTTGGCATTCAAGTGTATTTCCGCATCCAATTTCCAAGATAAATAATTTTTCCCGGTAATGTCAAGAGCCACAATTTCAAGTTTTGCCAGGTTTGCCATTGTTCAAACTAATTGAAGAAATAAATGAACATAATTAAAATATGAAATGTAAATGTGCCATATAATAACTGTAAATTCATAAAGACAATAAATAATTCATAAGGCAAGATAAGAAAATTAAAACATGTATGGCTTCGGGCCATTTAATCTCATGACTTCAGGCCATGTATGGCTTCGGGCCATTTAATCTCAAGATGAGGAATTAACTATTATCTTCAGGATAAAAATTGTACATGACTTCTGGCCGTACAATAAGATAAAAGATAAAATATATATAGCTTCTGGCCATATAATAAGATGAAAGATAAAATATATATAGCTTCTGGCCATATAATAAGATGAAAAATGTATATAGCTTCTGGCTATATAATAAGAATGGATATGGCTTCTGGCCATATTATTAAAACATTACGACTTCTGGTCATAATTTCAAGAATCAGATATGTATGGCTTCTGGCCATAATAACAATAATAATAATAATAATAATATAAAAGAACTTGTATATAAAAACAATAACGATCTCCAATCTTTAGCCATGGAACCCGATGTTCTATAACAATCGGTAAAAGTATCTCTCTAATTCCATATAGTGGCTCAGATTATCCCAGATCTATAAAATAAAACAACGTATATATAATTACTAAAGAAATCATAAGAAGATCATACCTTCTTTTAGAGCTTCGTGCTGATAACGTGTTATAAAAGTATATGTTCTAAGAAAGAAGATTGATAGGATTCAAAGAGAATTGATAGAATTTCTAGAGAGAAGTTAGAGAGATGTTCTCATTCAGTTCAATTGAAACAATCGATTACAGCCCTTTATATAGAGGCAGAAATTTAACCCTGGTTGTATTACCATGGTTATATTTAAATGACCGTGGTTACTTTATATCGTCTTTATGTCCTTGTCTTCTTTTCTTTACGTCATTGTCTTCTTTTGCTTTTGCTTTGTGTCATGTCTTCTTTTCTTCTTTATGTCAAGTTGACTGGAGGATTAATATGAGTCAATGGACATCCACATATTTAATATTCATAACAAATTGCAATTATTTATTTTTCAAATTATATATATTCGCTTCCGATTCCCACTCTATTGCACGTTCCCACTTGGCACTTGTATTGCTAGTTTTTATTTTTTGACCACATATATGATTAGATAAAAGGAAAATCATGTTGGTAAACAAAATTAAATTTAAATCGGCGACATAAGAGATAAAAGGAAAATTAATCACACAATTTAAATGGATGTTTAATTTTAGATGGTCATTAATATTATAATTAATATATAAGGCTTTATTTAGTCAGTATTTTTATAAACCATAAATCTCATAACTCATTCCCTGAATGTATGAGTAAATGTACCTAGACGATAATGCTTACCTCAAAAATGTATTTAGCCAGTGTTATAATAAGTATTAGAAATAGTTGAAATACCTATACAGTTACCCTTCATCGGATCCCCAAAAAGGCAGATAAATATCACTAATTAAGATTAGCAAATTCTAAAATAGTCCTTTGACATGACCTGATTTCTACAATTGTTTTTACTACTAAAATATACATTTGGTCATTTATATTTGTATTAATTTTATTTTAACCCATTAAGTGTATAAAGTGAATTTTTAATCATCTAATCTTCACACAATTAGTTTTATCTAACAGAAATTGCTCTGGTTTTTTAAAAAAAAAACAGAAATTGCTGAATCATCAAACTTGCTATGCAATTAGATACTAACAAATAATGCTTGCATTTTAAATCTTTTTAATATATTATTTTTATAGTGTAAGTTATGTAAATTAAAAAAATGAAAATAAATCTGTCATTGCGGATACTTTTTCAACATTTAGGGCTTTTTTGGTACGAGGGAAGGGAAAATTTTTCTAAGTTATATTTAAAACAAAAAAAAAATTAGAAAAGTGGAGTTAAAAAAGTTTAATTAATTTTTTACTCTTTTATCTTACATATTCTCTTTATTACAATTTTCTAACCCTACTTCTCCAATTTTCTTAAATTCAACTCATAAAAATTCCCCCCATGTTATCCTTTTCCCTCCAAATCCCTCATACCAAACAGGGGAGAGGGGCCTCTCCTTTCCCTTACAATCTACTTCCCTCTACTTCTTTATTTACACCATTAGATCAACTCTAATGATTGAAATTCAATATCCTATAAAACGTGAAAAAGAATATATAGAATAATTAAATGAAAGTATAAATATATGAACTAATAGATAAAATTTTAATGATTTGAATTTATTTAGTTATAATTTTTTCTTATTTAATATTATAATAATATTTTTATATGATATTAAATTTCAACCATCAGAGTTGATCTAATGGTGTAAATAAAAAAAGTGGAGGGAAGTGGATGGTAAGGGAAATGGAGAGGGCCCTTTCCCACCAAACAGACCCTTGATTGCATATTCATCACTTATGTTTGATGGTAAGTATTTTTTGTTAGATAAAACTAACAGTGTTAGGATTGAAAGACTAAATATGTACTTTATAAACTTAAGAGATTAAAATAAACTTGATCCATATATAAGGTACCAAATGTATAATTGAATTAGCCTGACCTTATTGTCCTTATCTAATAAAAAACAAGAAATTTGCCAAAAAAATTCCTCATTACAAAGTATATATTGTCAAAAGGTATCTAAGCACTACTGTAGATTTACACATTTATAACATTTAATATATAATGGTTACAACTAATAAATATCATATATGTCAAGACGGAGGTCGGGCAAGGATATATAACACTTAAAAGTAACGCTTAATTATGCGCACAGTTATAAATTGTGGGGCGGAATTCACGAAAATGCAAAAATAATTGTTGTAATTAATTAATAACTGTCATTTATTTAGTGATACAGATGACAGTTCTTTCGAAATAATCATTATGTAACACTTACAAATGATTTGTCTTCCAACCTTACATCAGCGAAAACACAAACATAATAGGTATATCTATTGACCATAAAGTGTGAATGACAAAAACGATATTTCATAATAAACAGCCATCATGTAATGAACAAATCTAAAAAGCACATTTTCTAGACCTTGTTCAATCTAACACCAAGTACCAATTTTTCTATGTTAAATACACTTTAGATCGAAGTATTTAACTCTATTTATACTAACATATTCCTTTTGTTCTTAGTACTTTTCTAAAAAACACATTTTCATAACTTCGTCTTTCTCTCCCTCATCATGGTCAGATGCCAGAGAACTCTTCCCATTCGCCGTCCTCCTCCTCCTCCTTATCATCCTCACCCTCCTCCTCCACAAGCTCCTCCTCTTCCACCACGGCCTCTACCATCACCACCACCACATCCACAAGCTCCTCTCTTTCCTCCTCCTCCACTACCTCTTTTGCCTCCTTCTCAAATGGAGACTCTATTGCAAACGTTAGCCAACCTTGACCACTCCACAACGCGTCTCGCTAGACTCACCCATAGTTTGAACATGAAGTTGGACCTCATCCTTCATCACATTCAGGTTGTATATAATCAATTCTAGTTAGACCCATCATCTCCTTCCTCATACGGCTCTGATGTGCCGAGCGAGGGGGAAGGGCAGGAGGAAGAGGACAGCAGTAGTGGTGATGACTAAAAACCACTACTGCTTTTTTTAATTTTTGAATATTAAAAATAATCAATTTTTATTGCAATGTAGCCAAAACTATTTTTTTAAAAAAATAATTGTCTCTTCACGGTTATTGGTAAACAATAGTTACTAATTGAAGGAATATTCCTGGTTATTAGTAATCAACAGTTACTTATGTTTAGAGCTGGGAATCAGGGCCGGCCCTACAGGGCCGGCCCTTGACGGGCCAGGGCCTAACAGGGCCGGCCCTAAAGGGCTCGGGGTCAGGAAAATTGCATTTTTTCAAGGCCCGGCCCGAGAGCATCAGGGCCAGGGCCGGAAAATCCTTTTCACAATATTTAACTATTTTTCCTGCGTATTTTCCCCAAAGAGATATAATTAGTAAATAACAACGATTAAAGTTCTAATTTAATACATAAATGTTGTCAACATTAAGGTTTAAATAACACTCCTCTTGCAACAAACAAACACAGTTACTAATGTATAATCAAAGGTAAAATCATATCCATAATAACTCACACAAAGGTCAAAGTATAAGAAGGCAAGAAGGTAAATACTCTAACATCTAAACATGAGTACGACGACTATCATTTTCACCTTCTTCGCCACTATCATCAATTTCAAGGACATTTGATTGTGTTTCATTTTAAGCAGTAGGTTTAAGTAGTCAAATAATCACAACCTCCATAAAAAATCATAATCTATCAGGTAGAATAGTATATAATATGATTTTAGTCTAAATAGGCAGAACAATATACTCAAAAATCATACTCAAAAATCACAATATGATTCAATTAGACAAAATAATATACTCAAAAATCATACTCTATACAATATGAGGACAGAATGACATATAGATTCAATAAGGTAATTCAAAAATGTAACATGGTTCCTTTCCAAGTAAAAAAAATAAAAAATAAAAGGGCCTAAAGGGCCGGCCCGAGGCCCTCCAGGGCCGGCCCTTTTAAGCCCGAGGCCCTACAGGGCCGACCCTTTTAGGCCCGACTTCCTTTTAAGGCTCCAATTTACAAGCCCGGCCCTTGAAGGGCCAGGGCCTAAAAGGGCCGGCCCGACGGGCTCGGCCCGTTTTCCCGGCTCTACTTATGTTAACCAATGCAATTTATACTGACACATTTGCCTCTATAACACAACCCTTTCCATTCCAAATGACACAATCTGCTGGATAACTTGTGAAACCCATTTAGCCATCAACTTCTATTCCAACTTTTGACTTTTGTTCTTCATCAATTACATGGGAGAGCAATGATGCATGAACAAGAGCAGCAAGGGGGAGTTGACCTTATAACATCCCAAATTTTCATTCATAAGACAGATAATCTTATGAAGGAAATATTTAGTGGTAAATAAAATTTAGAGAATAATGGTTTAAATGAGGAAGATAGATCTAAAATAAATTTAAACATTATGTTTAATGAAGTCTAATAAAAATATAATTAAGCAATTATTATGTTTGAATTCTTTCAGAAAATATAAAATAATAAATTTAGTAGAGGTTAAATGAGAGTATTTAATCTTAATATTAATTATATGCATATAAGTGAATAAATAATAAAATAAAAGACACTAAGAAGTCCCACATCGACTAAATAAGGAGAGGAGGGAGTTTTTACAGCCTATATATAGGAGTAGTGAGAGGGATTTTAGGTGCAACTTTCTATTTTTGCATATAACCGGGATAGCTTCGGTACAATGTTATCTGTGTTTTCTTTAACCTTGGATTGGGCTAAAGTTTTGTTAGCCCATCCGAGATATCCAACTCATCATTTTCAACGTTTGGATTATCTATTGGCATCGTAGTTTAAGAGTTATGAAGCATAGAACATGATAATGGAAAACAAACCCTAGAAGGAAGAATTGATGTTTCCAGTTTTGTCCACTGTTGGATCGTCATGAAACTTTGTGAGAAGGTTTGAGACATCCCTTTTTGCAATTGCAATGGCGGGATTGACCATTAAATGCGCAGGGTAAAAGTAATAGGAATTAAGTCATAGATTTGGGAGTTTTCTAGAGATTCTAAAGGTTAGAATCCCAAATTGAGATTATAGAAACATTAGACAAGGCTAGTATAATGCTCTGATAATCCCAATTCTCAAATCTAATGTAACATTTCCTATTCGTAGGAAATTTTGAGCAACTCGATGGAGGAGAAATTATAAATGATAAGTAAAATATTTGCATACTTATTTTTCCTTGTATGAAGATTTTGTGGATGATATTTGAGCTTAATTTAATGAACTTGGGTGTAATTGATAAATAAATAATTATTTTGGCATAAAATAGAATTTATTGAAAAATACTAAATTTGACCATGTTTCAATTTTCAGGCGATATCTAGAACTCTAAATGTCGGATTGAGACATTCTTTATATGGATAAAAAGTTAAGAAAAAGGTCTACAACTTTTATGTTGAGGCCAAAACCCTTTTGCCTTCAAGAGTTTCAAATTTTGTTTGAAAGTTGAGAACGTGAATTTGTCCCAGACTAACCTTTGCCCACTAATTTGACCATAACTTGAGCTGCAAATGTTGAAATGAGGAGCTTCTAGTTGCATCTTCAAGTTAAGATCCCACTACTACAAAAAAGCAAAGCTGTGGCGCTTATAATTGCATTAGCTGTGGCGCTAGAGAAATGCCACATATCTAGACGCTACTAAAAAAAGTTGTGGCGCTTGGAAGCGCCACAGATTTTTAAATAACCTCCTGTGGCGCCTGGGTGGCCAGGCGCCCCAGGAGGCCCCCCCTCCTGGGGCGCCTGGCCACCCAAGCGCCACAGGAGCCAACACCTCCTGGGGCACCTCCTCACGCAGGCGCCACAGGAGGTGTTTTTTTTTATTCTTCGTATTGGTTTTTCTTAGCATATTTTTTTCTCATATTTTTTGGGTTCTTCGTATTGGTTTTTTTTTAGCATATTTTTTCCTCATATATATCTCCCATGCATATATAATTATAGTCTGCAAGGTTTAATAAGAACAATGATAGATAACTATAAAATGATACCAACAAATGATTAATTAGCTAAAGTAGTACTGAAAATTGTTATACAATATATTGTAAACCTAGCTAAATGAAATACAACAAATTCAACTTCAACAAACATGCATGACACAACAATTGGCAATTAGAAACAACTCAAAAAAGACCAGCTAGTGAATTTAATAGTATATATAGCTACCCAGAGATTTGCTTAAACACATATTCACACCATTCCTCAATGACTTCATTAACCTGATGGTCTGTAAAAGCGTCACAACGTTGATCTTCATAATACTACAGATATATACAATCAGACACAAGTTAGAACGAATTAAAATCAGTAAAACATAATTGTCAGGCACTAATTTAATTTCATTACAACACGATATGAAGTGCAACTAAATGACTTACTTTTTGAGGAATAAATCACTGATCATGCATAATAACATCCTTCATAAATTTCATGATATAGTACCCACAATCATTGTCATTGGGTTGGAAAGGGCACTGTAAAAATATAATGCAATATTTAACTCTGTTCATGAATAAAAAGTGTTTACTAACAAAGTCTAAGTAAAGTCAAATATCAATACCTGTATCTTCTTCCAAGGATAGCTAAGGCGGGGGTCAGTAGCTTTAGAATAGTTTAACGAGACAGACGACCGATACGTAGTCAATGCGCTAACAAAACAAATAGAAACTGATTACTTTTGGTTATTCCATCACGTACGTAAATATTTATATATAGGCACGTATACTTACCTATTGATCAATAGTAACATATCAAAACGGTCTTGTGGAAGACCATTTTTTAGAGGATCCACATAGTAAATGCGAAGGCATGAAGGTTCCGCTGGATTGATAACGATCAATATCCAATGGCGCCTAAAATATATTTTAAAATTTTTTTTTGAACAATCATGTTATGATAGAAGTTAAACAATAAAAACAAAAATTGTACCAATAATAACTTACCCCGCATTATACGGCACTAAAAATAATGTATTTGGTGTCGCTTTCTTGCTAAAGTAATCTTTCAGCTCATTAGACTGCGCATTTATATCTACTTTACCCTCATGATGACCAACGAGAAAAGGGTTGACAAATGCGAATTGGACCCTGTGTGTATCCATTAAAACGTCATGGTCCAAATGCCTGGTATAAAACATACAGTGTCATGAGAAACAAAAGAAATGGAACGAGAAATATTAATAACAGTGATAAACGATGATAGTGAAGTACCTTATCCAGATGTTGATAGTTGAAGCACTAACCCAATCACGAACACATATGTCTTGCACGACCTCGGCAGTAACATAATCAACTAGACCACTAACACTGTAGATATGTCTTGGAATACGTAATTGCACTCTTCCCTCACAAATCAATTGTGGTACAATCGATATTAATTGATCGAGAAATAAGGTCTGTCTTCTTCTGCTCTGTTGGCTAGATGATGCTTTTGACTTGGGTTGTGTTGTTGAACACTTTGAAATCTTACCCTGCGCAAATCAGAAAATTAAATCACAGTTTGAGATGAAAGTTCAAAGGAAAAGTGCAGGGAATTTTGAACGAACGACCTTTTCATATGGCTCGATAAGACCTATTGGCCAAGCAACATAGCCACCTACAACATCTGCCACCTTTTTTTTGCTCATCCCGAGACGGGATCTGTAAGAGGGCGTCTTCGTTCGTGCAGACGTCAACCCTCACCCGGAGTGTGTTATCGGGCAACGGTGAATTGTGCAGTATGTCCTCACCAGTGTTGTAGGCAGCACCCACTGCAACCGCATGCTTGGATGCTTGCTCGACATATAGCTTGCATTGAAATTCGCCTTACGGAAAATAGAGTTAATATGTTAAAGTTCACTTAATTATAATTTAACATAAAGTTAAGTAGAAAAGAAATTAATTACCGAAGGAAAAGGGACTTTAGACATGGAAGTGCAGCTATCTTCTGAAACTTGGGCTATCACAGAACGGAACATTTGGTGTTGGCCTACCCTAGACCAATTGTTGTATTTGCGTTGTTAACAACGCATTCTGTTCTTGCATCAAACGTATTTGTTCGGTGAATTGTTCTTCTCGTTGTTCCTTGTAGCGCATTTGTTGTTGAAGTTCTTGAATTTGATGCTTAAAGCTAGCCATCTTGTCACGCAGGTGGGAAACATCACTTCTATTCGAGCGCTTCTGACATCCGAAGTATGCTGATGGGGTGACTGCAAAACTAGTACCCCGAACACGACCATCATACTCGAGTACTGGTAACGCTCTGCTCAATAAACCATCTCGACCAACATAGGTCGCCAACGCAGGATCCTCCTGTGTCATTTGTCGCTTTCCCAAAAAGAATTACAATGAAAATTAGTTATTATAAATGGAGTTCATTTAAGTAAAGACAATTATTTATTGAACGCATAATATAATTGAATACTTACACAATATTCGGCTACTCTTCTTGCTTCCTCACTACGAATTTCACCTTTCTTATTTGTGACACCGGCTACCCACAGATCATGTCGTGGAACCTGTGTAATATCTGAGCCTGATTCTTGTATCTGCACATCAAAGTTAGTCGAAGTTAAATGATATTCATACAATTTTTATTACGAATGAAATAATCATCAGTTCGTACCATTTTTCTTTCTAACCGTGCGTATGAAACAGGTCCTTGTGTGTACCGGTATGGCATGTTGGTCGCGTTAGCTCGATTTTTCTCGCTCAACTCCTAGTTAGATCAAAATGATTCATATAAATATATAAATGTTAATTACAAATACGTACATTACACGTAATAGGGAAAGACAAACAAATCCCCTTACCAGGAAATCAGGAGTTGTATGTGTTCTGATAAACTCATCCCACATTTCTTGAGTGATGATTCCTTCGTATAATGGATAAGGTGGTGTAGTAATGATACCATCATTATCATCCCTCAAGAAATATTTGACAAGAACAGAACGAAACTTTCGCATAAGTTTTCCGGCTTTTCTTATTACGAAGTTCTTCCTATCATCATCAATAATAAAAATACTCTGTAAACAAGTCAAAAAACATATATAATATGTAAGATTGAAATGAAGTGAAACAAAGCAAACCGAACAATTATATAATTAAGGTGTTATCTGTACTTCAGCCCAGATCTCATCCTCATAATTTTTCTTTACCATTTTCCAATTTTGAACTGTAATAGGGACTCTGTCTCGAACCATAGTCCCGATGAAGTTATTTAAGGAGGTACTGTTCTCGCCGAACGGGTTTCCATTTTCATTCCACTCCAGTTGTAACTTGATTCCGTTACTTCTCAGTCTAATCAACCTCGCCATAATTTTCCTGCCACGTCTGACGTTCTCCTCAAATCTTTGTCTACCAATGTGCCTGGGAACATCATCAATGTCATCATGTGGTGAGTCCATACTCCTGCAAGTGAAATAAACCAAATCAAAACATCAGTGCACAATTAACGAATTATTCAATTTATTATCCTGATTTCAATTTTTCCTATTTTCATTGGGTTTATATGGGATTTTCTCTATTATAGTTTAATATGATAATACAAAAACTTATTTTCTTACCTCTACAAAATAGCACTAACACAAATATATATGACATATAAATATATACTCTACAAAATAGTTTAATAAGATATATATTTGTATATGACATATACAAATATATATGACACAAATATAAATTAATCAATTGCATTAATAAATTTTGTTGACCACAAACTATTCTTGGACCTGGAACGTTTTAATTTCTTTTCTTTTTTTTTTTCGACCTGGAACGTTTGAATTGGATTTCATGATATTTACCCCTTTAATTTATCAAATTATTAACATATGTCTTATTTCATGATTACACATGATTTCACGCTTTAAAACCTTCAATTCTAAAATAGCCTACTTTATTTATATTTAGTTAAATAACGACACATATTATGATAATTACATTTTTGCTCCATATATTGAATTTTATTCCTAAAAAAAATACTTGTTAGACATGGGATAGAAGTGGACAATGATGCATGACAAGCTAAACAGTTTTCTATCCAAGTAAACTATATATATATATATATATATATATATATTGTTGGCCCAAAAGGAATTGTAAACTTGATAGTTGATACATTTTTTTTTACTAAAGATAACTTTATTTGAATAAAATCTTCAGTAAAAATTTTAAAGTTTAAATTTAAATAGGAAAAAATGTGTAAAGAGAATAGATATAAAGATTATATCTTGTGCAGAGGATTGGTTGTTTACGATTAAAGGGTCAAAACTTAAGAGTACCCAAAGCTTGTGCACTACACAACATCATAAATCCAATTTAAATTTGAATTAATGGGATGGAATAAAATAAATAATTTAACAACTTTGAATTTTGATTTGATTATGATAAACATTTCCAATCAGAATTGCATTTGTGAACACTCAATAATTCCAAATTCGTGAAATAATATTAAATAAATGATTTTGATTTTTGGAAAACAAATAATTTGAAGAAGTTTTAAAAGAAATAGCAGTATTATTAAAATTTAATTTGATTATCTAAGTTTAAATATTCAAAAACAGAATTGATTCTCATATATTTTAAATTTAAATTTTATAAACCGTTGATTACTGACTTTTGTTTAACATTTTTTGTACATTTTATTTGACATCTTAATATTAAACTAAAAGAATCCGAAATTAATCTTGAATTATTCTTTTATTCTTTTTAAAAGATAATTTATAAAGACAATAATAGAACAAATAAAGCACAGAGCCTAAGTGTATACTTTGCAAGACTTGTAAATTTCAGTAAATTATAAAAATATACTATTCGTGATTTACAAAGAGTATAATAACACCATGCATGAAGAAGATGGCTATATATGACATATAAATATACATGCGTGTCATAACAGGGGGGAAAAAGCATCGCAAGCATGCCATAAAAAAAAAAGCAAAACAACCTAAAAAAAATATTAATAAAAAGAAAACGCAAGTTGAACTTACAGGTTGATCAGTGCAGTGGAGCGGGGGACCACGTAATTGCCGTTGGTGACGCAATCTTGAGTGAGGGAAGGAAGAAATATGAGCTACCAAATGGAGTGGGGACCAAAAGTTGAAGACAATACAAAGAAAAGGGAATAATAGGGAAAGGAGTGGGGATGGCAGTTGGAAAAAAACAAAGACGTGTGCGCGTGTGGGTGTAGTTTTAAGATGTGAAGATGAAAATGGAGGGACGGGGTGCACGACGCAGATGAAAGGGAAAGTGAGAGAGGGAATAATTAAAGGTAGTGAAAGAGATGGGGGGTGGAGGCGGGAAAAGGAAAGAGATGGGGGGAGGGCAGGAAAAGAAAAGGATAAGGGGGTGGGGGCGGGATGGGTTCTGATTAGTGGGGAAGGGATAGGAAATCTCAATTTTTTTTTATTTAAAAAAAGGGTCAAGTGTGGCGCCTGACCAGGCAGGCGCCACACCTGACCAATTTTTTTTTTTAATTTAAAAATTGGTCATGTGTGGCGCCTGGCCAGCCAGGCGCCACACCTGATCATAAATTTTTTTTTTTAAAAAAATGGGTCAGGTGTGGCGCCTGGCCAGACAGGCGCCACACCTGACCATAAGATAGTGTGGCGCCTGGCGTGCCAGGCGCCATAACTGGTCCCACCTGGTCATGTGTGGCGCCTGTCTTGGCAGGCGCCACACTTAGCCTCACCAGTTGTGGCACCTACCCTCCCAGGCGCCACAGCTGGTAAAAAAAACATAAAAAAAAAAAAAATAAGCAGCTGTGGCACTTCATTAAGGAAGGGCCACAATATGTGCGCCACCTTTCAACGTTTTTGTAGTAGTGTCCAAAGCTACAACTTTCATGAAGATCACATTGTGAAATTCTACGGTTTTGATAATCAAAATTAGGCTGCATTCAAGAAGTTTAGCTGCCACAAGTCAACATTGGCGACTTAAGGTCAAGATTCATGCCTAACAATGTGAAAATTTTTACAACCACTCCAACTATAAATAGAGGAGCTCAAGGCACAAGGAAACACACCATCTTAGAGTTTAATTTCATACATTGTATTGTTTCTTGTATGCCTCCTTCATGGAAGGCTTAGGTAGTCCTCCTTTATGGATGGTATAAGTTGTCACCTACATGAAAGGTTTTACCTCCTATATGGAAGGCTAAATTTTTTCATTTTCATGTATCTTGTAGTTGTATCTTTGTGTTTTAGAATTTAATAATTAAGTTTTATGCAATGTTTATGAAGTTTTCAATTTATTTTGGTTTTGCTTTTAATTGCATCATGAGCTAAATTTTCATTTTCCTAGGGTGATGATGTAGCTTACTAATGACGGATTGAATCTATAAACATATAGTGTTGCAAAAAGACTTTGTAGTAATTAAGTTTCTCCTTACTCTAAGCTTTGGGATAAGGATTTTTCTTGGGTGGAACTTAGAGAATACCATGTAATGTGATCTTATCTATATTATTTATTGGTGCTACTCGTGGATTTTTCTGAAAAATTCTACAAGCCTATAATGAGTAAAACTGGTATGAACCTTGCTATTTTATGACCAATAAACCTTGTGGGACCTTTGTGTGATCATAGGACTAGATAGATAGATTTGTGGAATCATTAAAGACAACTATAGGTTTGGATGCGTAAAATGAACTGGTTTTAGTATCTTTGTGTTTCATGCCTCGCAAGTCGCCCTGTATAGGCAATTGAACTACTGGTGTGATTTGTTTCTGAGCATGGACTTGGCAAATATATGTGTTGTTTATGTGATGCATTGAGATTATGTATTGTTCATGCATTGTTGATTAACTAAATATAGAATATATGCCTGTGTTGGAACATGGTAATTCTATGTGATGAATTGGAATGTACGAGCATGTGAATCTGAAAACCCCTTGAGAATAATGTGATATAAATGGCAAAGTTAGTGACTAGGTTGTGATTGATAAAAAATGAATATCACGTGTCAGGCCGCTAGTTAATGTTCCCATTGGTACCGATGTTTTCACTAGGTAACCCAAAAATGAGAGCCCCACATTACACATTAGACTTTAGAATGAGTGCAGAATATTGTAAGGAGGGCCGTTATGCCTTGACTTTTGAGAACGAAGCAAAGGCTGTGAGGAGAAGATTTGAGGTGACATGGAACAATGACTGTCAGCCTCTTCATCCCTCACACTTCATTAACTGCATCATCTTAATGATAAGGACCAACGTTCCTATCTCGGTGGGAGACTGGCGTCGGGTACAGGAAGGTTAGAAAAAAGTTATTTGGGATAATGTTAGAGTAAGGTATATATACCTGCTAATTACTTGCTTAATACTTGTAAATGACTTGAATTATGTGCTTTGCAGTTTGCATATCATGTAGATGAAGATTACATAAGGGACTTTGTCATCAAGAAGGTTGGCTAATCACTACGCACATTCTATTATGTATTGACGAAGGCATATTTGCAGAATCTTAAAGAGTCTGATGAGACATAAGTTCCTATGGATCTTCAATCCAGCATCAAATCAGATGATTGAAGAAAATTCGTCATCTCACGTCATGACCCGGCATTCCAGGTAATTATTATTTGCAATTCATAACACTTGCATGTATCTATTTAATATTAACTCGAGTGTTGTGTGTTTTTCATAGGAATTAAGTGGGGTGAATAGAAGGAGGGTGAAGAACAATAAATATCCCTATAAGGGAGGGCGAAAGGAGTATGCTCAGGTTGCTGAAAAGTTAGTTGTTGAGAGAGGGGATGGTTGTAGACGTCCCCACTCATGAACTTTGGTCGGTGGCAAAGTAAAATAAAAATGGCTCTTATGACAATCCTCAGGTGAAGAAGGTCGTCGATAAAATGGTAAGTATTAATATTAGTCTCCGATTCATAGAAATAATATATGTCTTCAATTAACTCTCAATATTAACATTATTGTTAAATGTACAGTAAACCATGTCCCAAGAAGTTTCAATACAAGGGGCTACCTTTATGCTGATAAGGACATATTGGCTAAAACATTGGGGCCTGACCATTATGGTCTTCTTTGGAGTGCCAACTTTGGATTGACCAAGACAAAATGTTATGGTAAGTGGCAACCTTAAAGAAATAATATGGACAAAAAGTATGAGAAGCTCAAGATACAGTGTGATGAAATGCAAGATCAAATACAGTTTCATGAGTCTCAAATTCATCCGCCCTGACCAAATCAATAACTAGGGTGACGGCATGAAGGAAGATGACAAACAATGGCACGCGAGGTTTATGAGGGATGAATTCCTTAGGAGAGAGCCATACGAAGTGACACTTACTTCTTGGTGCTTTACATTTAGGGGTGAGAACATCATTAACTCTACTTGAATTAGTTTTTATTTATTTTGTAATTGTCTTGATGTTGTGATCTATTATTTTCTTTAAGAACCACTGGATGCTCATAATCATAATTCCAATGCGCAAAAGGATTTGGTACTACGACTCTATGAGCAGGGTTTTAGACACGAGGCCATACATGCAGGAGACTTTCAATTAATAAGTTATTCATTCATTATCTCTTATAATTCAGTTCATCTTGCATTTTTCTGTATATATAATTTTATATTGTATCTTCTCAGAGCAGTCTAAACTTACCATACTCAAAATAGTCTAGAGTGCAACAAAAATAAGCTCATTGATGGCAACTACAATCACTACAAAAAAACATGATTTGGTAGCGGTTAAAAATGGGTATTAGTAGCGGTTAGCAAAACTGCTACTAAATCGTATGTTGCAAGAGGTTTTGTAGCGGTTATATAAAATCGCTACTCAAGGAAAATAACCGCTACATAATTTCTAGTGGTTCAATCCAACCGCTACAACATCTTCATGAGTGAAAATTTTTTCAGAGATATTTTTAGCGGTTATATAACCGCTACAAAAATAAAAAACTGAAAATTTGAAGGCGGGAAAAGAGAAATAAATTTTTTTTTTCTATTTTGTAGCTGTTAAAAAACCGTTAATAATTTTGAATTTTAATGAAATTTGTAGCGGTTATATAACCGCTACAAATTTTACGAAAATTCAAAATTAGCGCCAAAAGATTAATTTCAGTTTAAAAAATGCACGTTAATTAGTAGCGGTTTAACAACCACTACAAAAATTTAAAAAAAAAATTTTAAAAAAACGATCATTTGTTTCTGTTTTTTTAGTATTAAATTAAATCGTTTATTTTTTTATTTGTTTATCTAATTTAATTAGCTTATTATTCAATAGTTTAACTTATTTATAAATTAAAAGGAATAATTTAATTTAATTGAATTAGTATAAAAATTGTATTGATAATATTATTAAGGATACGTAGGTAATAAGGAACTATTATGAATGTTGTGTATGAAAAATAGATGAAAATGAAATAAAATTGTAAAATATCTAAAAAAAATGGTGAGAATAAATTTTATACAAAGGAAAGAAGAATTGAAAAAAAAATTAAAAAACTTGTTATCATATTTGATTGTATTGTTCAGCTCCTCAAGTCATACAAAAGAAGTTGTAAATGAGTGAAAATGAAAGAAATGTAAGGTAAGGTGGAAAGAAATGGGTGAGTGTTTGAAATGAGTTGTGGTAAGGGTATTTATAGGGATCAACGTACCATTTGTAGAGGTTAATGTATCCATTTTGTAGCGGTTTTTATTTATTAGCGGTTATTTTTATTTCTGTAGCGGTTTTTAACTAGTAGCAGTTATTTTTTATTTCTGTAGCGGTTATTAAACCGCTACAAATATTAATTTATTTATTTTTTAAATTTTTTTCCAGTTTTTTTTAAAGATAAAAGTTTAATTTGAATTTGATCATTCATCGTCGCCTTCCCTACAAAAATTATGTGAACTAATTGGTCAATCATAGAAATCAATTTACTCAGAGATATTTTGCCAACTAGACATTTCCTATATATTTGGCCAAACAAAGATCTTTTTTTAATAATAATAATATTATTATTAACCATAATAAGAACAATAATTAATAACATTCACGACTTCACGAAGGCGCCAGGCCGCCAGCTACCCAACATGCATAAGTCAACACACTGTAACCGTTGACCAAAACAAATAAATAAATAAAAGGGTAAAGCTGCATTCAACACCTTAATATAGATGCATTCAGCAGCCTGATATATTTTTGAAGGTGCAATTAGCACCCTAAAGTATTTAAGGGAGCAATCAGCAACCTAAACCATTTTTTGAGGTATAATCATCACCCTAAAATATTTAAGGTTACAATAAGCACCATAAACCCAGGAGTTTTGCCAAGATTGTTGCTAAATTTTCTATAAAAATCAACTTTAATTAATAGAATAAAGTGAATTGATTATTTTTTTTCAAATTCGATTTTAATACTAACAGACCATTTAAATAATGTAACACTAACTGTAACTCCCTGCCGTAATTATATCCGAAATACGCAATTAAAGTGAAATAGAGACCAATAAGAAACAAAACTACATTTTACAAACCCATCTACCAGACTGGGTTTTCATAAATACCTTTCGAAATCATTCATAACCTGGTCTCACATTCACATTCCGAATACAATTACTACACAAAGATAAATCACATTTAAATATATCAGAGTACGCAATATAATAATCCCGGTTTCCATATATTAACTCAAGCTTTATAGGGCACATTCGCCCATACAAGCCCTCATATGGGGATTACACAAAGTCTTCTCAAATACACATCTTAAATACATATCCGAATACATACTCAAATATACATCCATATCATATATAATTATCCCAACATCTATGATAACCAACTACCAAACTCAAATACTCTAAGGAGTCTTCACCGTCCTTGAATGCCTGCACCATCCTCGCTCTTCCTTCCCTGTCTACAATGTTGATAGGGGAGGGTGAGATTCGAAAGAATCTCAATAGGATAACAATATCAATATGCATGTACGATAAATGTTTAATGCATGACATGCTTGTATCACACAACTCATAATAACACAATGACAATTTGCAAGCTCAATGCTTCAAACAATATACCTATGGCCATAGTATAAATTGAAACATAGCTTCAAATTACACATAATTATGCAAAGCTAAGACATGCACCAACACACTAACACATATATCAAATACAAGCAGAAGAGATATGTTCCCTACCCTCTTTCCACGTATGCTCCAGCTTCGTTTACTCGCGATCAGAATGAATACCGAACCACGATTAGGGCGAATATCAACCCTATAACCAAAGCAAGGACATAGGGTTAATCCCTTTCTCAATTCCTCAACATACAAACACTTAATGTTGGTTATCATTTAACACCTTTAGGTGGCTAATCAAAGCCCAAACATATGCCTAAAGGCTTGGGAAACACTTGACCAAAGATCACCTTTTAAAAGTCCAAAATGCTGATTTTTGGGGGTTGGCCGCGGCCCAAAAATTGCCCAAAAACATTTGGGCCGCGGCCCATAATCCGCTGGCCGCGGCCAAGAAAATCAAGTTTCTTGGCTGAACTTCCAAAAATCATAACTAATTCCAAAAATATCGAAATGAGGTGATCCCAAAGCCAAATGAAAGCTATTCAAGTCCTCTACACAGGAAAAATATTGACCTTTACTAGAAATCACCACACAAATACAGAATTCCCCAAAACTCAAGACTGTCCCAAAACAGATTCCATTTTCGACCTCAAACTTTGGACAGCCATAAATCACAGAAGACAAAACGAAATGGCACAAATTATGTGTCCATTTTGAAGCTTGGGATGTGACCTTTAAGACTGGAAAGTTTCATAATTTTCAGACATCATTTGCCCAGTCAAAACGTCCACACAAGCAGACTGCTCAGACAGAATTCACACTGGACAGAATTTCCAAACTTTGCACACAATGTATCCAATCCAATCCAAACCAATTCCAATGACTAAATACCACAACATGACACCATTTTCAACATAAAACAACATCCAATTCATCCAATTACATACCACACGAAAATACCATAAAATCAGGGCAAAATTCACAATTCACCATACTTAACCAAAAGTCACAAAACTTAGATCAAAAGGAAGCAAATGCTCACCTCTTCCTCTTTCCCAAACCAATTTCTTGATTCTCCATCTTTCCACTTTTGCTCAAGCTCTCAAACACCTCCAATCAAGAATCTAAAACCATAGAGATGAAGCTCTCATCACTATGAACAACTTTATAGAAGGTGATTAGAGCATTAGAGGACATTAAGCCAACCAAAAACTCACCTTTTGATTTCTCTTTCTTCCTCCAAGCTTGCACGTCCATGGAGATGAGAGGGGAGAGAGATGAATCAGATTTTTGGACCCAAGAACCGTCCAAATAAGGGAGGAGAGGAGAGAGGGAAAATGAGGTTTGACACTTTGACCTCATCCAAGGGCTCACAAAGTGCCAAGTGTCACCATCTTGACAAACCTCACATGAGCTCACATAAGCTCACACACATGTGATTCCACCCCTTGATCTCTTGCACAAATCAATCCTAACAATTGATCTTGAAGTTACCAATGAGTTTCCTCTTCGGTAACTGACCAATTGGTCGGTAACTTTACCGTTTTGCCCCTGATTATGACAATTCCTCTTGAATCACCACCAAATACATTTTCTCATTCATTTTCTTTCACAATGCGCCCTCCCCTCTATTTTAAGTCAATTTAGAGGTTAATCCATAATTGAACTTAAATACAGGGTTTCGGCACTGCTCACAACACAGACGAATCACATTCGAAACTCAAATCACATTGGATTCTCCAAAAGGGTTATTTATCACTAACCATATCAACTTTTGGAGTCATTATCCATTAATCGCAATTTGGGATCCTGCTAAACTAGGGCTTAGCAGTCCACTAATCTCAGGCTTATTCTCTAGCCTCAAGTCTTAAAATTCAGGGTATTACACTAACAACACCCCTATCCTATCCTGAATATATATATAGAATCAACATTTTTTATAGATAAGAGAATCAAGTTCTTTTAATGCAGAAAAAAGATCAAATTTTTAACCAATAAAATCACTTCATTAAATTGATTACTTAATTACAATAATTAATTGTAACGTGAATTCACAATTAAAATAATATAACAGTCAGTCCTGACCTCACAGCCTTTTACTTAAGTGTCCAAAATTTCAACATCTATATAACCAATTATTGGGGGCATCTCTACAATCTTATCCAAAGTATTCAAATAAATAAATAAATATCACATTCAATATATAGTATTCTCTTTACTTCCATATTACTGGAAAATTCCACTTATTCTCGTGTCTAAAAGATAAGATATTAATTCTTCAGCAGAAAATTAGGGTTTGTTTAATTAATTTGATTTCTTGTTTCCAGATTTTTTTTATAAAAATAAAAAAGCAGATAAATTTTCTTAAAAATTTGTTTTAGGTTTGTGTTTTGTTAAACCAAAAAAATAAAATTATTAGTTGTTCTGAAAAACAAAAAAATTAGAACACCTTTTATATGTTTTGTTACTTTGTGTTCTATAAAACTAGAGAAGAGGAAAAACACGTTATATTTTCGTTAATGACAATCGTACTAATAAAGCAAACTATTATTTCACTATTCACTTCACCATTTTATATTTTTTTAAAGTAATGATTTCAACATTTTTTTTTATTTTTAAAACTTGCCCTAAAAAATTATTCTACAAGTTGTTCTGAAGATATAACAACAAAATCAAACAAAACTAAATTGTTACATCCAAGCTACTGAGAAAACCATTAAGAAACAGTTCAACGCATAAGTCTAAATAAATAAATACATACATACATACGAAGTTCGAGAAGTTTTAGTCCGGGAGGAACGTGTTGAACAATTAGGAGTCAAGAGTAGTAGCTTGTCTTTCTGTAATAGATCAATATCGTTTATAAGAAATTTATATTATTTCTACATAATCAATAAAATCATATATGATATAGATATAAGGAAAATCATGTTGGTAAACAAAAAATAAAATAAAAGATGTAAGGAAAATTAATCACATAATTTAAATGGATGTTAAATTTTAGATGGCCATTAATATTATAATTAATATATAAGGCTTTATTTAGTCAGTATTTTTGTAAACCATAAATCTCATAACTCATCCCTGTATGTATGAGTAAATGTACCTAGACGATAATACTTACCTCTAAAATGTATTTAGCCAGTATTATAATAAGTATTAGAAATAGTTGAAATACCTATACAGTTACCCTTCATCGGATCCCAAAAAAGGAAGATAAATATCACTAATTAAGATTAGCAAATTCTAAAATGGTCCTTTGAAATGACCTGATTTCTATTATTGTTTTACTACTAAATTATACATTTGGTCATTTATATTTGTATTAATTTTGTTTTAGCCCATTAAGTGTATAAAGTGAATTTTTAATCATCTAATCTTCACACAATTAGTTTTATCCAACAAAAATTGCTCTGGTTAAAAAAAAACAGAAATTGTTTAATCATCAAACTTGCTATGCAATTAGACACTAACAAATCATGCTTGCATTTTAAATCTTTTTAATATAATACTTTTATAGTGCAAGTCATGTAAATTAAAAAATGAAAATAAATCTATCATTGCGAATACTTTTTCAACATTTAGGGCTTGTTTGGTACAAGAGAAGGGAAAGGAAAACTGGCGAAGGGAAAATTTTTCTAAGTTATATTTTTTTTAAAAAAAAATTAGAGAAGTGGAGTTAAAAGATTTGAATTAATTTTTTTACTCTTTTATCTTACATATTCTCTTTATTACAATTTTCTAACCCTACTTCTCCAAATTTTTTAAATTCAACTCATAAAAATTTTTCCTCCCATGTTTACCTCTTCCCTCTAAATCCCTCATATCAAACAGGGGAAAGGGGCCTCTCTTTTCCCTTCTGTCCACTTCCCTCCACTTCTTTAATTGCACCATCATATCAACTCTGACGGTTGAGATTCAATATCCTATAAAAAGTGAAAAAGAGTATATAGAATAATTTAATAAAAGTATAAATATATGAACTAATAGCTTAAATTTTAATGATTTAAATTTATTTATGGGAGAATTGCTGAAAAATACTTTGGAAGCAAATTAATTGCTGATTGCTACCAAGCGTGCAAGTGATCTTCCGTGTGTGCAAGCGATCTTCCGTTTTGTGCAAATCATCTTCCGTGTGTGCAAAAGTCTTCCGTATAAATGTGCAAGCAATCTTCTGTTATGTGCAAAACATCTTTCGTTATGTGCAATGGTAGCATTCAGCAATTAATTTATCAAAAAGGTATTTATCAGCAATTCTCCCTTTATTTATTTATATTTTTTCTTATTTAATATTATAATAATATTTTTATAGGATATTAAATTTCAACCATCAGAGTTGATCTAATAGTGTAAATAAAGAAGTGGAGGGAAGTGGATGGTAAGGGAAATGATGAGGGTCCTTTCCTACCAAACAGATCCTTGCATATTCATCACTTATGTTTGATGAGTCAACATTTTTCATTAGATAAAACTAATGGTGTTAGGATTGAATGGCTAAAAATGTACTTTATAAACTTAAGAGATTAAAATAAACTTGATCCATATATAAGGTACCAAATGTATAATTGAATTAGCCTGACCTTATTGTCCTTATCTAATAAAATAAATAAATTTGCCAAAAAAATTCCTCATTACAAAGTATATATTGTCAAAAGGTATCTAAGCACTACTGTAGATTTGCACATTTATAATACTTAATATATAACGGTTACAGCTAATAAACGTCATATATGCCGAGACAGAGGTTAAACAAGGATATATATAACACTTAAAAGTAATATTTAATTATGCACATCATCATGTATTGTGAGGCAGAATTCGCGAAAATGCAAAAATAATGGTTGTAATTTATAACTGTCATTTATTTAGTGATAAAAGTGACGGTTCTTTCAAAACAACCGTTATGTAATACTTACAAATGATTTGTCTTCCAACCTTACATTACTGAAAACACAAATATAACGGTTATATCTCTTGACCATAAAGCGTGAGTGACAAAAACGATATTTCATAATAAATAATCGTCATGTAATGAACAAATCTAAAAAGCACATTTTCAAAACCTTGTTCAACCTAACACCAAGTACCAGTTCTTCTAAGTTAAATATATTTTAGATGAAAGTATTTAACTCTATTTATACTAACATATTCCTTTTGTTCTTAGTAATTTTCTAAAAAACACATTTTTATAACCTCGTCATTCTCTACCTCATCATGGTCAGACGCCAGAGAGCTCTTTCCATTCGCCCTCCTCCTCATCATGCTTATTATCCTCACACTCCTCCTCCACAAGTTCCTCCTCTTCCATCATGGCTCCACCACCACCACCACCACATCCATAATCTCCTCCCTTTTCTCCTCCTCCACTACCTCTTTTGCCTCCTTCTCAAATAGAGACTCTACTGCAAATATCAACCAACCTTGACCACTCCACAACGCGTCTCAATAGACACACCTGCAATCTGAACAGGAAGTTGGACCTCATTCTTTATCACAATCAAGTTATATATGATCACTTCTAGTTAGACCCATCGTCTCCTTCCTTAGATGGCGATGATTTGCCGAGCGAGGGGGAAGGGCAGGAGGAGGATGACAGTAGTAGTGGTGATGATTGAAAAACACTACTTCTTTTTTAATTGTTGAATATTAAAAATAATTAATTGTTAGGGCAATGTAGCCAAAAATATATTTTTTTTAAAAAAAATAATAATTGTCTCTTCACGGTTATTAGTAAACAACAGTTACTAATTTAAGGAATATTCATGGTTATTAGTAAACAACAGTTACTTATGTTAATGAATGCAATTTATATTGACATGTTTGCCTCTATAACATAACCCTTTCCATTCCAAATGACGGATTGAATCTATAAACATATAGTGTTACAAAAAGACTTTGTAGTAATTAAGTTTCTCGTTACTCTAAGCTTTGGGATTAGGATTTTTCTTGGGTGGAACTTAGAGAATACCAAGTAACATGATCATATCTATCTTATTTATCAGTGCTACTCATGGATTTTTTTGAACATTTCCACAAGCCTATAATGAGTAAAACTGGTATGAACATTGCTATTTTATTACCAATAAGCCTTGTGGGACCTTTGTGTGAATCATTGAACTGGATAGATTGATTTGTGAAATCATTAGAGACAACTATAGTTCTGGATGCGTAAAATGAACTGGTTTTAGTATCTTTGTGTTTCATGCCTAGCAAGTGGCCTTGTATATGCAATTGAACTACTTGTTCAATTTGTTTGAGTATGGACTTGGCAAATATATGTGTTTTTATGTGATGCATTGAGATTCTATATTGTTCATATATTGTTGATTAACTGAATAAAGAATATATACCTATGTTGGAACATGATGATTTTATGTGAAGAATTGGAATGTATGAACATGTGAATATGAAAACCCCTTGAGAATAATGTGATATAAATGGTAGAGTTAGTGACTAAGTTGTGATTGATAAAAACTGAATATAATGTGTCAGGCCGCTAGTTAATGTTCCCACTGGTACCAATGTTTTCACTAGGCAACCCAAAAATGAGACCGCACAATAGGCTTTAGAATGAGTTCATGATACTATATGGAGGGGCCGCTATTCCTTGACTTTTGAGAATGAAGCAAAGGCTATGAGGAGAAGATTTGAGGTGACATGAAACAATGACTATCAACCTCTTCATCCCTCATACTTCATTAGCTACATCATCTTAATGATAAGGACCAACATTCCTATCTCGGTAAGTGACTGGCATCGCGTACAGGAAGGTTAGACAAAAGTTATTTGGGACAATATTAGGGTAAGGTATATATGCCTGCTAATTACTTGCTATATATTTGTAAAAAATGTTAACTTGAATTATGTGCTTTGCAATATGCATATCATGTAGATGAATATTACATCAGGAGCTTTGTCATCAAGAAGGCTAGCCAATCACTATGCACATTCTATTATGTATTGACAAAGACATATTTGTAGAATTTTAAAGAGGCTGATGAGACAGAAATTCCTATGGATCTTCGATCCACTATCAAGCCAGATGATTGGAGAGAATGTCATCTCACGTATGACCCGACATTACAGGTAATTGTTATTGCAATTCATAACACTTGCATGTATCTATTTAATATTAACTCGAGTGTTGTGCATTTTCATAGGAATTAAGCTGGGTGAATAGGAGAAGAGTGAAGAACAATAAGTATCCCTACAAGGGAGGGCTAATAGGGTATGCTCGGGTTGCTGAAAAGTTAGCTATTGAGAGTGGGGACGATTGTAGACCTCCCCACTCATGAACTTTGGTAGGTGGCAAGGCAAAATAAAAATGGCTCTTATAACAATCCTCAGGTGAAGGAGGTTGTCGATAAAATGGTAAGTATTAATATTAGTCTCCGATTCATGAAAATAATGTCTACAATTAACTATCAATATTAACATTACTGTTAAATGTACAACAACCCATGTCCCATTAAGTTTCAATACAAGGGGCTGCCTTTATGCGAATAAGGACGTATTGGCTAAGACATTGGGGCCTGACCATTCTGGTTTTCTTAGGAGTGCCAACTTTGGATTGACCAAGACAAAATATTATGGTCAGCAGCAACCTTAAAGAAATAATAGGGACAAAAAGTATGAGAAGCTCTAGAAACTGTGTGATGAAATGTAGGAACAAATACACTTTCATGAGTCTCAAGTCCATCTTCCCTAACCAAATTAATAACTAGGGTGACAGCATGAAGGAAGATGCCAAGCAACAGCAAGCGAGGTTTATGGGGGATGAATTCCTTATGAGAGAGTCATACAAAAGTGACACTTACTTCTTGGTGTCTTACGTTCAAAGGAGAGAACATCATTAACTCTACTTGAATTAGTTTTTATTTATTTTGTAATGTCTTGATGTTGTGATCTATTATTTTATTTAGGAACCACTGGATGCTCATAGTCATAATTCCAATGTGCAAAAGGATTTGGTACTACGACTCTATGAGCTTTGTTTTAGACACGAGACCATACATGCAAGAGACTTTCAATTAGTAAGTTATTCATTTATTATCTCTTATAATTCAGTTCATTTTGTATGTTTCTATATATATAATTTTATATTGTATCTTCTCAGAGCGGTCTAAATTTACCACACTCAAAATAGTGTTGAGTGCAATAAAAACAAGGTCACTGATGGCAACTACAAATGCTTCTTCCACTAATTGTGTATAAACGTATATATATATTATTTACCAATAACTACAATATTAATAAATTGATGAGGCACACAATATAGTTTATATATATATATGATTGACTGCAAATTTTTCTTCTCATTTCTTTATCGTGCCCAAAACAACTGGACAACAGCAACGATTGTGGGTACTACGTGTTGAGTGAATAAAAGACATTATCTAGCTATAACATTCTAAATTTTGCTTTAGGATTTAATTTCAATTAAGAAAGAATAATTTATGAAAAATGCATTTATGAAAGAATATAGGTAATCAAAATTACTTTTTTTCAATAAATTTCCTTTATAAAAGTTATTCTATGTACTTTTCTCTGTCTAATGAGGGTAATATTGTATTGATTGGTAAATATTTTGGGGTTAAGATTTTTGGAGAGTTTTGATTTTGGACAATATATGATTGTAGATGTATAGAGAATAATTAATAGTAAACTTTAATCAGTTTAAATTTATTATTTAGTTGTTTTATGATTTTATAATCAATTTCTTTTATAAAAATATCACAAATTATTTTCCATAGGGTGTTTTTGCAAATAAAATTTGGGTTAAATAATTTATTTGGGTTATTGGAGGTATTATTGAAATTTTAATCGGTTTACTTTGTTAGATGTTGAGTTATATGAAATTATAAATTAGGATTTGATATTTGAGTTAGAGTTTGATATAATTTCGATTATGTGAAGAGTTATTTAATAATTGAGCTATGCTCATATAAATTAGAAAAAAAAAAGATTTAATTTGTCTAAGATGTTGATATTGAAGATTTTGACTATAGGTGTGCTGGAAGTGAAATTTTAACTTATGAAATTGAGTAATTAAAGTGAGCAATTTTAAAGATTTTAAGTTGATTAGTGGAAATTATTGTTGTTAAAAATTTCATTTAGAGTTAAGAAATTTTAAGATTTGTGGTTTGAGAGGATGATTTGAGGAATAGATAAATTGTTGTCATTTTTCTAAGGAAATTAAAGTGAGCCAATCAAGGGGTTTAATTACTATTATTTACTATTGTATTATAGCAATTATTATTAATATTATTACCATGTAATTATATATTTATTGTAGAGTGAACTTATATTTGGCTTGTTGAACTTGAATTTTCTTAAGTGTAGTTGTATCAAGAACTTGAGGTAATCACTTTCCAATTTACCCTGTATGCATGTTGAGGTGATTATAAATTTATATTCGTATTTTCAAATATATATATATATATATATGATTTAGTATTTTACATATGGAAAATGTATATATGTGAAATGTATATTTGAGTAAACTTTTTAGTTAAGTGAGCTTAAATTGTTTATCTTATGATTGGGGTTGATTATGCATAGCATTGAATGTTGAATATGAGGATAAATTATTGATGTGAAAGTTTGGGATGTTGAGATACATATTGTATAGGATTGGGATGAGATGTGATTGTAGGAGGTTGATTTTTTTTATACCATGTGGTGTAGCCACCACTGTGCACATAGTGGATGACATTAACATTGTCAGGGCCTTTGGCATCACTCTTTTCTTTTGGTCGGGTTAAGGGTTAGTTCAAGGGACATGTGACACCTTTCCATATTCGATGGAAAGGGAACCGATGGTCTAATATGAGTTCTGTAGCCTTTGATCGTGTTACACCTCATTATTGGAGAGCTTGGTGCAGTCTTGTTAAAGAGACTAATACTATTATATGTAGCCCATGGGTTCTGTTAGCAGTTATAAGGATAGTTCAGGGAGTTCTATGCATTTTGAATGATTCTCTTGAATTACTAATATTTTTGGAAAAACTATAGACTTTGTTATACGAATGTATACATTGCTCTCTTAACTATCTTGTAATCATTCCCTACATACCTGTTAAATGGAATTGTGGTTATTGGGTCCATTTGACTTATCCTATCGTTTATTATTTTTCAAGCGAGAGTTCAGGCGGTGCTACCAAGGGGAAGGCGTACGAGACTTGATTTGATATCAATCGTACGCCTCGTTTTGTTATATGAATATAGTTTAATGTATATTGACGAATTTAAGGGCCTTTTTTGGTATATGTTCATAATTTGAAGGGAGAATCCTAGATAAATACCATATGAAATTTCAAAACCCTTAAAGATCTGTTAACATTTGTAAAGGACATAAAGGTGACATGGATTAAATTAGGATTTTAAAATGTTGATGAATTTACCATTATGCCCTCGGTTTTTAAATGAAAAGAAAGAAAGATGAGCCCTCAGGTTCATGTGTCCGTGGCACTCTCCTGGTCTGAATTATCATAGGAAAAAATAGAGGTCCAACGATAAAGACAGAGACGATAGTGTGGAGGTGGTCAATGGTGGTTGAGGAAAGAAGAAGAGAGGGAGTAAGGATGGAGGTGGTCAATGGTGGTTGAGGGGCATTTGAAGGAGGAAGGAATTGGTTGTCTGTTGTGGGTTTTGAGAGGTTGCGCTAGGAGAGAAGATTTATGTAGCTGGAGGAAGAGTTTGGTTGAGGATTGGAGAAAGCTAGGAGACTGAGGAAGAAGAAGGTGAATAGTAAAAGATGGTGAACAGTAATGAGATTGACAAAATCCATAAGTACTGACAATATGTGGAAAGGAATGACACCAATTAAGTAATGAGATTGACACAAATATTGGTGAATCCTATCTTACATGTTTTCATTAGCAAACGTTTTTGTCAAAATGATTACAATTCTTATAAAAAATCATTACTAAACTTGTCAATCCCATTATGAATTTTGGCCAAATGCCACAAATGTTGGTGAATCCTAACTTACATGTTTTCATCAGCAAACTCTTTTGTCAAAACCTTTACAATTATTGTCAAAACCATTACTAAACTTGTCAATCTCATTAAGAATTTTGGTGAAATGCCACAAATGTTGGTGAATCCTGACTTTACTCATTTAGTTAATACATTTATTCATTTTGTCACAACTTGAGATCCTCAAATGTCAGCAACATTGTAATCAATTTCACAATTCTTTTCCTGTTTGGTTAAAACCATTACAAGACTTGTCAATCCCTTTACGACTTTTGTCAATGAAGAAAACAATTTTGACAAGAATAAATTTGATCTTTATCAAGCCATGAAAGAGGCTTTCCTCCTCCTAGAGCTATGAATGATTCAGTTGAGAAAGAAAATACAATTCACAAGTCCAAGTAACAAACACATCAGCATGATGAGAAAAGTGGGACCTATTATTGAAGTGTGGCCAAGAAGGAAGCATCTGACTAAATCCCAATCATAAACACGATCCCCATCCATAACTACAACCCAACTACTAGATCGAGGTAGCTGCACATCTAGGTGATGGTGTCGAGCACTATTCTAGGAGATTTTGAATGGAGAGAGAAGATCGAGTCTCATCATACCTCCATAGTCGTCAGTGTTTAGCAAAAAGGAATGGAATCAAATGGGAGTAGGAGGAAGGTGCAATGGTCAAACTTTGGCCTTCGGCAAAGTGGACGGATTGGACGAAGAAGACGGTGAAGAAGAGAGAATAGAGTGGAGAGAGAAGAGATGAAGGGATGAAAGGAAAAAAAGTAATGAGAGAAGGGCATTTTTGTCTTTTGTCTAAACATTCAAAACCTAGATTCCTACTTAAGTACCTCTTTGTCCTTTGCCTTTTTTAGTAGAATTTTTGAGGTTTTGCAATTTCATATGTTATTTATTTGTCATTGTCCCTAATTTGAATACTCCGCTACAAACTAGGATTTGTACTGTGGCCAGACCTCTTTGATATGTTGTTTATTATGTAGTACTACTTAATGTTTTACTTTGTTTGAAGTGATTAATTATATGGTAATTATAGGAGGTTATTACATTATCACCCATGGTCTTGAAAACATTGATACAACTAAGGTATATTATATGTTCAATTTGTTCATATATACATTCGATCAGCTATATATTACAATATCTAACTTTCATCTTTTTTTTCGCGCACAGTATTTTAATGCCTCCTACACAATGTTTAGCAACTCACAAATGGAAGAAGTTGTTGAAGAGTTGGCGATATCTGTGCAACATCAATGGGAGATTAAATATATATAGAATGACTGTAAATTTCTAGATACTGATGATTTGTTTGTTTTAAAGTTTTAGTTTTAATAGTGTATACATGTACATAAATGACTCTAAATATATTCTTATTTGTTGTATTGTTCTATATATGAATGAATGTAAATATATATTATGATCCATTCTTTACAAATGCATATGCAGGGGATATCAAAAGAAGAACCCATTTTTTTAAAAAAAATTAGCTTCGATAAATCACAATTGTTATCTAACAACCGTTATTTATGTCAACTATATATAGTGGTTGTTAAAATAACCGTTATATGTTATATATGTTAACATATATAAGGTTCACTACTACAAAAAGGCGCTATAACGTCCCAAATTTAGCACCTTTAACGTCCCTAAACGGGGGGACGTATATACTGGGGGCGTAGTAAGTTGTAAGAAAAGACGTCCCAAATAATAGGGACGTCTAAGGTGAGACTTTAGACATCCCAAATAGTAATTTGGGACGTCTAAAGTCCACGCTGGGGGGACTTTAGACGTCCCAATTGTAATTTGGGACGTCTAAAGTCCCCCAGGGAGGGACTTTAGACGTCCCAAATTACAATTTGGGACGTCTAAAAGTTAGGTTTTGTTTTATACCATAATTTACATTCTGTATTACCCAGCGAATTCAAACTGCAGAAACAGAATAGAAGATGGATTCATAAACCACACTGTCCGTTACAAACTGGTAAGGACATCCAGCACTACAATCTTTACTATATATACATACAATAACCTTTTATACAACCTACTACTATATATATCAACAAAAACAACCAGAAAGTGTCAAAACGCAGTCATCACACAACTACAAACTGATATAAAATAAAAAGTTTACTTCTCTATATGTTGAAGAAGATGTCCAGCCAAAAGATCTCTGATCAAATCAAGGTCTTCACGTAGGTAGGCATCTTCATTATCAAAAATCTGAAAATTAGAAAGTAAGCTTTGATGAAATGAATCTAAAGCAAATGAATTAATTAGCATTTCGATTAGAACACCAAAAATATTATAATTTGAGAATGAAGAAGTGATTACCTTTTCAAAATCGCTAGTAATTCCACTTTGAGTTATGTTATACATATAAAGTATAACATAATATCCGCATTCAGTGTTGCCAGGTTGCCGAGGGCACTTTAAATCAAAGGGATGCAATTGGTTGTTAAAATCAATAAAGGTATGTCTAAAAGGACCGTCAATGAAACAATTAGCTAGGATCGAATGTACTTACTATCGGATAAAACCACTTTGGCTTTTTAACAACTGTACCCTCGCGTGACCCACCTAGGACTCTATATGTTTTACAAGCACAATCATGAAAATCAAAATGAACAGAAATTAGAACTATTCATTTTTGTAAAGAATCAATGAAATACAAACAGAATAACTTACGTGTCGAAGACGGATTTTGTATCTATGTTTGGCTTTTTACCCAAGGGATCAAACCAATAGACTACGTGGCTGCGGGGACATATAAAACACAAACTCCAGTGGTAACTTTAACAACATGTACACATTAAAATGAAGTTAGATGAGAAGACAATTATTTATTAAACTTCTTAAATTGACAAAATGTAAATACGAACCGTTGAACAATGGGTGCTAGATAACAACGAAGTTTGGTCTGTCCCATTGCGTAGCCTACATAGTGAGTCCTATGCGCCACAGTACAAGTATCCCCTGTCGTATTCGTAGGACATAAGAATCCATACAAATCACGTCTTTCCATGTTTGTGCAGAGACCGTGCAAGGTGCTATAATAGAATTAAAATAAGGAATGAATTATTGAATGTATGAAATCAAAAAACCACTAAATGAATTCTATGGGAAAATTGAAAAAAAAAACTTACCGGACTGCAAATTTCACCCAGCCTGCATCTATCTCCTCCAACCTGATAAACTGCTTGAGATCTGTATTGTCAATCGTGTAGGGATACTCCACTTGGCCCACAATCATTGGAGGCATCTTCAAGTCAATCTGTTTAATGCCCTTGTAGATCTGTTGAAGCCGTGCTAAGTAGGGCCATTTCCTCGCAGCTTCGTCATCCTTTTAGAACATCAAAAAACAAATTGTTATTAGGATGCCAACAGATTTTCAGTAATAGTAAGGTAATTCCTACCATTGGAGGTGTTGCGTCTGAACCAATAAGATTGTGAGGCCAAAGGATGAAAGATCCTATCGCTTGACCTAACGTGCCAACCTCTGGATCAGGAACAGGGATGGCTGTACCTTCTTCCCCCTTTCTAACACTCGTCACATTCACCCTACGAAAATCCTCCAGAATTTGCTGATGATGGTGGGTGGTAGCACGTGTGTGAACGAGAGCATCAACAACAACACGCAACAGTGGATCATCCAAATAGAGGGTGCAAGGGTCTCCCGACACTGGAGTGGGAGAAGGGTCGCCAAGTGGTTCCTCCAGAGGGTTGTAACTTCCTCTGGTGCTATTGAAGGCCGGGGATTCCTGAGTTCTATGCTCGTCCCTTGCCCTTTGCGCTTCGAACATCTTTGCCATTTCAAGTTGAAGCTCTGGCAACAGCTCTTGTCGGAGCTTGTCGCGAAGGTTGGCCTCGATCTCTCATTCGAGCTCCTCTCAAATCTTGGCCACAACGTCCTTACTAGGTCCAACTTGTGACAAATAACATGGGTCTCATCCAAAATACCTCGCGGCACTAACTCCCCGTGTCTCTCCTCGAACACGACCAAGGTCATCTGCCTTCCCAATAGCCATCGACAAGATGTCCATCCGTCTACTTGGATTGAATGAACCTTGGCTACTCTGCTCGTCCAGTTCATCCTGTAACATATAGTTTATCGTAAATGTATCGAAACCACTCGCGATATGTAAAAAATTAGGTACTTATGGTATAACTACTTACAATCCTCACAACAACCTCAACAACAGTCGGATTTATGTATTTCCCAGCCTTAATCCTCCCTGCTTTCCATTTTTTGTGACGTGGAGGAGGTGCCGGTGGCTGGATAATGATGCTAGGATCAGATTCCGCTGCTTCCTTCATTTTCTCTAACTCTTCTTGCATCATTTGCCGCTCAAGCTTCCAATATCCACCACGAGACATGTAATGTTGATATTTATTTTTTGCTTGCCTCTGTGCATTTGCTGCACTTAATTTCTATGAATGAAAAGGAACAAAAAATAAATCAACGATATAAAGTATATGAAAATTACAAGTCCTATATCATGATGATAGAAATCTTACCAAAAACTCAGGATCTGTTCGTGATGCCGCAAACAACCTCCAGTCCTCTGGAGACAAATATGTATACTGTGCACATGGATCCTGACCCCTAAGGGCCCCTCGAATGTACCGTGATGTTAGATTGTTCTTGAAACCTTTCCATCGTACACGAACCTCATCCATCCAGTGCCTATACATCTCCTTGGTGTCTGGGACATCATATGTTTGCTGCAAGGTAAAACATAAGATTATTATATTTGAAACAATAAGAACAAAGCTACAATGCATCAAAACTTATATACCAAAAGTTGCTGCCAAATCATGTCTTTCATTTTTGGGGGAACCAATCTCCAATTATCATAGGTAATGCGCACTTTGCTTCGACCCAAAAACCCTACGTAGCTAATGAAGTGGTCTTCCTCAGGACCAACTGGATTCAGATTGTCATCGAAGTCTATATGCAGCCTCTCCTGTTGATGTTCATGACGTGCAACCAATGCTCCCATCTTTGTACAGCCTCTAACCCTCCTTCTTGCAGGGGGTTCAACTCTAGGCCTTTCGTCATTGCTAGAGCTTTCGTCATCTCTATGCCTCTCGTCATCACTAGAGTTGTCCATATTCCTGTTAACACAAAAAGCGACATCAGAAACGTAAATAAATTGCAATAAAAACGAAATATACTAAGCGGGAAGTAAAACAGAAAAAACATAGTTCTCGTTTATAAATTAAGGTCTTACTCTATATTGTTTCCCATAGTCCTTCACCATGGTCATTTCTTACAGCATATTCGTCATCATCTACCAATTCTACTTCATTTGTTCGAGGTGGAGTTGTTGTGAAAGGTGGTGTGTCATCAAGGTTGAAGGTCGGATCACCATACTTCTGTTTTTTACTTTTAAGGACAATGGACATGTTTTTGCTCGCAGGATCGGTGACATAAAACACTTGTTTCGCCTGGCTTGCTAAAATGAAGGGCTCGTCTCTATAGCCAACTCTTCAAAGATCAACTGAGACAAATCCAAATTGTTTATCTATTACCACGGCATTATTGCTAACCCACTTAAATTTGAATAAAGCAACTTTGAACTTGTTGTATGTCATCTCCCATATTTCTTCTATAACTCCATAATAGGCCATAGACGCTAATATGGGGTTTTTGTCTCTCGAACTGGAAAAGTGCATAGATTCAGCTTCTACCATGACCCCACTATTTTGCATGGTACTTCTGTCATCTTGCTCTTTCGTATAGAAAGAATAGCCATTTATATCATAACCGGTCCAAGTAATGACCTGAAATGAAGGCCCCCAAGCTAGCCACTCGATTGTCTCAGACACATCGGTCTCGTGCAAAACCTTTTCCTCGAACCACTGCAAGAATGTCTTGTTTTGCTCAATAGCAATCTGCATGTCATTCTTCCTTGGGTTCTTGTTCTTCAAAGTCTTTCTGTGTTCATCTATGTAAGGTTGAACTTCTTCCATATTATTCAGGATATACAGGTGGGCTTGCAACACCTCTTCACAAGGAACATTCTTCACTTTCAGTCCTCGTGTTCCCTTGCTTCTCCCTTCTTCATGCCGAGATTGTTCCTTCTTCCCTGACATATAATCTTTGCAAAACTCCATAGCCTCCTCAACTACATATCTTTCTACTATTAAGGCTTCTGGTCGATAAGGATTTTTAGAATACCCTTTTAAGATCTTCATGTATCGCTCGAAAGGGTACATCCACCTCAGGTAAACTGGACCGCATAGCCTTACCTCCCTTACCAAATGAACTACCAAATGCACCATTATATCAAAAAATGAAGGAGGAAAATGCATCTCTAGTTGTGACAAAATAATGTAACCCTCATTTTCTAGTTCATCCAACTTTTCAGTGTCAATGACTTTGTTACAGATAGCATTGAAGAAAACACACAATCTTGTCACGGTGGTTCGTACTTCATCTTTCATTATGCCTCTAATAGCTACCGGTAATAGTTGTTGCATCAACACATGATAATCATGGGACTTCATTCCCACTAACTTCAAATCGTCCATTGAGACACATCTTCTCACATTCGAGGAATACCCTTGCGGCACCTTAATTTTATGCAAACACCCACACAAACTTCTTTTCTCTGCTTTTGATAGTGTATGCGCTGCTGGCTCCATGTATGCCCTCCTACCATCATCTTTTAGTTGTGGATGTAACCGTTCTCTTATTCCCATATCGACAAGGTCTAATCTCGCATTAATCCCATCCTTAGTCTTCCCTGGTATGTGCAAAAGCCTACTGATAAGGCTATCACAAACATTCTTCTCCACATGCATCACATCATTACTGTGTCTCACGTCAAGCATACGCCAATATGGAAGATCAAAGAAAATGGATCTCTTCTTCCATATGTTCTTCTCACCCGCAACCCTCTGATTCTTACCAAAAGTGACATTGATACGTTCCACTCGACTGTAGACTTCCTCTCCAATTAATGACTTTGGAGCCATTCCATGCTCCGGTAAGCAGTTAAACCGCTTTCTTAGCCTACGATACAGGTGGAACCGATGAAGAAACCTCCTGTGGCCAAGGTAGACAGTTTTTCTTCCATGCTTTAGTTGTTGGAAATGTGTGTCTGCTTCACATATTGGGCATGCTTTGTGACCCTTCACACTGTACCCTGACAAGTTTCCATACACAGGGAAGTCGTTTATCTTTGTGAAAATCATTGCACGTAGCTTGAAAGACTCCTTCTTATAAGCATCAAACACATCTATGCCTTCCTCCCACAACTTCTTCAAGTCCTCAATCAAAGGCGCCAAATAGACATCAATATCGTTCCCTGGCTGTTTTGGTCCAAAAATCATCATAGATAGCATCATATACTTACGTTTCATACATAGCCAAGGAGACAAGTTGTATATTACAAGGAGAACCGGCCACGCACTATGTGTGCTAGTAAGAGTTCTATACGGATTGATGCCGTCTGTACAAAGCCCAAGCCGTAGGTTTCTCGGCTCGCTGCCAAATTGAGGGAACATTTCATCTATTTTTTGCCATTATGGAGAGTCAGCTGGGTGTCAAAGATATTTCCCATCAGATATTCTCTCATCAGAGTGCCATCTCAACTTCTTCACTTTTGTTGCAGTCGCAAACAAACGTTTAAAACGTGGTATTATTGGAAGATACCATATAACCTTTAAAGGTTGCCTTTTACTTGTCACATCACCACAACCACTATCTTTTTTCACTTTGTATCGTGCAGTTTTACACTTAGGACACTCACTAAGACCTCCATACTCATTTCTGTACAGTACGCAGTCATTAGGGCAAGCATGTATCTTTTTATACTCCATACCCATCGTAGACAGGATTTTCTTGGCCTCATACATATGATTTGGAAGTACATTAACCTCTGGAAACATATCACACAATAGTTCAAGCAGCAATGTGAAACTACTATCGATCCACCCACAAGTTGCCTTTAAGTTAACCAAATGTAATGTTCTTGTCAGCCGCGTGTACTTACTACCACTGTACAATGGTGTCTCTGCATCACTCCGCAGGCTGTCATACTCCTGCGACTGCGCAAAGGATTCTGCCTCAACATCGTTAATCATTTTCTCCATTCTATCTTCTCCTATGATATCCACATCTTCCTTCTTGTGCGACGGACAATCCGTTACTTCCTCACCATGCCATATCCACCTTGTGTATCACAGATTTATTCCATCACAAAGTAGGTGATCCTTTATGACATCAACATCCCGTCGACTCTCATTCAAACAATTGACATAAGGACAAAAATACTTCCCATTTTTTGCAGGAGCATTCTTTTTAGCGAATTCAATAAATTCTTCCACTCCTTTCTCATATTCTTCACTAGTTCTCAAAGCATTCATCCAACTATGATCCATTTTGTTACCACCTAAGGCATTCCCAATAACATTCACACGTTTAGTACAATTGTCAACGACATATAATGGGATTGCCTAATTAAGTTATCAACCCAATTTAGGATTTTAAAATATGGGCTTAATAACTTTATTGCCCCCTCCTAGCCTCCTCTCTCCTCTTAAAAGGGTTTCAGTGCTATGTAACTTATTTTTTTAATAAGTATATGTATATAAACATTAATGTATAATAAAATAAATATAATAAGATTAAATTAAAGAATTTTTTTGAGGTTTGGAAGATTTAAAAAAAATGAGTTTCATATTAACAAAACAATTTTAAGTTGAGTCCTTTATGGTTTTCTTTTTAGTTTTGGCTTGAATTATTCTTCATAATTAATTTGGAATACAAAAATTTCTTTAATTTAAGCAAATCATATTTTATTTTATTATATATACTAATTAATGGTAATATACACAAGTAAATTTATATTTAAATGAGAAAATAAACCATTGCACTGGAGTTTCCGAATACATGCAATTTAAGCAATATAAGCACACTAAACACACCAGGCTAATCTCAACCATCTCAATATAAGCAATATATAAGCACAATCTCAACCATTTCAAGTAAATTTATATTTCAAAAACAAAATATACATACCATTCTGTTACAAAACAAAACAAGAAGAAAATAAACGAACCTGATCAGGGGCGCCCACTAGTTTGCTGGAGAGGTAGAGAAGACGTTGGAGATCCATGGTGGTGTGCACAACAATGGAAGGAAGGAGGTGGAGGAGAGCAAAAATCTACACACTGTGGAGGAGGTGAAGTTGCAGCAGGGTCAACTGGTTGCGTGCGTTAAAGAAACAAAGAAACAAAGAGGAAGAAGAAGGGAGGAGGGATGCTGACGGTGGGTGGGGGAGGAGGAAGAAGAGTAAAGTGAAGATGAGAAGACGCATGTCAGACAAGTGTCTGACATGCGCCTAGGGGACGCCTTTGGGACACCTAAAGTAGGGACTTTAGGCGTCCCAAATGCCATTTAGGACGCCTAAAGTTTGACTTTAGGCGTCCCAAAATTCATTTGGGACGTCTAATCCCAGCTCCAGGCGCTAAAAAAAATTTATGAAATTTATATTTCGCGCCTGGAAGCACTTTAGACGTCCCAAATTTAAATTTGGGACGCCTAAAGGTTCCCCTACATTTGTATAATTACGAAAATGCCACCGCCTCCCTTTTTAACCACCTAATTTTCAATTTGGGACGTCCTTGGGGGTGGTTATATCTCAATTATGTAGTAGTGGTTGTTAAAGCATGTAAGCATGATCATATATTATGATGGTTATTTACGTGTGCTCATTAATTATTATCATAGCAATGTGCATCTCAAGGCCTTATACCAAGCCATAATGCATACATGTGTTATATTATAACTGTTATAATAGGTTTGAAATAAATAATGGTTCAGAACTATAATGCATTTGCGTTGAGCTTTTATAGCACCCACATAAATGACGGTTTCAGAACTGTGATGTATGACTGAAAAATCCCTATTTTATTATATATTTTCATATTTTATTTTAGGGTTTTGTCATAATAATTGAGCTTAAAATGTCTCTTTTGTAATTAATTGGGATTAAATGTGTTTAAATGAAATTAAGGTTGAAAAAGGTCAAAAATGTCATATATTTTATGATTTACCTTAATTGATTAATTTTTGGAATATAAGGTATTACATTTTGGGTTCATTTTAATTACAGATCGGTTTGAGAGAAATTGCAGAAAGAACCCAAGATTTTTAGCAAATACAACTTGATGAAGAAAAGATTCAGAGATAATTTCATAAAAGAACCCAAATGTTCTAAGAATCATGTCTGAACCCATAGAGGTTTCAAAGTGTTCAACCTAGTCCCTCTACAAAAACTTCTAAATATTTCATTTAGTCCCTTGGTCAAAATGCATTTGACTAAGGGATCCGAAACAGCGGACTCGACTTGGTTGTTTGGTGCTGAGATGATATTCGGACATGGAAATATATAGAAAAACACAGCCGCAACACCTCCGGACCAACTCTTCTTCATCCCTTCACCTTCTTCTTCCTCTCTCTCACTAGTGGCTTATCCACTACCACAGGCCGTTGGTGAGCTGCATCATCCCGAGACAAAGGAGAAATAGACTTGCGAGTAACAAAGCTGAGAGGCGGAGGAGAGAGCTGTGAGTGTTGAGGCCGAGAAGCTGGGGGAAGCATAGGGAAAGGAAATCAAAAGTCCACTGCCATCAACCACCATTCACCTTCCTTCAACCTTCCACGTTTGAGCAACTGTGTGAGAATCAGTAATAGTTGAGAGTCGGATTCAGGGAAGGCAACGACAAGATCAATCCTCGTTCACCACCACCATTCATCACCTTCATCATTCCCTCACCGTCGACAGCCACCACAGCAACCACCATTCTTGCCTCAGCTTTTATTATTCGGTCGGTCTCCCACTGCCTGAAATCATTCCAAACCATTGCCTCCTCTGTTCAGCCAGTAGCTCTAGCTCCCTGTGGTTCCAAACAGTGATAATGCTGCTTTTTTAGGCTGGTTTCTTGGGTGTTTGTGGCTAAGCTTCTCAATCCCTCGTAGCAAGTGGCTATGGCATGAGCTTGGAGCTTTAATAGAGGAGTTTTTGCTATTTCAATTGTCTATTTCTACATTATATTTGTGATTCCTAAGTCTTGGGATGAATTTTATAATGTTGAATTGATTTATTTTGATGTATTTGGAGAATTGTTGTGGCTTGAACCTTTGTTAGACGCTTGACATTGTGGTTAATTAGCTTAATTATCATTTCTTTGTGCCAGTTAGTAATTGAATTGATAATTTTGTGAACATTTATTGCTAATTTCAAGATGACTTGGTTAATGGATCAATGGTGTCTTGCATTTGCATTGGTTAATTGAATATGAATTTATCAATTATATTTAGCATTGGGCTTTAACATCATTAATCTTGATTTTTCATACGGATGGCCATTGTTAAATTAAGATTAATAAGAAAATTAAGTGGTAATGCGAGGTAGCTCGGTTATTGGATTAAAAGCTAAATATGATTTTTAAGTTCTTTTAATTGCTAGAGTGCTTAATCAACCTAATTTAGAGAGATTAATATGCAAGGTGGCTTGGTGTTAATCAATCTAAGTTAGGCCTAGTCTAAGGAGTAGCCCGTAGGTTATTTTGGAACTAGCATGATTAATTCTCCCATAATCATTTTAAGCGAGGATTGCTTGCGCCATTGCTATGAGGGATTGCTTATTCCATCGTTGATATTCTTATTTCTTTCATTTCATTAGTTCCACCACCATTCCATCTCATATTTTCAAGAAAAATTCCAAAAAGAAGTAATTTAGGACCATTTTAATTCTATTTGCAAAAGTAGTTTTTCATAGATAAAAGACCAAACCATTTTCTCAATTTGTTAGTCAATTTTTATACTTAGTTTACATAGGAATCATTTTCATTTTTGGCTCCATAAAGTGAACACAACCCAGATCGTACTGCTATATTGCAGTATTATTCGGTATTTGAACCCCATGGCGACTAAATGGGAGTTTCAAATTGATGCTGTTGCCAGGGAGCTAAGAAATTGGTTTCCTAGTAACTAAGTGTCAAGTACTTTTGACCAGGGTGAGCCTTGGGATTTTTACTTTCTAGTATTTTCATATTTAATCATAGTTTAGGTTGCATTTTAGTTAGTTTAGGTAGCTTTCATATTTTTTATAGCATATTGCATCTTTTCAAAGAAAATTTTGAAGAAATACAAACAAATATCTTGATTTTTCTTTATTTTAGCATTTACATTTTTAGGACTTAGGATTCTTTAGGATTTAATTGATTGCAATTTGAATGGCTTGGTTTAATAAGAATCATAAGTTTCGGGTTTACACTAATCCTCATATGCATTCTTGTTTAAGGAATAAAAGAACCTCAAGCTCTCAATTCTCGGATGAATCTTATGGCACTTGGAGACATGAATTATTTTCTAATCTTACATATTCTCAAAAGCTTGATTTGCTTCAACAAGAATTGGATTCCCTCCATGCAGATATAAATCGAAGAAGAGCATCTGAATCTCAACATCCTCAATATCTCCATACACATTTGGAACAATCTTGTCTATAAACCTCCTAATTTGACCATGAACCTACCTTTCAACCACCTCAATCCCACTTCAACCATACTTCTTCACCCTACCCATTTCATCAAGAATCACCCACTCTTCTCTATCAAGAACCATCGTATCCATTTCATCTTCCCACATTTCCCCTACTTCCATCAAATGTAGAACTCCCTATGAACCACCTTCTCCATCATTCTATGAACCTCTACCATAATCTCTTACCCCTCAACTTAGTGGATTGGATGCCCTCTTCTCATCCCACAACATAGATTCCCTAACAAGTGCATTGACAAGGAAGTGTGAAGTACTCTAAGAGCCATACCTTCAATTACTCTTTCATCAAGGCACAATTGGAAGCTCTAGGGAGATAGAACAGCAATTGTAAGACATTAATGAGTTTTTCAAGACATACTATGCTCATATGCTGTGGGTCAAGACAAGAGGTGAAGATGGAACCCCTTGGCCCCATGACCTATGTAATATCCTAAATTGTAATTAAGGGCTAAAAACTTCAAAGTGATGTGATTAATGTTAATTAAGCATTTTGAAGGCTATGATGTGAATTGTGATGCAAAATGTGCTTGACGAGGGTATCGTATATGTTATGACAATCAGGGGCAGAATGGTAAATTCACCGACCAATTGGACAGTTACCGAAGAGGAAACTCATTGGTAATTGATATCAATGGCTAAGATTGAATAAGCAAAGGAGTGGGATTGTGTGTGCATGTTCTTATGTGAGTGATTAGAAGGAGGAACAAGATGTTGACACATGTCAACACAAGAGCCATGGATTGTGGTCATAGAGTCAACAATTGCAACTCTCTCTTCCCTCCTCCATTTCAAGTCGGCCAAGGGCCTAATTGTACCCCAAAAATCTGATTTCTCCATCACCTTCTCACCTCTCTCCTCTCCTCCATTGTCGCCAAGATCAAGCAAGAAAGAGAAAGAAGAAGCTTGAGTTTTAGGTAAGGTTTTGTCCCTAAATGCTCAACTCACCTTTATTAATATTGTTCAAGAGGTTGAGAGCTTTATTCCTATGGTTTCATATTTTTGATTAGTGGAGTTTGAGAACTTGTGGGGATTTGAAAGTAGGAGAATCAAAGAAATAGCTTTGGGAAGAAGTTGAAGTGAGTATTTGATACCTTTTGGTATAATTGTTGTGGTCATTGGTTTGGTTTTGAGAATTTCAAATTTTTCCCTGATTTTTGGTCTAATTTGAATGCTTGAAATGGTTAGTGTGTTGTGTAGAATGTGGGGTTAAATTGTGTCTTTGTGCCATGGGAGTTGATTTGGAATTTTTGGAATGGAAGGAATTGCATTGTGGTGGATTGTGAGTATGTTGTGTTGACATGATAAGATTTCTGGGGAACATGTCTATATGGATGGAATTTGATTTTTTTGATGGCTCCAATGGATTCCTTGGGCAAAATTGGTGTGGGAATGGTGTTTAATGTGAAAATGGGAACCATTGGAAGCAATTGTGAAAAACTGAAAATCTGTCCATTGAAGGTCTATGCTGGGCAGTCTTTTTGTGTTGGTGTTTTGAATAGGCCAATGATGTCAGAAAATTATGAAACTTTCCAGTTTTAAATTTCACATCCCAAGCTTCAAAATGGACATATAATTGGTATCATTTCGTTTTGTGCACTGTGAGTTATGGTTGTCCAAAGTTTGGGATGGAAATTGAACTCTGTTGTGGGACAGTGGTGAGTTTTGTGTAATTCTGTACTTTTGTGGTGATTTCCAGTAATGGCCAATATTTTTCCTAAATATAGGACTTAAATAGCTTTCATTTGGCTTAGGAATCACCTTATTTTGATTTTTCTTGAATTAGTTATGATTTTTGGAAGTTCAGCCAAGAAACAGAATTTTCTTGGCCGCGGCCAGAAGATGGTGGGCTGCGGCCCAAATGTTTCTGACCTCTTTTTGGCCACGGCCAGTGGATTTGTGGGCTGCGGCCAACCCCCAAAAATCAGTATTTTGCACTTTTGAAAGGTGGTTTTTGGTATAGCTTTTCCCAACCCTTTAGGCATATGTTTAGGCATTTAATAGGCACCTAAAGGGTTTATATGAATACCAACTTAAAGTATTATGGAATTAAGAACTTGGAAAAGAGATTGATCTATTGTCCCTAACTTCGTTTATAGGATTTGGCATCTGCCGTCCTCGTGAGCCCACTGTGCCAATGAACGTCAAGAAGGAACAAGGTAGTGACTCTTTTCCCTTATACTATATGTGATATATGGTATGTTTGTTTGATCATTATTTGTGAGTCTATCACCTGTGGCCCATCGGTGATGACGGTGGGAGGATCATACCTTCAAGGCGGTGGAATCCGGGGGATGAGACTATGTGAAAGCCAAAAGGCTATATGTGGAAGCCGAAAGGCTATTTGTGAGTCTATTACCTGCGGCCCATCAGTGATGACGGTGGGAGGATCATACCTTCGGGGCGGTGGAATCCGGGGAATAAGACTATGTGATTATGTGCTTATGCAGCCTATGTGTTTGTATTATGCTGTGATGCTGCTTGATAATTTACTTACATGCTATGTGATTACGTGTTGTATGAGCGAATTGTTACTACTGGGATTCTCTCAAATCTCATTCTTTCCTATGACTAACATTTCAGACAGGGCGTGTGGCTCAAAAGAGAAGAGGCCAACCCGGAGCAATTAGGACTTTTAGGGGTATATTTGATCTTGGAAATGTTGGTTATTTATTTTGAACTCGGGATTACTGTATATTTTGAAATAGGAATATTATATTCGATTTTGGTTGTGTAATCCCCTAGTGGATACTTATAAACCCTCAGGTTATATATGTATAGAACCCGGGAGTTGCCGGGGATACGGTTATACACTCTGATATGATTGAATGTATATTAACTGCACAGGTAATTATATTCGAATGTTGAAATTGAGACTAGGATGGAAAAAATATTTTGAAAGATTCTGTGAAAATTTTACTGTAAGACAGAAAGTTTAAAACGAGGTTAAAGCATCCAATGGTCTCTAATCCGATTTAAATATGGGTTACCGAATTATAATTACGTGTTTAAAGTCAGGGGGTTACAACCTACAAGAAGAGGCACAAGGAGTCCAAGCTCAAGAGCTAAATGCCACTTCAGAAGTGGAAGATTTCATACCTCTAGTTCCTACTCCCACAAATGATGTCAGGACAAAGCAAGTGCATTTGCAACTACCAGAGGAGCCACTTCCAAACAATGGTACTATTCCTTCTCTTCTTGAAGAGGTTGACCCTCCTCGTACTACTATTGTTGATGTTGTGAGTGATGATGAGGTAGATAAAGAAATTGTGGTCGTATCCCCTCATATGCTTGATGTTGAAAATGCTCACTATGATATTTCTAATAGTAGTTGTGTAGTTGATAATATTGCTTGCACTGTCAATACTTCTATGTGTGATGAACATGTTCTTTTCCCTGGTTTTAGGAGTGATAAACACATGCAGTATGATATTGTGGAAATTGATGATTATGTTTGGATGCTCAAATTATGGTAAAGTGTGAAACTGATGATAGCTCAAATAATTATCAAAATGATGAATTCTTACATGATTCTTCTTCTGTTTCAAGTGTTGGCAAGCATGATTTGGAATTTTTTAATGCTATTGAACAAGAAGAAGAACTCATTTTTCCCTCTTCCCTACATTCTACTTTTGTTTGTTCATGTGAGGGTGAAATTTCATGTGCTATTTGTGCGGAGATTGATAATTGGCATTCTTCTTAACATGACCTTGATTCTTCATCTAGTTCAATTGATAACATCAAAGTGCATACTACACTTGCTACAAGCCTTGAAAATTGTGCACCTTTGGACCCATATGAATTGCATGATTTAGGTAGTTTCATAAGAAAAGATTCAATGATTTTGAATGATAAAATTGTAAATAAAAATGAATCTTTCCATTTAGTTCTTTCTTGCGATTTGCTACCTGATATAGAAAATGAAAATACTTGTTTTGAAATTTTAGGTGGTGATAGCTTGATTAATTCTCATTCTTCTTCTACTCTTTTACCTTCCATCTCTTGTGATTGTAAAAGTGATGCAATGCACTCCAACACTAAGTTGGATTTGGTATTTTCCCCATTGCAAACACAAGAGGATTTTCAAAATATGACCACTTGTTCAGTTCCTACTGAAGGGAACCAAATTGATTTTCTTGGGTGTGATTCCTACTTGGAGAGTTTTATTCTTAATATGTGTGCACATACCTCTAAGTCTCTCTATGTTTATATCTTTGGATTTGATACTGCTTCTTTCTTGTCTTCTTTGCAAGCATATACTTGGAAGAGTCCTTTGCGGTACCAAGCTCCACCCTACATTCTCGGACCTCTTCCGATTGATCTTGAACCACCTCCACCTAAGAAAATCAAGTAAAGAGAAGTGTGCACTATGAAGACCATCATGTTTCTCATATTTGATGAGAACTTCTCTTTTAAGTGCCTTAAAAGATTCTAACTAAGGTTGTCTCTTTCACTACTACAAAAAACAAAGATGTGGTGCTTATAATTATATTAGTTATGGCGCTAGAGAAGTGCCACATATCTGGACGCTACTAAAAGAAGCTGTGGCGCTTGGAAGCGCCACAACATTTTAAATTTTTTTTAAAAAAAATACCCTTCTGTGGTGTTTGTTGGAGGAAGGGCCACAGGAGACCAGACCTCCTGTGGCGCTTGCACCAGCAAGTGCCACAGGAGACCCACCTCCTGTGGCACTTCCTCCAACAAGCGCCACGGGAGGGTATTTTTTTGTAAAAAAAATTAAAATATTATATATATATATATAACATTTATTATTTTCACATTTAATAAAAGTTTCATATCTGAAGGGACGAAGTATAAATAAAGATATACCTGCATCGTTTTTCTTTTTTTTTCTTTTACCTTCCATATATCAATTTCTCTTTTCTTAAATTGTTTGTATGGTTTTGCTACGTTTGTTTGTGCGTTCCTATCACACACAAAAAAAAGATTTGCTTGTTAAAATTTATTTCAATATTTCTTTTCCAGTAGTAGTTTCTATAATAGATTTTCTTGTCTGTGTATTCCTATCACTAAAAATAGATCAACAATAATGTTCTTACATTAATACTCTCCAAAGCTAACATTAAAAATAAAAAGAACGAAACAGTCTTCTTCTTGACATCATAACCAACCAGAAAATTCGACTATAAAAGAACCTGAAAAAAATAAAAATTTAAAAAGCAGAGACACTTACAAATCTATTAATTCTAGCGCAGGGAGTGGGGGACCATGTTGGTGACGCTAGCTTGAGTGACGAGGATGAGCAAATGTGAGCTATGGAGTGGAGTGGGGTTCAAAAGAGGAAGAGAGATAGAGAGTATGAAGAAAAGAGAACAACTAGGAACAAAAGTAAGGACGGACGGAACAAAAATAGAAAAAGGGACAAGAGAATTTTAATGAAGAAGACGTCTGTGTTTGTGTTTGTGTTTGTGTTTGTTGTGCAAGAGAGAAAGTGACTTTTACAGGGGAAGAGAGGGACGTCGGCGAGCTGAGGAAAAGAGGGAATAAAAAAGGTAAAAGGGAGGGAAAGAATAAAAGTAAAGTAAAAGTGGAAAATCTGATTGGCGGGAAGTGATTTCAAAATTCACTTCTAACAGGTAAAAAAAAAATTTTATTTGGTAATATAACCAGCTGTGGCGCCTGGTTTCCTAAGCGCCACAACTAGTTTCAATTTTTTTTTTATATTAAACCAGCTGGTCATGTGGTGGCCAGCTGGTAAAAAAAATTTTTTTTTTTTTAGTATTATAACTAGCTGTGGTACCTGGTTTCCCAAGCGCCACAGCTAGTGGCAATTTTTTTTTATATTAAACCAGCTGGTCACGTAGTGGCCAGCTGGTCAAAATAAAAAAAAAATTATTATAAAGGGCCACCTGTGGCGCCTGCCTTAGGTGGCCCACCCCAGCTGTGGCGCCTAGTTTAACCAGGCACCACAGCTGGTCAGGTGCTTCCAATTGTGGCGCCTTCCTTGGCAGGCGCCACACTTAAGCCAACCAGCTGTAGCCCTTGGTCCATCAAGCGCCACAGCTGGTACTCAAAATAAAAAATAAAATAAAATAGAAAAGGAAAGAAAAAAAAATGTAGCTGTGGCACTTATTTAAAGAAATGCCACAAAATGTGCGCCACCTTTCGACCTTTTTGTAGTAGTGTTTCCCCACTTGTTTTCTTCCTAATTTTTATGATTATTTGAGCTTAATTGTTATGTGAAGAGAATAAGTATGGGGGAGACAAAACCATTAGTAAAAGGTAGACTTCTTTGTTTTTCTTTTTCTAAGAAGTAAATAAATACTCCATGTTCATATGCTATTCTCACTTTACACTTAGTCTTTACTATGTTTTGAACTTCATTGTTAACTCACTTCACTTGTTTCTTTCTTCTTCCCCTCATGGTGATTGTTGAAGTGTTGTGCTTCAATCTTGAATTGGACTTCACAACTTACCACTTCACCAAAGAAACAAGTTAAGTTAGTTTCTATTTGTTGTTTACATTGAGGACAATGTAAAGATTAAGTGTGGGGGAGGGATTGCTCTAGCCACAATGTTTTGGTTCATGAAATTTGAGAGAAATTGAAAACTTTTGCATTTGTGAATGGTTTTGTGAAGTGCTTAATGGACCCCTATCTTCACCTTCCTAATGCAACTCCTTGGCATGTTTTTTTTTGGCATCATAAGTTGAGAAAGTCCTTATTTTCCATAAAATGGGCCAGCCTATCTTATCCCATTTTCTGTATTCTATCGTCTGAGACAATTCTGCCCAAGATACTATTAAACGTAATGTGGACATATTTTTTAGAGAATACTTAAACATTAGTTTGACACGTTTATACTTTTTATGTAGTAGAATTTTTGAAAATAGTTAAAATATACTTTTAGTCCTTTAAGTTTTAGATGAGTATATTTTTAGTCCTTTAACTTTATAAAGTATAATTTTGATCTTAAATTTCTAACATCATTAATGTTATTAACGGAAAATATTGACACAACAAACTCAAGTGATAACTTTATAGCTTATATAGCTATAAAGAAAATTTAAGTTTTGATTTTTAATATAATATATTTAGATTATTAAACTAAAATAAAATGACAAATTGTTGCAAATGATATCTAGGTTTTGATATTTATATTATTAAACTAATTTTTTTAATACAATCGACGTTTTGATGTTAATTGCTTCATTAGGTTTTTAGATATGTTTTAATTTATTTATATTTTAAATTTAAGATTAATAGCATTTAATTACCCAATCATCTATTAAGTTTACATAATCATCGCTTGAGTTTGGTGCGTCAGTGCTTTCTGTTAGCAACATTAATTGTGTTAGAATTATTGGACAAAAAGTATACTTTATAAAGTGAAGGGACTAAAAATATACCTCATGTAAATTTAAAGGATTAAAAGTATACTTTAACCTTTGAAAATTAGTTCCTACTGTTTGGTCGGAAAAATCAATTTTGATGGAAAGGGAGAAAAGGGAAGAGAAGAGAAAAATTCTGGATGCTAGTTAAGATGTTTGGTAGGCAATGAAAAGAAAGATAAATTGATGAGAAGATTTATGTTTGGTAGCTAGGTTGAAAATGATAGATGATGAGAAAGAGAGAGTATTAAATGATCATAATGCCCCTAATACAAAAATTAAAAAAGATTATTTTTTAAATATCAATAATAAAGTAAGAGTCTCATTGTTTTGTGTTCATATGTTTGGCCTCATAGCAACTAACTCCAAACCTCCTTTCACAATCTATTGTGTCAAGAAATGTTTTTTTCGTATTCTTGCACAGTCCTCTTACCCATTGGCTATGATTTGACAGAAGATTCTAGCATTGCTTTTTGACTTTTTCTTTTATTGGTATCAGACCATTTCTTTGTCTTCGTTTCTTAAGTTATTTAGTTGGGAAAATTCCAGAAAACTACAAACAAAAATAGGAAAGGACAGAAAGGTTGGGTGAAAATAATAAATCCCAAATCAGTGAGGTATGAGGAATCTGGGTTTTGAAATGTTAACAAAATGACCAAGATACACTCCTAATTGACAGTGAAAGGAAAGAAGATGACAGCTAATAAGTGTACAGATTTTTGGCGCCAAAAAGTGACGAACAGGAGGAAAAGCTACCGAAACCAGAGGCAAGCCACGGGTAAGTAAATTTGAGAGAGAAATAATCATTGTGATGTGTTTTTTGAATGTTAATGGAATCTGGTCTGTGGTTTGTGGTTGCTATTTGCGAAATCGGAGCTGACGCGTTATGGGTAAGGGGGTGTTAGATGATCGGACAAAAAAGGTAGTGGTTTTAAGGTAATGGGACAATGTTGATGGTTGTGCAATGGATTCGATTGCATTTTGTTGAGTGATTGATGAAGCTTGTGCCTTTTTTGTTTACTGTCAGTGTTTATGCGATGGGCGTACATCGTATCTGCGTGCACCTGCAGCATCTGCTGCATCTGCTGCTGCTGCTGCGCCATCTGCTGCTGCGTCTGCTCCAAATCTGACCGCAGCTGGTCAATCGACTCATCCCTCCGACGTCTGACCCCTCTAGAGCTGCCAGCCTCAGAGGCGGCGCTCCTGCCATAGATCATGCTGGGTCTGGCGCCTATCCCCATCCCCCGCACTCGTCCGGGGTGCTCAGGCTGAGCCAAACCCGCCTTCAGAGGAGCCGTCGGGTCCACTGACCCCTGTGACTCCTCAGGCTGGGTCTGTCGCAGCTCAGCCTGCGACAGCTGCATCCGCTCCTGCCATTTTATGAAACAATTAATAATTACCATTTTTCATTATTAACTTGGTTTTATAAAAAATATAATAATAAATTAACTTACAATCGCTGCCTCTGCCTGCTGAGAGGTCGCAGTCCCGTCACGGTGTCTGTGTGTGATGGCGTACAGCTCCGCATAGTCCGTCTGACGGTTCTCCTGCTGTGCTTTCGTCTCCTGAAACAATTACAAAACAATTAGTATTAATTATGAAATAATCAGCTAAAAGTAAGTGAAGCACTTGAAAAGTTACCAACTCGCTGTAGGTCACAGCAAAGGTCTTCGATCCTGCTGTGTGGTGGATCGTCTGCTGCGCCCGGATCGCGGCATTCCTCCGAGCAAGCTCCTGGAAAAAAAAATTAAATGTATTATAATTTAAAATTAAATACAAAATAAATTGATATTATAATTTAATATTTAACAATTACAAAATTATATATCAAAAATCTAATAAATACATTACCTGCGCCTCAGGGCTCCTCCTGAACTGGACAAAACACGCCCAGTCGTTCGGCGGCACGCCGTCCGGGACGCTCTCCTGCAGCTGCTCCAGAGGCATCGTCCCGTCCCGATCCACGCTGTGGAAGAGACAGTTCCTCCAGGCGTCGCCCATCTTCACGAGGGCGTACCTCTTCCGGTTGGCCCGGACGGCAAACCGCAGCTGAAAAAAATACATTTAAATATCAATAATTATAAAAACCATAATTTAAAAAAAATAATTAAATAGAATTAATTAAAAAAATATTAATTAAATAGTTTTAATTACCTGAACCGCCTCCTCCCAAGCCTGGTCCTTCGGCCCCTTCGGAATGTGCCTCCACGTCGGGAAGTGAAGGGGGAACCGCATCCAATTCGATCCCAGGTCACTCAGGAAGCGGTTGAGCAAGTGACCCCCATTGTGGATCGGCTGGTCAGTGCCCTCGTTCCACGGCACTACAACTCGCAGGGACCGGTCCATGCTGTTCAGACCGGTCACATCCAGCCTCCTCGTCGACACGTTCCCCTGCTCATCTGCACAGTTGACCGCACGTTAGATAAATTATAATTCAAAGTTAAAAAGTTAAAAAATTAAAAAATTAAATAATTTACCTTCGACCTGCACCTCAAACCTAGTGGACCGCGAAGACGACCCTCGTGGGTTGTTCTGCTCCCGAGCCTCTTCCTCATCGAGGAACTGCTCCATCTCCCTGAACCCACTAATCGGGATCTCGAACTCCTCCTCGTTGAGGAAGTCCTCAACGCTAATCTCTGGCACCTCCACCTCAGGCACCTCAGCTGTGGTCGTCGCCTGTGGGATCGTCTGCGGTTCCTGTGGAGGGATGGACTGAGATGCCTCGGTAGCCCTGCCTGCGCGCTGCCCCCTCCCTCTGCCCCCTGCCCGGCTGCTGCCACCCTGTAAAGTCGGTCTGGGGAGCACAGGGGCCTTCCCCTTATCCTGTCCTGAAGCCATATCAACTGTACAAATTAAAAAAAAAATTAGTCCATTATTATACAAAAATATAATAAAAATACAAATATAAATAAAAATACGTGTTATATACGTACCTCAAGTGTAAATACTGCGGAATACTGACCAAAAACTCCTATAGACTCGTCTGAACGCTCAAATATCGAATAAACCACTCAGAGAAACCTCAGGAAACAAAATGAGCAAAATGAGAAATGGAGGAGGCGAGGGGTTTAAATAGGCTACATATTAGTAGCGGTTATTTAAAATAACCGCTACTCTAACCGCTACAAATAATTAAATTTGTAGCGGTTCTACAATAACCGCTACAAATCTTCACAACGTTTGAAATTCTGTAGTGGTTATTGCCCAGAACAGCTACAAATTTGGAGTCTCTTGAAATTCTGTAGCGGTTTTCAGTAAAAACCGCTACAAAATTCTGACCTTTGGTATTTTGTAGCGGTTTATGTGCATTAACCGCTATAAAATAACCGCTACAAGTTTTGGCGGGAATTTCGCGCCAAATTTGTAGCGGTTTTTTGTAGGAAACCGCTACAAATATTCTTGCCGCTACAAATTTGTAGCGGTTTAGGTAAAAACCGCTACAAATACTATAATTTGTAGCGGTTTAATATAACCGCTACATGTGCACCGCTACGAAATACCTTTTTTTTTGTAGTTATGTGACAAGCCAATAATGCAACTTCATAATAAGCTACTAAATTCACAGAATTACCCCTAAAGAAAATATCGAAATAGTGATAAAACGGCACCGCCACAGCGTACCCAATCCAACCATTGATCGTCGCCGAGTAGCCAGAAATGGCCGCCGAGGATACCAGAATCAGCAATAGGCACACTATGAACTTCGTCTGTAAAAATGAATATATAGGGTTTGTACCTAATAAGACATACATGTGTGTGTATAGAGAGAGGGGGTAAATTTGATAAATAAAATAGGGAAAATCACTCCTAGGTCCCAAGCAAGTAAGATATTATCAGAAATGTCCCTGGTTACAACCCTAAAAGCGTGTATTCACAACTTGTTGAGTGTGTTTTACAACCTCCAGGAACCTTTCTGATAATATCTTGCTTGCTTAGGACCTATGAGTGATTTTTCCAATAAAATAGTGAGATAAATTCTTTATACGTTTTTAGATTTTCTCTATATATGATTTGAACCAATCATTTTTTTTTATTTTTAAAAGAAATTTACATTTTTATATTAAACCAATTTAACTACATGCAAGAAACAAATACCCTACCAAATTTGAACAATCTTAATTATAAAGAAATTAAATCCAGAATTTAGAGAGAAGTCAAAATAACAGCCGAGTTATGAATATGATATGAATTAACCTTGAAAATAATTTATGAGAAATTTGGGGAAAATTCCCCGAACAGAAATTTTATTAGTGAGAATGGCCTAGATTTGGATAGTAATAAAAGTTTATCAGGTCATTTTCACTAATAAAATCTTCAATTGGTACTTTTCCCTGATTTCCCATAATTTTTGTAAGCAAAATCTTCAATGGGTAATTTTTGTAAGCAGCGTATATTGCACATTATTACAAATATTTTTTTCAATGTGAATGACATCAAGACTGTGACGAAGTAAATTAGATTTCTAATATGGAAGAGTGAAGAAAATACTTATCTTCTTCCATTGCTGAGGCGCTAAAGTCCTTCGCGTGTTTTGGCGAGCTTGTGCTAAATCGTCGCTTTTTTTGAACTCGAATTGAACATTCTCAAGCTGCTGTAAGATATCTGTACCGGACAAAGTCTGAGGTGGTCCTCTTTTATCTGGTTTCCCATTGAAGTGATTCCATTGCAATCTGAACTTATGCCTTCCATCGAGAAACCTTTGATGGCCTATGAAGCACCACTTTCTACTGTGGGGAAGGCGCAATGCGTCAAAGTCAAAATTAAAAGCTGGACACGCCAACCCAGTATGCACATTCCAACAACATAATGTGTCAAGTCCAGGAAAGTCACTAATTGTCTATATCAAGGCTGCATGCAAGTTGAACAATGTCTTCCCATAAGCGGCGTATGTCTCAATGCCGACATTCCACAAGTCAAGCAATTCCACAATAAGTTGTTTGAGATACACAACGATATCATTACCCAGTGCCTTTTTGCCTGGAATGATCATAAACATAATGAAAGAGCTTTGTTTTATACACATACAGGGGGTAAGTTGTAGGGAACTAAGACTATCGGCCAAATACTATAACTTGTGCTAAGATTCTCTAATGGATTAAAACTATCAGTCGCCAATGCAAGCCGAACATTTTTGGGGTCAGTCGTGAAAGATGGAAAGTCATTGTCAAACATTTTCCAGGCGTCTACATCCTAGGGATGTCCTAATTTACCATCTTCATTCTTATCAACGTCATGCCACCTCATGTGCTCTGCCATTTTTTATGACATAAATAATCTTTGTAAGCGCGGCTTCAAAGGAAAGTACCTGAGAATCTTTGCATGGTTCTTCTTCTGCTTTTTTCCCTTCCGAATTGTCTTGTACCTCGATGTGTGACATCTCTTACAAGTCTCCCTGCTGGAATTGTCTCCCCAATACAGCATACAATCATTGGGATATGCATCAATTTTTTGATAGTTCAACCCCAATCTGTTCATAATCTTCTTGGTCTCATAGAACATTATGGGAATCTCCGCGTCAAGGAATGCATCTTGTAATAATTCGAGCAACATTGACATTCCCTTATTTGTGATTCCATACAAGCAATTGATATGATACAACTTAATTAAGAAAGATAATTTAGAGTATTTCCGACAACCTTGATATAAAGGACGATCTGCTTCATCCATCAAGCTAAAAAAATCTCGAGCTGCTTCATTCCTTATGAACACTAGCTCTGAACCTTACACTTCTTCATTGAAGTTGTCGCCTTGAAATCCAAATACACAGCATCATTAATTGGATCATCTTCATTTACTTGAACTCCTACTTGTAAACTTCAAGGAAAAGCATCATCATATCCCATACCAGCCTTTTTACCATGAACTACTCATAATATATAGTCTTCCGGGAAAGGTTTCACAAGCAAATGTTCCTTAACAACTTGTCATGTATGCCACTTCTTGAACTTGCATCTCCGATACGGACAAACAATCTTGCCATTACAACTAGCGTCAGTGAATGTAAATCTAAGAAATTGTTTAATCCATACAAATATTCCAGAGAATTGCGTGGCAACATGATCCATGACTTATCCATAACTAATAGTGAGAGAGAAGAAAGTATAGAGAAGAAGATGGGTGAATAGAGAATTAAGAATGCCTGGAAGCTTATATTCTGATTTTCCAACATTTAACATTTTGTGGGGGTTACCAAACTGCTACCATAACCTCTACTACATTCCAAATTTGTAGTGGTTATATGAATAAAACCACTACAAAGTTTCTGCCCGTTGGCAGGAATTAGAAAAATTAACGTAACCACTACTAATATATATTTGTAGCGGTTCTATTTTATTAACCGCTACAAAGTTCTAGCAGTAGAGAAATTCAAATTTAAAATTTTTTTCACTTTGTAGCAGTTATAAGAAAACGATTGCTACAAATGTTCTTGATCACTTTGTAGCAGTTATTAGGCTAAACTGCTACAAATATAGATGACATTGGGGAGGAAATTCAAAATTCAAATGTTGAATATTTGTAGCGGTTATTACTGTAACCGCTACAAAAAGTCAACATTTAATTTTTGAATTTCCCTCCCACGGTCCTCTACATTTTTAGCGGTTTAGACTAATAACCGTTACAAAGTGAATACGATATGTGTAGCGGTTTTTAAAATGTAACTGCTACAAATATTTTAATATTTATTTTTTTGAATATTTGTAGCAGATTTACAATAAAGCCGTTACAAAATATGTTATTATATTTAATTTTTTTGTTTGTGGTTAGTTTTAGAAATATCAATAAAACTGTCGTAAACGCACTACAAAAAAAAAGGTATTTTGTAGCGGTGTACTTGTAGCGGTTATATTTAACCGCTACAAATTATAGTATTTGTAGCGGTTTTTACCTAAACCGCTACAAACTTGTAGCGCCAAGATTATTTGTAGCGGTTTACCACAAAAAACTGCTACAAATTTGGCGCGAAGTTCCCACCAAAACTTGTAGCGGTTATTTTGTAGCGGTTAATGCACAAAAACCGCTACCAAATACCAAAGGTCAGAAATTTGTAGCGGTTCTGGGCAATAACCGCTACAGAATTTCAAGAGTCTCGACATTTGTAGCGGTTCTGGGCAATAACCGCTACAGAATTTCAAACGTTGTGAACATTTGTAGCGGTTATTGTAGAACCGCTACAAAATTTAATAATTTGTAGCGGTTAAAGTAGCGGTTATTAAAATAACCGCTACTAATATCTAGCCTATTTAAGGCCCCCCTCCTTCATTTCTCCGTTTGCTCATTTTGTTTCCTGAGGTTTCTCTGAGTGATTTCTTCGAGATTTGAGCATTCAGACATCTCTATAGGAGTTTTTGCTCAGTATTTCTCAGTATTTACACTTGAGGTACGTATATAACACGCATTTTATTTATATTTGTAGTTTTATTATATTTTTCCATAATAATGTGACTAATTTTTTTTTTAATTTGTACAGTTGATATGGCTTCAGGACAGGATAAGGGGAAGGCCCCTGAGGTCCCCAGACTGACTTTACGGGGTGGCGGCAGCCGGGCAGGGGGCAGAGGGAGGGGGCAGCGCGCAGGCAGGGCTACCGCGACATCTCAGCCCATCCCCCCACAAGTACCGTAGACGATCCCACAGGCGACAACCACAGCAGAGGTGCCTGAGGTGGAGAGGCCAGAGATTAGCGTTGAGGACTTCCTCAACGAGGAGGAGTTCGAGATCCCGATTGGGTTCAGGGAGATGGAGCAGTTCCTCGATGAGGAGGACGCTCGGGAGCAGAACAACCCACGAGAGTCGTCTTCGCGGTCCACTGGGTTTGAGGTGCAGGTCGAAGGTAAATTAATTTTTTAATTTAGTAAAATATTTATTTAAATTAGAAATGTTAACTTTGAATTATAATTTATCTAACGTGCGGTCAACTGTGCAGATGAGCAGGGGAACGTGTCGACGAGGAGGCTGGATGTGGCCGGTCTGAACAGCATGGACCGGTCCCTGTGAGTTATAGTGCCGTGGAACGAGGGCACTGACCAGCCGATCCACAATGGGGGTCACCTGCTCAACCGCTTCCTGAGCGACCTGAGAGCGAATTGGATGCGGTTCCCCCTTCACTTCCCGACGTGGAGGCACATTCCGAAGGCGCCGAAGGACTAGGCTTGGGAGGAGGTGGTTCAGGTAATTAAAACTATTTAATTAATATTTTTTTTAATTAATTCTATTTAATTATTTATTTTTAAATTATGGTTTTTATAATTATTGATATTTAAATATATTTTTTTCAGCTGCGGTTTGCCGTCCGGGCCAACCGGAAGAGGTACGCCGTCGTGAAGATGGGCGACGCCTGGAGGAACAGGAGGAACCGTCTCTTCCACAGGGTGGATGGGGACGGGACGATGCCTCTGGAGCAGCTGCAGGAGAGCGTCCCGGACGGCGTGCCGCCGAACGACTGGGCGCGTTTCGTCCAGTTCAGGAGGAGCCATCAGGCGCAGGTAATGTATTTATTATATTTTTGATATATAATTTTGTAATTGTTAAATATTAAATTTTAATTTTAATTTAATTTGTATTTAATTTTAAATTATAATACATTTAATTATTTGTTTTTCCAGGAGCTTGCTCGGAGGAACGCTAAGATCCGGGCGCAGCAGACGATCCACCACACAGCAGGATCGAAGACCTTTGCTGTGACCTACAGCGAGCTGGTAACTTTTCAAGTGCTTCACTTACTTTTAGCTGATTATTTCATAATACTAATTGTTTTGTAATTGTTTCACGAGACGAAGGCACAGCAGGACAACCGTCAGACGGACTATGCGGAGCTGTACGCCATCACACACAGACACCGTGACGGGACTGCGACCTCTCAGCAGGCAGAGGCGGCCATTGTAAGTAATTTTATTATTATATTTTTTTTAAAACCAAGTTAATAATGAAAAATGGTAATTATTAATTGTTTCATAAAATGGCAGGAGCGGATGCAGCAGTCGCAGGCTGAGCTGCGACAAACCCAGCCTGAGGAGTCACAGGGGTCAGTGGACCCGACGGCTCCTTTGAAGGCGGGTCTGGCTCAGCCTGAGCACCCTGGACGCGTGCGGGGGATGGGGATAGGCGCTAGACCCAGCATGATCTACGGTAGGAGCGCCGCCTCTGAGGCTGGCAGCTCTAGAGGGGTCAGACGTCGGAGGGACGAGTCTATTGACCAGCTGCGGTCAGATTTGGAGCAGACGCAGATGCAGATGGCGCAGCAGCAGCAGCAGATGCAAGTGCAGCAGCAGCAGCAGCTGCAGATACACGCAGATATGATGTACGCTCAGCAGACGCAGTGGCGTGAGATCGCGAACAACATGCTCGAGGGAGCATGGAGTCGCCTGTTCCCGAACGAGCAGCATCCAGCGGTTCCCCCTGTCCCTCGCTACGTCATCCCGAGTACTACTCCTCCTCCTACAGCTCCTCCTCCTGCTGATGACGACGGTGCGGTTCACTCTGCGCAGCGGCCCGATCCAGCGGCATCTGAGAGAGCCCCACCTGAGGGAGCACCAGAGGATCAGCCCCCAGCTCCTTAGTTTAGGACATTTTCTTTTGTTTAAACATTTGTAAATATTTATGAGTTTTTATTTCAGAATTTTCTTATTGTGTTTTATATAATTATATTTATATTATTAGATCACGTTGAAATAATTTATGAATTATTTATATCTAAATTTAAAAAAAATAAAGTATATATATATATTTGTAGCGGTTATTAGTTCATAACCGCTACAAATATATATGTTTGTAGCGGTTCTTAGTGTATAACCGCTACAAACATACATATTTGTAGCGGTTATGAACTAATAACCGCTACAAATGTATATAGATATTTGTAGCGGTTTACCTTCAGGAACCGCTACAAATATGTATGTTTGTAGCGGTTATACACTAAGAACCGCTACAAACACTCAAATCATTTGAATTTTGAAATTTGCCGCCTTTTTGCACATTTGTAGCGGTTATGTTATGTATAACCGCTACAAATTAGAAAATTATTTTTATATTTAATGTCCAACGGCTTTAATATTAGTAGCGGGTTTATATATATAACCGCTACTAATACGCAACAAGTAAATTTTGAATTTCCCAACGGCTTGAACATTAGTAGCGGTTTTATATATATAACCACTACTAATACTCAACAAGTACATTTTGAATTTCCCACCAATTAATAACGGCTTGAATATTAGTAGCGGTTTTATATATATAACCGCTACAAAATTATAAACGTTGGAATTTCTGTAGCGGTTGGTGTAGCGGTTTAATAACTGCTACAAAATTATAAACGTTGGATTTTCATAATATAAGGTTCTAGGCATTCGTCATTATTTTCTCACTCATCTTCTTCTCTATACTTTCTTCTCTCTCACTTGTAGCTATGGATAAATCATGGATAAGGTTGCCGCGCAATTCTCCTGAATATTTGTACGGATTAAACAGTTTCTTGGATTTCGCATTCACTCACGCCAGCTGTAACGGCAAGATCGTCTGTCCGTGTCGGAAATGCAAGTTCAAGAAGTGGCATGCACGAAATGTTGTGAAGGAACATTTGCTTGTGAAGCCTTTCCCTGAGGACTATACGTTCTGGGCAGTTCATGGTGAGAAGGCCGGCATTAGATATGACGATGCTATTCCTCGAAGTTCTCAAGTAGGCGTTCAAGTAGATGAAGATGATCCTGTGAATTATGCTGTGCGTGATGCATTTGGATTTCAAGGCGACAACTTCAACGAAGAAGTGCACGGCTCTGAGCCGGCTTTTATGGGGAATGAAGCAGCTCGGGATTTTTTCAGCTTGATGGATGAGGCAGATCGTCCTTTATATCAAGGTTGTCGCAAATATTCTAAATTATCTTTCTTGATCAATTTGTATCATATCAAGTGCTTGTGTGGGATCACGGATAAGGGAATGTCGATATTGCTCAACTTATTACAAGATGCATTCCCCGACGCCGAGATTCCCACAACGTTCTACGAGGTCAAGAAGATTATCAACAGGTTGGGGTTGAATTATCAAAAGATTGATGCGTGCCCAAATGATTGTATGTTGTATTGGGGAGACGATTCCAGCAGGGAGACGTGTAAGAGATGTCACACATCGAGGTACAAGACAATTCGGAAGGGGAAAAAGTAGAAGAAGAAACCTGCAAAGATTCTCAGGTACTTCCCTTTGAAACCTCGTCTACAAAGATTATTTATGTCGTCTAAAACTGCTGAGCACATGAGGTGGCATGCCGTTGATAAAAACGAAGACGGTAAATTAAGACATCCGCGGGATGCAGCTGCTTGGAAAATGTTTGACAATGACTTTCCAGATTTTGCGACTGACCCCAGAAATGTTCGGCTTGCGTTGGTGACCGACGGTTTCAATCCTTTCGGGAATCTTAGCACAAGTTACAGTATTTGGCCGGTAATCTTAGTTCCCTACAACTTACCCCCTGGATGTGTATGAAACAAAGCTCTTTCATTATGTCTATGATCATTCCAGGCAAAAAGGCACCGGGCAATGACATCGATGTGTATCTCCAACCGCTTATTGCGGAATTGCTTGACCTGTGGAATGTCGGCTTGGAGACGTACGACGCTTACAGCAAGACTTTGTTCAACATGCGTGCAGCCTTGATGTGGACGATCAGTGACTTTCCTGGCCTTGGCACATTATCTGGTTGGAATGTGCATACTGGGTCGGCGTGTCCAGCTTGTAATTTTGACTCTGACGCATTGCGCCTTCCCCACAGCCGAAAGTGGTGCTTTATGGGGCACCGGAGGTTTCTCGATGGAACGCATAAGTTCAGATTGCAATGGAATCACTTCAATGGGAAACCAGAGAAAAGAGGACCACCTCAGACTTTGTCCGGTACAGATATCTTACAGCAGCTTGAGCATGTTGACTTTGAGTTTGGAAAAAGCGACGATTCAGCACAAACTCGCCAAAAGCCGCGCAGGACTTCGGTGCCTCAGCAGTGGAAGAAGATAAGTATTTTCTTCACGCTTCCGTATTGGAGATCTAATTTACTTTGCCATAGTCTTGATGTAATGCACATTGAAAAGAATGTTTGCGACAATGTGCTGTATACGCTGCTTAACGAACCCGGCAAGACAAAAGATCACCTTCAAGCGAGAAAAGATTTACGTGACATGGGAGTTCGTGAACACGCTTGGCCAGATGAGCATGACAGATTTACATCGGCAAAGTTTACCCTCACAAAACCGAACAAGGATGTGTTCCTCGCGACGTTGAAGAAATTAAAAGTTCCTGATGGGTATTCAAGCAACATTTCTCAATGTGTCGACTTGCAGGCTCGAAAGGTTGCTGGCCTGAAGAGTCACGACTCACATGTTCTTATGCAACAGTTACTCCCTCTGGCTATAAAGAATACACTTCCTCCCGATGTTTCCATCGTTTTGGTGGAACTTTGTTCTTTCTTTCGGAAGTTGTGTTCTAAGGTTTTGATCGTTGAGGAGTTCGATCAGCTGCAGTCGAAAATCATTCTTACGCTTTGTCACTTGGAGATGATCTTTCCTCCGTCCTTTTTTACTGTGATGGTTCACCTCACAGTCCACCTCGTTCATGAAACAAAGCTCGCTGGACCAGTACAATATCGTTAGATGTATCTGATTGAGAGGTACTCATTTTAAATATGTGCTTTCATTTATTGTCCGTATTTAATGTTTGCTAGTCGTCCTTTTCATCATTTTATATCAATTTTCTCTTCTGTACTTCGTAGGTTCCTTGGGAAATTAAAATCTTACGTGAGGAATAAGGCGTGGCCAGAAGGTTCTATAGCTGAAGGCTATATAGGGGATGAGGTGCTATATTTTTGCTCAAGGTATTTTGATGATCTTGAGACGGCTTTCAACCGCCCGCCTCGTGTTGACGATTGTCCTGAACCTGCGCCGACATCAGGAGAATTTATCCCTCGTGTTGGTAAACCAGTTGGAGCAACTGAGAACTTCAAACTAACGGCAACTGAGAAGTTCCAAGCACATAGACATGTCTTGATTAATTGCACTCAAGTTGAACCTTTCATACGGTAAGAATTGAACACTCACATGTTATTCGATCTATATCTTTCATAACATTTCTCACTTTCATTTCACTAACGCCTTTCCATTATTAATTGCAGGGAATTCAGAAGTCATGTCAAGCGTCAGCTCAGGATCCGTACACAGACATCCTCGGAAGTTGATAGGAGGGTCCACAGAGAATTCCCGAGCTGGTTTGCGCGCAGAATACTAAATGACCACAACCCACACTCACCAGATTTCAGAGCTCTCGCAATCGGCCCTCTTGATCATGCAAAACGGTTTACAGCATACAATGTCAATGGTTTTAAGTTTTGCACGGTTTCACGGGATCAGGGATTGCAAACACAGAATTCGGGTGTTTATGGCACATTTGGGACAAGGAGTTATGCGAGCAGCAGTGACGCCAACATGCAGTTCGGAGGCGTACCTTACTATGGCAAGCTTCTTGATGTGGTCGAGCTTAATTATCAAGGCCGTTTCTCCGTGACGCTGTTCAAGTGTTTGTGGGCAAATACCACTACTTCTCGGGGACTGACAACTGACGACCTAGGGATCACATCAGTCAATTTCTCACGCCCGATTCATACTGGTATTTCTCAAGATGATGAGCCATATATTCTAGCTTCAGAGGCACATCAGGTTTATTATGTCGAGGACGAGAGGCGTAGGGATTGGCACATGGTCGTTCATTTAAAGCCAAGAGACCTTTACGACATGGGTGAAGGCGATAACATCGCCTACGAGAGTGAGCCATTTCAGCCAGCTGATTTTGAAAACTACTTCTCTGAAGGCGATGACAATTTACCTCTACTGCGGTGAGTTTTTTTAAGTCCACGTCATTTCAATTAAATTTTTTAAATTTAATAATACATCAATAACAATAATTTTTCTACAAAATTTCTGTAGGGATGGCGACGATGAGTGATCAAATTCAAGTGTAAAAAATTTGTCTTTACAAAAAATGCAAAAAATTTGTGTTAAAATAAAATGTAAAAAAAAAATTAAAAAAAAAATTAAAATAATATTTGTAGCGGTTATTGAACCGCTACAAAAATATAAATAACCGCTACTAACTAATAACCGCTACATTAACCGCTACATTAACCGCTACAAATAGCACGATGAATATTAAACCGCTACAAAAATATAAATAACCGCTACTAATTAATAACCGCTACATTAACCGCTACATTAACCGCTACAAATATTACGTGCATCCCTATAAATACCCTTATCACAACTCATTTCAAACACTCCCCAATTTCTTTTCACCTTACCTTTCTTTCATTTCCTCTCATTTACAACTTCTTTCCTATGAGTAGAGGAGCTGAATAATACGATCAAATATGGTAACAAGATTTTCAATTTTTTTTAGAATACTTCTTTCCTTTCTATAAAATTTATTCTAACTATTTTTTTTTTCTAGATATATCATAACTCTATCTCATTTTCATCTATTTTTCATACACAATTACATTATATTAGAAAACATAATAATTCCTTATTACCTACATATCCTTAATAATATTATTAATATAAATTTTATACTAATCCTATTCAATTACATTTTTCCTTTTTATTTATTAATAAGTTAAACTATTGAATAATAAACTAATTGAAATAGATAAAATAATAACAAAATAAACTATTTAATATAATATTGAAAAAACAGAAAAAAAATCATCATATATTTTAAACAAAAATTTTAAATATTTGTAGCGGTTATTAAACCGCTACTAAATAACACGCCTTTTTACGGCTCAATTTAAATTTTTTGGCGCCAATTTTGAATTTCATGAAATTAGTAGCGGTTTTAAAAACCGCTACTAATTTCATGAAATTTAAAATTGGTAGCGGTTCATTAACCGCTACAAATAAAAAATGTCATTTTTTTTCGCCAACAAATTTTGAATTTTTTATATTTGTAGCGGTTTATTAACCGCTACAAAAAAAAATTCTTTTTTTAAGCTGTCAATAAAATTTTTGATATTTGTAGCGGTTATATAACCGCTACAAATATCTATGGGTGTTGTAGCGGTTATTATTAACCGCTACAAAGGTTGTAGCGGTTATTTTTGATTGAGTAGCGGTTTTATAAAACCACTACAAAACCGCTTGCAACATACGATTTAGTAGCGGTTTTTCAAACCGCTACTAACCTATTTTATAGCGGTTAGAACCGCTACGAATACCCATTTTTAACCGCTACTAAATCACGTTTTTTTTGTAGTGACGCAACTAGAATTTAACAAGTCTCTGAAAATATAAATATAACTATTGTAAATGTAACAAGAATTTAAATTCTAAAAATAAAATATCCAAGTTTATTTACAAATATTTCAAAAAAAAATATAACTGTCATAAACTAACTACCCGAAAGTGGGGCTCCCTCTGGTCCTCCCTCAGGTGCAGCTATATCGGGGCGTTGGGCAGATGTAATAACACCATCATCATCAGTAGGAGGAGTAGGCTGGAAGACTAACCGAGGGACAGAGGGAACCTGTGGATGCTCCTCATCAGGGAACAGGCAACTCCACGACCGCTCAAGCATGAAGTTCGTGATATCATGCCACTGCGAATGATGAGCGTAGTAGTAGTTGGCCTGCTGCTGCATCTACTGCTGCTGCTAAGCCATTGCAGCTTGTGTCCTGGCCAAATCTGAATGCAACTCCTCAATGGACTCATCCCTTAGACGTCTGACCCCGGACATCTGTGCTCGAGAGCTACAAGCCTCAGAGGCGCCGCTCCTGCCGTAGACCATGATAGGTCTGGCACCTATCCCCATCCCCCTCATGCATCCGAGGTGATCAACCTGACCCAGACCACAATTTCAATGGCACAATGGGGTCTACAGACCCTTGTGACTCCTGGGTCTAGGTCTCTCGCAGCTCAGCCTGCGACTGCTGCATCCTCTCCTGCCATTTTATAAAACAATTACTTATTATTTTTTTTCATAATAAAGTTGATTTTATAAACAATATAATAATGAAATCACTTACAATGGCCTCCTCTGCCTACTGAGAGGTCGGAGTCCCGTCACGGTGTCTATGGTTGATAGTGAACAACTACCCATAGTTCGTTTGACGATTCTCCTACTGTGCGTTCCTCTCCTAAAACAATTACAAAATTAAATTAGTATTATGAAAAACAAAATACTAAAATTATAATATGAAATAACCAGCTAAAAGTAATTGATGTTGTGAAAAGTTACCAGCTCGCTGTAAGTGATAGCAAAGGTCTTCGATCCTGTTGTGAGGTGGATCGTCTGCTGCCCTTGGCACCTCGTGTTCCTCTGAGAAAGTGCCTGAAAAAAAATATTATTAAAAGTATTAAAACAATATAAAACACTTATAATTAATAAAAACATAAATTTTATTAAATTTAAATTATAATTATAAATACATTACCTGCCCCTCAGTGCTCCTCATGAACTAGACGAAACTCACCCAGTCGTTCGGCGGAACGCCATCTGGAACCTTCTCGATCAACTGCTGCAGAGGAATCATCCCATCCTTATCCATACTGTGGAAGAGACGGTTCCTCCTGTTCTTCCAACCGTCGCCTATCTTCATCAATGTGTACCTCTTTCGATTATCTTGGACGGCAAACCTAAGCAGTAATACAACTGAATAAAAAATAATTAAATATAACTAATTACAAATAAGACAATTAATAAATATTATTTAAATATAATTAATTACAGAAATTATAATATAATTAAATACTATTAATTATCTTTACTACCTCATCCAACACCAAGTCTTTCGAGCCCTTCGAAACGTTCCTCCACGTCCTAAAGTAAAGGGAGAACCGCATCCAATTCAAACCCAGCTCATTTAGGAAGCAGTTGAACAAGTGACCACTATTGTCAATGGGCTGGTCTGTGGCCTCATTCCACGGAACTACAACTCATAGTATCAAGTCCAGGCTGTTCAGATCGGCCACGTCCAGCCTCCTCGTGGAGATGTTCCCTTGCTCATCTGCATAATTTACCATATACGTTAGATAAATTAAAATTCAAATTTAACATTTCGAATTTAAATACTTAATTTGTTAAATAAAAAAAAATATTTTTACCTTCAACCTGCACCTCAAACCCAATAAACCACGAAGACAACCGTCATGGGTTGTTCTGGTCCCGCGTGTCCTCCGTATCCAGGAACCGCTCCATGTCTATGATCGGAATTGGGATCTCAAAATCCTCGTTCGCCTCGTAGTCGCTAACACTGAGCTCTCCCTCTCCCAGATGAGGCACCTTTGTTGCGGTCTCCTCTTGTGGGACCGTCTACAGTAGCTATGGTATAGCCGACTCCTGTGGCTGTTGTGGGGAGATGGGCTAAAATGGCGCGGTCGCCCTCCCTCCGCGCTGCCCCTCCTCTGCTACTACTACCCCGTAGAATCGATCTGGGGACCTCGGGCTCCTTTCCCTTGTCCCTCCCTGAAGCCATATCAACTGCAAAAATTCAAAAAAAAAATAAATTGAAGAAAACCAATTAGTCGCATTTATAATGTAAAAATATAAGAATAATAAAAAGTATATTTTTTGTACCTTAAGTTAGATGAATGAGAAATGTTGCAGCAAAAACTCTTAGACAATCCCTAAATGCTCATATCTGAAGGAAAACTCTCAGAGAAATTTCAGAAAATGAAATGGCCAAACGAAATAATGAAGGGAGCGATGACTATTTATACATCCGGATTTTGTAGCAGTTTTGGAAAAAACGGCTGCATAAACCGCTACTAAAAGGCTAAATTTTTAGCGGTTATACAATGACCGCTACAAATGTGTGACTTTTGAAGTTTTGTACCTAACTAAACCGCTACAAAGGTAATGACCTTTGAAGTTCTGTAGTAGTTATAAAATATAAACCGCTAAAAATAGGTGTCTTTTGGACTTTCGTAGTGGTTTACTTCGTAGTAATCGTTATAAGAAAACCGACACTATTGTCGCGGCTTGTTGGCGCCACATTTTGTAGTGATTTTATTGTTGTAACCACTACAAAATAACCGTGAGAAATTAAGGCGAGAATCTCGTGCCATATTTGTAGCGGTTTTATCCTTTTAACCGCTACAAATTACGTTGTCAATCACTCACGCCACTTAGCACGTGGCTTACGCTACAAGTGTGTAGCGGTTTACGTAATAACTGCTACAAATGTCAATATTTGTTGAGGTTAAATATAACCGCTACAAATTCACCGTTACAAAATGTCTTTTTTTTGTAGTGTAATGTTGCTCATCTCCCTACCTAACATTTAAAATAAAAAATAAAATTACAATTACATAACAATACGCCTTTAGACATCCTCCCTCAAAGATTTGGAACAACAAACATAGGAAATTGTTGCTAAAAATTGTAGAGAGGCATCCAAGATGCTTCCTCATCCATTAAACCCTTCCATTAAACTAGGACCTCTGTAATCATCTTCTTCCTTTTTTTCTTTGTCATTTGATTCAGAATAATAGGAGGCTCTGATACCACTGATAGTTGAATATAAAATGAATCTTTAAGAAATTTGGATATTTCGGTAGAAGAAGAGAAGAGAGGGTCAAAGAAGAAAAAGGGAGAGAGATATCTGGATACCACACAATGTTATTCCATCATCAGTTATAATAACCGAGGCCAAGAATAGGAGACTCTGATACCATTGATAGCTGAACGTAAAATGAATCTTTATGAAATTTGGATATTTTGGTAGAAGAAGAGAAGAGTGTAATATCTCGAATTTCTAAGCTTTGAATTGATGATTTATAGAATATGAAGATGCTAGAAGGGATTAAATAAGGCCTCAAGAGAAAACAAAATTTGTTGGGATAAGTTTATTTTTGGTATAAGAATTTCAAGAAAATAAGGAAAGAAATAACCATTAAACAAAGAAGGAGAAATAGTAAATAAATATTTAGGGAAATAAAGGAGTTATGGTAAAGTTTATTTCCCAAAAAGATTTAGCTTCTTGAATTAAGGGCATATTTTCTTGATATAATTTAAGAAAAAAGTTAGAGGTTATTATTTTTCTAAGAATTTTAAGGAAATTATTTTATGGGGTAAAGGAGTTAAATAAGGAAGAAAATTCCTATTTTGTATTAAAGATTAATGTTGAGAGTCCATCGGTGAAGGATGAGTCACTCCCACACGTATCCTTTTGTCTGAAAATTCTTCTGCTGCACGACATCTCTTCTCTTCTCCTTATAAGGCAAGTCTTCCCTCCGTTGCTCACACACCACCGAACTGAAGAAGGCAGCCGAGAGAACTTGAGAGAGACTTGGATTGAGAAGGAGCAGAGGACGTGAGTGTGGGAGAAGGTGTGGTTGAAGAAGAGGCCAACGTGGAGAAAACACCGATTAAGAGAGGGATTGGTGTCCTATGTGATTACATGATTTAAGCTTGCTTGAAACTAGAAGATAACGGTTAAATTGAGTATATGCTTGAAGGCTTATGAATGACGCTGTTCGAACTCTGGGAATACATTTTTCTTGAATCTGAAACTTTTGGGTCTGGATGTCATGTGTCCGTGTGATTGAAGGGTGTTGAGATTTCTAAGAGTTAGCAATCTCATAATATTGAAACAAGTTTAAAAAGAGTTAACGTGGGTGCTGTGACTTTACCTTCCCTTTAGCGAAGGTTTTAAAGAGAAGGATTGAGTTTCCGAAACTTAAAAGCATTGACGGTACCTTGGTATAAGTTATTCTCAAATGACTAACGTAGTGTCCATAATATTGAGATAATGGTTTAAACAATGCATTGAATTTGGAAGTAGTCAAATGCTCATTATTTTTAAGAGGACGTGGGTGCTGTCAGGAACTTCAGGGAGCGCTTGTGTTTGAATCATTTGACTACATCTAAAATATGTTTAGACGGGAGATACAGGTGTCATAAAGGGGGAGGACCTTTGAATACACCGAAGAGTAGCATTCCTAACATTGTGTTTAGAGGCATCATAGTGATGATTTCAGATATAAATCTGAAATATTTTCAGAATTAAAGAGAAGGTTATTTGAAATTTTCAAGGGACCAAAGTAATCACATGCCAAGGAGAATAAAAGATAAATATTAGAACTTGAGAGAAAAAGAGAGATTTATTACAATATTAAAGAAAAATTATATATGTGATTAACCTGCCTTTATATATAACTTCTAGGTTTTGATTTGTGCCCGAGTCCACCAAGAATACACCAAGAAAAAGCGTGAGAGAGCATGATAAAGGTAGCTTTAATCATTAATTTCGTATATTTGCATTGGTTGCATGTTCATTTGCTCCATTATTGCTGTATTTAAGCAGGAGAACACATAAATTCCTTACTTTTATTATTGCCATAGCTAGCCATGTGTAATAATAGTTTCATTTATTTAATTTTACAGACATTCAGTTATTGTAAGGTATTGTTCTTTGTGGCTTGTTTTGTATGCTCAGTTATTTACCATGCATTATATACTGAAATATGATTATTGCTACTGAAACTCCCCAATCTCACCCCTCTCTCTATGTATTAACCATAGGAATAAGTTCATCTAAGGTAAATGAGAAGCTAGTGGAGGCTTAGCTAAGGTGGATGGAAGAAAGCATGTTTTGTTAGGCTAATTTTGCAATAGTGTGGCTTATTATAATTACCAAGGCATGTAAATTTAATGTTTGTTTTGGGTTGTACATATCTCTATAAGGACTTTGAGATGAGTAGTTGTAAACATGGTAAAAATTTATATTATTGTGGATAGTTAGCTGCACATGCTGCTGAAACGTCATTGTTGCGTCTGACTTTAGACAGGGTAAACATTCTAGTTACATCTTGATATTCGGTAAGTTACTAGTACACATCCTAAGATTTAAAACAAGTATTAATTTGTAATTTTTGGATGTGTAGATAAAAAGTTATGAATTTTATAAGATGGATCATAATTCTGGAACTTTCTACAAAAATTCCTATGAACTATTTGAGTTTTAAGCAAATTCTGGACCCAGTGAAACCCTGTTGAGCCCGTGACTTTATTTTATCATGAAAGGCTTTGAAGGAGCTCAAGTTTGCGCTTTGAACCACTATTTTTAGTATTGTAATGAGTTAGTGAGGCATTTCTAAAGTTCTTAGAAAATCCCATCCCACAAATAAGTGTTAGAACTTGAAATGATGGAGAAAAAGTTTTTAATTGTTGGTGATTTCTGGAATTTCTAAAGATTAATAGTGGTTCATTCTTAACTAAATATCTCTAATAAATTACCCTAGTGTAAGGTTTGACAAAGAGAGGACTGAAGAAGAAGAAGAATTAGAGTGGGCTAGGGAGAAGAAGTAGAGATAGAGAATTCTGAATAGTACTCCAGGATTTCATTAGAATACCAAAATTTATCTAATAAAACTGTAGTGTGCCTTATTTATAGAGGCAGAGGTCTGGGATATATAATCAGCACCTAATCCTAATTAGTTAGAGGATATAGCTAAGGTCGTGTTTGGCTAAAGCCACTCCTAATAATGGCTAGTGCCATTAACAACTGTAGTGTGCTCATCTCCCTATCTTAAAAAATGACAAACAATTACAATTGCATAACAATGTCCTATATACATGCTTAATTACACGGTAAAATCACTTCCGGAAAGCTAATAAGCCAAAATCAAACTAGAGAGGGAGTACTAAGTGTTCGGTATCAACCAATATTGAAGAAGGAGCCACCGATGGCAACAAGTAGATATGCAAACGACGTTAGGAACCAACCAACAAAGAGGAGCAGATCTGTGTAGACCGGTGAGCAATGGTGGTAAGAAGACTAACCTTGGACGAAATTTTCTACATTGGAAAATCAGTTCCCCACAAGGAATTAAGAGGAGAGGAAGTAGGCTTGGCACGGATAAGGAAAAATTTCCCACTGCCAGAATTTTCTCTCGTTAAAATGAACGCTTCAACCAATCATGTTTTGTAATGGAAGAAGAAAAGAACCCCTCTTTCCTTTCCATCCTCCAAATTTTCAACCTACCAAACAGCCTCCTATATATTAATACGCATAAGCTGCTCTTCTAAGATGTCAGCAAAAATATTCATTCGAGTCCTCCTCAGTGCCACGCCAATTTCAATGGCAACTTCATTGCGCCTACCATCAGAAAGAGAAATTGATCCAGACAATTCAAATTGAATCACTTCACTCTTCCTTGGCTTCCCCCATCCAAGATCAGTCTCATACACTCCCAATCTTGGGGAGCCTGCAATTGTGAACACTAGTTGCCCGGATTCAAATAATTTTCTCAAGTCTCACATCAATGTCTCAGCCCCTCTTAAAGGATCACTCTTTCTCTCTCTCACTTGCCTTTCCATGGCGGAAACTGCCTCGACAACCCGTTTTCTGCCGCTAACCAACCCTTCTCCAGAGACACAATGGCAATAGCCAGGCAGTTTCCAAAGTACGTGGAAGGTATTGTGAATAATTCAGGATGGTTTCTGCAATCTGCTACAAAAATCAAGTTGCTAATTTGTTCATCAACAAGACTATTATTATTCCTCGCAACTACTTTGCCATCATCTTGGGAATGATCTTCTTCTAATGATTTTATCATACACACCCACATCAAAGAACACACTACAAAAAAAAGGGTATTTTGTAGCGGTGGAATTGTAGCGGTTATATTAAACCGCTACAAATTATAGTATTTGTAGCGGTTTTTACCTAAACCGCTACAAATTTGTAGCGGCAAGATTATTTGTAGCGGTTTCCTACAAAAAACCGCTACAAATTTGGCGCGAAATTCCCGCCAAAACTTGTAGCGGTTATTTTGTAGCGGTTAATGCACATAAACCGCTACAAAGTACCAAAGGTCAGAATTTTGTAGCGGTTTTGGGCAAAAACCGCTACAGAATTTCAAACGTTGTGAAGATTTGTAGCGGTTATTGTAGAACCGCTACAAATTTTATTATTTGTAGCAGTTATAGTAGCGGTTATTTTAATAACCGCTACTAATAACTGGCCTATTTAAATCCAAACCTCCTTCATTTCTCCTTTTGCTCATTTTGTTTCCTGAGGTTTCTCTGAGTGATTTCTTCGAGATTTGAGCGTTCAGACGTCTCTATAGGAGTTTTTGGTCAGTATTCCACAGTATTCGCACTTGAGGTACATATATAACACGTATTTTTATTTATATTTGTATTTTTATTATATTTTTGCATAATAATGGACTAATTTTTTTTTTAATTTGTACAGTTGATATGGCTTCAGGACAGGATAAGGGGAAGGCCCCTGAGGTCCCCAGACCGACTTTTTAAAACTATTTAATTAATATTTTTTGTAATTAATTCTATTTAATTATTTTTTTATAAATTATGGTTTTTATAATTATTGATATTTAAATGTATTTTTTTCAGCTGTGGTTTGCCGTCCGGGCCAACCGGAAGAGGTACGCCCTCGTGAAGATGGGCGACGCCTGGAGGAACAGGAGGAACCGTCTCTTCCACAGGGTGGATGGGGACGGGATGATGCCTCTGGAGCAGCTGCAGGAGAGCGTCCCGGACGGCGTGCCGCCGAACGACTAGGCGCGTTTCGTCCAGTTCAGGAGGAGCCCTCAGGCGCAGGTAATGTATTTATTAGATTTTTGATATATAATTTTGTAATTGTTAAATATTAAATTATAATTTCAATTTAATTTGTATTTAATTTTAAATTATAATACATTTAATTATTTGTTTTTCCAGGAGCTTTCTCAGGGGAACACCGAGATCCGGGCGTAGCAGACAATCCACCACACAGTAGGATCGAAGACCTTTGCTGTGACCTACAGCGAGCTAGTAACTTTTCAAGTGCTTCACTTACTTTTAGCTGATTATTTCATAATATTAATTGTTTCGTAATTGTTTCAGGAGACGAAGGCACAGCAGGACAACCGTCAGACGGACTATGCGGAGCTGTACGCCATCACACACAGACACCGTGACGGGACTGCGACCTCTCAGCAGGCAGAAGCGGCATCTGAGGGAGCCCCATCTGAGGGAGAACCAGAGGATCAGCCCCCAGCTCCTTAGTTTAGGACATTTTCTTTTGTTTAAACATTTGTAAATATTTATATGAGATTTTATCTCAGAATTTTCTTATTGTGTTTTATATAATTATATTTATATTATTAGATTGCGTTGAAATAATTTATGAATGATTTATATCTAAATTTAAAAAAAAAATTATCTATATATTTGTAGCGGTTATTAGTGTATAACCGCTACAAAGATATATATTTGTAGCGGTTATGAAATTTGTAGCGGTTTACCTACAGAAACCGCTACAAATATATATATCTTTGTAGCGGTTATACACTAATAACCGCTACAAACACTCAAATCATTTGAATTTTGAAATTTGCCGCCTTTGTGCACATTTGTAGCGGTTATGTTATGTAGAACCGCTACAAATTAGAAAATTATTTTCATATTTAATGTTCAACGGCTTTAATATTAGTAGCGGTTTAATATATATAACCGCTACTAATACTTTGAACATTAGTAGCGGTTTTATATATATATAACCGCTACTAATACTCAACAAGTACAAAAAATGCAAAAAATTTGTTAAAAAAAATGTAAAAAAAAATTAAAATAATATTTGTAGCGGTTATTAGTGTATAACCGCTACAAAGATATATATATTTGTAGCGGTTTCTGTAGGTAAACCGCTACAAATGATATTTGTAGCGGTTTACCTACAGAAACCGCTACAAATATATATATCTTTGTAGCGGTTATACACTAATAACCGCTACAAACACTCAAATCATTTGAATTTTAAAATTTGCCGCCTTTGTGCACATTTGTAGCGGTTATGTTATGTAGAACCGCTACAAATTAGAAAATTATTTTCATATTTAATGTTCAACGGCTTTAATATTAGTAGCGGTTTAATATATATAACCGCTACTAATACTTTGAACATTAGTAGCGGTTTTATATATATAACCGCTACTAATACTCAACAAGTACAAAAAATGCAAAAATTTTGTTAAAAAAAATGTAAAAAAAAATTAAAATAATATTTATAGCGGTTATTAAACCGCTACAAAAATATAAATAACCGCTACTAACTAATAACCGCTACATTAACCGCTACAAATAGCACTACGAATATTAAACCGCTACAAAATTATAAATAACCGCTACTAATTAATAACCGCTATATTAACTGCTACATTAACCGCTACAAATAGCACGTGGATCCCTATAAATACCCTTACCACAACTCATTTCAAACACTCCCCAATTTCTTTTCACCTTACATTTCTTTCATTTCCTCTCATTTTCAACTTCTTTCGTATGAGTAGAGGAGCTGAATAATACGATCAAATATGGTAACAAGATTTTCAATTTTTTTTATATTACTTCTTTCCTTTCTATAAAATTTATTCTAACCATTTTTTTTTCTAAATATATCATAACTCTATCTCATTTTCATCTATTTTTCATACATAATTACATTATATTAGAAAACATAATAATTCCTTATTATATAATTATCCTTAATAATATTATTAATATAAATTTTATACTAATCCTATTCAATTACATTTTTTCATTTTATTTATTAATAAGTTAAACTATTGAATAATAAACTAATTGAAATAGATAAAATAATAAAAAAATAAAATATTTAAAAAACAGAAATAAATCATTGTATATTTTTAAAAAAAAATTTAAATATTTGTAGCGGTTATTAAACCGCTACTAAATAACGCGCCTTTTTACGACTCAATTTAAATTTTTTGGCGGGAATTTTGAATTTCATGAAATTAGTAGCGGTTTTAAAAACCGCTACTAATTTCATGAAATTCAAAATTAGTAGCGGTTCCTTAACCGCTACAAATAAAAAATATCATTTTTTTCTTCGCCAACAAATTTTCAATTTTTTATATTTGTAGCGGTTAATTAACAAAAACAACCGCTACAAATATCTCTGGGTGTTGTAGCGGTTAATATGAACCGCTACAAATTATGTAGCGGTTATTTTTGATTGAGTAGCGGTTTTATAAAACCGCTACAAAACCGCTTGCAACGTACGATTTAGTAGCGGTTTTATTAACCGCTACTAACCTTGTTTGTAGCGGTTAGAACCGCTACGAATTCCCATTTTTAACCGCTACTAAATCACGTTTTTTTTGTAGTGACATGTCAACACAAAGGTTGATATATGAGGTGTCCCCGTGCCATGGTTGACGCATCGGAGGGAGGCCCATTTCTTTAGCTTCTAGATCTGGTCCCTTTTCAGAACAAATGTAGTCCGAACTTTGTCGTTGTCGGAGAAAACATCATCGGCGAAGCATGCGAACTCCATGGATTCTGACTCCGTCTTTGTCAATTCCTTCAAGTAGACAAGCTTAAGCCCTCTAGGGTCTTGGATAATGTCCCTTGTATGGCTCGGTAGGAGCAAATCAGAGCTCAGGAGGGAACCTACATCATTCCCTCTCTCTCGGCTAATAGAGGCCCAAAACTTGATGAAATGAAAAAATGTTCGGCCGTCCCCAACGACATGGCTGGGAGTGAAGCCCATAGCCAACCCAGAGTTGGGCAGGATTGTGACTTGAATGGTCATGAGAGGAGCCATCAAACGCGTGCCATTCTTTAAGGTACGTGGCGGAGGCAAAGCCTGAACGAGATGGTGCAACTCTGTGACGTCAATAGGAGAGTCGGACGCAAGGTGGGAGAAGCCGGCCGAGGATTCAGCGACGGTGAAGGGGAGGCCAGAGTCACCGTCGTCGTAGAGGATGTAAGGGTGGAGAAGGAGAGGGTGGGGAGGGAGGACGAGGGTGGCGGCATAAGGGAAGAAGTGTTGGAGAGGGAGGGAAAGAGAGTGTTTAAGAGTGGGAAGGAGTGTGTGGAGAAGGTGGTGGGTGGGGTGAGGGAAGTCGAAGAAGAAGAGACGCTGGATTGGGGGCAAGAAAGCCATGGAAGGTCAAAAAAGGTGAGAGGAAGAGTGGTTGAAGGAACAGAACCTGGTGGCGCTGAAACTTGACACTGATCGAGGATCTTCTTCATAACCGTGAGAGAGAGAGAGAGAGACTAATAATTTGGAACACGCCAAGTAAGTGAAACATGGTTCAAGGATGAAAAAGGGAATCCATATTTGAAGGCCAAGAACAAGGAGGAAGGAAGAAGTATGCGACACGGTGGACCCTGCGAGTGCGAGGGTCGTTTTGTTTATAATCAAATGGCCACACATTCACATGAACATTATCTGTATTTCCATCCCCATCTCCCTAAAAAACAATTCTACCGTACCAAACAATGCATTAATGGAGGCCTAGTGCTTCATGGATTCATCTTTTCTCCTTGGCGCTTCCTATCCTTTACCACACCATTTTAGGTGTAAAATGTGAGGGGATATACTTTTTTTCCTTTTTCAAAATAACATTAAGTGCCTTGAAGTGGTTTTGAAATAGCACCTAATATCTTAAAATAATTTGTTGTACACTCTGTGATATAAAATATTTTTTCAAAAGCCCTCAATATTTGACAAGCTGTATTTTGTTGAAATATTTTTTGAGTAGCACTCAATATGTATGAATGAAAAGTTCATGTAAGATACATAGTGTTATTAAAAAAAATACTTTATGTTACAATTTGATAAATATGGGATGCTGCTGAAAAAATATTTTATGCCATAGAATACACAAAATATTATTTTAAGATATTGGGTTCTACTACTAATTTTGAAACGCCAATGAGAGAGACTGGATCATGCTTCACCCGGTTTAAATGCTCGTCAAAAGTAGTAAAGTACTGAGCACTCAAACTCATTAAATATTGATTTTTAGATTTAAATTTTTCAACTAATAATTTTAAAATATAAAAAAAATCAAACTTTTTATTAAAAAACGATAATTAAGATCGGTTAATCTCTATTTTAGATTCTATATTTAATAAATAATTGTTTTAAAAAATAAAAAAAAAATGTTAAATCTGGATCGAATAGACCAGATCAGGACAGTTGACACCTAATGAGTTTCGGTGCTCATAATGAACAACCAAACTCATTCCCTCACCTTGTGGGTATACCGAAATATTAGAAAAACAAAATGAGATCAATTATATGATGTGAAGTTGTAACAGACCCACATATGTTGGGCCTAGAAGCTTATCCAAGAGAAGGTCCATATGGAGATCACATGCATAGCACAAAGAGGATACCTCCCTTATAATAAGGGAAAATTTTGTTGGAGGAAGCATGGATTAATTTTGTGGATTCTCTTCTCTCTCTCTCTCTCACGTCTGGCTTCTCTGGCCGTTACTTTCTCTGTGATTGGATTCCTTTTTCTTTTATGCTATCCCATTACTCTATATCTTCACATTTCTATTTTGTTCGAGTATTGATGTTTTCCCTTATATAGTTAAACCTATTGAATGTATCTGAACTCAAGATTTTCATTAGTTGTTCAATATCATTGAGTTGAGTACATTATTTGGGGATTGTTTGGGTGATCGTTACAATTGGTGCTTTTGCTGAGAAGACCTTGCCAAATGGTTAACGATTTTGATGGTGCAGAACTCAACAAGCTTGAGGATGAGATCAAACGATCATCCGCTCAGAAGCGCCAAGTTTTTAATCACGGTTTTGACCAATTAGAAGCCTCTCTTCGCATTTTTACCTAACAGATTGCATCTATGGCATGAGTTATTGATGGCTTATCTCCATTTCCTAGACCGATCAGCCCCGTCGCACAAGGAACTCAAGTGTGTTTAGTGTTCATGGCTGAAGAAAATAAGACCGACGAACATAACGACTCACATCTTCCCTATGATGGCTCTGTTTTTGAAGCGCATGATTCATCACTGGCTGCTAACACTCTATTGCCGCCTTCCATCAATATACCCATTGATGCTTCTAAATTTACTGGCAGTTTCCCGTATTCCATGATAGTGACACCATTGTGTGACTCTAAACTAGATACATCTGTTAAAGGGTTTGTGGTGCTCGACAATAGCACCGATAGTCTCTCGAAGGGTGACTCGCTCCACGATACCCTCTGTCTCATACCACCAGCAACCAAACGTGAGGGTCCTGGTAGGTCGCTGCCTTCATTTCTTTGTCCTACCAAAGATTTTGCATATATTTGTTTTTCTCTAGTTACATCTTGCTGCTGTGATATTGACATATTACAACTTTTCTCTTAGCATAATTGGATACAGATTGAACCCTACGATTGTTATGCATTACCACATGGGTTGATTTTCAATCCTGGTATTTCACTTCTTTATACTATTTTTACATCTTTGCCACCATGTTCTACTTGGGGGTTTGATCTTGGTATGGCTAGTAGCTAGGGTTCTTCGATATTTTCACTGCTGTAACTGAAATTGCGTATTTGTTCCCTTCTTTTCATATCTTGGGATACTTCACACCTACAGAGAATTTAAAGCAATTCTTTAGAGCTATTGCTGAGAGGTTAATTTTGTCCACCTTTACTTGGGCGCCGCTACCAGGTGCAATTGTTATTCTAACATTTGAATTTAGTCTAGACAATGGGATTGAAAAGACTAAATGCATGAAGTGCCAATCATGTGATGTAATCGAACCTCCGTTGGCTGACTCTAAAACTGATGTACAAAGAATGGGTTCATGTTTCTATGCTGTAAAACTTTACAGGAATCAAGATCTTCACTTTCTTTTATATGTCCCTCTTATATATCGTCATTTTGTGGATTTTTGGTGTATATTTGGACAGCAACATGAAAACTGGGCTCCTATAATTGTTATGTGTTTCCATCATGATGGAGTTCTTACTTGTGGTCTCTCTCCAGTTTTGCCTCTGATCGATCCTATATCTTTTGGAATCCATCATGCGCCACTTGCCTCTATTTTCATTTGTGTTATGTGGATGTTTGACCCGTTAGCATGTATCATAACACATGTTTTCAATGTGTGTTAATGCTAGTTAAATTTGGTTTTAAGGAACTCTCCATCATTGCAAAATATAATTTGGGATATCATGTGTTATCAATATTTGCTGTCCTATTGAGCCTTACTGTTTTTGAACTTATATTATGCTTATGTCAGGGTATTCTCACCATTTTTTTGAATGCTATAATTTTCTCACCACATGATGAAGGATGCATTGAGAAAGTTATACTTTTTGAATCTATCCACGGTGTATGTCTCGCTACCACATTTCTGCACCATTACTATGCATCTAAAGTTACAGGTGTTGGTATTATTTTATATGTAATCTGGTTTTACATAAAGGAAACTGGTAAAAACTAGCAGATAAAAGTGAGAAATTAGGTAGGGAGGGAGAGATAGTAAGAAGCAGAAGGTCTTGAGTCAGTATCTGGAACTCGAGGCTGGGGGAAAGGGAAATCTTAATTCATAATAATCAATCCATGCGGATACAAGACTCTCCTACAGCTAAATACCCTGCATACATGAAAATAACTACCCCTTTGACTCTAAACTGCCTACCCACGTTCTGCACTACTTCACAACCACTACTTATGACTCCATAACCAACTTAAACATTTTCCTACATCGAAAAAACATTAAATATAATTTGGTAATCCTGCTCTTAATTAATTCAGCCCACGTTTTCTTCTAGAATATACCAGGAATGGTCGTGGATTCCTATCAGAAACGGAGACTCAATTGTTGTCAAGGTTCAAGATGGAGGTTTCTGCTTTGAATTTTAAGGATGAAAAGATTATTATATTCTGTATTTCTCCACCTTCTGAGGATGTTGATTATTGCCAGAACACATTTGTATTCACTTGGAATATCAATACTTACTTTCATATTTGATACAAGTATTTCCAACCATCAGGTTCCATTTTCAAGTCGAGTTGCTATTCATGTTGGTAATGTGGGAGTATAACATCATTGCCTTGCAGCCTTTACTGCCAAAAATCTTCCTTCTGTAATGGATCAGTTGACACAATACTTGGATTGGCACTTCAAGAAATTCCAATTCCAAAGGCTTTGCCATTTCACTACAGGACTGATGTATATTGTTAATTTGCAATATACTTCTATATTTCTTATATAGTGAGATATGCAGAGACTACACTGGTTCATTTTTTCTCAAAGTTGCTTGCTTGCTTGGACCTTGAGGACAAGGTCCTTTCAAAGGGGGGAGTAATGTAACAAACCCACATATGTTGGGCCTAGAAGCTGATCCAAGAGAAGGCCCATATAGAGATCACATGCATAGAACAAAGAGGATACCTCCCTTATAATAAGGGAAAATTCTGTTGGAGGAGGCATGGGTGAATTTTTTGGATTCTCTCTCTCTCTCTCTCTCTCTCTCTCTCTCTCTCATATCTTGCTTCTCTGGCCGTTACTTTCTCTATGACTAGATTCGTTCTTCTTTTCTGCTACTCTGTTACTCCATATCTTCGTATTTCTATTGTGTTCGAGTATTGTTGTTTTCCCTTATATAGTTAAATCTATTGAATGTATCTGAACTCAAGATTTTTATTAGAAGTTGTTCAATATTATTGAGTTGAGTACATTATTTGGTGATTGTTTGGGTGATCGTTATAGAAGTCAACTATGCTAGCGTTTTGAATTAAATCTCCAATGAATGAAAGAAAACAGTTCCTATTTGTAACGTAGTGTGTATTTCTTTTGTATTCCCTTTTATCAAAAACAAAAAATAAAGCATTCAGTCAGTTCTATTTCTTATAACAAAGCATTTTATTGCTCTAAGGGATTTATGATGAGGACCAAGAAGTTATAACCACACCTTCCAAGTCTAATTTGAATAGTTTGGACTAATTTTTATACTTATTTTTATTTTTAAAGTACATTTTAATGTGTACAAAATTTAAAATAACTCTAGGTATTTGTTTGATTCTGTTTTTAATTGTATTGGAAATTCATATATGTCAACACTGAACACTTAGAGACAAAAAGATTAATGCTCGAAAAACTCGTTTATGTTTTATTAAGGGTTAAGATGCTAAAGTAACCTCCAAGTTTTATGAAAAGTGTAATAATAACTATAAATTATTAAAGTAATCACAAACTTTCAAAATTAGGGCAAAACTGTTAAACCCAACTAACTTCTATTTATTACAATAGGAAAAATTAATTTTTTTGTATTTAAAGTTTTGACTTACTTATAACTCAATCCCTAAACTTTTAACTCGCTTGCAACTCAGTCCCTAATGTTTTTGAGTCATCCTATGTAACAAAAAATGTTAAAATACTGTTAAAAATTGCTTATGTAGATTTTACATAAATTAAAAAATAAAAAACAACGTCCTCGTCTCCATCAATTCGCATCCGCTCTACCTCTGTTTTCCAGAAACCTCATTGGGTATCTGCGGCGTCCATGACATGCCTTCCGAAGCTCCTTCCAAGCATAAGGTGAGATCGATTTTCTTATATTAAATGGCTTTCAAAATTACGAGTATCATGTAAAGGATTTATAGTTCCATTTGTTATTAAAAGAGATATTGTGCGCTAGATATGTTGTGACATGAGTGTGCTTCGACTTTTTCTAATTTCATCCTCTTCTAAGCGTTATTCATCATTTATCATTCAAAAGTTAAGAAATCTCTTTTTCTACAATTGTTTTTTCTTACATACTTGGGTGTTTTATCGGAGTTAAAAGCATCATAAGTGGCTTAAATATGTTCTCCAATATGAGTCGTTCGCTGCCCTCTGGTGATTTAGAAGGATTTGTCATGGATACCGTGGATACCCAATAAGATTTATGGAAAACAGAGGTGGAGGGGGGATGAGAGATGGTGGGGACGAGGACGCTGTCTTTTTATTTTTTAATTTATGTAAAATCCACTTAAGTAATTTTTAATAGTATTTTAGCATTTTTTGCCGTATAAGACGACTCATAAACATTAGGGACTGAGTTGTAAGCGAGTCAAAATGTCAGGGACTTAGTTATAAATGAGTCAAATCTTTTTGGGCCAAAAGATTAATTTTCTCCATTGTAATAAATAAAAGTTAGTTGGGTTTAATGGTTTTACCTCAATTTTAAAAGTTTATTGTTATTTTTGTTCCAAAAAATAACTTATAGTTATTGTTGTACTTTTGATAAAAGTTGATTATTATTTTATTACCTTAACCCTGGTATCGTTTATATCTATTTAATATATTCCTGGGCAAAAAAAATATCTATTTAATACATTGAAATATCATATGTAACGAAAGATAAAAACCAGAATGAAAAAATGGACTTGTTTGCACATACCATCATTTATGATGGTTAAACAAGCTAATGTTGAAGGGAATCTCCAATATTCACATAAAATCTGTACCAAGAACTCCAAAAACGGCACAAGAAATTCATTCAAAACAACACCACCACAACTACGCAAGAAACTGAATTAGATGTGTATAGAGAGAGAGAGAGAGAAGGATTTGCGAACCACATGGAGAGAGAAACTATAACCTACTATTAGACATGCTCAAAGAAATCAACATCATTTGTCCGAGACAAACACACACATATGTATTTATCTACATCTTTGTCTCTGGTCGTGCACCTTCTTCCATGGCCATATCAGCAGAAACATTCCTATTCTTCTCGAGCTCTTTGGCAGTGTCATAAGAAGCGTGCAAGCCAAACAGGACGTAGTATACCAAAAGAAATGCCGTCCATACCCCAAACCTTATGAACGAGTTTTTGTCTATGGAGCCTAGCAGGAAGACATTGATGGCTATTGACAAAGATGGAAGCCACGGCACCAGTGGCACTCCCCAGTGCTTCGGTTGCTTCGCCTGTGGCACAAACATACACAGCCCCACCGTGCCCATCAACCAGAACGGCACCGCCACCGCGTACCCGATCCAACCATTGCTCGTCGCCCAGTAGCCGGAAATGGCGGCCGAGGATCCCAGAATTAGCACTAGGCACACTATGAGCTTCGTCTGTAAAAACCAAGGTTATTAAACCGGAACCGGTTAGTGAACCGGTCGGGATACTGGGTCAAGGGTCAGTGGGTCAGACCGGAGTCAAACCGGAGCTAACCCGGGACTAAACCGGTGAGAGAGTGAAAATTTTAAGTTTATTAATATGAAATTATAAAGAAATTTAAAAAAAAAAGATTTTTTAAAAAAAAATTAAAAAAATACTGAACCGGTCCGGTTCATTTTCTCACCGGGTCACCGGTTCACGGGCCGGTCCGGTCCGGATTTAATAACCATGGTAAAAACCAATAGGGTTTGTGAACATCGGAGTCCATGACTACAGGCAAAAGTGAACTTGTATACTATACTACTATTCCTACGATTTATTTTATTCTCGTCCATTAAATTTTATAAAGTGTTTTTTTAGTTTTTTTAAAAATGTTGATATTGAATCTTTAAATATTGTCTATGACCGTTTAGTGTGGAAGGTTTTTCTATATATGAGATTGCGGGCCCACTTATAATCAAGCAATTAGTAACTTGTCCCCTAAATAGGAAAAAAAATTCCAATGCTGACAAAATTCTCAAATAGTGACATATTAAGTTCATTTTTCAAAAGGAACAATGATTGACCCAAAAAAATTATCATTTGAGACTAATGTTGTCAGGTTAAAGAATAGAAAAAATAATTTATAAAGTTATAGACTAAACTGAAACCTTGTATAAAGTTAGGAATCAAATAAAACAATTTTACCAAAAAATAATTATAAAACTAGGGCCATCTAGGAAAATAAAATTCGGCCGGCTGTACCCTAAAAGTCAGAAAAACACACTTGCTATACAGGCATAAAAATCAAAGCAAAATTTTCTAAAGAAATTAACTTTAACTCAGATATATCATAATTAATTCAAATCGATAGAATTTTATAAACGTAATGTGGGACCATTACCTGGTTTGCTTTCGTCGTCACTCCAGTTGAATAATATCGCCGAACAAGAAGCCCTACAGCAACAAGCATGAATATGAACAGTGTGGAAATCGACAACAGATTCGACAGAATCTCGAGCTTCGTGAAGAAAGCTATCACCGCCGTCGCCGCTATCATTGAGATCGTTGCGTTCACCGGCGTCCCCAGCTTGGCGTCCACGTGAGCGAACCACGGCGGCATCATGTGGGTTCGAGCTATATGTGTCAAGTACCGAGCTTGGCCCACGGCGCCCACCAGCAGAACCGTCGTCATGCCCTTCAACGCCCCGGCGGCGACTATGTACTTTGCCCAATCCATCCCCACGCCGCTGAACGCGACGGAGAATGGCGCGTCCGCGTCAATTTTTTTGTAGGGTTGCATGAGGCAGAGGGTAACGGCTAGCAAGCAGTAAGCTGCGGTGGTTATCACCATGGAGCCGACGAGTCCTATGGGGATGTCTCTGGCGGGGTTCTTGGTCTCCTCGGCCATGGTGGAGACGGCGTCGAAGCCGACGTAGGCGAAGAAGAGGACGGCGGAGGCCACAAAGATGCCACGTGGGCCGTAGGGGACGAAGTCTTTGTAGTTGTTGGCGTCAGCTTTCGTGAGGCCGGCGACGATGATGAAGATGATGACCGCCATGTGGAAGAAGGAGGCGATGTAGTTGAAGCGAGATGAGGCTTTGGTGCTGAAGACAGCGAGGATGCAGATGACGGCGAGGACGACGACAGCGATGGGATCAAGGTGGCCGTAGTCTGGGCTCATGCTGTGAACAACTATGCGGAAGTCGTCGGAGCCTCTGTTGCAGAGGGTGGCGAAGTAGGAGGTCCATGATCGGGCCACGGCGGCGCCGCCAATCACATACTCGAGAAGTATGTTTCCGGCGGCTATGAAGGCCACAAAGTCGCCGAGCTCTACCCTTAAGTATGCAAATGATCCACCTGAGAGGGAAAAAACATATTACTTTGAATTTAATTGAAAATGAACATAATTAAGGAAGAATCTGGATCTGAACTAGTATCAACTAAAAAGATCATGTTATTTGAATAAAATTGTAAAATTAAGGAGAAACCTAGCTTTCTCTTTTTGTTGCCAACCAGTAGAAGCCCAGTTAATTGGTGAAGGTAAGTTAGAATATTTATATTCTGAAGGATATTTTAGAATATTTAAATTAATATTTTTTTGTAATTTTTTTACTTAGCTTTTTTGGAGAAATAATAAGCATAGATTTTATTTCGAAGACAGAAAAAAAAAAGCCACACAGAAAATATTAACTAGATTAGTGTAACTCTCATCCACCTCAAAATTAAAGTGAAATATTATTATAATTAAATAAATAGGGTTAGCCAATTTTATGATAGCATAGGTTTGTGAATCATTAGCCAATAAATAAGGTTAGCAAAAAAATTGTGAATTAAAAAAAAAGACAAAAATATTTTGGTGAAACAAAAAAAAGAAAAAGAAAAATCACGATCAAGAATCTGAGGCATTGAAACTGACATCATGAACCGATGCGTTGTTCCCAAAAATTGGCGACATGACGGGAATGTAAACGACAAGCGCACATCATTCTCATCATCTCGTGTCACACTGTCTGTCACTCTTAAAAAACTGAATAAAAAATTAATATAGAATTATATCATTACCATCAACTGATCAAAGTCTACAAAATATATTTTCATTAGGATAGAATTATGATGTCCACATTTATAAATACAATACAGACAAAATAAAAAAAAATAACTTATAAAATATTAAATTTTTAAAATCTAACGATATGTATGGGATAGATATTTTGAAGAAAAGAACATGATCCGCTTCCTCTAATTTACACTTATCGGTCACATGCATGTTAGATCAAAGTTGAAATAAATTTTAAATTCTATTAATTTTATTTTAAAATTCAAAAAATTTCAAAGTTAAGTATTTATTTACTTATTAATGAGAAGTCTGGGAAAATAACAAAACAAAAAATTAGTGACAAAGTTATATACTCATATAATAAATTTAATGATGAGACCTATATGAAAGAATAAAAATACTCTCTCTTGCCCTACTAATAGGAGTGTATTTCGTTGGCAAAAAAAAAAAAAAAAAGGAGTGTATTTCAAAATATTATTAAGTATAAGAATAATCTTCTTAACATAACTTTTTGTTATCTCCACACACACACTATATATATATATACACACTTTTCCTTTAATATACAATTCACTTTAATAAAAAATTAAACTATAAAGTGATTAACGATAGTAAGGAGTACTATATAATATGCGTGTGTAACTTTATGTACCAATGCAATTTGGAAAAAAAAAAAAAAGAACCACTAACTTAAAAACATGCTCATACATAAAGCTAATAAGAAGTTATTATATATTTATGAGAAAACGAGTACCAAGCTAGTGAAGCTACTGGACAAAATGCAGTTCAAGTAATTTAAATTGTTTAGATATTTAAATGAAGAGTCCGAGTTGATAAGTCAAGTAAACTTAAAGAACTAAATAAAATGGTAATTTCGCTTCCATTATTAAAAGGACCACCAATATAATAAAGAAAATTCACACCCTGTGGGGTCAATCATAGAAATCAATTAACTCAGAGATATTTTGCCAACTAGCTATTTCCTATATATTTGGCCAAACAAAGACTTTTCAGTTTTCACATACCCGCCGCACTTGAATATAATTGGCTAACCAAAGCTTTTTTTTTAATAATAAGAATATTATTATTAACCATAATAATAACAATAATTAATAATATTCACGACTTGCTCACGCAAGCGCCAGCTACCCAACATCAATAAGTCAACATACTGTAACCGTTGACCCAATAAATAAATAAATAAAAACGACATGCATAAACCCACAAGTTTTGCCGAGATCGCTGCTAAATTTTCTATAAAAATCAACTTTAATTAATAGAATAAAGTGAATTGATTTATTTTTGTCAAATTCGATTTTAATACTAAACACACCATTTAAATAATGTAACACTAACAACATCCCTATCCTATCCTAAATATATATAGAATCAACATTTTTTATTGAAAAGAGAATCAAGTTCTTTTAATGCAGAAAAAAGATCAAATTTTTAACCAATAAAATCACTTCATTAAATTGATTACTTAATTAAAATAATTAATTGTAACGTGAATTCACAATTAAAATAATATAACAGTCTGTCCTGACCTCACAGCCTTTTACTTAAGTGTCCAAAATTTCAACATCTATATAACCAATTATTGGGGGCATCTCTACAATCTTATCCAAAGTATTCAAATAAATAAATAAATATCACATTCAATATATAGTATTCTCTTTACTTCCATATTACTGGAAAATTCCACGTATTCTCGTGTCTAAAAGATAAGATATTAATTCTTCAGCAGAAAATTAGGGTTTGTTTAATTAATTTGATTTCTTGTTTCCAGATTTTTTTTTAGAAAAATAAAAAAGAAGATAAATTTTCTTAAAAATTTGTTTTTGGTTTGTGTTTTGTTAAACCAAAAAAATAAAATTATTAGTTGTTCTGAAAAACAAAAAAAATTAGAACACCTTTTATATGTTTTGTTACTTTGTGTTCTATAAAACTAGAGAAGAGGAAAAACACGTTATATTTTCGTTAATGACAATCGTACTAATAAATTAAAGCAAACTATTATTTCACTATTCACTTCACCATTTTATATTTTTTTTAAAGTAATGATTTCAACATTTTTTTTTATTTTTAAAACTTGTCCTAAAATATTATTCTACAAGTTGTTCTGAAGGCATAACAACAAAATCAAACAAATCTAAATTGTTACATCCAAGCTACTGAGAAAACCATTACATACATACGAAGTTTGAGAAGTTTTAGTACGGGACGAACATGTTGAACAATTACGAGTCAAGGGTAGCTTTTCTTTCTGTAATAGATCAATGTCGTTTGTAAGAAATTTATATTATTTCTACATAATCAATAAAATCAACCCATGCATTTCTGGCCAAAAAAAATATGAATTTTGTATGTAGGCACGATGCTTTATGTAAAAATATTTTGCGAAAACATGATGTCCGATTCAAAACAATCCATTCTTAAGGAAATTTTAAGGTTTTTGTTTCTGGTTCTGAGATTACGGAATAACACATAAATACATATTAAAATTAATTTGACCATTGAAGATATCGAAAGGAATGAGTTATTACCTGCGACAGGAATTTCAACGGCGAACTCGGTGTAACAGAAGACGGAAAGCAACGCCGATACGCCGGAGACGACATAAGAGAGGACAACCGCCGGGCCGGCCTTCTCCTTAGCCTCAAGGCCAGTGAGAACAAATATTCCGGCGCCGATGACGGCTCCGACGCCGAACCACATAAGGTCCCACCAAGTGAGCGACTTCTTCATCTCGCCCTGGCTCTGAGACTTGACCTCGACAAGCTCCGTTTGGTCCATGGACCGGGTCATGACCCGATTCTTGAACCGAAACGGAGTATCCAAAAGCGCCCTCCCATAATTTCCCCAGCTCCGAAACGACTCCTCCGGGAGGAAGTCGTTTTTGCGAAACGTACATCCCCTCCTCCGTAGTCCGCCGTCGTAAACAACAGCACCGCCGTTGCCATCCGTCACCATTGTTGTGCCGTCGGCCTCCGCCACAACACACAGAAATCGATCGTGGTTTTAGACTTATTGAGAGAGGAAAATGTGGGATTCTCGTGTGATAGGTTGTCGCTATTTAAAGCAAGTATGAACCGTATAGCTGTGCCTCCACTGTGATTGAGATGTTTTTTCAACGAAATTAAGAAAAATGTTAATTGCAATTATTGGCCCAAATTATTTTATTTTCCAAATTATATATAGTCGCTTCCTCCGATTCCCACTCTATTGCACGTTCCCACTTGTATTGCTATTTTTTTATTTTTTGACCACATATATGATATAGATATACGGAAAATCATGTTGGTAAACAAAAAATAAAATAAAAGATATAAGGAAAATTAATCACACAATTTAAATGGATGTTTAACTTTAGATGGTCATTAATATTATAATTAATATATATGGCTTTATTTAGTCAGTATTTTTATAAACCATAAATCTCATAACTCATTCCCTGTATGTATGAGTAAATGTACCTAGACGATAATGCTTACCTCTAAAATGTATTTAGCCATAAATCTCATAACTCATTCCCTGTATGTATGAGTAAATGTACCCTAGACGATAATGCTTACCTCTAAAATGTATTTAGCCAGTATTATAAGAAGTATTAGAAATAGTTGAAATACCTATACTTCATCGGATCCCAAAAAAGGCAGATAAATATCTCTAATTAAGATTAGCAAATTCTAAAATGGTCCTTTGAAATGACCTGAGTTCTATAATTTTTTTTACTACTAAAATATACATTTGGTCATTTATATTTGTATTAATTTTATTTTAACCCATTAAGTGTATAAAGTGAATTTTTAATCATCTAATCTTCACACAATTAATTTTATCTAACAGAAATTGCTCTGGTTAAAAATAAAAACAGAAATTGTCGAATCATCAAACTTGCTATGCAATTAGACACTAACAAATCATGCTTGCATTACAAAGTATATATTGTCAAAAGGTATCTAAGACTTGATAAGTCCCCATTTTCTAATATATTTTAGACATATCTTGATATAATTAGGGAGTTATCAATGTAATTTTGGAGATTTTATTTTAAATATTATAGTTTTCATTGTTTTAAAAATAAAATTAAAAAACAGTTATTTTAAATTGTTTTTGTCTTATCTTTTATTTTATTGGGTGATGTAGTGGATGAGTACATGGAAAGCAATATTGGTAAGCATCATTGAAACTTGAGAAAGAATGGGACCAATGTTGACTAAAAGCAAAAGGAAAGGATACGGGGGCTAGCTGGATTCAAAAGGAAAAAGAGAAAGGAAGCTACATGTGATCAAAGAGGAGCCTATAAATGTGCATGCTGGTTAAGAGAAGAGGGTGCATCTTTCTCTGACAAAAAGAAGGAAGGAGAGACAAGAGAGAAGACGAAGAGAAATTATCTTTTTCTTTTTTAAATGTAAAAAGGCCAAGTTAACTTGGATATTATAGAGTACAAAATATAATAGACATCAAGAGGACTGACTAAAATCTTCCCTAAGAATGGGAATGCACCCTGGGTGAGGAATTGGTAGAACCACCATACTTTGAATTAAGTTATGTGCATCTTTAGCTAAATAATCTGCACACCGGATCGTCTCCCTTGGTGCATACCTCAACTCAACGTCCCATTCTGAGTAAAGCGAATCTCGGACCGTATTGATGACTGATCTGGCTGGATGATGAAGGCCACCGTCTCGTATGACCAAATGATATGCCGCCAGTCAGTCTGTAAAAGCAATAACCTTCTGGAAACCATGTTGTTTACACACTTGAAGACCTATCTGTAAGGCAAACAATTATGCAGTTGTTGGTGGTACAAATCCCAGCTTACGTTGAAATCCGAGGACCCAGCTGCCCCTATTGTCTCTGAGCACTCCTCCACATACTGCTTCATGCTAATTATTGATTGAGCCATCTGTATCCAGGCGCACAAATCCTTTTGGCGGTGGTTGCCATTTGTTGTCATCTTCATCTCTAAAAGAAAAGATTGGATGCTTCCAAGTGTCTGAAAGATTGTATTCCATAAGTTGGTACATGACACCGTATATAATTTCATTCGCCTGAAGTCGAGAGCCTTCCATAACCCCTTGACATCTGTTCTTCCACAACAACTAACAAATAAGACTGAAAGTTCGGACCCATGGCCAGCGGTCAAAGTAAGCCTTCCCCATTGAAGCTGACATATTATCTTTGAGCCATACCTGCAAATCAGAGCGAAAGAATCTAAACCGAGCGTTAGGAGTAAGAAAATGTAACTACACCTCTCTCGCAATCTCACAATCACGAAGTATATGAAGAATGGTTTCTGGTAGCTGGCACTCAAACGGACACTCCTCACTAGCTGATAACGCTCTCATAGCTTTAAGTGAATTGGTAGGTAGTCTCTCATGAATAACCTGCCATAACATTTTTACTTTTTCTGGTATAGGTAACTTCCACACTTTCTTCCACAGACTCATTCCATTCCTATCCCGCTGGGTAGATATAAAATTGTAAGCAACACGGACACTAAAGTTGCCATCTGAAGCACTCCTCCAACAGAAAGGATCATTCCCATTTTCACATAGTGGCCCTATCCGGGTTATAATATTTATCACCCATTATGGGAGGAACTCCCTCCATTTAGACAAATTCCACATACCATTTTTCAAAAGAAATTCCCTGGTTTTGGCACATGGATTTAAGGTATGGAAATTTTTTTCCACAAAGTGAATTAATGGTTCATCCAGCGGAGTCCACAAATCCCACCAAACATTGATTTTATCCCCACTTTTCAAAGTTCTCCCAATTCCTCAATAAAATGTGTCCCAAACCTTAGATATACTTCTCCACACACTCGAGGACTTTTGTTTCTTACAAACCAATGGGTAGTCGCCCTGACCATAACCATATTTTCCTCGCAGACATTGAACCCAAAGATGATCAGTTTTGGTAAGGAGACCCCAACAAAGTTTCATGACAAAAGCAATATTCTGTCGTTGGAGGTCTTTAATACCCAGGCCCCCATCTTCTTTAGCCTGCTTAATCTGGTCCCAGGAAATAAGATGCATTTTCCTACCTTCCTGACCTTGGTTCTAGAGGAAGTTACAACTCACCTTCTCCAGTTCCTTTAAAATGCCTCTGGGCAGAAGCATGAGTTGCATATGATAGCTAGGCAAGGCAGATAGAACAGATTTAATCAAAACCGTTCTGCCTGCCATAGTAAGTAATCTACCTTTCCAATTGGATAATCTCTTTGTCACCTTCTGAACTATGGGGAAAAAGGTAGCCTTGGCAGCCCGCTGATGGAGAAGTGGGACTCCAAGGTATTTACCTAGGTCACCCGTAATCCCAATCCCTAGGTATTGACTCAACTCACTGGCTCGATTAAAGTGCATATTTCTGGAGAAGAACACTTTTGACTTGAGCAAATTAATTTGGTGTCCTGAAACCTCACAAAAGGCCTTCATTGTTTCCCTCATGACCTCTATATGGTCTTTAGTAGCTTCCCTAAACAAGAGAAGGTCATCCGCAAAGAACAGGTGAGAGATGACTGGAGTATGCTTGTTAAAACGAAGACCCTTCTAATTACCTTCTTGAACTTTCTCATTAATCAAATGTCCCAGACATTCCATACAAAGGACAAATAAGTAGGGACTAAGGGGATCACCCTGATGAACTCCTCGGGTCGGCTGGAAAGCAGGTGACTCAATTCTATTCCAGAGGAATTTCATTGACACCAAAGACGTGCAAGCCATAATTAGTTTCACCATTTCATCTCTAAACCCAATACTAAGGAGAGTGGATTGAAGAAATTTCCAATCCAGACGATCATAGGCTTTTTCCATATCAACTTTAATGGCCACCAATCCTTTTTTTCTCTTCCTGCTCCGCATGGTGTGAATAGCTTCTTGCGCAATAATAATGTTGTCACTACTTTATCGGCCGGCAATAAAGCCACATTGTTACGGTTGAACCAAATATTGCATCGGCCTTTTCATTCTTTCTGCAATGATTTTAGTGATAATCTTGAAAATCACATTGCAAAGAGAAATAGGCCGGAAATAACGAAGAATCATAGGATTATCAATTTTAGGAATAAGAACGATGTGAGTATGATTGATATCCCTAACTCTTTCTGGATTAAGCCAGATCTCTCGAATAAGGTTACAAACCTTATCTCCAATATGATTCCATTGGGTTTGGAAAAAATGAGCCTGAAGACCATCTAGGCCTGGAGCCTTTAATGCACCTATCATATAAGCAGCATTCTTAATTTCAATAATATCCACATCTTTATGAATCAGCTCCTCATCCCTGGTTTGAAGTGGCGGGAAGTGTGCAGTCCAGTCCATGGAGTCAAGAGCCTGACCATTACTGGTATAAAGGTCTTTGAAGAAGTCTGCCGCCATCTGTCGCAATCTATCTTGTTCAATCACCCAATTCCCCTCCTCATCTTGAATAGCTTCAATACGTTGTTTCTTTCTCTTAATCAATGCCGAGGTATGAAAAAATCTGGTATTCTTGTCTCCCAAAGCAAGCCACTTGCACCTAGATTTTTTGTACCAAAGAAGTTCCTCTGGAGTACTTAATTTGCTATATTCCTTCCAAAGCTTTTTCTCAAGTTTGAAAAGACCATTGGATATATTATTTCGCCGAGCTCTATCAATACCTTCTAATCTTTTGAGGAGATTTAGTTTTTTCTTAGGGAGACTACCCAAAATAGTAGAATTCCATTTGGTAGCTTTAGATTCAAATGTTAGTCTTCCCTGATCCTAATTTCTATTTTCCCAGGAACGAGCAACAACTTCAGGAAAACTATCTTCCAGTGCCCATGCAGGATGATAGCTGAACCGACGGTTAGAATGGTGAGTTTGGGAGGATGCACCATCTGAGACAAGCACGACTCGATGATCAGATTTATACCTGAGTTTATGAAAAACCTTACTGTGAGGATGATTTAACTCCCATATAAGATTGCCAAACACTCAATCCAGTCTTTCTTTAACACCTTTTTTTCCCAAGTGAAGCGCTCGCCGACAATGGGAATTTCCAGCAAGTTCAAATTATGAACACAATTAGAAAATTGTGTCATAGCTCGAATAGACGGCGCAGCACCTCCTATCTTATCGGTTGGATTTAATAAAGCATTAAAGTCCCCAATAACCATCCAAGCATCCTCCATATCTTATGCAATGTCTTGCAAAGAGCACCATAAATTCTCTCTTCGATTAATTTCTGGCTCACTATAAACAAAAGTCCCAAAAAAGGAGTCTCTTGTTCACTTGTCCAACAATTTACAGTGAACATGTTGAGTGGTAGAAAAACAGTAGTCCACTTGAATATTAGAATCATCCCAAAGGATCCAAATGCCTCCAGCATAACCAGTGGCCTCTAATCTAATCCAATTATTAAATCCCAATTTCCTATCCACAACTTCAGCCCTATTACCACTTACGCGAGTTTCAACCAGGAACAAGACATCAATATTATGATTTTTCACTAAGGTTCTCACGGTACTAGGAAAAGCTCTATTCCCAGCACCCCTACAATTCCAAGAAGCAATTATCATATTTAATAAAATAATATTTAGGAGCAAAAGACAACAAGACTTACCGATTATCAAGATTCCCTTGATTCTTGATGGTTAGCCCCACTAAACTATTGATATCCTCTGAACCCATATTTGCTTCCATGAAGTCATCTCCAATATCATCATCCAAAGATGATGATATGGAAGATAAATGTGCAGCTCCATGCCCAATACTACTACTGTGCTCACTTTTTTCCTTAGTGAAAGCGTCATGTGGAATGCTAGCATTTTCCTTGGGCCCTTTTAGCATTAAAATATGACTATTCACTTGCCCATCATTATGGTGTTGTGTAATAAGAGTGTTAGAGCCCATTTGGTTGAGGGATCTACCTACAACAATGTGTTCTCGTCAGCCTACACTAAGCTTAGAAGGCCCCACCATTTTCTTATTCTTATCCTGGCCCAACCCCTTAGGTTCATACACAACTTTCGGACCTTGGGCCTTTATCTCATCTCTTGGCCCATGTCCTTTGCTGAGATCTTTTCCTTTGCCTTTAGGTTCCAAGCTGCCTTTCCTCTTCTGAATTTGACAGCCACCTCCACTCATGGGAGAAAATCCTGGCCGTAAACTCACGAATCTGTCCCTCACTTTAGTTTCTTGAAACCCGAGCTGCCCTCTATTCTCTGTGTGTGTCGAGTTCAGCGCTATGATTACCTGGCTTTGTCCCTCCGCCATACCGTGTTCCAGAACATTCTCTTCTTCGAGGTCTGCTAGCGATTGAAATCGCGAAGAAGTCCGGGTGACACCATGGTGAGTCGCCGGAGCTGATCTGCTTCCCTTATCTGAAGAACTCCCTCCTTGCTGCTGTTTCTGTGCTGAACGCCCACGCCTTGTGCTTCCCACAATCATCCAGTCTCCAAAATTCTCCTCAGCATTGATTTTGGGCACCGTCGACGCTGGCTTAAAGACAGCCTGGACTGCTGCAGCTGGTTGAGCAGACTCAGTGTGAACTACACCTTGATATGTCCATTGGCAATTATCCTTACGATGCCCATAACGCCCACAGGAGAAACAAATCATCATGAGTCCTTCATATTCCACTTGATACACAGCGTGTGCTGCAATTACTCTTGATACGAGCTTTTTTTGAAGATCAAGTTCTACACAAATACGAGCATATTTACCTCACTCAATTCTTGCCAAATCAGAGGGTGTGGTCGACGGTGTCAACAGGTCTACCTTCACTGTTTTGCCAATATAATTCCCCAATCTGGTAATAAACTCTTTGTTGTAGCACTGCATTGGTATATTGGGTATCCTTACCCAAGTGACTATTCTTCCCAAAGGGTTGTTAAATGGGTCAAAATTGGGTGACCACTTTTGAACCAGAATCATGTGCTGCTGCACAACCCAGGGACCCTCATATAGGACTTTCTGATAAAGGTGTCCCCAACCTTCTCTTGGCAAAAAACGCATAGGAAGTAATTATTGGGCATATCCACAATATCAAAGTGTGGAGTATTCCATATCCTGCTGAGATGTGCCTTCAATGTATATACATTGTACTTTTTACCTAAGACAGTAAGAATGATTACGCATTCCATGTTCGGCACCATACATTGTATTCGTCCGGCGTTATTGGAACCACCGGGTGAATCTTCATCAGAGCCAAGACTTCCTCAGAGGGTTATGGCATATCCCAATCCGTATTGATGACATCAGAAAGTAGTTCCTCATCTTCCATAAATTCTCCACCATTGGCTAGTCCATTAAAGCCAATCAATAAATCCCAATAAGATACATTTGTCTTCTGAGGTACGTGTGTTTCCATGGAAATATCATCCTGTCTAGAGTCATCATGGTCTATGAGAACAGCATCCTGTGGAGGTGCTCCTTCCGACATATGAGTGTCCGTAGATGCTTGCAAAGAAGGGTCATTCTTTGTTTTTTTCTTACTACCACTAACTAGGATGTTAGAAGGCCGGTTCGGTAGAAGCTTCCGATGGTTCTGGTCACCCATACTGGAATTAAGAGTGAAAGCACAGTAATCGAGAGAGAGAAAATCCCCAAAGCACTCAGAGCTGTTTCAAAATTATCTTTTTCTGAAAGTGTGTGTTGTCCTTTTTTATAGGAGGAGGATATTATATTATATTTTATATTTAATTTTATATATTTTATTATTTTTTGTAAATTTTCTATATGGACGGTATAAGTAGTTCTTCTTTATGGATGGTATAGGTTGCCACCTACATAGAAGGTTTTACCTCTTACAAAAAAGGCTAGATTTCTCCATTTTTCATGCATCTTTTGGTTGTGTATTTATGTTTTGAAATTTAATATTCAAGTTTTATGCAGTATTTATAAAATTTTCATTCAAGTTTTATGCAGCATTTATGAAGTTTTTAATTTATTTTGGTTTTGTTTTTAATTTCATTGTGAGTTAAATTTCTTTTTTCCTATGGTGATGATGTAACTTACTAATGACAGATTGAATCTTGACTTATTAAATCTAGTTTTAATTTTTTCTATCATGATTGAGTTTTAATTATTATTCTTAATGCTTTCGATTGATTGGCCATTTTTTGAATGATTTCAATATATATGTTGAGACTGAAAGGAGATACATGTGTGTAGACCCTATAATTAAAACCAAATGTACATATGAAATAAGAATATATTCATATGAGTTGTGTAGTCTTACTGAGTTCTATAAATTTTAATATATGATTAATTGCTTAAATTCATATAGGAATATATTGGATTAGCAATTAATTATAGAATTGCTTGACCTTAGAAGAGGCTAGTAATTAAATAAGGGAAACTCGACTATCAATCATATGGAATAAATTAGGCTAGGATAGATAAGTGGTTTAATCCAAAATTTGTTGAGTAAAATCTGACCCATGGGGCCTTTTCTCCTAGTTTCTTTAATATTATTTGCACTCATATTTAATCATTTATTTTGTATTCTCAACTAATCGATCAACTAAATAGAATTAAAATTACTCATTTTGGTACTTAGTGATCAATCATCGTGGGAACGATACTCTACTCACTTCTATATTACATGATTACGACAGTGTACACTTGCACTATTTAATTGATCACTTACACACGTAACAGTACTACTATAAATTTTCACATTTATAACACTTAATATATAACAGTTATAGCTAATAAATGTCATATATGTCAAGACGGAGGTCGGGCAAGGATATATAACACTTAAAAGTAACGATTAATTATATGCACCGTCATCTATTGTGAGGCGGAATTTGTGAAAATGCAAAAATAATGGTTGTAATTAGTAACTGTCATTTATTTACTGATAAAAGTGACGGTTCTTTCGAAACAACCGTTATGTAACATTTACAAATGATTTGTCTTCCAATCTTACATACATTAGTGAAAACACAAACATAACAGTTATCTCTATTGACCATAAAGTGTGAATGACAAAAACAATATTTCATAATAAACAACCGTCATGTAATAAACAAATCTATAAAGCACTTTTTCAAAACCTTGTTCAATCTAATACCTAGTACAAGTTCTTCTAAGCTAAATATACTTTAGATCGAAGTATTTAACTCTACTTATGCTAACATATTTCTTTTGTTCTTAATACTTTTCTAAAAGACACATTTTCATAACCTCGTCATTCTCTCCCTCATCATGGTCAGACGCCAAAAAGCTCTTTCTATTCGCCCTCCTCCTCCTTATCATCCTCACCCTCCTCTTCCATAAGCTCCTCCTCTTCCACCACGGCCTCTACCACTACCACTACATCCACAAGCTCCTCCCTTTCCTCCTCCACTACTTCTTTTGCCTCTTTCTTAAATGGAGACTCTACTGCAAACGTTAGCCAACCTTGACCACTCCACATGGCATCTCACTAGACGAACCCACAGTCTGAACAGGAAGTTGGACCTCATCCTTCATCACAATCAAGTTATATGTGATCAGTTCTAGTTAAATCCATCATCTCCTTCCTTAGATGGTGATGATGTGCCGAGCGAGGGGGAAGGGCAAGAGGAGGAGGATAACAGTAGTGGTGATGACTGAAAACCACTACTGCTTTTTTTTTTTCTTTTTTTTTTAATATTAAAAATAATTAATTGTTAGGGCAATGTAGCCAAAAATATTTTTTTTAAAAAAATAATTGTCTTTTTACGGTTATTAGTAAACAACAGTTACTAATTTAAGGAATATTCATGGTTATTAGTAAACAACAGTTACTTATGTTAACCAATGCAATTTATATTGACACGTTTGCCTCTATAACATAATCATTTCCATTCCAAATGACACGATCTGCTGGATAACTCGTAAAACCCATTTAGCCATCCACTTCTATTCCAACTTCTGACTTTTGTTCTTCATCAATTACATAGGAGAGCAATGATGCATGAACAAGAGCAGCAAGGGGGAATTGACCTTATAACATCCCAAATTTTCATTCATAAGACGTAGATAATCTTATGAAGGAAATATTTAACGGTAAATAAAATTTAGAGAATAATGGTTTAAATGAGGAAGATAGATCCAAAATAAATTAAAACATTATGTTTAATGAAGTCTAATAAAAATATAATTAAGCAATTATTATGTTTGAATTCTTTTAAAAAATATAAAATAATAAATTCAGTAGAGGTTAAATGAGAGTATTTAATCTTAATGTTAATTATGTGCGTATATGTGAATAAATAATAAAATAAAAGACACTAAGAAGTCTCACATCAACTAAATAAGGAGAAGAGAGAGGTTTTAGAGCCTATATATAAGAGTAGTGAGAGCGATTCTAGGTGCAACTTTTCTATTTTCGCATACAACTAGGACAGTTGTAGTACAATGTCATTTGTGTTTTCTTTAACCTTGGATCGGGCCAAAGTTTTGTCAACTCATCCAAGACATCCAACTCCTCATTTTCAATGTTTGGATTATCTATTGACATCATAGTTTGAGTTATGAAGCATAGAACATGGTTAGGGAAAACAAACCCTAGAAGAAAGAATTGATGTTTCCAGTTTTGTCCATCGTTGGATCGTCATGAAATTTTGTGAGAAGATTTGAGACATCCCTTTCTGCAATTGCAACAGTGGGATTGACCATTGAATGTGCTAGGTAAAGTAATTTATCACACTTCGAATCAATTATTTGAAAAATAGGAATTAAGTCATAGATTTGGGACTTTTCTAGAGATTCTAAAGGTTAGAATCCCAAATTGAGATCATAGAAAAATAAGACAAGGCTAGTTCAATGCCCTGATAATCTCAATTCTCAAATTTAATATAACGTTTCCTACTCGTAGGAAATTTTGAGTAACTCGATGGAGGAGAAATTATAAACATATAGTGTTGCAAAAAGACTTTGTAGTAATTAAGTTTCTTGTTACTCTAAGCTTTGGGATAAGGATTTTTCTTGGGTGGAACTTAGAGAATACCATGTAACGTGATCCTATCTATTCTATTTATCGGTGCTACTCGTGGTTTTTTTGGAAACATTCCACAAGCCTATAATGAGGAAAACTGGTATGAACCTTGCTATTTATGACCAATAAGCCTTATGGGACCTTTATGTGAATCATAGGACTAGATAGATTGATTTATGGAATCATTAGAGACAACTATAGGTCTGAATGCATAAAATGAACTAGTTTTAGTGTCTTTGTGTTTCATGCCTTGCAAGTGGCCCTATATAGGCAATTGAACTACTAGTGCGATTTGTTTCTGAGTTTGGACTTGACAAATATATGTGTTGTTTATGTGATACATTTAGATTCTGTATTGTTCATATATTATTGATTAACTGAAAAAGGAATATATACCTATGTTGGAACATGGTGATTTTATGTGACGAACGGGAATGTATAAGCATGTGAATCTAAAAACCCCTTGAGAATAATGTGATATAAATGGTAGAGGTAGTGACTAGGTTGTGATTGATAAAAACTGAATATCATGTGTCAGGCCACTAGTTAATGTTCCCACTGATACCGATGTTTTCACTAGGCAACCCAAAAATGAGGCCCCACAATAGGCTTTAGAACAAATGCAGGATATTGTAAGGAGGGGCCACTATGCCTTGACTTTTTGGGAATGAAGCAAAGGCTGTAGGGAGAAGATTTGAGGTGACATGGAACAATGACCGTTAACCTCTTCATCCCTCACACTTCATTAGCTATATCATCTTAACGATAAGGATCAACATTCCTATCTTGACGGGTGACTGACGTCAGGTACAGGAAGGTAAGACAAAATTTATTTGGGACAATGTTAGGGTAAGGTATATATGCCTGCTAATTAATTGATTTATACTTGCAAAAAATGTTAACTTGCATTATGTGCTTTGCAGTCTGCATATCAGATAGATGAAGATTACATCAGGGACTTTGTCATCAAGAAGGCTGGCCAATTACTACGCACATTCTGTTATGTATGGATGAAGGCATATTTGTAGAATCTTAAAGTGGCTGATGAGACAGAAATTCCTATAGATTTTCGATCCACCATCAAACCAGATGATTGGAGAAAATTTGTCATCTCATGTAGTAACCCGGCATTCTAGGTAATTTTTATTTGTAATTCATAACACTTGTATGTATCTATTTAATATTAACTCAAGTGTTGTGTGGTTTCATAGGAATTAAGCTGGGAGTATAGGAGGAGGGTAAAGAACAATGAATATCCCTACAAGGAAGGGCGAACCGGGTATGATCAGGTTGTTGAAAAGTTAGCTATTGAGAGTGGAGACGGTTGTAGACCTCCCCACTCATGAACTTTAGTCCGTGGAAAGGCAAAGTAAAATTGGCTCTTATGACGATCCTTAGGTGAAGGAGGTCATCAATAAAATGATAAGTATTAATATTAGTCTCTGATTCATGGAAATAATGTCTTCAATTAACTATCAATATTAACATTACTATTAAATGTACAGCAAGCCATGTTCTAGGAAGCTTCAATACAAGGGGCTACCTTTATGCGGATAAGGACGTATTGGCTAAGATATAGGGCCCTGACCATTCTGGTCTTCTTAGGAGTGCTAACTTTGGATTGATCAAGACAAAATATTATGATTAGCAACAACCTCAAAGAAATAACAGGGACAAAAAGTATGAGAATCTCTAGATACAGTGTGATGAAATATAGGAACAAATACAGTTCATGAATCTCAAGTTCATTCGCCCTGACCAAATCAATAATTAGGGTGATGGCATGAAGGAAGAAGCCAAGCAACGGCACGCGAGGTTTATAGGGGATGAATTCCTTAGGAGAAAGCCATACAGAAGTGACACTTACTTCTTAGTGCCTTACATTCAAGGGTGAGAACATCATTAACTCTACTTGAATTAGTTTTTATTTATTTTATAATTGTCTTGATGTTGTGATCTATTATTTTATTTAGGAACCACTGAATACTCATAGTCATAATTCCAATGCGTAAAAGGATTTGGTACTACAACTCTATGAGCGGGATTTTAAACACGAGACCATACATACAGGAGCTAGACTTTTAGTTAGTAAGTTATTAATTCATTATCTCTTATAATTCAGTTCATCTTGTATGTTTCTGAATATATAATTTTATATTGTATCTTCTCAAAGCGGTCTAAACTTACCATACTCAAAATAGTCTTGAGTGCAACAAAAACAAGCTCACTGATGGCAGCTACAAATGCTTCTTCCACTGGCTGTGTATGAACGTATATATATTATTTACCAATAACTATAATATTAATAAATTGATTAAGCGTACAATATAATTTATATATATATATATATATATGACTGACAAATTTTTCTTCTCATTTCTTTATAGCACCCAAAGCAACTAGACAACAGCAACGATTGCGGATACTACGTAATGAGTAAATAAAAGATAGTATCTATAACATTCTAAATTTTACTTTAGGATTTAATTTCAATTAAGAAAGAATAATTTATGAAAAATGGATTTAGTAGGTAATTATTTGAAATAAAAAAAATGGTTTGGTTAAAATATAATTTATTATTAAAAATAAATAATAAAGCATTAAAAAACGAAATTTTTTAAAAAAAAAAAACTGTTGGCAAAGGCAATGGAAAAGAGGAAGAAAAATTGTTTAGGGGCCCGTGGGCCCTTAACTAATAAGGAGGTGGGGTATACATATTAATGGGCACGTGGCCCCTTAATATATTGCATGGGGGTGGGGGGAAAATATAGGATTAAGGGATAAAACTACCCTTAAACTTTTTTTTCAAAGTGCATCTATCACCATAAATTTTTTTTCGGTGCAAAAATAACCATGAACTTTTAAAAATTGTGCAAAAGTAACCATTAATTTTTAAAAAATGGGCAATACCCATAAAATTTTCTCAAGAGTACATTCACCACCATAAAATTTTTTCTTTGGGTGCAAAAATAGCCATAAACTTTCAAAAATGGGGCAAAAGTGACGGTTATCTTACTGGGTTCAAATGTAATCTTTTGATTGTTCTAAGTCCAAGAAAAAAACACATCGATTTGTCCACCATGATTTTTTCAAGCCAAAAATTGAAAAACCCATCTTCAATGAAGATGGCATCGCTATCCTGCTCTCACCGACGTGCAGTAAATGGAATTGTTGAGATCCTTCCCCATCAACAATTTTGGCAACTGCATTTACGACACCATTGATATTAACAATTTCATTTACGGCATGTCGGTGAGAGTAGGATGACGACGTCATCTTTATTGAAGATCAGTTTTTCAATTTTTGGTTTGGAAAAATCATGGTGGACAAGTCAAGGTGTTGTTTTCCTGGACTTAAAACAATCAAAAGATGACATTTGAACACAGTAAGAGAACTATAACTTTTGCCCCATTTTTGAAAGTTTATGGTTACTTTTGCACCCAAAAAAAAGTTTATGGTAGTGAGTGCACTTTTGAGAAAAGTTTATGGGTATTTTTGCCCCTTAAAAACTTTTGAGTAAACGGCTGTTAACGGTAGTGTCACTTTTTCCCCTTTTTTCAAAGTTCATGGTTATTTTTACATCATTTTAAAAAGTTGATGGTTACTTTTGCACCAAAAAAAAAAATTATGGTGGTGGGTGCACTTTTAAAAAAAAATTAAAGTTAGTTTTGCCCCTTAACCCAAAAATATATAATAACATTATTCCCCCACCATTTCAATTAGCGCAGGAATAAAGAGAGGTGAGGCGACGTTCGAGTGCCAGCAGCATCGGCGTTCGTATTTTCAGTCCAAGGTACAAGTGGTTTTTTAGATAATATAGGTAATCAAAATTACTTCTTTTCAATAAATTTCCTTTATAAAAGTTATTCCACATATTTTTCTCTTTTTGAGGGTAATATTGTACTGATTGGTAAAATTTAGAGGTTAAGATTTTGGAAGAATTTTGATTTTTGATAATATATAACTGTAGCTATGTAGAAAATAATTAATAGTACATTTTAATCAGTTTAGATTTATTATTTGGTTATTTTATGATTTTATGATCAATTTATTTTATAAATGAATCATAAATTATTTTTTATAGGGTGTTTTTGCATATAAAATTTGAGTTAAATAATTTATTTGGATTATTGGAGGTATTATTGAAATTTTAATTAGTTTATTTTGTTAGATTTTGAGTTATATGAAATTATAAGTTAGGATTTGATATTTGAGTTAGAGTTTGATATGATTTCAATTATGTGAAAAGTTATTTAATGATTGGGCTATGCTCATATAAATTAGAAAAAAAAGATTTAATTAGTTTAAGATGTTGATATTGAAGATTTTGACTATAGGTGTGTTGGAAGTGAAATTTTAACTTATGAAATTGAGTGATTAAAGTGAGCAATTTTAAAGATTTTAAGGTGATTAGAGGAAATTATTGTTGTTAAAAATTTTATTTAGAATTAAGAAATTTTAAGATTTGTGATTTAAAAGGATGATTTGAGGAATAGATAAATTGTTGTCATTTTTCTAAGGAAATTAAAGTGAGCCAATCAAGGAGATTTAATTACTATTATTTACTATTGTATTATAGCAATTATTATTAATTTTATTAACATGTAATTATATATTAATTGTAAAGTGAACTTAAATTTGGCTTATTGAACTTGAATTTTCTTAAGTTTAATTGTATCAAGAACTTGAGGTAAACACTTTCTAATTTACCTTATATGCTTGTTGAGGTGATTATAAATTTAAATTCATATTTTCAAATATGTGTGTGTGTGTGTGTGTGAGAGAGAGAGAGAGAAAGAGAGAGAGAGATTTAGTATTTTACGTATGGAAAATGTATATATGTAAAATGTATATTTGAGTAAACTTTTTAGTTAAGTGGGATTAAATTGTTTATCTTGTGATTGTGGTTGATTATGCATAGCATTGAATGTTAAATATAAGGATAAATTATTGATGTGGAAGTTTGAGATGTTGAGATACATATTGTACGGGATTGGGATGAGATGTGATGTGGGGGTTGATTCTAACTATAGACTTTGTTATACGAATGTATACCTTGTCCGCTTAACTATCTTATAATCATTCCCTGCATACCTGTTAAATGGAATTGTGGTTATTGGGTTCATGTGACTCATCTTGTTGTTTATTATTTTTCAAGTAAGAGTTCAGGCGGTGCTACAAAGGAAAAGGTGTACGAGACTTGATTTGATATCAATCGTGTGCCTCATTTTGTTACATAAATATAGTTTAATGTATATTGCCGAACTTAAGGGCCTTTTTTGGTATATGTTGCATAATTTGAATACTTCACTGTATACCAGGATTTTGTATTGTGGACAGACCCCTTTGATATGTTGTTTATTATGTAGTACTAAATGTTTTACTTTGTTTGAAGTGATTAATTATACAGTAATTATAGGAAGTAGTTACATTATCACCCATGGTCCTGAAGATATTGATACAAATAAGGTATATTATATACTCAATTTGTTCATATATATATGCAATCAGTTATATATTACAATATCTAACTTTCATTTTTTTTTCGCGCACAGTATTTTGATGCTTCCTATACAATGTTTAGCCACTCACAAATGGAAGAAGTTGCTAAAGAGTTGGCGACATCTGTGCAACATCAGTGGGAGAGTAAATACATATAGAATGACTGTAAATTTCTAGATATTGATAATTTGCTTATTTTAAAGTTTTGGTTTTAATAGTGTATACATATACATGAATGACTCTAAATATGTTCTGATTTGTTGTATTGTTCTGTATATGAATGAATGTAAATATATATTGTGATTTGTTCTGTACAAATGCATATGCAGGGGGATATCGAAAGCAGAATCCATTTTTTTTAAAAAAAAAATTAGCATTGATAATCACGGTTGTTATCTAACAATCGTTATTTATGTTGACTATATATAATAGTTGTTAAAATAACTGTTAAATGTTATATATGTTAACATATATAACGGTTGTTAAAGCATGCAAGCATGACTATATATTATAATGGTTGTTTATGTGTGCCCATTAATTATTATCACAACAATAGCCATATCAAGGCCTTATACCAAGCCACAATACATACATGTGTTATATTATAACTGTTTTAATAGGTTTGAAATAAATAACGGTTCGGAACCATAATGCATTTACGCTGAGTTTTTATAGCGCCCATATAAATGATGATTCAGAACTATGATGTATGTCAATTAATAACTGTCATATATCACAATTTCTGTAATAATAAAGAAGGACTTTAGGTTTTTGAATGGGCATAACTTTTCAGACGTTATATACAATATATCTTGAACTATATATAAATGTCTCCCGTTTTATACATATCTAGCTAAAAATAAGTTGCACATATAGCTGAAAAAGAATTGCATGCCGTGAAACTAAGTTGCATTAGGTCTTTAAATAAATTTCAGGTGTCTCCAAACAATAAATTTTATAATGGGCTTTTCCACCAAATTTTCCATTAAAAAAAAAACTTCCCCACTGTACCGTAACTCCACCGGACGTTGTTGTTGTTGTTTTTTTTTTTTGGCTCGTCCACCGGACATTGTTAAACTACAATTAAACATCTTGTCTAAAAAATTCTAAACAAACTGACGTTTGAATTGAACAGATTTGGAGTATTATAGGGAATGTTTGATTTTGTTTTTAACTTCTTTTTTTTTTAAATTAAAAAACAAAAATACCTGTTTGATAATTTGTTTTCACTCACTACTAGAAAAAAGGGTTTTAACGTCCCTTTTTTTGGCCTTTCAACGTCTGAAAACAGAGGGACGTCTATGTGAGAGTCGTAGAAAAAAACGTCATTAACGTCCGTAAAACAGGGGGCGTCTAAGGTGGACTTTAGACGTCCCCAGTTCACTGGGGATGTCTAAAGTGGGACCTTAGACGTCCCCAGGTTCAACTGGGGACGTCTAAGGTCCACCTTAGACGTCCCCAGTTGAACCTGGGGACGTCTAAAGTGTCGCCAGCTACTACCCACGTCCCTTTTTTATTAAGGACGTTGAAAGTTTTTTTTTTTTAAAATGGACCTTTTATACATATTGCACTGTCTGGAAAATATGTAAACTGCAGAAATAGAATTCCAACAACAGAGTAAAACAACAGCAGTTCAGCAGAATGAAAACAACAACAAACACAGTGATCAACCCAAGGCTACTACATGCCACACAAACTTTCAAACCACACAAACTACACAACAATCTATATCCAAGTCTACTACATGCCACACAAACTTTCAAACCAGACAAACTACACAGCAATCTATATCCAAGTCCCCAGTTTGTACAATAACCAAGACTAAAATCCAATCCATATCCAACAACAATAACGCTAATTATATGTACTACCACAAAAGTATGTCCTACACAAACTACTAAAGACTTTACTCTTCTGGTATACGTTGAAGAAGATGTCCAGCCATAAAGTCTCTGATCATATTTAAGTCTTCATATGAGTAGGCATCTTCATTGTCAAAAATCTGTAAATTAGAAAATAAGCTTAGATGAAATAATGAATGAAGTGAATGAATTCCCATTGAATCACAACACCAAGAATATTATCCTCAGAGAATGAAGAAGCGATTACTTGTTCAAAATCTGTCGTAATGCCACTCTGAATGATGTTAAACATATAAAGCAAGACATAATATCCACATTCCCAGCCGCCAGGTTGTCGAGGGTACTATAAATCAAAAGCAAATGGTTAAAATCAATAAAGGCATATCTAAAACGACCGTCAATCAAAAGAACTTGATTTGAATCTACATACCTTTGGAAACAACCATCTTGGATCTTTGCCACCTCTACGTTCGCGTGGCCCGCCAAGCGCTCGATACGTCGTGCATGCGCTATCATTAAAATGAAAATCAACATAAATTAGAATAATTCATTAAGACAAGAATCAAGAAGCAATGAAATACAAAAAAATAACTTACTGGTTGAAGACGCTTTTAGTTTCTTTGCCTGGTCTTCTATTTAAGGAATCAAACCAGTAAACAACGTGCGACCGAGGACAGACAACACACAAACTCTAGTGATAACTATCACAACATATACAGATTAAAATGAAGTTAGATGGCAAGGCAATTATTTACTAAAAATCTCAAATACACAAAATTAAAATGAGTACCCTTGAACAATCGGTGCTAGATAACAACGATACTCGTCCTCTGACAATAAGAAGCCCACATAGTTCATCCTTCATTTCAATGTATTCTCAACCCTTGTCGTATGTGCAGGAGACAAGAATCCATATAAATCAACTTTCTGAGAGTCAATGCATATACGACGGAAGGAGCTATAATAGAATTAAAATGATGAATGTATTAGCTAGTTAAAATCAACTTAACTAAATGAATCAAAAAATGGGAAATAAAAAACTTACAGGATTGCAAATTTGCCCCATCCAATATCTAGCTCCTCGAACTTCATGAACTGTTTAAGATCTTGTTTATCAATTGTGAAGTGATACTCTGTATGCTGGCCCACAATCCCTGGAGGCATATGCAAATCAATCTGGCGAATGCCTTTATAGATATGCTGCAATCGTGCTAAGAAGGGCCATTTCTCTGCTTCCTGCTCGTTCTTTTAGAACATAAAAACACATACTGTTAGTAGGATGTCAACACATCTCAAGTAAAAGTGAGGTAGTTCCATACCATTGGAGGTGTTTGTGGTAACAAGCCAATAAGATGTCCAGGCCAAAGGATGAAAGATCCTCTCACCTGAGCTATCGTGGCAACCTCGTCATCAGGAATAGGGATGGCTGTACCTTCTTCCCCCTCTCGAACACACGTCACAGTCACCCTACGCAAATGCTGTGGAATTTGCTGATGGTGGTGGGTGGTAGCTTGTATGTGAACGAGAGCATCTGCAACTACACGCAGCACTGGGGCATCCAAAGAGAGGATGGCAGGTTCTCCCTGCGCTGGAGGCGGAGAAGGGTCGCCAAGTGGTTCCTACGCCGGGTTGTAACTTCCTTTGGTGCTGTGGAAGGCCGGGGATGAATGGGTTCTACTCTCGGTAGTTGCCATCTGCGAGTCAAACATCTTCTGCATTTCAGCTCGTATCTCAGGCATCAGCTCAAGACGTAGCTCTGGCAACAGCTCTTGTCGGGGCTTGTCGCGAAGGTTGGCCTCGAGCTCTTGTGAGACTTCCTGACGAATCTTGGCCACAAGCTCCCTACTGGGTTCAGCTTGTGACGAATAAGGATATGAGGCTGGGCCAAAATACTTCGTGACACGAACTCCCACTGCCTCCCCTCGAACATGACCAGGGTGATCTGGCTTCCCAATCGCCGTTGACAAGATGTCCATCCGTCCACTTGGAGTGAACGAACCTTGGCTACTATGATCTTCCAGTTCATCCTGCAGCATAAAAGTTATCGTAAGCACTCCCAATATGAAAAAATAAGTTTGTAATTATGCTCTAACTACTTACAATTCTTGCGGCAACCTCAGCAACAGTCGGATTTACGTACTTCCCACCCTTAAGCCTCCCTGCTTTCCATTTTTTGTGACGTGGTGGACGTGGCGGGGGCTGGACCACAACGGTAGGATCTGATGTGGCTGCTTCCTTCAATTTCTCCAACTCTTCTGCCATCATCTGTCACTGAAGCTTCCGATAACCACCACGAGACATGCAATGTTGATAGTTATTAGCTGCTTGCCTCTCTGCATTTGCTGCACTTAATGCCTTTTAAAGGAAAACAACGAACACCGAATCAATAATGTCAACTATATTCAAATAAAACACTATGATTACAGAAATCTTACCAAAAAGTTTGGATCTTCTCGTGATGCCATAAACAACCTCCAGTCCTCTGGAGACAAAAATGGATACTCATGACATGGATCCTGACCCCTCAAGTCCCCTCGAATGTAATCTCGTGTGAGCCTGTTCTTGAAATCTTTCCATCGTAGACGAACCTCCGTCATCCACTCCTTGTACATCTCCGCGGTGTCAGGGACATCATAGGTTTGCTGCAAGGTAAAAACATACGTTAATTATATTTGAAGCGATAGGAATAAAGATATAATGCAGATGTATTGAAACTTATATACCAAAAGTTGTTGCCAAATCAAGTCTTTGGTTTTTGGTGGAACCAACTTCCAATTAGCATAGGTAATGAGAACTTTGCTTCGAGCCAAAAAACCTACGTAGCTAATGAAATGGTCTTCCTCCGGACCAATTGGTTTCATATCTTGATCAAAGTCAATATGCAACCTCTCCTGTTGATGGTTATGACGTGCTACCAATGCAGGCATTTTTGTACTACCTCTAACCCTTCGTCTCGCAACCGGTTCACGTGTCGCATCACGTTCAGGCCTATTCATTTCATTGTCCCTATCACTTGGAGAGTCACCAGAGTTGTCCATATTCCTATAAGCACAAAAATCATTGTCAGATAGGTGAATAAATTGTAAGTAAATGAATAAACTGAGACGTAATAAAACAAACAGCACACATTACTATTTTCTAAGTTAAGCTCTTACTCTAGATTGTTTCCCATAGTCCTTCACCATGATCATTTCTCACAGCATATTCTTCATCATCTACCAATTCTACTTCACTTGTTGTAGGTGGATTAATTGTGAAAGGTGGTGTGTCTTCAAGGTTGAAGGTCGGATCACTATGCTTCTGTTTTTTACTCTGAAGTACAATGGACATTTTTTTATTTGCGGAATCTGTGACATAAAACACTTGTTTCGCCTGGCTTGCTAGAATGAAGGGCTCATCCCTATAACCTACTCTTTCAAGATCAACTGAGACAAATCCAAATTGTTGATCTATTACCACAGCATTATTGCTAACCCACTTACATTTGAATAAAGCAACTTTGAACTTGTTGTAAGTGATTTCCCATATTTCTTCTATCACTCCATAATAGGCCATGGATGCTAATATGGGGTTTTTGTCTTTCGAACTAGAAAAGTGCATGGATTCAGCTTCTACCATCACCCCACTATTTTGCATGGTACTCCTGTCATCTTGGTCTTTTGTGTAGAAAGAATACCCGTTTATATCATAACCGCTCCATGTAATGATCTGAAACGAAGGCCCCCAGGCTAGCCACTCTATTGTCCCAGACACACCGGACTCATGCAAAACCTTTTCCTCAAACCACTGAATGAATGTCTTGTTTTGCTCAATAGTAATCTGCATGTCATTCTTCCTCGGATTCTCTTTCTTCAATCTGTTTCTGTGTTCCTCTATGTACGGTTGTACTTCTGCCATGTTATTCAGGATATAAAGGTGTGCTTGCAACACCTCTTCACGAGGCATAGTCTTCACTTTCAGTCCTCGTGTTCCCTTGCTCCTCCCCTCTTCATGCCGAGATTATTCCTTCTTCCCTGATAGATAATCGCTACAGAAGTCCATAGCCTCTTCAACAACATACCTTTCAACTATTGAGGCTTCTGGTCGATAGGGATTTTTAGAGTACCCTTTTAAGATCTTCATGTATCGCTCGAAAGGGTACATCCACCTCAGGTAAACTGGACCGCAGAGCCTTACCTCCCTTACCAAATGAACTATCAAATGGACCATTATATCAAAAAAAGAAGGAGGAAAGTGCATCTCTAATTGGGACAATATGATATAACCCTCAGCTTCCAGTTCATCCAGCTTTTCAGTGTCAATGACTTTGTTACAGATAGCATTAAAGAAAACACACAATCTTGTCACAGTGTTTCGAACTTCATCTTTCATAATCCCTCTAATAGCTACTGGTAACAGTTGTTGCATCAACACATGATAATCATGGGACTTTATTCCCACTAACTTCAAATCGTCCATTGACACACACCTTCTCACATTCGAAGAATATCCTTGTGGTACCTTAATTTCATGCAAACACCCACACAAACTTCTTTTCTCCGCTTTTGATAGTGTATGCGCTGCTGGCTCCATGTATGCCCTCCTACCATCATCTCTTAGCTGTGGATGTAACCGTTCTCTTATTCCCATATCAACAAGGTCTAGTCTCGCATTAATCCCATCCTTGGTCTTCCCTGGAATGTGCAAAAGTGTACTGACAAGGCTATCACAAACGTTTTTCTCCACGTGCATTACATCAATACTGTGCCTCACGTCAAGACTACGCCAATATGGAAGATCAAAGAAAATTGATCTCTTCTTCCATATGTTCTTCTCACCCGAAGTCTTATGATTCTTACCGAGTAAGACATTGATACGTTCAACCCGACTGTAAACTTCCTCTCCGGTTAATGCCTTTGGAGCCATTCCATGCTCCGGCAAGCCGTTAAAACGCTTTCTTAACCTACGATACGGGTGGAATCTAGGAAGGAACCTCCTGTGACCTAGGTAGACCGTTTTTCTTCCATGTTTCAGTTGGTGGAAGTGAGTGTCTGCTTCACAGATCGGACATGCTTTATGCCCCTTCACACTGTACCCTGAGAGGTTTCCGTAGGCAGGGAAGTCATTTATGGTGGTGAACAGCATTGCACGTAGCTTGAATGACTCATTCTTATACGCATCAAACACATCTACGCCTTCCTCCCACAACTTCTTCAAGTCCTCAATCAAAGGCGCCAGGTAGACATCGATATCGTTTCCTGGCTGTTTTGGTCCAGAAATCATCATAGAAAGCATCACATACTTGCGTTTCATACAAAGCCAGGGAGGCAAGTTGTATATTACAAGGAGTACTGGCCACGCACTGTGTGTGCTATTAAGAGTTCCATACGGATTGATGCCATCTGTACAGAGCCCAAGCCGAAGGTTTCTCGGCTCGCTGCCAAATTCAGGGAACATTTCATCTATTTTCTTCCACTATGGAGAGTCAGTCGGGTGCCGAAGATATTTTCCGTCGGATATTCTGTCATCCGAATGCCATCTCAACTTCTTCGCCTTTTTTGCAGTGCCAAATAAACGCTTAAAGCGCGGTATTATTGGAAGATACTACAAAACTTTTACAGGTTGCCTTTTAGTCTTCCCATCGCCACAACCACCATCTTTCTTCACTTTGTATCATGCGGTTTGACACTTAGGGCACTCACTCAGGCCTTCATACTCCTTTCTGTACAGTACACAGTCATTAGGGCAAGCGTGTATCTTTTTATACTCCATACCCATTGTCGATAGGATTTTCTTGGCCTCATACATACGATTTGGAAGTACATTATCGTCTGGAAACATATCACACAACAGTTCAAGCAGCAATGTGAAACTACTATCGGTCCACCCACAAGTTGCTTTTAAGTTAACCAAATGTAATGTTCCTGTGAGCCGTGTGTACTTACTCCCAGGGTACAACGGTGTCTCTGCATCACTCCGCAGGCTGTCATATTCATGCGATTGTGCAAAGGATTCTACCTCAACATCGTGAATCATTCTCTCCATTCTATCTTCATCTATGACATCCACAGCTTCCTTCTTGTGTGACGGACAATCAGTTACTTCCTCACCATGCCATATCCACCTTGTGTATCGAAGATTTATTCCATCACAAAGTAGGTGATCCCTTATAACTTCAACATCCCGTGTTCTCTCATTTAAACAATTGACACAGGGACAAAAATACTTCCCATTTTTGGCTGGAACGTTCCTTCTAGCAAATTCAATAAACTCTTCAACCCCATTCTCATATTCTTCACTTGTTCTCAAAGCATTCATCTAACTATGATCCATTCTATTACCACCTATGCCATTCACACTCAAGTTTAGAGTCATTGTCAACACTGGGAATTGCCTTTTACTATTTTGTTTTCCAAAATTTTGGCAGCATTTCCCCTTAAAAGTGACACATCCCAAAATCAAAATAACAAACCATCTCAACTTAATTTAAACTAAACTAAACTAATTAAGAAGAGTAAAATAAAAATTCAGAACAGTAAAACAAGAGTAAAAAGCAGGAAGCTAATATTAATTCTTCTAACCCAAACAAAAGGACGAATACTTTAATTAGTGCCAATAAATATACCCTTTCTTAAAAGAAATAAAAATTTAGCCTCAATTCCTCACTAGTCTTTGGCTTCCTACAATTAATTATCAAAGCCAAATTCTATGTCTACCTACTAACACTCTAACAAGATAGAACCAAATCCTAATCAAACTCAATTCTTTCAATATCAAATCAAACAACTTTTAGAATATTCATAAATCAAAATCCAAACTTCCTAAACGCAATTTTTTTGTTCAAAAGTTTGCAAAAAAATTTCTCTATATGTATAAAAGCAAAAAAGACAAGTTATGCAAACTTAATATATAGTATTAGTTATAAATTTTTAAAACTTAAAAAAAACACAATTTAACAATTTTGTAAGGGTTTTGTAAGGGTTCACTTACGTTAGATCACAAGTGATTCTTAAAAGTCTAAACAAATATGATAAATCACCCCAACATACATAACCTTTGACATATTAATCTAACATTAATTCAATTCTAACATTGTTAATTATAACAACATCTGTTCCCCAAAATAATTATTTACATTAACAATATTCTACAAACGCAGAATAATTATTTACATTAACAATATTAACAATAATTATTAACATCTGTTCACCAAATTAATTAATTATTTACATTAACAATAATTATTTACATTGTTAACCCATGCACCTGATTTTCTCAAAATCCAAGTGCAGAATCCAAGTGCATGCAGCAACAATATAACCCAGAACGCAGAATCAAGTGCACACACCAACAATCCAGAAGCGCAGAATCCAATTGCAGCAACAATATTCTACAAACGCAGAATGTAAATTCTTAATTGCTTCACATAATAATCCAACTCACGCCTCATATGCACATGATTTTAGGAAACCCAGAAACGCACCTGAATAATTCTGAGAATGCTGCAGCAGCAGCAAATGGGAAGACCCACACGGGCACGGGAATGGGAGAAGAGGGAAGACAAATGCAGGGGAGGGGAGGTGCGCCTTTGCTCAGTTAATGAATTATGAAGCTCAGCTCATGGGTTTGGGAGAAGAGAGAAAACGAATGCAGCAAGGGAAGTGCAAATATGAGACGCTCACGGGTATGGCTTTGGAATTTGTTCAGTGAAGCAGAAATGAAATGCAGCTCACGGGTTTGGGAGAAGAGAGAAAACAAATGCAGCAGGGGACATTAACGGGTATGGCTTTGGCACAGAAGGTAAAGCTGCCATGTACAGTGAATGAGGTGATGTTTCTGGGGTGTTTAGACGTCCCCAATTTCTCTGGGGACGTCTAAAGTTGAGTTTACACGTCCCCAGAGAAACTGGGGACGTCTAAACTGCAGTTTAGACGTCCCCAGTTTCTCTGGGGACGTCTAAACCCCACTTTAGACGTCCCCAGAGAAACTGGGGACGTCTAAAGTGTTGAAATTTTATACTTTTGGTCAAATTCATCCAGCGCCTTATCCACCCGCCAAATATTTAACTTTGGACGTCCCTAACTTAAAAAGGGGACGTCCTTTAGGGACGTAGAAGGTCTTGTTTGTAGTAGTGACTCTATTGTTCTTAAAAACACAAAAACAGGAACTTGTTTTTAAAAACCGAAAATAGAAAACAACTTTAACATGTTTTCTGTTTTTGTTTTCTTATTCCCTATTGTTAAAATTCCCGAGCCTTGGACCTGATTTTTCTCGACAGTTCGACCCCAACTTTTCTTGTGGTCATGAGAGCACCTTGAGCAATAGCCGTCGAAGCTCACCTTAAGTAAGTTGCTTTTTAAATTTGTTTTCAAAAATAATCATTCAAACAAGTTTTTTTGTTTTTTCAAAAATAATTTTATAAAACTGTTTTTGAAAATAAAAAACCAAAAATAAAATCAAACAGGCCCATAATTTTTGATATGATTTTGTTTTAAAATTTAAAATGTAAAACGGAAAGAAACAATTAATTGATCTATTTTTAAAGAAAAAAATTATCTCTTCAAGAGTTTATTATTCTTTCTTTCTTTTTTTCTTTTTTTTTTTGTTTGCCATATAGTTTATTATTCTTCCTATACATTGGAGAATGAAAAATTAGGCAGGGATGGGGGACCGCATAGCTGTCTAGTGCTGAACGGAATCTACCTGTGTATGTACAATATTTATTTATGGCATTGAAAATGTGTAATTTGTTACTAGTTTTATATATTATATATTATCTTTATAGTTTATAGTATACACTGTAATTACCGGTAGTTGGGTATTTTATAAAGATACTTACAAAGTACATCAATATATCATTATAAATCAATATATCATTATAAAATTTATGACAAAAAGTATTGCTTATAGCCATATTATAACTATAAATAAATAATGTGCTTCATTACGCACTCCATTATCCTATGGTATAAGAAGTATTAAAAATGCCAAAAATGGTACAACTAGTTATATATATATATATATATATTTTGAAAGGGGGAATAATTCTACAAAAGAGTTTATATTTTTTATGTAGCAGGGAGAATATAACAAACATATAAAAATATAAATACGTCTAAGTACATGGCACAAAATTTAGATAAACCCTTTGACCAAAATGGGTGCGCGGCTGTTGAGCAAAAGAGAGAGACCTAGATTGAATCCTCATCAAGAGTGATAAACACTCAAATTAAATTCATAATTTGAACTATCCAGATTTAAAATTTTCAAATGACGCTTTTCAAATAAAAAATTCATTTTTTAAAAAAAATTGATGGTTAAGATATTATCGTTATTGTAGGTTATATATTCATTAAAAATAATTTCTTAAAAACGAAAAATTAAAAAAATATTAAATTTTGGATGCTTATCCCGTAAAGAATGAGTTAGATAATGTTATTTTTTTGAGTCCGACGATAAAATCCTTATTGCATGTCTTAACAAAGAGGATTTGACTACAGAGTGGAGATGTGACATGGTACTGAAATAGATCCCAGCTGTTTCTAGAAAAAGAAATTAGGAACCATTCTTGTGTATGGATTTTCATGAGTGGTAAACTCTGGCAACTGACTGGGTTGTTAAGATGTCATTAGATGGGTCAATGCCCTCTCGATTGGGTTTACAAACCTCCAAGTTAGTTGCAGAATCTCTTGATGAAGGATGTTGCTAGCTACTTCCGATTTAAACCCAGTATGATGTTATTATATTGTTCGTTTTGCAATTGTTTGGTCTTTATCACTACAAAAAAAAAAAGTATTTTGTAGCGGTGCAATTGTAGCGATTGTATTAAACCGCTACAAATTATGGTATTTGTAGCGGTTCTCACTTAAACCGCTACAAATTTGTAGTGGCCAGTTTTTTTGTAGCGGTTTCCTAAAAATAACCGCTACAAATTTGGCGCGAAATTCCCGCCAAAACTTGTAGCGGTTAATGCACACAAACCGCTATAAAATACCAAGAATTTTGTAGCGGTTATAGGGGCAATAACCGCTACAAAATACCAAAGGTCAGAAGTTTGTAGCGGTTATGCCCCTATAACCGCTACAGAATTTAAAGAGTCCCAACATTTGTAGCGGTTCTAAGCAATAACCGCTACAGAATTTCAAACGTTGTGAATATTTGTAGCGGTTATTGTAGAACCGCTACAAATTTAATTATTTGTAGCGGTTATAGTAGCGGTTATTTTAATAACCGCTACTAATATCTGGACTATTTAAGCCACATCCTCCTTCATTTCTCCTTTTGCCCATTTTGTTTCCTGAGGTTTTTCTGAGTGATTTCTTCGAGATTTGAGCGTTCAGACGTCTCTATAGGAGTTTTTGGTCAGTATTCCACAGTATTCGCACTTGAGGTACGTATATAACACGTATTTTTATTTTTATTTTTATTTTTATTATATTTTTGCATAATAATGGACTAATTTTTTTTTTAATTTGTACAGTTGATATGGCTTCAGGAAAGGATAAGGGGAAGGCCCCTGAGGTTCCCAGACCGACTTTACGGGGTGGCAGCAGCCGGGCAGGGGGCAGAGGGAGGGGGCAGCGCGCAGGCAGGGCTACCGCGGCATCTCAACCCAGCCCCCCACAGGCACCGCCGACGATCCCATAGGCGACGACCGCAGCTGAGGTGCCTGAGGTGGAGGTGCCAGAGATTAGCGTTGAGGACTTCCTCAACGAGGAGGAGTTCGAGATCCCGATTAGTGGGTTCAGGGAGATGGAGCAGTTCCTCGATGAGGAGGACGCTCGGGAGCAGAACAACCCACGAGGGTCGTCTTCGCGGTCCACTGGGTTTGAGGTGCAGGTCGAAGGTAAATTACTTTTTTAATTTAGTAAGTTATTTATTTAAATTTGAAATGTTAACTTTGAATTATAATTTATCTAACGTGCGGTCAACTGTGCAGATGAGCAGGGGAACGTGTCGACGAGGAGGCTGGATGTGGCCGGTCTGAACAGCATGGACCGGTCCCTGCGAGTTATAGTGCCGTGGAACGAGGGCACTGACCAGCTGATCCACAATGGGGGTCACCTGCTCAACCGCTTCCTGAGCGACCTGGGATCGAATTGGATGCGGTTCCCCCTTCACTTCCCGACGTGGAGGCACATTCCGAAGGGGCCGAAGGACCAAGCTTGGGAGGAGGTGGTTCAAGTAATTAAAACTATTTAATTAATATTTTTTTTAATTAATTCTATTTAATTATTTTTTTTAAATTATGGTTTTTATAATTATTGATATTTAAATGTATTTTTTTCAGCTGCGGTTTGCCGTCCGGGCCAACCGGAAGAGGTACGCCCTCGTGAAGATGGGCGACGCCTGGAGGAACAGGAGGAACCGTCTCTTCCACAGCGTGGATGGGGACGGGATGATGCCTCTGGAGCAGCTTCAGGAGAGCGTCCCGGATGGCGTGCCGCCGAACGACTGGGCGCGTTTTGTCCAGTTCAGGAGGAGCCCTGAGGCGCAGGTAATGTATTTATTAGATTTTTGATATATAATTTTGTAATTGTTAAATATTAAATTATAATATCAATTTATTTTGTATTTAATTTTAAATTATAATACATTTAATTTTTTTTCCAGGAGCTTGCTCGGAGGAACGCCGCGATCCGAGCGCAGCAGACGATCCACCACACAGCAGGATCGAAGACCTTTGCTGTGACCTACAGCGAGCTGGTAACTTTTCAAGTGCTTCACTTACTTTTAGTTGATTATTTCATAATACTAATTGTTTTGTAATTGTTTCAGGAGACGAGGGCTCAGCAGGAGAACCGTTAGATGGACTATGCGGAGCTGTACGCCATCACACACAGACACCGTGACGGGACTGCGACCTCTCAGCAGGCAGAGGCGGCCATTGTAAGTAATTTTATTATTATATTTTTTATAAAACCAAGTTAATAATGAAAAATGCTAATTATTAATTGTTTCATAAAATGGCAGGAGCGGATGCATCTGTCGCAGGCTGAGCTGCGACAGACCCAGCCTGAGGAGTCACAGGGGTCAGTGGACCCGACGGCTCCTTTGAAGGCGGGTCTGGCTCAGGCTGAGCACCCCGGACGCGTGCGGGGTATGGGGATAGGCGCCAGACCCAGCATGGTCTACGGCAGGAGCGCCGCCTCTGAGGCTGGCAGCTCTAGAGGGGTCAGACGTCGGAGGGACGAGTCTATTGACCAGCTACGGTCAGATTTGGAGCAGACGCAGCAGCAGATGGCCCAGCAGCAGCAGCAGATGGCGGAGCAGCAGCAGCAGATGCAGGTGCAGCAGCTGCTGCTGCTGCAGGTGCACGCAGATACGATGTACGCTCAGCAGACGCAGTGGCGTGAGATCGTGAACACCATGCTCGAGGGAGCATGGAGTCGCCTGTTCCCGAACAAGCAGCAACCAGCGGTTCCCCCTGTCCCTCACTACGTCGTCCCGAGTACTACTCCTCCTCCTACTGCTCCTCCTCCTGCTGATGACAATAGTGCGGTTCACTCTGCGCAGCGGCCTGATCCAGCGGCATCTGAGGGAGCCCCACCTGAGGGAGCACCAAAGGATCAGCCCCCAACTCCTTAGTTTAGGACATTTTCTTTTGTTTAAACATTTGTAAATATTTATATGAGTTTTTATTTCAGAATTTTCTTATTGTGTTTTATATAATTATATTTATATTATTAGATCGCGTTGAAATAATTTATGAATTATTTATATGTAAATTTAAAAAAAAAAAGTATATATATATTTGTAGCGGTTATTAGTTTATAACCGCTACAAAGATATACATTTGTAGCGGTTATTAGTGTATAACCGCTACAAAGGTATATCTTTGTAGCGGTTATACACTAATAACTGCTACAAATTTACATATATATTTGTAGCGGTTTAACTTCAGAAACCGCTACAAATATGTATGTTTGTAGCGGTTATACACTAATAACCGCTACAAACACTCAAATCATTTGAATTTTGAAATTTGCCGCCTTTGTGCATATTTGTAGCGGTTATGTTATGTATAACCGCTACTAATTAGAAAATTATTTTTATATTTAATGTCCAACAGCTTTAATATTAGTAGCGGTTTAATATATATAACCGCTACTAATAATTTGAACATTTGTAGCGGTTATATATATATAACCGCTACTAATACTCAACAAGTACATTTTGAATTTCCCACCAAATAACGGCTTGAATATTAGTAGCGGTTTTATATATATAACCGCTACAAAATTATAAACGTTGGAATTTCTGTAGCGGTTGGTGTAGCGGTTTAATAACCGCTACAAAATTATAAACGTTGGATTTTCAGAATATAAGGTTCTACGCATTCGTCATTATCTTCTCACTCATCTTCTTCTCTATACTTTCTTCTCTCTCACTTGTAGCTATGGATAAATCATGGATAAGGTTGCCGCGCAATTCTCCTGAATATTTGTACGGATTAAACAGTTTCTTAGATTTTGCATTCACTCACGCCAGCTGTAACGGCAAGATCGTCTGTCCCTGTCGGAAATGCAAGTTCAAGAAGTGGCATGCACGAAATGTTGTGAAGGAAAATTTGCTTGTGAAGCCTTTCCCTGAGGACTATACGTTCTGGGCAGTTCATGGTGAGAAGGCCGGCATTAGATACGACGAGGCTCTTCCTCGAAGTTCTCAAGTAGGCGTTCACGTAGATGAAGATGATCCTGTGAATGATGCTGTGCGTGATGCGTTTGGATTTCAAGGCGACAACTTCAACGAAGAAGTGCACGGCTCTGAGCCGGCTTTTATGGGGAATGAAGCAGCTCGGGATTTTTTCAGCTTGATGGATGAGGCAGATCGTCCTTTATATCAAGGTTGTCGCAAATATTCTAAATTATCTTTCTTGATCAAATTGTATCATATCAAGTGCTTGTGTGGGATCACAGATAAGGGAATGTCGATGTTGCTCGACTTATTACAAGATGCATTCCCCGATGCCGAGATTCCCACAACCTTCTACGAGGCTAAGAAGATTATCAACAGGTTGGGGTTGAATTATCAAAAGATTGATGCGTGCCCAAATGATTGTATGCTGTATTGGGGAGATGATTCCAGCAGGGAGACGTGTAAGAGATGTCACACATCGAGGTACAAGACAATTCGGAAGGGGAAAAAGCAAAAGAAGAAACCTGCAAAGATTCTCAGGTACTTCCCTTTGAAACCTCGTCTGCAAAGATTATTTATGTCGTCTAAAACTGCTGAGCACATGAGGTGGCATGCCGTTGATAAAAACGAAGACGGTAAATTAAGACATCCGCGGGATGCAGCTGCTTGGAAAACGTTTGACAACGACTTTCCAGATTTTGCGACTGACCCCAGAAATGTTCGGCTTGCGTTGGCGACCGACGGTTTCAATCCTTTCGGGAATCTTAGCACAAGTTACATCATTTGGCCGGTAGTCTTAGTTCCCTACAACTTACCCCCCTGGATGTGTATGAAACAAAGCTCTTTCATTATGTCTATGATCATTCCAGGCAAAAAGGCACCGGGCAATGACATCGATGTGTATCTCCAACAGCTTTTTGCGGAATTGCTTGACCTGTGGAATGTCGGCTTGGAGACGTACGACGCTCACAGCAAGACTTTGTTCAACATGCGTGCAGCCTTGATGTGGACGATCAGTGACTTTCCTGGCCTTGGCACATTATCTGGTTGGAATGTGCATACTGGGTCGGCGTGTCCAGCTTGCAATTTCGACTCTGACGCATTGCGCCTTCCCCACAGCCGAAAGTGGTGCTTTATGGGGCATCGGAGGTTTCTCGATGGAACGCATAAGTTCAGATTGCAACGGAATCGCTGCAATGGGAAACCAGAGAAAAGAGGACCACCTCAGACTTTGTCCGGTACAGATATCTTACAGCAGCTTGAGCATGTTGACTTCGAGTTTGGAAAAAGCGACGATTCAGCACAAACTCGCCAAAAGATGCGCAGGACTTCGGCGCCTCAGCAGTGGAAGAAGATAAGTATTTTCTTCACGCTTCCGTATTGGAGATCTAATTTACTTCGCCACAGTCTTGATGTAATGCACATTGAAAAGAATGTTTGCGACAATGTGCTGTATACGCTGCTTAACGAACCCGGCAAGACAAAAGATCACCTTCAAGCTAGGAAAGATTTACGCGACATGGGAGTTCATGAAGACGCTTGGCCAGATGAGCATGACAGATTTACACCGGCAAAGTTTACCCTCACAAAACCGAACAAGGAAGTGTTCCTCACGACGTTGAAGAAATTAAAAGTTCCTGATGGGTATTCAAGCAACATTTCTCGATGTGTCGACTTGCAGGCTTGAAAGGTTGCTGGCCTGAAGAGTCACGACTCACATGTTCTTATGCAGCAGTTACTCCCTCTGGCTATAAAGAATACACTTCCTCCCGATGTTTCCATCGTTTTGGTGGAACTTTGTTCTTTCTTTCGGAAGTTGTGTTCTAAGGTTTTGATCGTTGAGGAGCTCGATCAGCTGCAGTCGAAAATCATTCTTACGCTTTGTCACTTGGAGATGATCTTTCCTCCGTCCTTTTTTACTGTGATGGTTCACCTCACAGTCCACCTCGTTCATGAAACAAAGCTCGCTGGACCAGTACAATATCGTTGGATGTATCCGATTGAGAGGTACTTATTTTAAATATGTGCTTTCATTTATTGTCCGTATTTAATGTTTGCTGGTCGTCCTTTTCATCATTTTATATCAATTTTCTCTTCTGTACTTCGTAGGTTCCTTGGGAAATTAAAATCTTACGTGAGGAATAAGGCATGGCCAGAAGGTTCTATAGCTGAAGGCTATATAGGGGATGAGGTGCTATATTTTTGCTCAAGGTATTTTGATGATCTTGAGACGGCTTTCAACCGCCCGCCTCGTGTTGACGATTGTCCGGAACCTGCGCCGACATCAGGAGAATTTATCCCTCGTGTTGGTAAACCAGTTGGAGCAACTGAGAACATCAAACTAACGGCAACTGAGAAGTTCCAAGCACATAGACATGTCTTGATTAATTGCACTCAAGTTGAACCTTTCATACGGTAAGAATTGTACACTCACATGTTATTCGATCTATATCTTTCGTAACATTTCTCACTTTCATTTCACTAACGCCTTTCCATTATTAATTGCAGGGAATTCAGAAGTCATGTGAAGCGTCAACTCAGGATCCGTACACAGACATCCTCGGAAGTTGATAGGAGGGTCCACAGAGAATTCCCGAGCTGGTTTGCGCGCAGAATACTAAATGACCACAACCCACACTCACCAGATTTCAGAGCTCTCGCAATCGGCCCTCTTGATCATGCAAAACGGTTTACAGCATACAATGTCAATGGTTTTAAGTTTTGCACGGTTTCACGGGATCAAGGATTGCAAACACAGAATTCGGGTGTTTATGGCACATTTGGGACAAGGAGTTATGCGAGCAGCAGTGACGCCAACATGCAGTTCAGAGGCGTCCCTTACTATGGCAAGCTTCTTGATGTGGTCGAGCTTAATTATCAGGGCCGTTTCACCGTGACGCTATTCAAGTGTTTGTGGGCAAATACCACTACTTCTCGGGGACTGACAACTGACGACCTAGGGATCACATCAGTCAATTTCTCACGGCCGATTCATACTGGTATTTCTCAAGATGATGAGCCGTATATTCTAGCTTCAGAGGCACATCAGGTTTATTATGTCGAGGACGAGAGGCATAGGGATTGGCACATGGTCGTTCATTTAAAGCCAAGAGACCTTTATGACATGGGTGAAGGCGATAACATCGTCTACGAGAGTGAGCCATTTCAGCCAGCTGATTTTGAAAACTACTTCCCTGAAGGCGATGACAATTTACCTCTACTGCGGTGAGTTTTTTTAAGTCCACGTCATTTGAATTACATTTTTTTAATTTAATAATACATCAATAACAATCATTTTTCTACAAAATTTCTGTAGGGATGGCGACGATGAGTGATCAAATTTAAAAAAATGCAAAACATTTTTAAAAATAAAATGTAAAAAAAAATTTTAAAAAAAAATTAAAATAATATTAGTAGCGGTTTTTTAACCGCTACTAATTAATAAATAACCGCTACTAATTAATAACTGCTACATTAACCGCTACAAATAGCACTACGAATAATAAACCGCTACAAAAATATACATAACCGCTACTAATTAATAACCGCTACATTAACCGCTACAAATAGTACGGGGATCCCTATAAATACCCTTACTACAACTCATTTCAAACACTCCCTAATTTCTTTTCACCTTACCTTTCTTTCATTTCCTCTCATTCACAACTTCTTTCGTATGAGTAGAGGAGCTGAATAATTTGATCAAATATGGTAACAAGATTTTTATTTTTTTTTAGAATACTTCTTTCCTTTCTATAAAATTTATTCTAATCATCTTTTTTTCTAGATATATCATAACTGTATCTCATTTTCATCTATTTTTTATACACAATTACATTATATTAGAAAACATAATAATTCCTTATTACCTACCTATCCTTAATAATATTATTAATATAAATTTTATACTAATCTTATTCAATTACATTTTTCCTTTTTATTTATTAATAAGTTAAACTATTGAAAATAAATTATTTAATATAATATTGAAAAAGCAGAAAAATATTATCGTATTTTTTAAAAAAAAATTTTAAATATTTGTAGCGGTTATTAAACCGCTACTAAATAACGGGCCTTTTTACGACTCAATTTAAATTTTTTAGCGCCAAATTTGAATTTCATGAAATTAGTAGCGGTTTTCCAAAACCGCTACTAATTTCATGAAATTCAAAATTTGTAGCGGTTTTCCAAAACCGCTACTAATTTCATGAGATTGAAATTTAGTAGCGGTTCCTTAACCGCTACAAAATAAAAAATTGTCTTTTTTTTTTCGGCAACAAATTTTCAATTTTTTATATTTGTAGCGGTTTATTAACCGCTACAAAATAAAAAAATTCTTTTTTTAGCTCTCAATATAATTTTTTATATTTGTAGCGGTTATATAACCGCTACAAATATCTCTGGGTGTTGTAGCGGTTAAGATAAACCGCTACAAAATATGTAGCAGTTATTGTTCATTGAGTAGCGGTTTTAAATAACCGTTACAAAACGGCTTGCAACGTACGATTTAGTAGCGGTTTGAGTAACCACTACTAACCTAGTTTGTAGCGGTTAGAACCGCTACTAAATCACGTTTTTTTTGTAGTGTATTTTTATTTTTTTTATTTTTTTTTGAGTTTTTGGCCGTAGTGTTAGGTAAGACATTTGGTTATGCTTAAGGGGAAGTCATGTTCTTTCACTACAAAAAAAAAATCACTTTCAGCGGTGACATTTGGCGGCGACTTTTAATGTCGCCGCTAAAGGTGTCACTTTCAGCGGTGACACTTTTGTCGCCGTTGAAAGTCAGACTTTCAGCGGCGACATTGTTTTGTCGCCGCCAAAAGTGTGTTTCAGCGGCGACTTTAGTGTCGCCGCTAAAAGTGTTGTTTGAAGTAAAAAAAAAAAATTTTTAAAACACTTTCAGCGGCGACTATTAAAAGTCGCCGCCGAAAGTGAGTTTCAGCGGCGACTTTAGTGTCACCGCTGAAAGTCTTTTTCAAAAATTTTTAAAAAAAAAATTTTAAAACACTTTCAGCGGCGATTTTAGTGTCGCCGCTGAAAGTCTTTTTCAAAAATTTTAAAAAAAAAATTTTAAAAATAATATTTATAAAATTTAACTATTAATTATTAAATAATTCTATTTAACCTTAATTATTAAAATTATATTATTATTTATTAATATTAGATTTATAATTTTTTTTAAAATAATATTTATGATATTAAATTATTATTTATTAAGTAATTTTAATTAAAAAAATTTTAAATTTAAATATATCAATATTTTTTTCGTTTTTATTTAATTTTTCATTACTTTTAATAATATTATATTTAATTAATAATTAATTATATGTATATAATTAATTAATTATATGTATGTATGTTTATATATATGATAATATTATATATATATATATAATAATATGTAATAATATGACATAGGTTCATTTCGGCGCAACTGGTAGAGACTTGCGCGTTAAGGCATCGGCTCTCTGAGGTCGCGGGTTCGAACTGGAGGAAAGTCACATGGAGGAATTATGAGGAGGCGACACGTGGCAGCACGGGGAGGAGATACGTGGCAATTGTAAATTCAAATTTTTTTTAAAAAAATTTAATTTGTTGAATTTTTTTTTAAAAAAAAATTAATACTTTCAGCGGCCACAAAAGTCGCCGCTGAAAGTCACCTTCAGCGGCGACTTTTGTCGCCGCTGAAACTATACCTTCAGCGGCGACTTGCCGCTGAAAGTCTTTCAGCGGCGACTTTTAGACTTTCAGCGGCGACAAAAGTCGCCGCTGAAAGTTTTTTTTTTTGTAGTGTTTTTTTTTTTTGCCAATTTTTTTTTTTTTTTTTTGTAGTGTTTGCTGGCTAGAAAAACTAAAGACTTTATAAACTATAAAGTGAGAGAGTGGGGCACCAACGAATTAATGTTCTGAGAAAAGATTCTAAAAACACAGTAGTCTAATCCATTAACACAATTAGGAATATTCTGAGAAAAGATTCTAAAAACATGATTTTTCAAAAATCTTACACAAATATATTATTGCAGAATCGCTTCACTGCATAACAACTTTTGGTGTTGCATGTTTTCGAAAACTAATGAGATTGCTTCACACAAAAAGTGTGTACATTAGGCATGTTTGTTTTAACGATCTGATTGTTTATAAGTTACTTTTCACGTAAATCGAGACACAACTCCTCTCACATACATACCTCGTATATCGTAAATTACGATTGAAAAGTTACCTTTAAGCATTCCAATCGCCGATCCAAACGAACACATGGTTTCTTATGGCAAAGAGAAGTACGGCTTTTCCTCTCAAAATTTGTTAGTTTTGTTTTTAGGGTTTAAGTATTGGCTCTCTTAATGGGGAATAGTATTACGTACTGTATCATTTTCAGAAATCGTCTCCCACACAAACATGATCTATCATTCTATCCACTCTGTTTATTTTATTTTCTATTTCAATTTGATTTTATTCTAATTTTATTTTAATGTTAAAATTTTTCAGTTATTGCTGGGTAATATAACGTAACTCGTATTGAAGATATTCGTAATTGTCACAAAAGTGCAGAAGACAGTTTTTTTACCCCAAAAAAAAGTGCGTAGAAGACAATGAAGCTAATTAAACAGCCTGAAAATATGTGTCAGAATTATTTTTTTTATAAAAATATTTTTTGACAAATATAATTGTTTAAGTAATTATTATGCTAAAAGGGCATTTTGGTCAAACATAATTATGTTGTTTTTGAAGAATCGAGAGGTGAGATATAGGACTATATTTTGAGTAACTCTTGGATCATAAACAGTTTTGTCACTGGAGTTTTGGCTAGTGAGGATCAATCTAGCCCTAGTATTGCTTTCTTATCTATGTGTTCTAGCTTCTCTTGTTTGAAGTTTAAATCCTGGTCTTCTAAGTTGTAACATCCGAAACTAAGCCTCCTCTCTCCTTTTACTGTGTTACTAAATGCTTCTTGTAACTCCCCGCTAATTCCACATATATGACCAGCATCACATTTTATTTTAGGAAATAATTTTATTGCCATATGATTTTAACCTTTTTTGGTGTGACAATTTCTTATAAATACTTTCGCCTTTCTTTTGCTTCTTCAGTATGATCTCTTACGGTATAAAATATGTAAAACATTTCTTGTTTAATAATAAATTTATTCTTAAATATAAGATCTAAAAGTTTTTTTTTTAATTTTATCTCTTGTATTTATCATTTTTTTCAAATTAATTTATCTGGCTTATAAACTGATATATAATCTAATAATGCACTGAAGTATTTCGAAGAGATCATATCACATGTTTATAATTAAATACTCCCTTCAATTCTTTTTATAAGAGCTCGATAACTAAATTACGTGGTTTAAGAAAGCAATTAAAAATAATAAGTATGTCTTAAGTAAGATTTTTTTTTCTAAGTATGCCCTTATTTATAAGAGATAATTAGGAGAGAAATAGAGTACATATAAGTATCACCAGCCCTTTAATTAATACAATATATATAATTAATGGGGCACAAATGAAAAAAAAAACTCATTAAATATTGAGACAACTTTTATTAGGCTCATATAAAAAAGATTAAGATAATTCAGATTTTGGGTTCTTAATTATAAAAAGAACATGAGGAAATAATTTATTTAGTTTTTTAATCTCATTAAATTAAATAAAGATATATCTTTAACAAGAGGTAGTATCATTTGGTCTTGTATAGATAAAGTGAAACTCTTATCAATTAAAAAAATAAAAAATATAATTGGAAAATGAATCAGTCAGTTGGGCCCACCATCGATTCCTAAGTTGTGAAAATCACTATTTGCCACAAAATGGGCCAGCCTATCTTATCCTATTTCCTCTATGACCCATGGTGGTGGGGCCTACTTATTTGAGGGAGTTCGGCCTTTAGTCCCTGCTTTTCATAGGCCTTTGTATTCTATGGTCTGAGACAATTGTGCCCAAGATACTATTAAACACGTGATGTGGACATATTTTTTTTGGGAGATTTGCACTTAGGTATCAAGGAAGAAGATAAATAAAAAAAATAGTCCATTGAGATTATAAAATGAAAAAATGGTCCCATGGAGTTGTCAATACAGGCTCCTGGAGTTATTAACGAGTTGTCAATACAGGCTCCTGGAGTTGTTAATGGGACCATTTTTTCACTCTGCAATCTCTAAGGATCATTTTTTCATTTATTTTCTCTCTTGGGACATAAGTGTAATTCTCCCTATTTTTTTTTTGAGAATACTTGAACATTAGTTTGACACGTTTATTTTTTTTTTGCCAGCTAGTTTGACACGTTTATACTTTTTATGTAGGAGAATTTTTGAAAATTGTTAAAGTATACTTTTAATCCCTTAAATTTTACATGAGGTATATTTTTTATCTTTTAACTTTATAAAGTATAATTTTGGTCTTAAATTTCTAACACCGTTAATGTTATTAATAGAAAATGTTGACACAACAAACTTAAGTGATAATTTTGCAGCTGGCAAAGCATATTTAAGTTTTAATTTTTAATATAATATATTTAGATTATTAAACTAAAATAAAACAACAAATTGTTGCAAATGAAATCTAAGTTTTGATATTTATATTATTAAACTAAATTTTTTTTAATACAATCGAGGTTTTGATGTTGACTGCTTCATTAGATTTTTAGATATTTTTTAATTTATTTGTATTTTAAATTTAAAATTAATAGCATTTAATTATACAGTCATTTACTAAGTTTACATAATCATCACTTGAATTTACTGTGTCAATGTTTTCTGTTAGCAACATTAATGGTGTTAGAATTATTGGACAAAAAGTATATTTTATAAAGTGAAGGGACCAAAAATCACTACAAAAAAAACGTGATTTAGTAGCGGTTAAAAATAGGTATTCGTAGCGGTTCTAACCGCTACAAACTAGGTTAGTAGCGGTTAGAAAAACCGCTACTAAATCGTACGTTGCAAGCTGTTTTATAGCGGTTCTATAAAACCGCTACTCAATAAAAAATAACCGCTACAAACTTTGTAGCGGTTAATAGTAACCGCTACAAAATCAAGAGATATTTGTAGCGGTTATATAACCGCTACAAATATAAAAAATTTTATTTACAGCTTTAAAAGAATTTTTTTTTGTAGCGGTTAAAAAACCGCTACAAATATATAAATATGAAAATTTGTTAAAAATGACTTTTTTTATTTGTAGCGGTTAAGAAACCGCTACCAAATTTGAATTTCATGAAATTAGTAGCGGTTCTTAAAACCGCTACTAATTTCATGAAATTCAAATTTGCCGCCAAAAAATTTAAATTTACCTCTAAAAAGGCGCGTTATTTAGTAGCGGTTTAATAATCGCTACAAATATTTAAAAAATTTTTTAAAAATAAACGTTGATTTTTTTCTTTTTTCTCAATATTATATTAAATAATTTAATTTGTTATTATTTTATCTATTTCAATTAGGTTATTATTTAATAGTTTAACTTATTAATAAATTAAAAATAAAAAATGTAATTGAATATGATTAGTATAAAATTATATTAATAATATTATTAACGATAGTTAGGTAATAAGGAATTATTATGTTTTATAATATAATGTAATTGTATATGAAAAATAGATGAAAATGAGATAGAGTTAAGATATATCTAGAAAAAAAGATGTTTAGAATAAATTTTATAGAAAAGAAAGAAGTATTCTAAAAGAAATTGAAAATCTTGTTACCATATTTGATCGTATTATTCAGCTCCTCTACTCATACGAAAGAAGTTGTAAATGAGAGGAAATGAAAGAAGGGTAAGGTGAAAAGAAATTGGGGAGTGTTTGAAATGAGTTGTGATAAGGGTATTTATAGGGATTTACGTATTATTTGTAGCGGTTAATGTAGCGGTTACTAATTAGTAGCGGTTATTTATATTTTTGTAGCGGTTTAATTATTTGTAGCGGTTATTATTTAGTAGCGGTTATTTATTTTTTTGTAGCGGTTTAATAACCGCTACAAATATTATATTAATTTTTTTTTTTAAATTTTTTTTTACATTTTATTTTAACACAAATTTTTTGCATTTTTTGTAAAGAAAAATTTTTTACACTTGAATTCTACGAATGCCTAGAACCTTATATTTTGAAAATCCAACGTTTATAACTTTGTAGCGGTTATTAAACCGCTACACCAACCGCTACAGAAATTCCAACGTTTATAAATTTGTAGCGGTTACATATATAAAACCGCTACTAATATTCAAGCCGTTAATTGGTGGGAAATTCAAAATGTACTTGTTGAGTATTAGTAGCGGTTTAATATATATAACCGCTACTAATGTTCAACGAATTAGTAGCGGTTATATATATTAAACCGCTACTAATATTAAAGCCGTTGGACATTAAATATAAAAATAATTTTCCAATTTGTAGCGGTTATACATAAGGTAACCGCTACAAATGTGCACAAAGGCGGCAAATTTCAAAATTCAAATGATTTGAGTGTTTGTAGCGGTTCTTAGTGTATAACCGCTACAAAGATATATATTTGTAGCGGTTTCTCAAGGGAAACCGCTACAAATATATATCTTTGTAGCGGTTATTCACTAAGAACCGCTACAAAGATATATATTTGTAGCGGTTTTGAACTCATAACCGCTACAAATATATATATAATTTTTTTTTAAATTTAGATTTAAATCATTTATAAATTATTTCAATGCGATATAATAATATAAATATAATTATATAAAACACAATAAAAAAATTCTGAAATAAAATCTCATAAATATTTACAAATGTTTAAAAGAAAAGAAAATGTCCTAAACTAAGGAGCTGGGGGCTGATCCTCTAGTGCTCCCTCAGGTGGGGCTCCCTCAGATGTCGCTGGATCGGGCCGCTGCGTAGACTGAACCGCACCATCCTCATCAGCAGGAGGAGGAGCTGTAGGAGGAGGAGTAGTGCTCGGGACAACGTAGTGAAGGACAGGGGGGACCGCTGGATGCTGCTCATCCGGGAACAGCCGATTCCATGCTCCCTCGAGCATAGTGTTCGCGATCTCACGCCACTGCGTCTGCTGCGCGTATATAGCGTCTGCGTGGATCTGCAGCTGCTGCTGCTGCTGCACCTGCATCTGCTACGCCATCTGCTGCTGCAAATCTGACCGCAGCTGGTCAATCGACTCGTCCCTCCGACGTCTGACCCCTCTAGAGTTGCCAGCCTCAGAGGCGGCGCTCCTGCCGTAGATCATGCTGGGTCTGGCGCCTATCCCCATCCCCCGCACTCGTCCGGGGTGCTCAGGCTGAGCCATACCCGCCTTCAGAGGAGCCGTCGGGTCCACTGACCCCTGTGACTCCTCAGGCTGGGTCTGTCGCAGCTCAGCCTGCGACTGCTGCATCCGCTCCTGCCATTTTATGAAACAATTAAAAATTACCATTTTTCATTATTAACTTGGTTTTATAAAAAATATAATAATAAATTAACTTACAATCGCCGCCTCTGCCTGCTGAGAGGTCGCAGTCCCGTCACGGTGTCTGTGTGTGATGGCGTACAGCTCCGCATAGTCCGTCTGACGGTTCTCCTACTGTGCCCTCGTCTCCTGAAACAATTACAAAACAATTAGTATTATGAAATAATCAGCTAAATGTAAGTGAAGCACTTGAAAAGTTACCAGCTCGCTGTAGGTCACAGCAAAGGTCTTCGATCCTGCTGTGTGGTGGATCGTCTGCTGCGCCCGGATCGCGGCGTTCCTCTGAGAAAGCTCCTGGAAAAACAAATAATTAAATGTATTATAAAATTTGAAATTAAATACAAATTAAATTGAAATTATAATTTAATATTTAACAATTAGAAAATTATATATAAAAAATATAATAAATACATTACCTGCGCCTGAGGGCTCCTCCTGAACTGGACGAAACGCGCCCAGTCGTTCGGCGGCACGCCGTCCGGGACGCTCTCCTGCAACTGCTCCAGAGGCATCGTCCCGTCCCCATCCACACTGTGGAAGAGACGGTTCCTCCTGTTCCTCCAGGCGTCGCCCATCTTCACGAGGGCGTACCTCTTCCGGTTGGCCCTGACGGCAAACCGCAGCTGAAAAAAATACATTTAAATATCAATAATACTAAAAATCATAATTTAAAAAAAATAATTAAATAGAATTAATTACAAAAGATATTAATTAAATAGTTTTAATTACCTGAACCACCTCCTCCCAAGCCTGGTCCTTCGGCCCCTTCGGAATGTGCCTCCACGTCGGGAAGTGAAGGGGGAACTGCATCCAATTCGATCCCAGGTCGCTCAGGAAGCGGTTGAGCAGGTGACCCCCATTGTGGATCGGCTGGTCAGTGCCCTCGTTCCACGGCACTACAACTCGCAGGGACCGGTCCATGCTGTTCAGACCGGCCACATCCAGCCTCCTCGTCGACACGTTCCCCTGCTCATCTACACAGTTGACCGCACGTTAGATAAATTATAATTCAAAGTTAAAAAGTTAAAAAATTAAATAATTTACCTTCGACCTGCACCTCAAACCCAGTGGACCGCGAAGACGACCCTCGTGGGTTGTTCTGCTCCCGAGCCTCTTCCTTATCGAGGAACTGCTCCATCTCCCTGAACCCACTAATCGGGATCTCGAACTCCTCCTCGTTGAGGAAGTCCTCAACGCTAATCTCTGGCACCTCCACCTCAGGCACCTCAGCTGCGGTCGTCGCCTATGGGATCGTCTGCGGTTCCTGTGGAGGGATGGGCTGAGATGCCTCGGTAGCCCTGCCTGCGCGCTGCCCCCTCCCTCTGCCCCCTGCCCGGCTGCTGCCGCCCCGTAAATTCGGTCTGGGGACCTCAGGGGCCTTCCCCTTCCCCTTATCCTGTCCTGAAGCCATATCAACTGTACAAATTAAAAAAAAATTAGTCACATTATTATGCAAAAATATAATAAAAATACAAATATAAATAAAATACGTGTTATATACGTACCTCAAGTGTAAATACTGCGGAATACTGACCAAAAACTCCTATAGAGACGTTTGAACGCTCAAATCTCGAAGAAATCACTCAGAGAAACCTCAGGAAACAAAATGAGCAAACGGAGAAATAAAGGAGGGGGGTGTTTAAATAGACCAGTAATTAGTAGCGGTTATTAAAAATAACCGCTACTCTAACCGCTACAAATAATTAAATTTGTAGCGGTTCTACAATAACCGCTACAAATCTTCACAACGTTTGAAATTCTGTAGCGGTTATTGCCCAGAACCGCTACAAATTTGGAGTCTCTTGAAATTTTGTAGCGGTTTTCAGTATAAACCGCTACAAAATTCTGACATTTGGTATTTTGTAGCGGTTTATGTGCATTAACCGCTACAAAATAACCGCTACAAGTTTTGGCGGGAATTTCGCGCCAAATTTGTAGCGGGTTTTTGTAGGAAACCGCTACAAAATATCTTGCCGCTACAAATTTGTAGCGGTTTAGGTAAAAACCGCTACAAATGCTATAAGTTGTAGCGGTTTTATATAACCGCTACAAATGCACCGCTACAAAATACCTTTTTTTTTTGTAGTGAATATACCTCATATAAATTTAAAGGATTAAAAGTATACTTTAGCATTTGAAAATTAGTTCCTATTGTTTGGTCGGAAAATCAATTTTGATGAAGAGGGAGAAAAGGGAAGGGAGTGGAAGAGAAGAGAAAAATTCTTGATGCTAGTTAAGATGTTTGGTAGGCAATGAAAAGAAAGATAAATTGATGAGAAAAATTATGTTTGGTAGCTAGGTTGAAAATGATAGCTGATGGGAAAGAGATAGTATTAAATGATCATAATGCCCCTAATACAAAAATTTAAAAAAAAAAGATTAATTTTTAAATATCAATAATAAAGTATAATTTAAGCATCATTAGTATATATTAATTAATGGTAATAATTAAATGTGCATTAATAAATGAAAAAAAAGATTAAGTATAAGTATATTAACAGTAACATTTTAAAAGTGGGTTTGAGTTACTTTGTATTCGGGGTAATTTGTCTTTTTACGAGATTTTCCAATAGGAGCTTATTTTCCATAGGTTGATCGAAGGATATCAATTTGGCCATCATTCAGAAAGTTCAGCAAATTACATCATTCTTAGCTTTGGCCTATAGTGAGTTAATGACTCATGTTTGGTTAATAACGATTAGTGATTGGTTTTTTCTATCTAATTCCTCGATCTCACTCAATACTGAGACTAAAGGTTGGGATATATATTATCCGTCACAAATATAAAAGCTTGAATCATCGTTACTGTCATGGAATCATCAGTCATAGGGTCTCACTTTCCTTTCTAATTAAATGTTTAAGAGCCTCATTGTTTTGTGTTCATATGTTTGGCCTCATAGCAACTAACTCCAAGCCTCCTTTCACAATCTATTGTGTCAAGAAATGTTTTTTGGGAAAATCCCTCAAAAAGAACTTTTAAATTAATAAAAGACGCAAAGGTGTTCCGAAATTCCATATCCCAGATCAATGCAAGTGCCTGAACTGGAATATTAGAATTCGAGACAAAATGACGTGCGTGACCCTGAAAGTTTTGAAATTGAAAAGCGTTGAGGGAGGCGTGATAATGGCGCTAAAACGCATTCAGGACTATTCATCTTCTCTGTCGTCATCGGTGCCGTTGGTTGACCCTGGATCCGTGGCCTTGGATTGCTATAGTCCACAACATTTAATATTTTGTGTTTCTCTGAATTAAATCCTGTTGTCAAAAAATGAGAAGTACCAAAAGTTAAACAATATCAACAACTCCGATGCCATGAGTTGAGATAAACTAGAAAGAAAACATAGTGAAATCTTGAGCACTCGTCATCTTTTTCTCGGTTGCCAACAACTCCGATGTCATCACCCCCAACAACTCACCATCTTCTTCTTTTATAGGATCATGTGTATATGAGCTAAAAAACAGGGATAAACAGAGAAGAGATTGTTACACTACTACAAAAAGGGGCTTTAGTGGCGTAGCTCCTGTGGCATTTCTTTAAAGAAGCACCAAAAATAGTTATTTATTAATTTAAAATCAAAATTATTTGAAAGCTTTGGCGCTTACAATTATAAACGTCATAATTGACGTTAACCTTGCATGACGTTTCTCTGAACAAGCGCCAAACAAGGCCTTCAGTTTTTTTTTTTAAAAAAAACAATAGGAAGCTTTGGCGTTTTATGTGGAAGCGCCAAAGCTTCCTATATTTTGTTTTTTAAGAAAAAGAAAATATAATAGGAAGTTTTGGCACTTCCTTACTAAGCGCCAAAGCATCTTATATTTTTTTAAAAATATATATATAATAGAAAGTTTATGATTCCAGATTTCACGGTCATGTGGGTTGTAGAGGTATATTGATCTTTATAGAAAACCGAAGCTTTGTCTCTGTCCAAACCAATCATGCACATCTTAAGGGTGTAAACAGGGTCACATGCGTTCACTGAGTCAGCACAAGCAGAGTCTAACTTATATATTAAACGCCAAAGCTTCCACATATATATTTAAAAAAAATGAAGGATATGAATCACATGATCATTGCAGATTTTTTTTGGATCAAGATGGGAAGCTTTGTTTTGAACAAAAAAAAAAGATGGGAAGCTTTGGCGTTTTATAATAAAACGCCACAGCTTCCACTATCACAAAAAAAAACGAAGGATAAGGCATCACTGTAGTTGATTTTGGAGGGGAAGCTTTGGCGTTTTGGAATAAAACGCCAAAGCTTCCACAATTACAAAAAAAAAACGAAGGGAATCTTTGGCGTTTTGGAATAAAACGCCAAAGCTTCCACAATTACAAACAAAAAAATGAAGGATAAGGCAGGGGAAGCTTTGGCGTTTTGGAATAAAACGCCAAAGCTTCCACAATTAATAAAAAAAATGAATTTGGAGGGGAAGCTTTGGCGTTTTGTAATAAAACGCCAAAGCTTCCACAATTATTAAAAACAAAAAAACAAAGGGATCATCTTTACCGAAAGGAGAAGAATCACGTGAAAGCTTTGGCATTCATTGAAAAGTCAAGTAAAAAAAGAATCAACACATAAAATATAGTTAAACTAATCAATTATATAAACACAGTGCCAAAATTTCATATTGAAAAAATAAAAAATAAAAAACACAATAGAAGCTTTGGCGCTTCCTAAAGAAGCGCCAAAGCTTCCATTTTTTTTTTAAATTTTATTTTGAAAATGGGAAGCAATGACATTCTTTTATGAAGCGCCAAAGCTTCCCCTGTTTACAAAATTTAAAAACCCCGCCATTGACATCCCGCCATTATCACTCTCCCGCTTGTCACTTCCCATAACTTCGATCCATTACTCTCTCACTTTATTGATCTATTAGCTTTTCTTATTCGTTATCCCCACTCCTTCCTCTCTTTGATGGCAACAAGAGTAGAAGTAGGAGATCCCTAGCTTGTAAGCATTGTTTTTTAAACATTTGATCTATGTTTTCTTTTTTTTTTCTTTTTGGTATAAATTTGCAATGACTCTTATATGTTTGCTCATATTTTTTATTTTTTAAGTATTGATTTGAAGTTTCAACTTTGTCAACTTAAACTTCCTATATATTGTTATTTTTTTAATTTTTAAACTTACAAATTAATAATATTGTAGTAATTTTGTTGTAATACAAATCATTGTAGTTAATGTTTTGTATTTTTTACCATTGTATTGTGATTTGTTTGTTTTATCAAGGAAATAAAATAATTAAAAAAATGATCATCATCGTTTTATATTGTAATTTACCTACTAGATGAAATGTATAGTCACTTACTTACTAAAAAATTATATATGATTATCAGGTATTTATTTTTACATAACACCGTAAAAAAAAAAGAAATGTTTAAAAAAATTATTTAAAAAAAAAAGTAAATGTCCAAAGGAGGCAATGAACACCTCCTTTTTTTTTTGGATAGAAAAGGAGAAAAGACATAGCCCTACCGGCTCTGTTCTACTAACTCATTACAAATATATTGGTTCAGAACATCTTCCATGATCAGACTTTTGACTTCATCAGGTTCTCTGTCAAGCATAAGAAAATCCACCGTCATATTCCATGCTCTTTTTGCCAAGTAATCCGCCACCCTATTCGCCTCCCTACAACAATGTAAGATCTCCACCTCCCAGTCACGTTCCAGCATCGATTGAATTTCTAAGATTAAAGTAGCATCATGATGTTCCTCGGGAATCATTCCTTGAATAAGATCCAGTACTTCGCTGCAGTCACTCTCAACAATAATATGCCTAAATCCTCCTTCTCAAGCTAATTTCATACCCCACAAAATTCCCCAGGCCTCTGCTGTGATAACCGATCCGCTTCCAATCCTAAACATAAACGCTTGAATAAATCCATTTTTTTCATCCCTTATCACCCCACCACAGGTACAGCATCCCGTCGCTTCATTCCTGGAACCATCTGTATTAATTTTAACCATCCCAGCAGGTGGAGGCCGCCAACCCCTTCTTGTTCCGGTATAAGACTTAGGTTGCATATGGGTAGACATACCCCAAGACAGCACAGAACCAGTACGTGCCAGTAACTCCTGCTTACTCCATTGTTTGTTGTTGAAGATACGATCATTCCTTGCCAACCAAATATGCCTGTATAGGACCGTAAACCAATGTCGAAACTCGTAGCCATACACATGATCACGACTGCGTAAACACCATGTTAACCAAATGTTTTTATCAGTTGAGCCAAAGAAATGCCGATGCCATGAACTAGGTAATGACTCACTCCATATATCTTTAACCATCACACAATCTCGAAGTACATGCATAATTGATTCAATCTTGTCTTGACAAATAGGGCACATCTCATTTGTGTGGATTCCCTGTTGAGCTCGTGCCAAATTAGTCAGTAAACGACCATGAGGGCATAACCACAAAAACATTCTGTAACGTTGAGGAACCTTCAACTTCCATATAAGCCTCCATCCGAACAAAGAACTGTTTTCACCTTGCCCAGCTATCCTCTTGTACGCGGCTTTTAGTGCAAATTTACCATCAGATGTCCATCTCCAAATAGGAAAATCACCACTAGTATTGTGGTTAATATTCACTCTTTGGATTGCAACCACAATATCTTTTGGTAACAAATGCCCAAACTTATCTAGATCCCATTGACCCGATGGAGTAATACAGTCGGCCGCCTTCCATTCCCTTATTTCATCTGTTAATGGTTGAAGTGTCAAACTCTCCAATCTGTCAAAATGGGGAACCCATAGATCATGCCAAAAAGACACCGAAATTCCATCAGTAATCTTCCAAGCAATACTATCAGTTACACTTTCCCAATTTTGTCTAATCCCCTTCCATGTGCTTGATTCTGACCTTCTTTTTTCTACTTCTGGCACCAAATCACTATCCGTCTTGTACTTCTCCCGAAGAAAACGAACCCACAATGCATCTCGTTTGTGTATCAAGCTCCATCCCAATTTCGTCATGTAGGCCTGATTCTGAATCCTTGCCTGTCTTAAGCCTAGTCCACCATCATTCTTCCGAGAACAAACACGACTCCAAGCGACCAAGTGTGGCTTACGACTCGTGGATGTACTTCCCGAAAGAAATTGCCTGCATTTTTTGTCTATCTCATCACAGGTACCCAATGGGAGGGGTATAGTTTGCATTGCATAGGATGGCATAGCCGACATGACTGATGATACAAGAGTATGTCTAGCTGCCATCGATAACATGTTTGGTTTCCAGCTTGCTAGTCGAACATTCATCTTATCAAGAATAAATCTGTATGAGGACTTAGTACTTCGCCCATGCAAGATTGGCATTCCTAAATATTTTCCCAGGTTGGAAGACAGGGAAAAATTCAAGAACTCACTAATGTCCTTTCTTCTCGTATTACCCACATTCTTGGAGAAGTAAATGTGCGATTTTGCATTATTTACTTTCTGACCAGAAATATCACAGAAATCATCCAGTATGGCTTAATATAAACGCCAAAGGAGGTGTCAACCCTCCTTTGGCGTTTATTTTATAAACGCCAAAGGAGGGTACCTCCTCCTTTGGCACTTGTCAAATAAAACGCCATAAGTAATTAATTAATTTATTTAATTTGATAAAGTAATGTATGGCGTTTTTATAGATTGAAAAGCGCGATAGGTATTTTTAATGGCGTCAAAAGCTTTGACGTTCCTTAAACGCCAAAATATGTTTTAAAATAAGCGCCATTATATCACTTTTTTGTAGTAGTGTTAAGAACACTCAAGTGATCATAAGAAGTAATGAATACGTTTGGAAAATCACTCGAATTGTTTGAGTCTTGACCCAATCACTTCCTGGGAAAATTTAGTAATGATCGCAGCTACCGACCATCACCGCCAACGACTCGTCATCTTCTTCACAGTTATCATCGACATCTGCTTCATCATTAACATGATTCCCAACTCGACATTAGGCTTTACCAACACATCGTTACATTTTCACAAAATCCTATTAGACTTTCACAACTCGAGTTTTCCATTCACAACTCGAGTTCATATCGTCACTGGAGGGTAACCGGCGAGTGATTAGCTTATAGGATGCATAACTCGAGTTATGAATTGATAACTCGAGTTTACCAATACAGTCTTACATTTTCACGACATCCCGTTAGACTTTCACAACTCGAGTTTGCCATTCACAACTCGAGTTCATATCGTCACTGGAGGGTAACCGGCGAGTGATTAGGCTTATAGGATGCAGAACTCGAGTTATGAATTGATAACTCGAGTTTACCAACACAATCTTATATTTTCACGACATCCCATTAGACTTTCACAACTCGAGTTTGCCATTCACAACTCAAGTTCATATCGTCACTGGAGGGTAACCGGCAAGTGATTAGGCTTATAGGATGCAGAACTCGAGTTGTCCATTGATAACTCGAGTTTACCAACACAATCTTACATTTTCACGACATCCGGTTGTGCATCCTATAAGCCTAATCACTTGCCGGTTACCCTCCAGTGATGATATGAACTCGAGTTGTGAATGGCAAACTCGAGTTGTGAAAGTCTAACAGGATGTCGTGAAAATGTAAGATTGTGTTGGTAAACTCGAGTTATCAATGGACAACTCGAGTTCTGCATCCTATAAGCCTAATCACTTGCCTGTTACCCTCCAGTGACGATATGAACTCGAGTTGTGAAAGTCTAACGGGATGCCGTGAAAATGTAAGATTGTGTTGGTAAACTCGAGTTATCAATTCATAACTCGAGTTCTACATCCTATAAGCCTAATCACTCGCCGGTTACCCTTCAGTGACGATATGAACTCGAGTTGTGAATGGCAAACTCAAGTTGTGAAAGTCTAACGGGATGTTGTGAAAATGTAAGACTGTGTTGGTAAACTCGAGTTATCAATTCATAACTCGGGTTCTGCATCCTATAAGCTAATCACTCGCCGGTTACCCTCCAGTGATGATATGAACTCGAGTTGTGAATGGCAAACTCGAGTTGTGAAAGTCTAACAGGATGTCGTGAAAATGTAAGATTGTGTTGGTAAACTCGAGTTATCAATTCATAACTCGAGTTCTACATCCTATAAGCTAATCACTCGCCGATTACCCTCCAGTGACGATATGAACTCGAGTTGTGAATGGCAAACTCGAGTTGTGAAAGTCTAACGGGATGTCGTGAAAATGTAAGACTGTGTTGGTAAACTCGAGTTATCAATTCATAACTCGAGTTCTGCATCCTATAAGCTAATCACTTGCCGGTTACCCTCCAGTGATGATATGAACTCAAGTTGTGAATGGCAAACTCGAGTTGTGAAAGTCTAATAGGATTTTGTGAAAATGTAACGATGTGTTGGTAAAGCCTAATGTCGAGTTGGGAATCATGTCAATGATGAAGCAGATGTCGATGATAACTGTGAAGAAGATGACGAGTTGTTGGTGGTGATGGTCGGTAGCTGCAATCATTACTAAATTTTCCCAGGAAGTGATTGGGTCAAGACTCAGACAATTCGAGTGATTTTCCAAACGTATTCATTACTTCTTATGATCACTTGAGTGTTCTTAACAATCTCTTCTCTGTTTATCCCTATTTTTTAGCTCATATACACATGATCCTATAAAAGAAGAAGATGGCGAGTTGTTGGGGGTGATGACATCGGAGTTGTTGGCAACCGAGAAGAAGATGATGAGTGCTCAAGATTTCACTATGTTTTCTTTCTAGTTTATCTCAACTCATGGCATCGGAGTTATTGATATTGTTTAACTTTTAGTACTTCGCATTTTTTGACAACAGGATTTAATTAAGAGAAACACAAAATATTAAATGTTGTGGACTATAGCAATCCAAGGCCACGGATCCAGGGTCGACCAACGGCATCGATGATGACAGAGAAGATGAATAGTCCTGAATGCGTTTTAGCGCCATTATCACGCCTCCCTCAACGTTTTTCAATTTCAAAACTTCCAGGGTCACGCGCGTCATTTTGTCTCGAATTCTAATATTCTAGTTCAAGCACTCGCACTGATATGGGATATAGAATTTCGGAACACCTTTGCGCCTTTTATTAATTTAAAAGTTCTTTTTGAGGGATTTTTCCATGTTTTTTTCGTATTCTTGCACAGCCCTCATACCCATTGGCTATCATTTGACAGAAGATTCTAGCATTGCTTTTTGACTTTTCCTTTTATTGGTGTCAGACAATTTCTTTGTCTTCATTTCTTAAGTTGTTTAGTTTTCATGTTGGTGTTCTAACTATATGTAACTTGCTTATTATAACATTTTGTCTTCAAGTAAAAAATGAAATGATATCAATTTCCCTAGTGCAAAGGAAAATCAATAGCCGCAGAAAATTCCACTGCGATTTTCCTTGGTTAAACTAACACGCCACATTATTGTAATTTGTAAGAATTGTAAGAATGGAAGCCTTTTTCCTTTTCCTTCCACAGATTTTCATTAAACCAGACGGGACGATACATGTGACAAGCCGATAATGCAACTTCATAGTAAGCTACCAAATTCACAGAATTTCTTCCCCTAAAGAAAATATCAAAATAGTGACAAAAGAAACAAAGTGAAGCAAACGAATGGAGAAATTTTAGTGACAAGAAGTAGTGACCAAGAGAGAAATTATCACAGGTGCCTTGCCTAGATGCGAGTGAAGAGTGTAGAATAAGCCTCGGAAGGGCAGAAGAGATTACCTGATCAGCAGTATAGTAATGATAATGATAATAATAATTATTATTATAATGCATTTATATTCACAAAGTTGGAGGCATTATTAATAATATTGTTTTACTTGCAAATCATGCTCAAATGTTTTTCATTGCCTGTTGTTGCCCATGACCCCTGACCTTATGATAAACAAGACTCAAATCTCAAAAGAGTATTTTATTAAATGAGAAAGGCCCTTGAACTTTGTGGGCCGGCCTTTCTATGAATGTCAAGATTAATTAATTTAGGGAAAATCACTCCTAGATCTCAAACAAGCACCATATTATCAAAAAGGTTCCTGGAGGTTGTAAAACACACTCAACACATTGTGAATATACGTAGAAGAATTGTAAATAAGGACCTTTCTGATAATATGTTGCTTGTTTGAGACCTAGAAGTGATTTTCCCTTTAATTTATTACAAAAGATGGGAAAACCCTTTAAACTTAGAAACCATAATTCGTTATGAAGGTGAAAATGGATTAGTGCTCGTTTGGAAAAGCTTATTTTTTGGTAATAAGTGCTTATAATTCGTGATTCACGGTATACGAGGTAAGTATGTGAGAGGAGTTTTTTCTCGGCTTGCGTAATAAGGGCTTATTTCTCAAATTTAAGCTTTTCCAAACACAAGCGTTTCGGAATTTAAAAATGTTGAATCCCTTCTCAATCACCATTTGTCAGGACTATCCGGAGTCATTTCCTTAACTTCGACATGACATATAATAATTTCTTAGGAGTATGACCACACCTTTTAGGATTAGGCTCACTCTGAAGAAAACCTAGTAAAATCTTTATGCTCAAAATTCCAATTCTAATAAGAACTAGCACACAAAAAATCTGACACGATTACGAGTCTAGAATTCTTTTTTTTTTTTTTTTGGAAAAAAAAATGCCATCATCAGCCACAGCTTTGTACACCGTTTGCTTTAAAACCGATACAAAAACATAACTGGAAAAAACTCCTTTTAAATTTGTACTAAATGATTGCAGCAGAGTTATAGAGAAAGAGATCACTGTAGAAGCTCTAAGACTACTCCTGAAGCTATATATATAGAAGCAACATCTATATATCTATCTACGTTGTCTGTGAAGCAGCCACACTACCTTCTTCCATGACAAGATCATTATTAGAAGTAGCGTTATACTTCTTCTCAAGCTCTTTGGCAGTGTCATAAGAAGCGTGCAAGCCAAACAGGACGTAGTATACCAAAAGAAATGCCGTCCATATACCAAACCTTATGAATGAATCCTTGTCTATGGAGCCTAGCAGGAAGATGTTGATGCCTATTGATAGAGATGGAAACCATGGCACCAGAGGCACTCCCCAGTGCTTCGGCTGCTTCGCCTGTGGAACAAACAGCCACAGCCCCGCCGTGCCTGCCAACCAAAACGGCACCGCCACAGCGTACGCGATCCAACCGTCGCTCGTCGCCCAGTAGCCAGAAACGGCCGCCGAGGATCCCAGAATCAGTAATAGGCACACTATGAACTTCGTCTGTAAAAAGTAAAAACCAATATATAGGGTTTGTACTTGATGAGACATACATGTGTGCGTACAGAGAGAGGGACTAAATTTGATAAAATACTGAGATAAATTCTTGGGAGGATGAAAGAAAAATATCATTTGAATTTTAATATTCTAAATTAGTCATTTGATAAAGATTTGTATTATTAATCTCATTAGTGTTCTTATCAATCCCACTACTCTTCTTGTCAGCTGAATTTTAAAGTTTAAATGATATTTTTTTGTCATTCTCCCTAAATTCTTTATACGTTTCTAGATTTTCTCTATATATGATTTGAATAGATCATTTCTTTTTATTTTTAAAAGAAATTTATATTTTTATATTAAAAATATTAAAACAATTCAACTACATGCAAGAAACAAATACCCTACCAAATTTCAACAATCTTAATTATAAAGAAATTAAATTCATAATTTAGAGAGAAATCAAAATAACACCCCAGTTATGAATATGATATGAAATAACCTTGAAAATAATTTATGAGAAATTTGGGAAAAAGTCACCCAACAGTGATTTTATTAGTGAGAATGGCCTAGATTTGGATAGTAATAAAAGTTTATCAGGTCATTTTTACTAATAAAATCTTCAATGGGTACTTTAACTTGATTTCCCATAATTTTTGTAACCATAACCTTTCGAAGAAACTTTTGAGTTTTGACTGACCATATAGCTAAATCTACATCCGTTGGCCCAAACAAAACAAAAATTCACATGCCAAAATTTTATAAAAGTAATGGCAACATTATAATATTACCTGGTTTGCTTTAGTGGTCACTCCAGTTGAGTAGTATCGGCGAACAAGAAGCCCTACAGCAACAAGCATGAAGATGAACAAAGTAGAAATCGACAACAGATTCGACAGAATCTCCAGCTCCGTGAAGAAAGCTATCACCGACGACACTATAAGCATCATTATCGTCGCATTCACCGGCGTCCCCAGCTTGGCGTCCACCTGAGCGAACCACGGTGGCAACATGTGGGTCCGAGCTATATGCGTCAAGTACCGAGCCTGGCCCACCACGGTGCCAAGCATCACCGTCGTCATGCCCTTCAACGCTCCGAACGCCACTATGTACTTCGCCCAGTCGGCACCCACGGCGGTGAATGCGACGGAGAACGGTGCGTTTATGTCAATTTCCTTGTACGGTTGCATGAGACAGAGGGTCAGGGCCAGCACGCAGTAAAATACGGTGGTTAACGTCATGGAGCCGACGAGTCCGATCGGGATGTCTCGGGCGGGGTTCTTGGTCTCCTCGGCCATGGTGGAGACGGCGTCGAAGCCGACGTAGGCGAAAAAGAGGACGGCGGAGGCTACGAAGATGCCACGTGGACCGTAGGGGGCGAAATCTTGAAGATTGCGAGGGTTGGCTTTGGTGAGACCGGCGATGGTGATGAAGAGGAGGATGACAATGTGGAGGACGGTGGCGACGTAGTTGAAGCGAGACGAGCCTTTGGTGCTGAACATGGCCATGACGGAGATGATGATTAGAACGCCGACAGCGATGGGATCAAGGTGGTTGTAGCTTGGGTGCAAGCTCTCGACGATTATGCGAAAGTCGTCGGAGCCTCTATTGCAGAGGGTGGCGAAGTAGGACGTCCATGATCGGGCCACCGCGGCACAGCTGATTATGTACTCTAGAAGGATGTTTCCGGCGGCTATGAAGGCCACAAAGTCGCCGAGCTCTACCCTTAAGTATGCAAATGATCCACCTGCGAGGAGGAAATATATATATATATATATTAACAAAATACCTGCTGAAATTTCAAATAAAATAAATAGGGAAAATAGGGAGCAGATTCTAAATCGTTTTTCTCTTTTTCTTACCAAAATATCAAGTCACCTTTAGGCATATTTAATTATTTATTTTGATAAAAAGAGAAAAAAATAATATACAATTCAAAACAAAACACATACTGAAATTTCAAATAATTTTTTCGTATGAGATCACGAATAACATAAAAATACATAATCAATTTGTGTACATGCTCACATTATTCCATAGGGATAATTACTTTTTAAATTTTAAATAAAACACATTAAATTAATTTGAACGAATCATCCGTTGTTACCTGCGACGGGGATTTCCACTGCAAACTCGGTGTAACAGAAGACTGAAAGCAAGGCGGAGACGCCGGAGATGACATAAGATATGACCACCGCCGGGCCGGCCCTGTCCCTGGCCTCAAGGCCAGTAAGAACGAATATTCCGGCGCCGATGACGGCTCCGACGCCGAACCACATAAGGTCCCACCAATTAAGCGTCTTCTTCATATCACCATGGCTCTGCGACTTGACCTCGACGAGCTCATTGTGCTCGGTAGACCGGGTCAGGAGCCGATCCTTGAACCGATTCGGAGTATCCAAAAGCGCCCTCCCATAGTTGCCGAAGCTCTGAAACGACTCCTCCGGGAGGAAGTCGTTTTTACAAAACGTACATGCCCTCCTCCGTACCGTACTGCTGTCCTCGACATTGCCTCCGCGGCCGTCGTGTGTCATTGTGACACTGAGAACACGCACAGGCGATCGTCTTTGAGATGAAAATATGGGACTGTGGTTGTTAACTAGGTTATAGAATAACACTATTTAAGGTAGCTATAGATCGTAATAACTGTATAATGCGATAATCCCTCAGAAGGTTGTTATTAGTTATTTCTTCAATTTTGTTTTGAGTTGTCAATAACTTTTTTACATTTAATCATCTAGTTAAAATTATATGGAGAATTCTTATCAAAAAAAGTATATGGATAATTAATTTCATACGGATATAATTTTTATTGTAAAATAAATATAGTAAAAAATTTAAGTTCAAATTAAATATTCTAGCATAACCATATTAATAGAGAAAGGAGGAGGAAAGAAATAGGGAGAAAACATAATCCTCATAATTCATTTTAAAATCGCGATTCAAATACCTCTTATCTTTTTTCTTTTTTTGATGAAATAATACCTCTTATCTATTTGTATATCATTATAAGTATTTTTTTTTAGAGATTAAAAAATCTAAATAAATTATTTAAATATCACATTTTACAGTATCTGGTAAATTCTATTAGTCCTACATATATAATATAATGATATACAATAACATTATATATTTGTAAAAACAGAAATACTACTGTATCAAAATCATCTTCAATCAACTCAGGTTGAATTCGGGCTAAAAAAAACGTAAATTTATTTAGATTTCTTTGAAATAGATAAAAATATATTTTAAGTATATTGTTTTTTTTCCTTCTAAACATTGATACATACTCAGTTTGTACATATTTGTAAAAAAAATTAATCATGTTTTCAATCATTTTTTTATATCTACATTAATTAAATTAATTGAACATATTTCCAAATAAGATAAAAATATTAAACAAATATATTTGAGAAAGGAAAAAAATAAAATTAAAGAAAAAAACAAAAATATTAAATCATGTATAACAACTTTAGTGAAAAATAGAGATTTAGTATCATGAAGAGTAAATTAGTAAATAAAATTTATTTTTATAAAATTTTTAATTAAAAATGATTTTTGTAGAATATTCTTAACTGTGTTTTACTCAAAAGAAAAAGAAAACAAGATACAATAACAATACTATAGGTGACTCCTCCCTGGAATAGCATCAGGCTAGATGTTTCACGTGCAAGGATTTGGAGTCCATGGCTCAAAGAGAAAGCTTTCATGGCTATATAGTCCTCATTTCTGCTGATGACCACGATCTGTGCATGCCGGTCTCTTTGCTGCAGGTTTTTCAGTTCTAGTACATATAAAAGCCCAATGTCCTCATGTGAATCCACATTCAATAATTTGCAGCTTTACTCAGATTAATCACCTCTGTCGCATCACAAAGCAACTTCACTCTTCGGAAACCATTGTCCCAATCACGTTTTAGTGCGTGTTTGATTAGTTTTTAAAAAATAGTTTTTATGATTTATAATATAAGTATGTGAGAAAAATTTTACCTCGATTTATAAAAATGAGCTTTTAAAACCATGATTTAAGGCTTACTCAAAGACACATAAATAATAAGCATGTTTGGAATAGCTTTTAAGGAGTTTATAAGTGTTTTTCATATAAATTGAGATAAAACTTCTCTCATATACTTACTTGTTTACCATAAATTGCAATTGAAAAACTACTTTTGAAAGCTCTAATCGCTATTCCAAACAAACACAAACAATCCCATAATTCGGCCACAAGATTATCCTAACCCACTCCTCTCCATGTTGGGTTTAATTTAATTTAATTTTTATATTTTAAATAATTTTTTATTTTAATATATGTAAAATTAAAAGTGAAGATAATCTTATAGCGATCACTACTCATAAAAATAAATTTATCATTAAAAAACACGGATTAAAATTTTTAAATTTGGATCATTGAGATTAAATTTAAACAATTGAGATCTCATGACAATAATAAAAAATTAGGTGCTCATCAATGCGGATCCTTTTAGCTTTGACTCATTTGTAAGCAGTTTGTTGTGCATTACAAGCCTAAAGGTTTTTTTTTTTTCCAAGAAACATAATTCATTCATACTATAATCTGTTCTACACCAGACCAGCGATAATCATAAAACAACAATGCAAATAACGATCCTACACTGTCACTATACTAACACAACTAAAAACATTTTAAAAATCAACTAATCAGGTTCCCTTGCCATGTTCTTCGCATCCTTCTCCAGCAGGTTCCTCAGCTGCACCGGTGGCCATGCAACCCAATCAAACGGGCAAGATCCACCCAAAGAAGCTCTAGTAACCCAATCGGCTACCAGATTCGCTTTCCTGGAAATCCACACACAAGAATGGTTCTCTATTAGGTTCCTTGAATTCTGAATATTCTCAAGGATAGTAAGACTCCTCCAATCATTTGGATTCGTCTTCTTGATCAGACAATTTATTAACACCTGATTATCCGACTCAAATTGGACATCTACCAATTGGTTATCCTGGGCATACAATACCGCATCTAGAAATGCTAGACCTTCTGCCATTAAGGCTGAACTAGCATGGACAATGCGTGCACTTCCATCCAATAACCAACCATTAGAGTCCCTTACCACAAATGCTATGGCTGCTCTATTTTCCATTTCCATCAATGCACAATCTGAGTTAATTTTAATGCTATTACCTTCTGGAGGCTGCCAAGTGTGTGGCTCAGAATCTTCGGCCTCCCTTGGGGTAGTTGTCTGGTTCTCCACATTGCTCCATCCCTTGGCCTCCCAAAATTCCGCCAGAAGCCTGCTAGCCTGAGAGAAAGCAAATATTGGGTCAAGTTCCACATTCTCAAACAAGAAAGCATTACGAGATTTCCACACTTGCTAAAGAGTCATAGTTACTAGAGCTTTTTGCCATTGATAGAGGGTATTCTCACTGAAACAGTTTGCTATCCATTGATGTATATTAAAGTCAGTCCCATCCTCTATTTTCAATGATAAATTGCTCCCAAACTACACCATTTTGGCCCAATTGCAGAAAAAGAAAAGATGCTCTCTTGATTCAGCTTTTTGTTGACAAATTAAGCATAGGTCAGCTGGGCAGCAATTCCTTTTTGTAAGATTTTTTAGAGTAGGCAAAGCATTTGACATCAATCTCCACAAAAAGTTTTTGGCCTTTGGTGGAACTCTCAGGTTCCAAACCTCTTTCCAAACTATCCTATGAGGATTAGATGATGAAGCAGGGATGTTTTCAGATATTCTCAGAGTCCTCTTTGCAACCTCATAACCTTCTTTTACCGTGCAGAAAGTTTTCTTGCCCCCAGCCCATACCCATCTATCTTCCCTATTGCTTGAAGCCACAATAATTTGTCTAATAGCCTCCCTTTCCTGCTCTGTGATCCATCCCTCAATTGGCCATAAGTCCCATCTTCCCCCTCTTCTAAGATCTGCTACTCTTAATTCCCCTAAGGCTTCATGAGGACACTCTGACCATAACTTTTTGCCCGGTAATTCCCCTAGCCACTGATCTCCCCATACTCTAGTCGTTCTCCCATCGCCAATACTCCTAACAACCTGATTTTCTAAGACACTCCTTCCTTCTACAATACTCGACCAAAGCCATGAAGGAGTCCTTCCCCTTTTAGCCTCTAAGAAAGAACATTTAGGAAAATATCTGGCCTTGAGTAATTTAGCCCAAATTTGATCAGGATAAAGAAGGATTCTCCACCCTAGTTTAGCTAATAAGGCGAGATTAAATGCTTCAAAATCTTTAAACCCCAATCCCCCTTCATATTTACTTCGCATCATTTTTTCCATTGATACCCAATGAATTTTTCTTCCTTCTCCTTCCCCTTTCCACCAAAATCTCGACACTAGACTGTCTAACCTTTTAAGGACTGTTTTGGGATACATGAAACATGACATAGAGTACACTGAGATTGAATTAGCCACAGATTTGATCAATACCTCTCTCCCGGCCTCAGATAATAAATTCTTCCTCCACCCTTGGGTTCTATTCTCCATTCTATCCAACACAAAATTGAGCGCTTGAGTTTTGGATCTTCCCCAGATGATTGGCAACCCCAGGTAGTTACCTGGAACATGAACTGCATGGATTTGAAAGATGTGTCCAATTTCCTCCCTCAGGATTTCTGGTGTATTTTTAGAAAAGAATAAACATGATTTCCCAAAGTTAATTTTTTGACCTGAGGCTTTGCAATATTCATCCACAATATCTTTCAGGTTCCTGCAGTATGCCGGCTTAGCTCGAAGAAAGAGGACCGAGTCATCTGCGAAGAAGCTGTGGGTGATGTCTGGGCAGCCCCTAGCAACTATGATACCCCTTAATTTCCCCGCTTCTCTATCCCGTGCAATTAGTTTAGACAAGACGTTATGAACCAGAATAAACAGATACGGAGATAAAGGATCACCCTGTCTCAGGCCTCTCTGGGGGGTAACATTGGCCATTCTCTTACCCGATAGCATTATCGAAAACCTAACCGACTTCAGACACCCTAAAATCCTTTCTACCCATTTCTCATCAAATCCCATCTTCAGCATTGTTGCACTTAGAAAGTCTCACTTTACCCTATCAAAGGCCTTATTCATGTCTAATTTGATCGCTACTTCACTAAGACCCTTATTTTTGTTCTTCATGTGGTGGAAAGTTTCGTGCACAATCACTATATTATCCTGAATTAATCTACCCGACACAAAGGCCCGTTGACTCTCGTCAATCACTTTCCCCAACAAAGGTCTCAACCTGTTAGCCATCACTTTAGAAAATATTTTATAAGAAAAGTTACACAGGCTAATGGGTCTATAGTCGCTCATTGTTTCAGGGCACTCGATTTTTGGAATTAGGACCAAATCAGTCATATTAATGGGATCTAATGGACAACCATTTTGAAAAAATTTAGTAACAAGCTCACATACCTGCCGCCCAACGACGTCCCATGCTTTTTGGTAAAAGAGTCCTGTGAAACCATCCAGACCCGGCGCCTTTTGACCTCCCATTTGATGTACTGCCCTCTGAACTTCTTCAGGAGTAATTTCAGCCAGTAAGAAATTGTTGTCTTCTTCATTAATCACCTGATCCACACAGTTCAGCACCCTCGTAAAATCCCTTGAACCCGTAGCTGAGAATAGGGATGAGTAAAAGTGTGCAAAGTGATCTCCGATATCCCTTTCTTCTGTAAGCCATTCCTCATCATTCCCCTTTACCCTAGTAATCTTGTTCCGGTTTCTTCTTCTTATGGTAGTCATGTGAAAAAATTTCGAATTCATATCCCCACATCTCAACCACTCTACTCTGGATTTCTGGGCCCAATATAGCTCTTCCTGTTCCCAAAGATCGCCTATTTTCTTTTTTAGTTCAGCAATTTCTGTAGCTTTTCCCGGAGACCAATCAGCATCTAAGCATTCTTGCACTTTTGTCATTAGGAGATTATTTCCTTGTGCCCGTTCTTGAATTCTCTTCTTCCCCACACTTTGAGACCCTTTCTTAATTTATTCAGACTGTTCACAAAGCCAGAAGGATCTACATTACCCTCATCCCTCCACCAATTCTTTTTAACAACGTCCAATAAATTTGGATGATTAACCCATCGAGCATCAAATCTGAAGGGAGGGGGAGTTCTCACCTCTCTATGTTCATACTCGATTAATAAAGGGCAGTGGTCTGACCTGATTGGTTCCAACACTTGTCCCTGTCCATTCTGAAACATAAACCTCCATTGCATATTGACTACTGCTTTGTCTAACCTTTCCCTAATGAACTCAACACCTTCACGATTATTTGACCATGTGAATCTGCTCCCAGAGAAATGCAATTCCATTAAATCACAATTAATCATGAAATTTCTACACCTGTCTAAGTCCCTTTGCGCACACTCTCGGCCACCTTCTTTGTCTGAGGAATACAACAACCTATTGAAATCCCCCAATACAATCCATGGATACTCTGGACCTGGGTTAAGTCCCTCTAACTCCATCCACCATCTCAGCTTGGACGCTAAATCAGTTGGCCCATAGATAAGACTTATGTTCCCTACCATTTTGCCTTCAGCTTGCACCTCTTCTAAATGAATTATATGTCTACTCACATACCCCACTCTGAGTTGTATTTCTTCTTTCCACCACACTGCTAGGCCTCATGATCTCCCAATTGGCTCAAAATAATCCCCAAAGTCATACTTGAGTTTTTTCCTGATCTTCTCAATTTTACTTCTCTTCATTTTTGTCTCCGATAAGAATACAATTTTTGGTTTCATCTTTCTGCACTGGAACTTCAGGTTACGAACTGTCAGGGTAGTTCCCAATCCCTGACAGTTCCAACCTAAGCAATTCATGGCTGCCTGGTGGCTGTCTCAGGCCAGCCACCACACCTTTCCTCTCCCTTATCATCTGAACCCTCTTCCATTTCCATCGTAACATCCCTTCTGACCGACTCCCCACTTGGTACAATTTGAAGATTAGATGGATTTTCCAAGAACAGTGCCTTCCTAATTTTCTTACGGTACAAGCCTAAAGGTTTGCCTATCAACGTTGTGCAAGTTCATATAACACATGCTTCTATATCTGGATTCATGGATGGAAGCTCTGTAGCAAGTTCGGTTTCGATTTGAAGGCCCGGATATTTGATGGCGCCTACTAAAACACCATGTGGGATTTGAAAAAGCTTTTTGCCAATTTAATACTTGTTTGGAATGGCGTTTAAAGCCACAATCTTGTTTTTCAATTATATTTTATTGTTTATAAGGTAAGTATGTGAAATGAGCTTTATCTCAACTTACATAAATGTGTCTAGTATAAACAAATTCAAACACGCCCTTGATAGGTCTTGATGTTTAAGTCTTCTTCATGAGGCCCAATGATTGTAACTTATGGGGAATTAAAAGATTGTGGGATTAAATAACTGACCTTTGCCTGCAAATTCTCCAACCTGCAACAGAGTGTTGGAGCTACAGTGGCCAGCATTAGAACTGCAACAACTAAAAGGGTGTGTTTGACTAAGAGTTTTGAGAGGTTTAGCACACAGTAAACCAGAAAAAAGTAGCTTTAAGCTGGTTGGCGTCATTAATTGTATTGTTTGGAGTTAGCGGTACTTAAAAAGCCCATCTCATCCCTATTGTGCGATGAAACTGAAGCCATTTTTTGTTGCTTCTCTGTGCGGTGTGTCATGGCGTGGTTACTATATACATGGGGAGTCGAGAAAGGTTTCACTTGGTCAGAAAATAATGGAGTATATTGCCCTATGAACCCCCACCTGGTGTCCTTATTATTTATAATTATATTTATTTATTTATTATCATATACATATAATTAAGTATACATAATTAAGCATCTTTTATACAAAAATATTTTCAATAGTAGTTTAGTTTTTTATTTTACAATTTTAATGTTAGTATTTCTTTTAAGTTATCAAATTGTATACATATAATACATATAGTGTATATATATTATAAGATCATCATATCCTTTTCAATCATTTTAAATCTCAACTTGCTTTTTAAATTATCATCTAAACAAATTTAAGATTGAAAAAAAGCTATTTTTGCTATCATTAATTCAAATATAAATCATATTACGCTATCTAACTTCTGCCCCAACTTAAGTTTTCAAAAGTCAGATAAAAAAAAATCACTTCTACTACCGCTAACCCAAATGAGCACTAACTGTGGCGGGATTTTTTTTTTGTGCGCGCGCGCATGAAGGTAATTCTCTTATACCCCACTTAGGCACTTAGTGAGAGTTTTATACACTGAACCACCCTTTTTATATGAAGGTAGTTGTATTATTTCACAAAAATATTTAATTCCAATACAGTCCCTAAAAACTTTATACTTCATCTGGTTCTTAATATAAGATATATTTACCTAATTTAATTATATTAAGGAAGTTAATATATTTAACCCCCTTTGGCCCTTAGTTAATATGATATATATTTTCTAAAACGTCTTAGTAATTTTCCTTAATTCCCTTATTCTCTCTCCTCTTTGATTATTGTTGAGGGAGTATCAATAAGAGTAAATCAGAAAAATATTGATAAATATGATAACTATATCTTATATTTAGAACCAAAATCTGTTTAACAAATATATCTTATATTAGGGAATCGAGGGAGCAAAATTTAAGATATGCCCAAAAACTAGTGAGAATCTCATATTACAGATATCCTCATTAAAAAATTGTACTTAAAGTACAACCAAAACCCTGAAATATTTTTCAAGATGCAAATTGTTCCACTTTTAAAACATTGAAGTTTAAATTGTACCATGAACACAGGATGAATCTTGCAAGACACTGAAGTGCTGAATGCACCTTAAGCCAGAAAACAACTCATATACATGAATGAAGAAAGCAGAGTACTCCGTATGAAAGAAACCGCACGCAATTCACAAGCCCTTCTATTATTATTTCTCTTCATCTTTTAATTTCGGCAGCAAAGAAACCGTTGCTGTTATAACAAAATCAGAACGCCATATCATCAATATTTGCCTCACGAATCTAAGCTCAAATGAAAATTAACCAGAAACAGAACATCAATTTTTGTTCCATGTCACCCCTACTGAACAAAATTTTTCCATGAGCCTATAAGACCCTCCAAATTGCACTGACATGCCTGCAAAATTACACATCACTTGAGAGACATACAGAAATGGGAGGGAAGGACTGGCATCAAATAAAATATTTTATAATTTTAACAAACAAGAAATGCTAAGGTCAGTATTTCAGTATCTAATCTAACTAGGGATATTCAAGAATTCTCTTGTGTGGAGCTCTTTGCAAGGCAAGGGTATCATCAGAATCTGAACTCAAATTATTGAAGGATTCCATCTTTTCTGTTCAGGTCTTCCAAGTTTATGCTTGCCTCCAGTCCCATGTTCAGTAAACCAACCATGGCAAGAATATCAGATTTCAAAGAAGATGCAAATGCCTGGTAGTCCAACAGAAAGAGAAGCATATAATCAGCAGTGAAAATTTGGGAGAATTATATATTAATCTGGAAAAGTTTTCATTAGGAATTCCTAATTCCTCAACGGCAATTCTCTCTTTTCTTCCACCATTCAATAGTTATACCTTTCTGTCCTCTTGTTTTTGGTGCTTTATAACTTCCAAAGGCCACTCAGATACAAGCTTCTGAAGTTCGTCCTTCATGCATGACCTTTTAGCATCAGGCAGAGTCTGGAAAGCATAAACATTAGTGTCAAATGAAAGATGCGAGATAAAAAATCAGTTCCTCAACAATCTGATCAAACACAACCACCACCTTAGCAGAGTATGCAAAACAAAACAGATATGAAGGGACTAAATTGACATCTGCAAATCCATACCTCAGATATAACACACATGACAGCTCACACCCCACAGCAGACTCAATTCACCGATCAGACAAGAATAATAGCATCCTAAAATCCAAATTCCAAAAGTAGTTCTCCAAAAATAGTTAAACACAACAAAATTTCTCCACCCTGATTGGTGCCAGAATCGATTTAGCTTTTGGTGCCTTATTTTCAATATATGCTTACAACTTGACAGACATTTTCTCTTATCCAAAGGATCGTTTTCTAATTCTAGGACAATAATGAAGGGTATAGCCATATTATTTTATCTATTAACTTTTCATTTTTTGATGCTATTGCAATTCATTTGTTTCACTTCATCAGGTAAAATTACACGTTGCATTAAAAAACAATAATGCACTACACCATACATACCTCATTTAGGGCCTGAATGAGGGCTGCTGCATCATTAGGTTTATGTTCCAGCAGAAGACCCTGCACAATCACAAACATGGACCTACTTGAAATTGTAACATTGTTATGCCTTATGACCTAACCTAAGTACTAATCAAGCGTAGACACTGAGCTTAAGTTCTGGGCAACTTATGTGAAGAAAAGGAAAAATTTTGCAAGACTAGCCACATTTAACCATAATTAAAATAATAAATTGCTAGATAAACTACACATCCCTCCCCTAAAACACATCCAATTACAAAACCGTCCCCTCTATTTTGAAAATTGACACTCCCTTCCCCTGAAATCAAAGCACAACAAAACACGTGTATCTTTTATTTGTAAAATGAAACAACTATTAAATACGTATTTGACTAATATATAACACTTCCTCCGGTCCTAAATATAAGATAGAGTTGATTTTTTTGGAGATATTAAGAATGCTAATTAAATTATTTAAAAATATTTATATCTATCGTTTTTTCTCCAAATTATTTTACCTAACATATAAATTGATATATAATTTAATCATACAAAACATATGATATAATTAATTAACTTATCTAGTTTCCTTAATCCCTTCAAAAAAATGTAAACTCTGTCTTATATTTAGGACCAGAGAGATAATCAATTTTGTGAATTTAGAATAAGTTGAATTTATCTTTTTCAAAAATGAAATAAATAACATTGAAATAAATGTTCTTTTTCTAAAATTTTAATGTAAATTTCTCATAAAAGAAATAAATATTTTTCCAGTGAGTATTTTGATCATATTTAACTTTAGAAGGATTTGTGTATATTGTTATAACAAAGGCAAGCACCATGTAATCTAAACATCTTTTTAAGGGAGAATAAGAAAATTTACTCTAAGTCATAGCAAATGTACACCTACATTTTGATTTGATGACAGCAAATTATGAAATTGACAAAAAAATATAATAAAATCAAATTCTCGGTTAAAATAAAAAGAAAAAGTATTTCCAGAGATATATCTAGTGATAAAGATTCACTAGGATCCAACATGATAAAATTCCGGCATCATAAAATGCATAGTAAACATAGCATATAAACTCAGTAACCACATTATAAAAAAAACAACTAATTCAGACAATAGCGTAGAAAAATTTCTACCTTTGCACATGACAATCCACTTGCCAGGGTGTGCTGTTTCATTGACTCAGATCTCAGCTTCTCAATTTTCCACAATGATTCTGTGTCTCCTACAAATAAGCATATCAAGTGGTTCATAAACAATCAAATTAATTATTGGAAGCAACTGATTCAGCAATCCCAAACGAACAGAATGGCGTAACCTTTAAATCATGCAGTGTCCCCATGCATGCACTTTCTCATAAAACAAGTATTCTTTGAAAAGAAGTAAAAGATATTTAATTATAAAAAAGTAAATAAAGAGCACAGTAGAGAACAAGCAAAGATGCATTCAACAACAAGTAGCAACTTGTTATATATGTGCGCGCGCACTTTTGATATACTCCCTCTGGTCCTTAATAGAAGACATATTTACCTAATTTAATTAGATTAAGGAAGTTAGTTAAGTTAGTTAATGTGACATATATTTTCTAAAACACTCTAGTCATCTTCTTTAATTCACACATCCCTTCTTGATTATTGTTGAGGGAGCATCAATAGGGGTGAATTAGAAAATGATTGACAAATATAAAAACCATGTCTTATATTTAGGACCAAGATCAACTCCTCAAATATGTTTTATATTAAGGACCGGAGGAGTAGCTTTCAGGGCTTTACTTGTTTTCTTCAATGCAAGAAAAATCAAATTCGCCAATATGAGAAAAAGAGGCAGTTTAGAAAAACAGGGGAACAAAAAATAAAGCTCAGCACATGAATCAACTTCAACACAGTGCAATTTCAACTCTAATAGAAAAGAATCAACAGTAATGCTTTGAGATAAACAGGCAACATAGGAAGTCAAAAATAAAAGTGACAACATATTCACCTTTTCTTGCAGCAAATTCAATCCATGTGTCAAATGAGGTTTGTCGTAATTTTACACCAGCCTTGACAAACCTCTTTGCATATTTATTAATCAAATCCCAATTACCTGTATTGGAACAAATGCTGCAAATGGCAGACCAAGAGCAGTATCAGGGCATATACAAAAGTGGAACTATGCATAAGAAAACTTATACATTGCTAAATAAAAGCACAAAACCATCAGAACCTCAATATACCTGAAAACTATATCCGCAGTGCCCGGTTGCAATGGTAAGTCATTAGTCCTTATAAGTTTCATTACTTCCACCAACAGTTTACCATCATTGTGATTCTTAGCATATGTCTGCAGTCAACTGCTGGTAATTTACTAATTGCAAATTTGAGACAGAATGAAAGCATTTAGAATTTCAGTATCTCAACAATACCAGCAAATGGTGTGCAGATGCAACACTTGGAGTCAATCCATACACATTATGCTTCCACAAGGTCTTCTTTCCTGCATACAGATTCAAGAAACTTGTTTAAAAATTTCATGACATGATTCTATAACTTGCAAATAATAGTTTATATCCACAACAAAGTAGCATGCATTCATTCATAAGAGAAAAATTATCCAACAGAGAACCAATTAAGCAGTGTATACAAGAGAGCATGATTGGCAGAACATGAGACTCAGGACTAAAAAAAAGGAACAGATTCAGTGTGCCCACCGAAGTCGAGAGCTCCTACTTTAGCGCATGCTTTAGAAACTTCTCGACAAAGGTTGTCATTAAAGTTTGTGTGAATGCGAAGATTTGAGAGCCTCTGCATCCAAACAGATTAAAATTATAACTGTAACAATGAGAAGAAACAACTAATTAAGTAGAAACAGACAATGCAGATGAAGAAAGAATATAAACTAACGAATCTGCGGAGGTTCTTCAAAATGTCAAACAGAAGTTCAATATCACCATGGTTTCCACACTTCTCAATCATTGACCACAACCAAGCATTTGGAGGCATTGATCGTTTAACATTTACAGATTCCAGCATTTTCTCATACAATTCCTTCACGGCCTCTGCATTCAACACTACAAATCAGACATCTAAAAAAGAAACTTGAAACCAAAAAGAACTGAAAAGGAATAATGTAAGTAAAATCAAGAACCTGTCGAAGTCCCTTCATCAATATTTGCTACTGACGTAGAAAATGACTTTGAAATCCAAAAGTGCACATGCACTGATTCTTTCGTCAATAATTGAGTTGACGCTGTGTCAATGAATCATTCAATTAAGTAATCAACCCAAAAAATAAAAATCCTCCAATCAACAAAGACTGTAAAGTGAAACATCAAAATTTTCTACGGAAATCATAAGACATGGACGCCACCTGAGAACCATGGGGTCTTTGAAGATAAGCTGCTAGTGTCCCGGTAGAGAGTAACCAAGTGAGCACCTCCGACGTTCTGAAGGTCATAAGAAAGGAAATGGTAGGAGCTGAGGAAAATCTGTGAATGCAATGCCCTAGAAAATCGGCGAGCATTCGAGAGAACTTGCATGGCTTAAAGGAACAGAGCTATGAACTGAGTCAATTAAGTATCGTTCTGAGCCAAGTCGATGGGTTTTACAGTGATGCCCTCGAGCACTAGGGCACCTAATCAGGGTTGAGGGGAGAAGAAGGGAGGGGTTGAGTTCACCTGGTACTGCAGCCCATGATTATTACGTTGGACTCGCATTTTCTCTGTCTGTTTTATTTTCCGCTTAAGTGAACTGTAATTATTATTTATAAATATAAATGTATTATGATTTTTTTATTTTAACATAATTAAAAGACTCAAAGATCCATTTGTTTTCTCTGACATTTCAAATTTGTATAAGTTATCAAATTTTTTTGACCTATCAATTTAGTCTCTGAAATTTTGATCATTATCAATCAAGTTCTTAAAGTTTTATAACCATAATTTGAAGTGGAGTTCATCATATAGGCTAATTGTGAATAGTATAGAATTGTGTAGGGATTTGATTGATAAATATTAAATTTCAGAGACCAATAAGGGAGGCTAACTTGGGCAACAAAAAATTTTAATTTACCGTATGGACTAATTTTTATAAGCCCTTGTACTTGGCGATCAAAAATCATAGTTATTGTTCAAACATGAATTGAAAAATTAATTTTAACTAGATAATTCATTGTGTATTACATATTTAGTGTGTGTTTGGCAACATCCCAAACTATAATTTCAAATCATGGTTTACGTAATTCGAGATAAAACTCCTCTTATACACTTGCCTCGTAAGTCGTAAAAGCTATTAAAAAAAGCTAATCAACCCTATAATAGTATGCTTTTCATAATCTTATAAAATATGGTACTATGATTTTCATATTCTTATAAAAAATTGATATAAATACCACAATAGTTTTTTCCTGACCTGGATCAGTCATGTAGTTTCAAAACGTTAAATTTAAATAACGTACCAAAAACAATAAAACATGAAACAGAGTTTTATTGGCAGACTATAATATAAGGCAAAGCTATGTGAAAAAAAAAGAAGAAGATAATTTTGTTTTGAAAGTTATCATAAAAAGGCAATTTTACTTATAAGTTTTTTGGAGGATAATTTTATCTTGGAAGTATCAAATAAGGAACAATTTTGTCCGGACCATTATCATAGTTAATTTTGACCTTTAGTTGATCAAATATGTTAGAGTTAGTAATTCATTTATCATCCATATAATTTATTTTTAATATGCAAATTTATTTGAAAGTTTTAAATCTAATTTTTAAAAAAAAATTAAGTAGATAATATATGGATTTTCATGATAAATTTACATTTTAACAAAAATAACGTGATATATAAAATATCACTTCAATATATTTAATCATGACAAAATTATATTTTTCTTTTGGGATAATTTCTGGGCAAAACTGCCCGTAAAACCTTTTTGAGCAAATTTGATCTCACTATCCCTACCCAGAAAAAACAAAAAGAAGAAGAAGAAGAGAGAAGGAGAGATAGTCAGATAGATACGAATACGATCTCAATGCGCAAGTGTTTTTCCTTCTTCCTCCAGATTCGCCTGGGCAAGCACTGACCTAGCTGTTCCAAAGTAGACTGGTTTGCTTCCCCTCGGACTCTGTCTATGGTCTGTGTTTGATTTCTCAAAAAGGGAAATCAGAGAAGCAGTTGCCTCTGCTTCTTCTGCAGCTGCTTCATTGTTCTTTCTTCTATTGATGGCTCTGTGAATTCCCAATCTCAATGCGCCTTAACACGATGCTCATGCCCCTGAAGGATGTGACCAGATCAAGAACTGTGCTCTCCTCAATTCTCACACTATATCACCCTCTTACTGTTCCTATTACTACTTCTCTTTATTGTACTTGCTCTTATTCTTCTTCTCCGTCTTTCTCTGGTTCTGAGAGTCCATCCAGTTTCCGACCATTTTTCAATATCATTGAGGATCGCCCGGTGGACATAGCGGGTTCCTTTAAGAATTGGTTCAAGAGTGGGAATACTGAATTATTGGCCAGAATCTACGAAATCCTGGATGGCCGGGGTAGTTATGAAGACGGCGACGATTTGACCCTTCACGCCACCGACTTGGCTCTTCAACACTTAGGTCTTCGGCTTACAGAAAGCTTCGTGTTGGAGGTTCTTGCCTACGGCAGGGACGTTTTGTCTTGCCTCAAGTTCTTCGATTGGGCTGGACGTCAACCCGGGTTCTTCCATACCAGGGCCACCTATACCGCCATTTTTAAGATTCTTTCGAAGGCTGAGCTCATGACAGTCATGTTCGATTTCCTTGACACGCATGAGAAGCAAGGGTTCGATCAGAAAGTGAGATTTTATGATACTTTGATTATAGGTTATGCAGTTGCACGGAAACCAGATAGAGCCCTTAATCTGTTTGGTAGAATGCGGTTCCTAGGATTGGACTTAGATAGTTTTGGTTATCACGTCTTGTTGAACTCCTTAGCGGAGAAGAATTCTATGGGTGGGTTTCAAACTATTTTGGAGCAGATTCGATTGCGAGGTCATGAGAATCATGTTACACATTCATTAGTAATGAAATACTTCTGTATGCGGAAGCGTTTATGTGAGGCAGAAGAATATCTTAATTCCCTGGTGCATAGTGGGAAAATTTTGCATGGGCCTGAGGTGAGGGTTCTTCTTGGTGCATTGTGTGCGAATAACATGTTTGAGCGTGCTGGAGAATTGATTGAGGAATTTGGGAACTCAGGGATGGTTCCGCATGAAATTGCTCTTGGTGAGTGGATATGTCATCTTGTTCGGGCTGGAAGATTGAATGAAGCTCTGGCATATTTCCGGGAAAAGCAATCTTCAGAAGGTTATGCTCCTGGCTTGTTCCAGTACAACATTTTAATAGGCAGGCTCTTGAAGAAGAAGCGGCTTCATGAGGTGTATGATTTGTTGATGGAAATGAAGGACAATCACATTACTCCGGATATGGTTACCATGAACATTGTTCTGTGCTTCTTTTGCAAAGCAGGAATGGTGGATGCAGCACTTGAAATATACAATTCAAGATCTCAGTTTGGACTCTCCCCAAGTCTTTTGGCTTACAAAAGTTTGATTCATACTTTATGTCTGAATGAGAATGCTGATGAAGCATATGGTGTTTTCAAAAAATTAATTGATGAAGGTTATTTTCTTGATAGAGGAGCCTTTTACGAAGTTGCGAAGGCATTATATAGAGGGTGCAAGGTTGATGAGATGGAGGAGTTGCTAATTCTTGCCTTAGAGAGGAATTTTTTGCCTCGTGCTTCTGTATATGACAAATTGATATCGGCTCTATGCCAGGCAGGACGTTTGCGAGATGGTTATTTAATTCATGGGCAACTGAACAATATAGCTTCTCAAAAGTCTTACATTAGGTTGATTACCGGTTTCTCCAAGTCAAATAGGGGAGATATTGCTGCTCGGCTTCTTGTTGAAATGCGACAGAAAGGGTTTGTCCCGACAGATGCACTATATAGAGTTGTTATCCGTTCTTTGCTTAAAGGGGATAATCCAAACACTCAATTTCTTAATTTATTAGAAACATTGGCCCGTTATGGTGTGCTTAAAGAGATTTGTAGGCTTTTTACTGATGAAGCTGCTGTAGCCAAGAAGCCTGAGCTGGTCAAGGAAGTCTTTGAGATCAAGCAAATTTATGGCATTAGCCCGACTTTGGCCTCTTACATGTATATGTTGCGGAGTTATTTAAGAAGTGACAGAATTTTGGACGCCTTAAATTTCTTTAATGATTTGAGGCAACATGGTCTCAAGAATAGAAGATTATATAACAACATTATTATTGGTCTCTGCAGGATCAAGAGGACAGACATGGCACTTAAGTTATTGTCAGAAATGATGATTGATAAATTAACTCCAAGTATTGGTTGCTATGAAAATCTTGTTCAGAGTCTTTGCTGGGAGAAAAGATATCCTGAAGCTATAAAACTTGTTAATGACTATGAGAAAATGGGACGTTGCTTAACATCTGCTATTGGTAATGTATTTCTGTTTCATTCTTTGCAAGCACCAGAAATCTATGATATTTGTGTTCGTTTGAGAGGAGTCAAGGAGGAGGAGTTTTCTGGCAGCTCAATGCTTAGCCTAATAATTGGTGTATTTTCTGGTCGTCTTAGAGTAGACCTCCATCCTGAACACTTGGAAGAACTGATAGAGAAGTGCTTTCCACTTGACAGATACACCTACAATCTGTTGTTGTTAAGAGCTAGCTGGAGTGACATTGACCAAGTTTGTGAGTTGTTTGATCGGATTGGCCAAAAGGGATATTGTCCTGATCGGTTCACTTATAACATCATGTTACGTGCTTTCTTGAAGCATGGGAGGAAAGAAGAGGCTAAGCTGTGCTTTGAAGAAATGCTCAGAAATGGATTTCGTCCAACAGTGAATACTAGAGATTTTATTGGAAGGAATACCAATTAGAGTGATTGATTAGTTCAGTTAAAGATGCAAAACAACCACACAATTTTGGTAAGGGTACCATGTATTTTTTAAAGAAATTGATTACATTTGATGTAGTAGTTTTAATTTATGATGTGTTTTCTGGAGCATCTATAATTATGTGATGCCTCTTTTAATTTCCCCCTTTCCTTTGGAAGCATTTGTTAGGAATGAAATTTGACTGCCACAAGTAATCTCATAAAATATTTCCCCTGCAAAATCACCCCAATTCAATTGCACAAGCCAATTTCAGTTTCAACCATCACTATCCTAATAATCATACTGAGCTCAAGTTAGGTTGAATTGAACCAGAGCGGTAGTATTCCTCTTCTACACATACTGACTAGATATGTGGTTTTCCTGGTATTATATGTAGTAGTGAATGTTTATGATTGGCCTTCACAAACAACTATGGAAAATTCTTGTAAGCAAATGCTAACTTGGTTTTAAATTAAATTTTGAACTGGGAACTGTCGTCAGCTTTCTCTCTATAACAATACCCTTGTGGAGAATCATTTGACTTTGCACTCTGTTTCTTCTAGGAACAATCTTCAGGCAACTGATGATCCTTTTTTTTTCCCCTTAATAATTATTTTATGCTTCCAAATTATGAATATAAATATTATTTTTTATTTAATTTTATATATATTTGATTGATGGTGATCACCGTTTCTGCAAATGAGTATCCCTTCAAAAAAGCGGCATTAGGGGATTTTCTCTTATTTTTTTTTCTTGCTCTCCACAGCTCTTTTTTCAGTAAACTGCTACTGTCTGTGAAAGCATCTCTTCCCCTCACTTATTGTATGGTTTTAACTTATGATCCACTTCTGTATTTCTTTCTGCTGATGAGTCTGGAGGGAACTCTTTTTGCTTGCCCCTTTTTGAGAAAGGTTCTGATATAAAGGGTTAAAAATCAATTCAAGGCATTATTTTGTTTCAATTGTTTCTTTATTTACATGGAAATTTCTATGAAGCTACTAGGAACTTTAGTTGTAATCCACCAACAAAAGTTGTGTCCTTTCTGATTCTTAGATCAAATGCTCGAAATATATAGATATTGCTTTCTTTGCCTACAGAAGCTGAAAGGTATGCCAGGTAACGCTATCTTTTGGATATGGCTCAACTTTGCCCGATGTGTTTTTTTTTAAAAGAATTGAAATTGATGGAGATGGAGTTCCAATTTTTGTTGATAAGATTTCAAAGATGTGAAATTTGAGCAAATATGCAGTAGGTAAAGTTTATTTCTCAATAAGAGCATGCCTGTATAATTTGAGGAATTGAGACTGTATATTTCTCCTTCTCAATAGAAACTGGTGTGAGTTCTGTGCGTTGCATGGGTTTAAAAATAAGCGGCATTATTTATGATTAATAGTACTTGTTGGAGTTCTTCTGTTGTATATATTGATTGTGTTTATATCTTTGTTTTTTCTCTGTCGAATTTTACCTACAAAGTGCTTGTTGTTTAGGATTATTTAATGAAAGGATTGTATCTTTGTTTCATTTGATCCTAAGAAAAAGTTTCACTTCTGTAAATTGACCAACCTTCAGCTATTTGATTCCAATTCTTTCCCATAATATTGTTGGTAACTTTGTTTTTTCCCCTTTTGGTGAGTTATTTATCAACTTGGGTTTATGCGATGTGGTTATGTGGTATCGATTCTTCTTTAAGTTATCTTATGATACTGACTTTCTGTACTCCATAAGCATACTTTATTTATTTTAATTTGTATTTTTATGTATTAAAATCTTCTTTCATTGGGTCACACTTCATCCTATTGTCTTTCTATTACTGTATAGTATATTAATTTGATGATAATCCCTCCGGTCCTTAATATAGGACATGAGTGTTGGCGTTAGTCCTAAATATAAGACATATTTTTTACATTTGTCAATTTGTTCCTAATTTACCTCTATTGATGCTCCCTTAACAATAATCAAGGAGGAGAGGAAAAGGAGGGAATTAAGGAAGATGACTAGGGTGTTTTAGAAAATTTATGTTATATTATCTAAATTAACTAACTTCCTTAATCTAATTAAATTAGGTAAATATGTCTTATATTAAGGACCGATGGGAGTATAACTTAAGTATTTGTCTGCTGTCTATGATAATTTGATGATGTGTTTACTTTTTGTGTGTCAAACTCTCCAAGTTGCATTTTTTAAAAAATTTATTTAAGGTTATTTGTGTTTCAGTTCTCATCCAAATTTATTTTAAGTAATCACATGAATTAGCTACTGGTTTTATGTTTGATTCAGATTAATGCTGTTATTTTAACCATTGGATAATGAGCAACATGCCTATACTGTGTATGTTTATGTTGATGGACCATAAATTATCCCACTTATTAAATGATACAATAAATGCAAGTGCATTTGGGTCATTTTTTTCTCATGTGATGGATTTTTAAACCTTGAATTAAATGACCTTAGCAGGAGTCATTTGTGATCTCAAAGTATTTATCTAGCTCAAAGAGTAAATTTATCAAATGTTAGAAGACAATTTTTACTAGTGCTGTATGATAGTGAATGTTAAGCATTGAAGGGACAATGGTAGCAACAAAAATAGGGGTAGCTTGGATGAGAATGTTAGGATGGATGCATGGTAATTAGATCCAAAATGATTGCGTATGAGGAAAGGTAGGCATGGCACCTATTGAGGAGAAAATGATAGAAAATTGGTCAATGTGGTATGCACATGTGCAAAGAAGGTTGTTAGGGCCACCGATGAGGAAAGTGGAATAGTAGATTTTTAGCCCTATGAAAAGATGTCAAGGGAGACCATGAAAAATAATACTGAAGAAATTATAGAGCAGGATCTTATGTTGAAGGGTATCTTTAAAAAGTTTATTGCCAATAGAGTTTAATGGCATTGTGTGGATTCATGTAGCCAATCTCACTCATGGGGATAAGATGTTAAATTAAATGACCTTATATTATTGTGTTGGGAGAAACCAACCAAAATGCTTCTGCATTAGTTGGTCATTTTAAGAAAGAGATGTTTTTTTGGTCAAACACCTAATATGGATGTTGCTACCCTGCTTCATGAAAGAATGAGGAAGTTGGGATTTTCTCTGTGTGAGACAAAATATTACTCAAGAAATTTTTTTTGGGGGGGGGGGGGGGGGGGTCTGAAAGAGGAGGGCTTACGTAAAACAGATTTTTCATGCCAAATTTAGCCTCCTATATCTGGTTCCTATTTTTAAAATGTATATTAGATGTGTTAGTTTGAAAATAGTTTCATTTTCTTTCCCTGAATGATGTAAAACAAACACACTTGATGTATAAGAAGTAGAAGGAAAGGGGCAAGACAGAAGGCCAGAGATAAAGGAGGGGGATGAGATGAAAAAAGAGAGGCAAGTTCGGAGAGATTCTAGCATGCTCACACAGAGCAATAAAGCAAGATTAAAATACAGAAGGGAATAGAGGAGACTTCAACTTATCCTTTATTGGCTTTGCACTAACTATAGGCTTGATTTGGTAGATCCCTGAGATAGATAGTCTCAAGATACTGACTGTTCAAAACCATCGTAGATGCTTCAGATCAGCACAATGTTCATAATCTCCCACTGATTGCTTGGAGCCCCATCCTCATTTCTCATCTTTCTTTTTGTAGAAATTGAAGTTTTTAATAATCCGAACTTATTTTTGAATAGCACTCAAATATTATAAAAGATAAAAGAGAAACCTAAGCTTTGAAGTAATTAAGCAATAAAGCCTACCTAAACTAAAGAGGTCCATTGGCTGAAACATAAAGAGATAAACCCATACCTATCCTATCCTCACAGACATAAATGGAACAGAAGAAAAATAATGAATAAAGCAAAAAATAGAAACACAAATTGCTAATTGAAAAACAAGATAAGATCATATTTAAATAATGTATCCTCCGATACTCCCCTTTGAGCTGATAGTCCAACTTGGAGCCCAGCTACCATTATCAGCTGTTTTCTCCAACAACAATATCTACTGGAGCAACACTGCTGGAACTCAACCTTTTCTGCAGTGTTCTGGGGTCACAAGTAATTCAAGGGTCTTATCTCTTGGTTTACTATGCAATGTCCAGCTAGCCTACTCAGTATGATATACCTTTTTTCTGTGTTAATACCAAGTTCTTCCTTCTTTGTTCAACTGCTAATGACTAGTTTGCAATCTCTTTGCTTTTAAATCAGATGATTTAGAAACTGTAGGGAATTTTTGAGTTCCTGAGTTCAGTATTTTTCTGCTCTTCTCCTTCTTCACTTTATAAAAGACTTTTCTGAGGGAACGTAGAGGATCACAGCTCATGGTTCTTTGATAGTCTATTTAAAAGTTTGAGTTGAGGCCTGGAAGGAACTTGTAGATTCTTTTCTCCTCTTTCAGTTGCATGAATTTGGTTGCATCAACCATGCGTGTCATTGAATTGAGGAACAAGTATCCCTCACTGCTTCCCAATGTTTTGTGCTGTGTACGGCAAAGTGTTCCCCCCAATCTTAGTAGCCATTGAATTGACCGACCTTGACATAATCTGGCTTTTCTGGTTTTCTTACCCCATAAACTTGGCATCTCCGATGCTTGGGGGCACAGCTGCTTCTATGAGATCCTCAGCTTTATCTTCCTCAAAGGAGAAGCATAATGCTGGCAGACTGCTATAAGTAGTTATTGCTACTTAGGTTATGGTCTGTGATAATTGCAGGTGCAAATTTGAGTGAGCCATGGATGACGAGAGAAGATGTGTTGCTGTCGTGAGAAGATGAAATGTCTCAGATGAGGAGTCTTCTCCTGTTTGTACTTTGACCTTCATCCCTGTGAATTGTCCAAGCTGGAGTAGAGGGTTGTCGTGCACTGTTTATTCTCTTATACCATGTGGAATTTTGGAGTTTAATAATCCTCTGAACATGTTCTATTGAATAGCACCTGAATACATTTATATAAGAGAGGCTCCCAAATTCTCAAGCAAGTAAAGTGATAATAGGGCTATATGTCTATGAACACAAGGGAACACATCCTCAGTTAGTATGCTTGCTAGGCCAAAGGCTTATGTTCTGTTATGATAATAGAATTTCACAGATAATGATTCCAATTTATTTACTAAAAGTATGGATGAGGGATTGCTTTCTAGCTTTAAATTATTAATTAATTCATGTGACTTCAACTGATTGGGGGTTAAATGGTTTTCCTTTGGATTGCACCCTTTCTCTTGTTTACTTTCTTTGGTAGCTATAGAACATACAGGAGTGGAAGTGATGTCAATTTGTAACATGATGCACTATTAGCAAGTCATGGACAGTGCGATTCATTTCATTTCTTAGGTTTCTCGTAACGTATGGCAAAACATATTTAGTTTTATATGCTGGATTTGCATTAGTGAAATTACGCAATGGCTTTTGGCCCTTTTTGAAGAGGAAAACATGTACACTTTCTGTTTTTGTTTTACTTCCTCCTAAATTAACTTTGGTTGGTAATTTTTCTTTTGAGCTCTTTGGGTTTCATGGTTTTCCAGTATATTTATGTGTGGAAAAATTCCAACAGCTACTGATATAAGCAGAGAGGGAAAAGGTATTAATCATTCGAGAAAATGTAAAAGAGGATAGGTACACAAATATACCCCTCTACCTAACAAACTCAACGGATAATACTCACCTTTTAGCCAAGCTAACAGATTTTTTAAGTGTTGCTGAATAAGGGTCGTTTGGGCGGTCTCATAAATGCGGTTTTCTGTTTCCTTCTCTGTGAAGTTTCCTTGTGAAATGCTGAAGCTTGACATTAAAGTTGTTGATAAATACTGATTAGTGCTTACAAAGTAAAATGTAATTTTGAGGGATTAGTCATTAGTAGTATAGAGGGCAAGTCTTGGTGTAGCGGTAAGGTTGCTGCCATAGGTCATGGGTTCGAATCCTAGAAACAACATACATTTATCCCTCCCCAAACACCACCTGGTTGATGGCTTGTGCAATAAGCCGCCTTTTTAGTCATTAGTAGTTCATTATTTTCTAGGAATCTTGGAAGTTTATTGTTGTCTAAGAGTCTTGTAGTTATCATTTGATGTTATTTTTACTAGTTTATCTTTTATTTTAATTCTATTTTCATAATATTGTAAATGAAGAGATAGAGGGCTTAAGATGGGTGTGAGGCGTGTTCTTTTGCCTTGAAGTTCTTTCAATCATACCTTTGTAACCTTAGTTTAACAAGTGTTGTGCAGAGAAAACTATGAAGTCCAGTGCAGGGGAAGTCCAAGAACAGCATGTGTGCGTGCGCCCACACACACAAAGGGAGCCGGGTAATCAATATAACATCAATATCAATATAGATTCGTTTATCGGTGCTGTGTACTAGAATATTGCTTTGTAGTTTACTCCCAAGAATACTCGAATCGAATCCCCTAATTAGGATTCTCCCCTTAACTGCGACACAACCTGATTTATTTCTTGAACAGGAATTAGATTATGATAAACATTCCTTGACAAGTCTGCACTCTCCGTGGTTCATTCTCTCCTAAATCACCTATCCGTACAATTGGAATATTATGTTTCATTGGCAAAAAAAAAAAAAAGGAAAGGAGTATTATGTTTCAATTAAGGTCCTTATTTTGTCATTTTCCTTTTTTTTTAACATAACTTGTCTTCATCCGCATATCACAACTACTTTTGGGAACCCATAATTCACATGGACCTTTTACAATTTACACAATCAAATCAATAACAATAACACATGACACAATTTAAACCCTTCCCGATTTCACGTTCCATATCTCATCGGTTCAATATCCAAACTTTTAAAAACAGATTGCCACATGCATTGTTAAAGTTTGTTCAAGCTAGTGTTATTTGTTTTAATATAATATATGATCATTACTGATCACAAACAAACAGATGTAACAAAAAGCTAAACTTTGCTTTGGAAATACTAGTAATTAAAACCAACTTAATTACATGTCATGTCTGTAAACATCTCTTTTGAGGTTTAATGCATGAGAGAAGCACTCTTCGTCTTCGTCTTCTTCTTCTTGTTCTTTTTTCCCTTTCTTTTTCTCTATTCTTCTGATGCTATATTCACATGCATGCTTATGAGATATAGAAGTCTTTGATGGATCTCCACATAAAATCTTTTATTAATTATGATGCTCTCTGACCATGGTATTCAATGCTAATTAGAGAGAGATAGACACAGTGTTGTGTTTCATTAATTAATTAATGAAACTGACCACTGTGTCTATATCTTTCTAATTACATGATCTACATGGTTAGAGAGCATCTTAATTAACCCAGGAAACATGCTTGCAATCTTCAGATCACTTGCCGCCAATATTATTATATGGAGATCCATAAGCAATGCTGTAAGGAGACCCAAATTCGTTGTTATCTGGAGAGCCATTGAAAGTTGGAGGCACAAGAACTGAAGAAGAAACCTTGAACCTCTTGCTCCTTGATCATTCATCTTGTTCATCGCTTCCATCTATCAACCTACTTCCATACACATCATTATTACCGTGATCCGGACTATCCACCCAACCCAACAGCTGCTCCAAATTAAGCCTTAATTGCTCGCCTCTGGCGTCTGATCCATCCGAGTCCAACCCAGGTTTCCAGAACCCGACCCACTCGGAGCCACAATCTGATACACTTGAGCTCTCCCCTGAACTAACTGCACCGGGTATATCCCCTACAGGCGGCACTATTTTAAATAATTCAAGTTTGTTCTGATGTTCTTTGTGTAGTTGCAGTAAATTTTCAACCTTCTTAATGATTGGTAAATCTAGGGTTATGATTGATCAAAGTGGATTGAATTTTGTAAGAGTTCACTAAAATATGGATTTTAAAATATTAGAAAGATGACCCTTTTATATGCACACGTTCTTGCATGTTCATTGTGTGTAACTGCCCAGTTCTTTGTTGCTGTCATGTAAAGGACCTGTGAAAGGCCAGTAGCACTAAAGAAACTTGGTATGGACTCGCATCCTTTTTGTATGATCATCATCTTGTTTCTCTCTCTCTTTTCAAATGCATGATATGCCTTTCAATTTTGTGAAGGTAGAGAAATAGGATTGTGAAAATTGGCAACCAATTTGTTTTTTTTCCTCTTTTGCTGTCTCAGTTCTTGTTTCTGAGCCTTGGTAAGTGGCCTCTTGCACATTGTATCTCTGTCTAATAAGTTCTGTCATTCATCTGAAGAAGATGCTGACATAGATGCCAAAGAAGAGGCAGAACAAAGAGACAAGTAATGTGTGAACAACGGCCGCTGAATCTGGTATAGTCCTTGAGAAACATCGAAGCATACCCTAATGGATCTTGATGAGGGTGGCAAAATACAGATTTCAGTGAAGAAACCCACACTGAAGCTGCATGTCTCTTATATTACAGAGACCATCATGGTTTTGGTAAGGCAATGATGACCTCACTAACCTCGTCTCCAACTCTACATGTTGTTTCTATTGTCTCTGGATGCCTTTAGCATGTTATGTTTTTATTGTGTGTAGCTGCACTTTACAACATGCGGGACTGAATGGAGCCCATCAACAATGCGATTTGGTATCATCCTTGTCAGCTGCAATTTCTGATTCCTGTATTCAGTTTTTCACTAGGTATTAAAAACCGGACCAGCCGGTTCAGTCTGTGAACCGGCGAACCGGTGGTCCAACCGGTCTGGTCCGGTGGGTGAACCATACGGACCAGCTCATCCAATTTTTTTTTTTAAAATCATTTTTAATTCATTTTTACACATGATTTCATATAAATAAACCTGAAATATTTACTTCCTCACTGGTCTAGCCCCGGTTTAGCTCCGGTTTGATTCCTATCTGACCCACTGACCCTTAACTCAGTACCCCAACCGGTTTAATGTCCGGTCCGGTTTTCGGTATCTTGGTTTTTCATGAAGCACTTATCAAACCAAGTTCCACTTGGTGCCAGTAGTGGCCTCTTGGAGGATTCTCAATGGGGATATCAAACTTTCTTAGATCGATGTTTATCATGACTACAGTTCCAAGTTCGAGAGGAGGATTATCACTTTGGTGATTGAAGTGCATGTGCTTGTTGTGGAAAATGGCCCCTTCTGTTTCAGACAATTCAGTTGTGCTGTTCTTATCATGTGTTGCATGTTCCACTGTGTGTGTGGGGGTTGCTACTGTCTTCGTCTTGTTCACCTTGTATTAGTTTAAGTAATGCATTTAACCTTTTTATCATCCAACAAAGAAGAAAAAGAAAAAAGAGAAATTCTACTGTCTTATCTTTCCAGGTAAGATTAATGTCCAACTGATGCGTTCAGTTGGAAAAACACAAGCATGTATGACTATTTCTGTTCTAGCTCTTCTGCTGCTAAAGCATTGCTTTTTCAGAATGGTTTATTGCTGGAGATACATGGTTTTTGCTTTTGATTTTGTGTGGCTATGGAGGTATATGGTTTTTGAATCTGGGAAATATGAACATTTTGATGAAGGAACTATAGATGTTCCCTCTGTAATGGAAGAAAATTGATTCACTTTTGTTGAGTCCTGTTTCAGTATATTGATCCTGTCTTATCCAGCTGCTCTAATCTTTGTTTATGGTTTTATTTTTTCTGGTTTCATTCATTCCCCGATTTATTTATATATTCATTATTAGTCACACAATTTTTTTTAACCGAAACACGAGAGGTATAGGGGAAAAAAAGAAAAGAAAGCAAATACAATACATTAGCGCACTTTGGCAATCATCAATTTAAGAAGCAAGCTGTGCTATTTATAAATCAGAACAATTATATTGGGCTCTGATAATTTTTTTTACTATTCTATTTGTCTACGTTTAAGTAAACATTACTTGCATGGTTGGTGCTGCTAAAGTTGATTCCACAAAGTCAAAGAATTGTGAAAAAAGCAACCGTTTATTGACTTTACTCAAAGTGACCAATTGATTCTTCTGCTAATATACATTAATTAATTATCCATAGAACACATCAAGAACTGAAATCTACAGACTATATATTCTTCTGATTTTTTACTTTCCCTGTTTTTTTCCCTTGGCCACAAACTAGAATATATTAAAACTTCAACCTAGATTCTCTCTATGTTGGTACATATTTGATCTAAATTGTCTACACCAAATTTGATTTTTTTTAAAAAATAAATTAAATATGTATTATGTTCTATAAAGATATAAGAATCAGTTACCAGGCAAAAAAAACGGTACTTCCTTATGTCCAAAGGTAAGCGTTAGATATATAACTAATTTATATTGATTAAAAAAATTAGTTAATTATTTATAATAAATATATGTTGGTTTTCCTAAAATTTCTTTTTAATCAGTTGCATTGAAAATTACTCCATTTATAAAACTCTCTTTAATTAGTAGGATTATTTGGACAAAAGAACTATAAATTTGTGATATAAAGTGAATTGATGCCTTATTTTTAAAATCAAAACAAACCTCTCATCTAGCTCGTACATTTAAGACGAGAGGCAGTTATATATGTATATTTATGTATATGTATATCTATTTATATATATAGTAGTCTCTTTACAAGCGTACTACCCATGATGACCCAGAAAAGAAAAGCACTAAAGGGAAAGTGAGAAAAGGGTGAAAGTGGAGGTAAAGAGAAAGTTGATTGAAATGTACAAACATATCCAAAAATATATGCCTCCTATCGTTTCCATCCTTTACAGTCAAGACATATAAAAAAACCAGATACTTTTTTTTAAAAGCTTTATACAGAATTTGATGAATAATCTATACTATTAATATCATATTAACAGTTTGTGCATGGTATAACTTGTTATATGATTTTAATTTTATATATTAATTATTTTTTGATTAAAGTATATTTTTAGTTCTTTATATATTTGTATTTGAGGTTTCATTTTGGTCTATTAGTTTTGTAAAGTGTACTTTTAGCCTATAATTTTAATATTGTTAATGTCATTAAAGAAAAATGTTGACTAAGTCATTTAAACAATGATTATTATACCGCTAGCAAATCATGCTTAAATTTTAAATATGATTAATAATAAATTTAAGGCAAGAGGAAGTTATATATGTATATTTATGGGACTAAAAATACATTTTATAAACTTAAAAGATCAAAATGAAACCTCACGTAAAATTAAAGGATTAAAGGATTAAAATTATAATTTAATCTTATTTTTTAATCATGATTTTCCACCTAAATATTATCTTTAGTATAAATCCGAAAAAAAAAAGAATAAATCATATATATATATATATATAGAGAGAGAGAGAGAGAGAGAGAGAGAGAGTTGCTCCATTCTAAGGGATAATCTAGAGATAACCTTATGAAAACGATTTGGATGCTCTTCAATTGATAGAACTTTTTTTAAAAAAATAAAAGAAATTAATATTTTAATTTCTTAAATTATATCTAAACAACACAGATTTTATAAAGAAGTTAGCAAAGAGCTTTATCAATTAAAAGGATCTAATTATAATTTCAATGAGTAGTAGAATCAAGAAACATACATTAATCAAGTTCTTTGTATTTTTTGCTACTGAGATCAACTAAAAAAACTATAACACATATAACTTTATACCAATTAATCAACAACTTTGTGTAGGAAAATAAATAACTAAACTCTGTACATACTTCCTTATAATTTCTCTGATAAATTATTCTCAAACATATATTTTTCCCTCTCTTTTATTTCCCTACATCAAAATTGCAAACCTCATACTATCACTCACAATCATCTGATTCATATCAGAGAAATGTTCATAATCCCCAGATCCCCAAAACCCATCATTAATAATATTCCCAGTACTCCCCCAAGCTCCATAATTACCATAGTCACCATTGTTATTATTAGAAGACACACACAATATTACAGATATAGGTGCAAGAAGAATACTATGTATCAGAGACCATCCTTGTGACCTTCTTCTTCTTCCTCCTCCTTCTCTGTGATCACCTCCTGTGTTTCCTCCTCCTCCTCCTGCAGCAGCAAACATGTTCTCATCTGCAACCCTGGGGCTCTTCTTCATGTTCGCCAAGCTCCTTGTCATGGCTGCCAGAAGAGGCCACATCGGTCTCCCAACGATTATATATATATATCTTTGTGTGATCTTTTTGCTTTGGAAGGAAGCTAATAAGTGAAGGAGGGAGCTAGGAGTTCAAAAAGAAATTAAAGTGGGTTTAAGAGTTGTGAGTTTGTGTTGTGGATTATAGAATTTCTATGGAGGAGGGTTGTGAAGTGATCATGAGATATATATCTACCTGAAGAGAGAAAAGAAAGAGGTTTTAATAATTGTTTTTTGGCTTCTTTGGTGGATGGTGGTGTTGCTGTGTACTTTTGCTGGCTAGTGCTTGTGTTTATCACAAAAGCTTAATGCCTGCTTTATAGTTTTTTAAGAGACAGCAAAAAATAAATATAGGGAAAATTAAAATAGAGGACCAAAGCAAAAGGAATATTTGCCTTAATTTTTAGTAAATATTTTGATTTTTTTTCCAGTTGAAGATGAATGTTTTAATCAATGACTCAGAAATCCATGAGGACTAAAAGTTAAATTATATAAAAACCACATCACCCTCCATTTAAAGCAAACTCCCAATTAGTTTGTGTACTAAAAAGGGAACCCTTGATCAAATTTTTAAAAAAAAAAATTAAGAAAATTGACAATTTATTATGTAAAGGGCCCAATATAGTTTATACATCATTTTACTTAATGTTTTAATCAAGCTTATTTTTATAAGAAAAATGACTATTTAGTCATGATTAAGGGAATTGAGTCAATTAAGCCTGATTGATTTGTTATTCTAGACTTAAAGAGTTATTTATAAAATGTGTAAAGTATATAAAATTGCTCCTCTTTAACTTTGACCACCCTCACTCTACTTTCTTTAACCTTGACTTCTAATGTTTAGAATTGGAAATATGAGTCAACTAACAAATTGTGGGTTAGATAGGGTGAGCTAAAACAGTACGCCTCAAAACATGTTGACATTTTGTCAACCAAGCTTAGCTTGTTAGCGTTTTAAAATTTTTATTAGGCTGTTAAATACTAAATAGGTTTTTTAGTACGGGGTTTTTTAAGTAATTAAAATGCCAATGGGTCCTTAAAATAAATATTCTATGATCTTGTTCCTTTCATTGTAATTTGTGCACATATGTATAGACATTACCCACATATAGTCCGTAGCATCTTATTATTCTTTTGATTATTTGTATAGATAGAGGGTGGGGTCTATATTTATCCCAACTTGACGACAAAAGCTGCTTTATCGTAGGAAATGACTCGGCTTCATCTCCATTTTTGAAAAAATTGGCCTCACTTTCGTCGTTTTATATAATACGACATTGGAACAAAAATCGGATAAAATATAGAAAATATGTTATTGCCTCCATATATTGATTCTGATCTCAGAAAATTAAACAAAGATAGGTTTCGATATGACATGAAATAATTTACAACTTCTGTTACATTCAGTGATCAATAACAGCTGAGTTTAGTTCCTTACAATTATTATTAATTTTTGAGCTTAAGAGATTACTTAAATTTGAAATCAGATTCTACAAAACAATCGTAACTAATAAGGGAGAAATACATACATGGACCACCTAAATATGATAATTATAAAACGATTGATCGAAATGACTTAATTTCTTTGAAAGTTTTTCCGACTATTCTAGATTTTTTTTTTTTGAAATGACCTCATTGCTCTCAATAAAATTAGTTGTTAGTGCATTAGTTATTGTTGTCGTATAATAAGTTAGAGTACTTATTTGTTAAACTGTTGCTATCATTAATTTTCAGCAAGAAATTTAGTGAATTAGTTATCATCGCCTTAGTTGTTTTCTTTTGATAAGTTAAAGTTGTTAAACTATTATTATCATTTTGTTTTTTTTTTTTCATTTTCCATATTGTAAATTAGAGGATGTTCAGATCATTTTATTATAAAATTTAATCCCAGACTGGGTTCTAGGCACATTACAGTGATTAACTAATTCATTTTAACTATATTTTTATGTCTTTCTCACTTATTATACACTCACACATATATTGCTTGCCCTTTTTTCCAATCGTTTGCACAATTTTATATATATGTCTGAAGTCATAAATAATTGAATTGAGGTCTTGAATTTGATGTCTATGCTTGGTTGGTCCACAAAATAGAATGAAAATAAAACTGATTTTAAATGATTTTATAAATATAATATCTTTTGAACCTTTTCTTTTGGGCCATCTCTTGTGCCCTTACTTTAAACAAAATAATTACAGGAGACCACAGATGTTGAATAATTATTATAACGGCATTGTATGTATGCATGTATGCATGCATGCATGCAATGTGTGTGTGTATATATATATATATCTAACCCAGCTTTTTCTTCACTCTCATTCTTTTCATCCCCATTATTTATATTTCAACCAAAGATATTTACTCATAGAAAGTCACAATATTAATCATGACTTGTTATAAAATTAGATTTATAGATTGATATAGTCCCATTTATTACATACAATCCAAACAATAAGACATGTGATCACATTGATGTATCAACATAGAATTGGTCTAATAGTATAAGGTCCCGTTAGATCCCTCTAGGTCTTGAGTTCGAGTCTCAGAAGAGACACGTGGTTGGAAGAAGAAGCCACGAACCCCGAAGATGAATATCAGTTGAAAGCATCCAAAAATAATTGATATTGATGTATTAATTATATTAATAAGACAAGATAATTTGGCATTCGAGTGTGTGCTCTGTCCACCTTATTGAATCAGTTCAATAATTAAAAAATATGGGTTAGTTTGCTAAAATTATATCTCTTTTAATAATTTGCATAGAAAACTATCTCATTGGAGGAAATCCCTTTTGATATGTATAATTAGTACTCCTCCATTCCTTTTTAAAAGATAGTGTTGGGCTTTGGGTTCAAATATGCCCTTCATGGATCAGACTATTTGTTCGGGAAAACACGAATCAATGAAGAAGAGAATAAGTTAGCAATTATTGTTGATGGAATCATACTCATGTGTGATTAGTCAACCAAATCAACATTTACTTTGATTGAGGAACTCAACCAATAGTTATTGTGGGGTTTTGATGCAGCTCAGTGAGCAAGAAGGAGGGGCTCTTCAGGACTCTATAAATAGAGGCCTTCACCAAGCATTACAACACACCCCAAAGCAATTGAATTTTCCTGCGCTTTCTCTTCCCATCTTCCAT